>JAUTXW010002799.1:457500-1090477 GCA_030620095.1 Kuschelorhynchus macadamiae
GTTAAGAAAAAATATAATTAAAAAAAACATCTATAGAAACAACTTACAAAAAACTATTAACGATTGTAAAATATGATTATTATAAAAGTGAAATAAAAAATGTGGGTAATAATTTAAAGAAAATGTACAAAGTAATATCTTAAGTCACTAATAGTATTCATCGCAGTATTCATGCATCTAAATGTGACAGTGTTTTGCCTATTAGTGGCCATAACTCTGTTCCCTTTGCATATAAAAAAGACATAGCTAACTTTTGCAACAAACACTTGGTAAATGTTGGAAAGGATATTCTTGAGAAAATTATTGAAATATAACACACCTTCAAATCAGTTATCATGTCTGCTTATGAAACCAGTAAACAATAATGAAACTATAAAACCCACAAATAATCTTAGGGGACAATAGCACTCCTGGCATAGATCAGTTAGTGTTAGAATTTAAAAAAAAAAAACAAATTAATATCTAATCGCTTACCTTGAAGATACAACAAATATTTAAAACTGAAATAGTTCCAGATAATTTTTCAGTTCAGAATTTCAATAGTAACCCCAATTAATAAATGTGGAGATAAATTAAATATAAATAATTATCGACCTATTAGTGTAATAAACAACTTTTTTAAAATTTTCAAAAAATGTCATAAGGCTCTTAAATTTTTCTCATACAAATGGCTTACTTTCAGCAAATCAATATGAATCATGCCTCATGACCTTCTTTTGGATGTATTGCATAAGTCTGGGATTTATGGCACTATGTTGAGTGTCTTTCAGAGTTACCTTAATGATAGGGAACAGTATGTCAAGGTATGACAATTTTGAGTAATCCACTAAATATAAAAATTGGTGGCCTCAAGGAACGGTACTTGGGCCTATACTTTTGATTCTTATAATATAATAAGATAATATCTTATGCAGATGAAAGTGAAGTTATTTTTTCTGCTGAATCATGGCCAGAGGTTAGAAAGTATGTTAAACAAAAAAAGGATTTTTTTATCAGGGACTTCAAGTCTCATACATTTTTATGTTTTACAATATATATGGTTTTTTTAAGAATTTTGTTACAATATTAATTTTAACCACAACATTTCAAGTCTTTTTAAATACACACCCATCTTCTTTTGGTGTTTTATATTAATTATTGTTTTTGGTATCTAATTTGTAGTCTTTATGCTTTCATATAGTGGTGGACCTTAGGTTTTCTTTTCCTTCTTAGGTCGGTTCTTAAGGAGTCTTTCCCTCTAACATTGTAGCCATGACAATCCCACACTTGCTTTATCAATAAGTTATTTTTAATTGCTAAATTAGTTTTGATTACTCTAGTTTTTTTAAATGTTCAATATTTAATAGTGATGTTTATTGATATACTTGTGTCATTGGTGTATACTACTTCATCTTAAAAATGGTATTTTTCTAGTTGTTTCATTAGGCTGTATTGAATATCCCTTGATGGCACTTACAACTGGCACAATTTTTTTATGACACAATATGTACAAACTATGCTAAGATTTATTATAATCAGACCTAGGTATTTATATCAGGTTACTTGTTTTAAGTTTTGTATGATTTATAGTTATGTTTATCAAGAGGTTTACTTTTTTTGTTTTATTAACATTCATACAATTTTGCCTGTGTTAAATGATAATTTATTATAACAAAACCACCTAACGTAGGACATCAACATTTATGTTTAGATGTAATTCCTTAAGATTTGTACCTGACATCACCAGTACAATATCATCTGAAAACATAAAGTATCTCAAATGCAAACCAACATACTTCAAACTATGAATGTTCAATAGATACTGCAGTCTTCTGAATGCATATTCCTTTTTCTGTATATTCATTTCTTAGTTTCCTCCATCTGATGTACATTTTGTCTCTTTCCTTTATTTTTATTAGATATTCTTTGGTACCTACAGTTTTTCTCGGCAGTGATTATAACTGCTCCTAGTTATATAAAGTTGGTTATATTTATTTGGTCTGTTTTTGTCTGAACTTCTTGTATCCATTTTTCTGCTTTTCATTTTTTCTTTTGTAGTTTGATACTTTATGGTTTAGTTAATGCTTGTGTCTTCTAGTATGTCCAGGGTCATATCTCCATTTATCAAACATGCTTGTTGCTTTAAAGTTTATTCTTAACAAGGACGATATTCGTTAGTAATTCTTCTCGATTTATACTATTTTAAAATAATTACATGATCCCAATTCGCGTATACTAGCGCTTTTCTTTGCGTAAAATATTGCCAATGTCAAAAATATTTAAACTGAAAACATAAATATCAGGAATATACTAAAAGTATAAAACTTTTGTTTGGTTTGTTGTTTTACTTATGAACCTTGCACTTCACGAAAAAAAAATATAAAACCTATAGATACAAATTTTGGGTGAATACAGCGAGGTTTGCATTCCTTGGAGAAATAGAAAACATTTTATCATACAACATATTACATTTATAATTCAGTTGTTCTACATACGAGCGATAGTCCATATCGCAGATCTAGAAATAAACAAATGATCTTTATGATTTATCGATTACGGCAAATAATAGAAAAATATTTGCATAAAGATAAAGACTACCAAAAACTTACCTCAGTAAATGCAGCATCGTTTTCCACTAATGGAACTACAAGTTTATCTTTCTTTTCAGAGAAAGGTTTTGTTAAAATAGTCATTATGACTTATTGAAAATTCTGCGTATGAAATACGTGAATAAGTATTTGGAACCCAATGTTATAAAAGCAGATCAATAACAACACACCCCTCTCCTCAACACACCACAGAATTGCTGGACAACTGACATTGTCAAGTGTCAACTAACTTGAAATGTCAAATTATTAGGGAGTGCATGCATAAATTTAATTCGGAGACACGGACGCCTGAGTTAAAAAACACGTGTGCAATGCACCTACCGTTGCTTATGCGTACTGAAGTCCAAGAATCAACAATATCAGTGCATTTTCGTAACGCTAACTTTACATATATATATATATATATATATATATATATATATATATATATATATATATATATATATATATATATATACTTATATGAATCCGTATTACATAGGACAACAGCAGTGCGATATTATAAACAACAAATGAAGAATTTATGTCACACCCTAACGCGCGGAACACAATTAAGATTCCGTATTCGTTTTACATTCCGGATTTTTAAACCTACTGTACTTGCATGTGGTTTGTGATCCTGCCCCCTTTAGTGATCTAAAGAGCGTTTATGTATAAAACATGTGAGAATTTCATTCTTGAAAGTAAATATGGTTTGCATTATTTGAAACTAAGTGCTCCAACGCGTTTGTAATGATCTTAGTATCCGTTTATATTAAAACTATCCTCAGGCTGTTATTCTGGCATGTGAATTTGAAAACAAACGTGGCAATTCCATTCAGATTTAGAAAAAAAATTTAGCTTGGTGTACTTGATACGGCTTATTCTAATAATTTGTTAAATTCGTCAGCATAGCAATACAAAAGATGTGCATCCTTTTATATTTCATTAATTTTTACATTAACACCTCCTAAATGGCCTCTCATGGCGGTGCTTTATCGTAAGTTTGGCCAATTAATTTCTTTGGACAATTTTTCAACACTATATCTATCTGTCGTAAAATACATTCGCATAACCGATTGGCGTCTTGCCCAATCTAGCGGCTTAATTCACACCGGAACACTAAAACCATTTGACACTGTGTTGAATTATCCGTTGTGTAATACGCATTTTTATTAGTTATAAGTTTTGTTAAAAAACTTAAAGTAGTCATCCCCCGGAATGGGGGTTCGTTGGATCTAAAGCCAAGAATCCTACCACTGGGCCAGGAAGCTCACACTGAACATTCAAGAATCTTGTTTCTATTCCGCGAAAATAACATGCTCAACATAAGGACAAGAAAAAAAATGATGCCGCTTGGCTCCGCCAAGTGGAGTCTGATTGAAAAAGAAGGAATAATCTTTTATGGCAACATTCAAGGGACATTTAGGCAAGAAGAAAACTCCGATCCACCATTCAGGAGTGGGCGAGGATTATATTTATAAAGCGGTATGGTTTGCCAACAATCAGCACGCGGGATGCAGTTAGTACAATAAAATGATTTTCTTAATTATTAATATTATATATGGGATGCATAATCATACATAATAACATAAGCTTTACATACTGTTACTCATTATTACCAAAGTGTGTAATAAATGCTGTAAAGGTGTAACTGATGATGATCCTTCTTGAACCAAAATTTGGAAGATCACTTTGTCTCAGAATATTGAGCTGAACATGCATGTCATTGCAATGGCTATAAACATTTTGAACCGCGATGTTAATATTCGAAAACTGTTTTCGGCTAACACAGATGACCGTGATAATTATTGAATATGCTTTTAGGAGAACCAGGTTCATGAACGCCTGAATAAGGAATATGTTGTCAGTGGAAATGCTCCGTCGCCTAACAAAAACAAGGCAGGGCAACATCTGATCCGGGCAAGGGACATGGCATTGGTAAATTCAACTGATTTTCACAAATGTTTTTCCACAATGCGATATTTCGGAAAAAATGTCAGCAAACATAAAACGGTAATTAATTAAAGTCTGGCAAGTTTGTTCGCGGCACCGGTAAGGGGGGTAAGGCAACGCCTCAATTTATCTATTAATTGCCCGAGGGCGGCGTGAAAAATTCCCATAAATTATGACATGTGAATATTATATTATTTTATATTATTTCAAAATCATTATTGCATAAGCCAATTAAATGAAGAAATATTGTCAAAATTTCAATACAAAAAAATTAAAGAAAAATCACTCTCTCGTCTGTCTCGCTATCATCCCCTAGGTTAATTATCAAGGGTTCATCTTGCTCCATCATGTAATCCGTTTCCCAAAATTTCTGCTCAATATTTATGACATGCTGGCAAAATTTTTCTCAATCAACTGGAGTGACCGATGCAATGGCTTCTTCTAAAACTTCTTTTAATTTTGCAATGCTAAAGTCGCCTGATGTATTTTGCGTTCCCTAATTTTAGCCCAGGCTAGCTCAATTGGATTAAGCTCACACATATAGGGCAGTCCTAAGTGGAATGTGACCGTGGTTTTTGATAATGTTGTCTATCACATAATTTTTCTGGTCACCCGGTAGTTTATGTAGTCGAATAAGTTCAAATAAAGCCAATTTTCTTGCAGTCGGGTCATATGTTATACCTAAAAATTTAGTTCATGTTAGTTTTCTTAGTCTGATCGGCTCATAAAAAAAGTATAGAAATCACGATTATAGCCCAGATAGCACAACAGATCAAATGGATGTCCAGATTTTGTCCATTTAAAGCCCGTTACGTCCATGCACATTTCCTGGATATTATTTATATATCCACACATATGCATTTAATGGATGTCCTAAGCTGGAAATCAAATGTTTAACCAGTCAATTTCCAATGGATGCCCACTTTTGTATTCCCATTGTAAATCCATAAATAGCACCAACACTGTTTTTTTTATTTAATTTTAAATCCATTTCATTCATTAACTTTTCATTTTGTCTATTTTCAAACTTTTACCTAATTTCTCTGATAAATAGGTATGGTTGAAAATTAAAGTCAAGTTGTATTTAAAGTGCCATAAAATTTTTAAGAAATTTATGAATGTAAATTTTTCGTTATCTACATAATTTTAAATTAATTACCAAAACAAAAAAAAATGTAAAGAAAAACTGTAAAATATTAATATGTTAGTTAAAATGATAGTTGAAGCAATTGATTGTATAATATATAAAGCAAAACATTCAACTTGCATGATCTGATCTAAAATTTGGCAACACATGCCCAAGTCACGACAACGACTTCTTGCGCTCAAATGTAAAAATTTTTATATTAAACATTTTAGATACACTTGCCGCAGTAAAAGCGGTATGCAGTAGAGCATATACACCGATTCTTATATGTTTTACGACATGACAATTATAGCTCAGTGGCAAGATGCTTGGCTGCCACGCACGAGGTTTTAGTTCAAATCCTAGTAGTGGCTGTTTTCATTTTTGCATTCTGGACTCCCTTAGTTTGTTCAGCGGTGGACGTCCATTGGATAATGAATTTTGTGACACCCGTATAACAATTGGATTTCCAATGGGCATGTGTTGTAAATTAGAGAATGTCCAATGGATATCCACTATGTTCATAGCCATACATACACTGGATTTCCATTGTATAATTTTGTGCTCTCTGAGAGTGTGCGCCATCGATAATAATTCGTTAGCGTCACTAGTGTCAGTTGTCACGCCTTGAACTACCTGATGTCTGCAGATCAAAGGAGCAGGCAATGAATTATTAGGCACTCCAACGATCTGTCACTGTCATGTCATTTTTGGGTTGTCTTAGGACAAACAAACTGATTTAGCCAATAAGGCTTCCATATTGGTTTGATAAGAACTCACAATATTGTTCAAATAGCTGTCGTAGGACAAGCAGCTGTTTTGTTGGGCTGCCTAATTATTACTGGCGCGTACTATAACCATATATTTATGAGAGGGGATATAGCTTGTATGTCATAAACACCGTATACAAATAGTGAAGCCAGTTAAAGCAGTAGAGCTACCAGACTTTTGGCAAACAAAACATGCGCGTCAGCGTCGGTTACTATGCTAAAATCAAAGTCATCACATTGGTCTATCCGAAACATGTGACTCCTTTTTTTGCCTGATGGAGACGATAATTTTTTTTTACAGTGCTGGCACTAGTGCCGGTATACATTGATACTCTCTCTACTTTTTGCTTTAACGGCAACTTAAAACAATTATTTTTGGATTCTTCATCACAAATTCTATACACATTTGCAACTGTTTCACGCGCTTGGCTGTGCAAAGTTTGTTTTCTTTATATGTGGATTTGTCGCCATAATAATTAATATTTACTGAACATAAAGAAATCAAAAACGCCACTGGTAAAACACGAGATCTAATGGCTGCACCCAAACATCACCGGGGGTAGCCATAAAAACGAGCGAATTGTTTTTGCGCGTTGCCAATGAGATGCCAAATGTCCACCTGCATTTTTGTGATCGAGGCGTTGATGCCTTGTTTCCTACTTTGGATTTCTTAAAGGTTTAACATAATTATGTAAAAGTTAAAGTAAATGTTAATAACACAAATAACTTCGTTATTTGTCACATACTTGTTAGTACCTTTTATGATTTACCTTGTGGATGGTTAAAAGTAATAATTGCTTATAAGATACTTGTCTTTGTTTATTTTGTTTAAATGTTATAAAATAGGAAAGAAAATGGGATAGTTGATCATTTTTTAAAACCTGGCAATGAGGCTTGCTACCTCCCACATTCTTTCTGTGGTTCATAACAAACTTGCCAAGCTTTACTGTCTAGTGTCTACCAAACTCAAAATAATAACACTAAAATTCCTTCCGTAATTGCAATATTTACCGTCAATCGCACCGATAACCAGTGGTGGCTCGTGGTTTTAAGAACGCAGCGAAGGTAAGTGCACAGCGCCGCAGGCTAAAATTTTGGCTATTTTTTTAACCTTTTTATGATGTTAATTATCCATAGCTTTGGAGCGTTTTTTAATAGTTAGGGGAAATAATATGAATTTATAAGATTTTAAATATATTTTTTTGTTCTTAAGAAACAGTTATGTACCTATATCTTAAAGCTAATTTCGATTCGATTCGATCCATACAAAACTGCTTTCGCCTCTGATGATCCGAGCGCACTTATTTACATTAATTCTATAACAAGCGCCGGCAGCCTGCAGCAGCAGTTTTATGCCGCTCCCATCTCTATTTGACTTACGGATATTTACCATTGCGCTGCCATAGCAACGGCCGTAAACAAATCTAACAGCGGAATTTGTTACTGCTGAAGGCTGGTGGTGGTTCCTCAACGGGCCGCTCTTATGAAAAGGTATTCAGCGCGCTACGTTTTTAAGTCATTATTATTTTTTGATTATATAACGCACTAGCTTTGATAGAAAATAATAGTATAATTAAGTAAATAATGTGAATTTATATAAAACATACTACATTTTTATAATAAAAATGTAGATTATAAAATGCTTAATATTTTAAAATATTTTTATTTTCAAGTAAACTGATTGGAAAATGTAGGTGAAGCGACGCTTCACCCACCTCCCCTGGCGAGCCGCTACTGGCGGTAACATGCGAAAAATCTCTGCTGAACGGCTGAACCCTTTCTTGGCTTCCAACAACTCATGTACAGTTGAATCTGTAATAAAAATAAATGTGTAAATATATTTATTGTTACAAATTCTTGACAGGACGGGAGTTTATTATGCCCTTGCCAGTATTCGAAAAGTCTGTTCGACGCCGTAGTCGTAGTGTCAAATCGAACTTTCGGTACATTTTTACTTTTCGCTGGCTATATCTCGAAAACGCTTTCAGATACACTCTTGATGTATTTTACATTTTTTAGTAGCGCACTTGTGGCTCTCGAAAGATATCAAATGGACATTTGGCATGTGGCATGGCAACCCTCTTCTTCTTTAGTTTGTCCTTGTCTAATAGACGGGTTGTTTTGTTTTGATATTTGGTTAACTCAAATTGAATCAACTTTTGTTGTTTTCTTTAAGTGAAGTTATGTGGGACCCTTAATTTTCATATATCACTTTAAATATAGTTTATATAGTAAAATATGAAGATTCTTCAGGTTTCCAGATAGATTATGGGTAAATATTCCAGCGATTCGGAAAACGACAAACGGTCAACCAGGTCTTCAAAAAATAGGGCTCGTTATAGGTAAGAAGAATAGAATTAAAAATAGTACCTCTCGTAGTTGTAGTACCTAACTTTGACTTTTCTTCAAAATATGCAAATAATTTGTGCTAGAATATATAAACTCATGTGTTTGAAAGGAGCGTTCATGTTTTCTGAATTTCTGGTAGTTTTTTCCAGATGATCTGATTCGAGGGGTAACCACTTACCCAAAATCTGAACATGTATTGCGCATTACATGGGCCTTTTCATGTAATGCTAGTAATTTCGCCATTATGTGAGAAATTACACTGTAATGCAAGCATTATTGTCATACTGTAGGATGTAATGTAGTAATGCGAGCTGTAATATGGTAATCCAGCAGTAATGTTGTAATCAAACAGCAATGTAATAATGCAATCAGTAGAGAATTAGGCCATCTTATAAAGTTATTTTTTTTCGCAAAGTATCGCATTGCATTTAATTAACATGATAAAAAAATGTAAATAACTCTCTTTACCAGACACATTGCACTCATTAGTTTTACCTTATAAAAGACTGGTTTTATAGTGCCTAATTATATTCAATTAATTTTGTACTTTTGTTATTTCATGTACAGTTCTAACATATTTAGCTTCTTTGAGGGACAATAAAATAAAACAATACTTTTACTAGTAAATCGGTTTAAATAACTAAAAAATTAATTTCATAAACAAGTATTAATTTCAGTATATGTTTATCTTAAGGTCTCTTTAATCTTAGGTTTTTTAATTAGGTATTTTATATTTTTTATTAATAAGCAGCTTATTGGCTCAGATTTGAAAAGGATTGGAACATATCATTTTTATTGGTCCATGAAAAATAAACTTATCATAATACTTCTTGTATATCTTCTGTGTGTGGCCATGCATAATCTTCAAGGTCTAATTTTAAAAACTTAACTGTACAAATACCTCCTTTTATTTTTATGATCTGACCTATGTACCATCCCGTGTCATAAAACATTGCATAGTAGCTCTCTTATTTTAACTCTATATTTTTTCTTGTATATTCGTCGCCCAATAAAGTATCCTCAATATCTGAATCAAAATCTTTAAGTTCAAATTCGCTTAGACTTTCATAGCTAAAATCACTACTCTCAGATTCTTCATTCTCGATTTTTTAAAATTTTTTTTTATAACATTTTATATCTTTTTTTTATTACTTAGGTTTGATCGCACTTCTGCTTTTGACACAGTCATACCTGAGGTCATACCTCTTACTCTTAATATTCTATCAGAAGAAAGTCGACCTTTCTTTTCACTAAAAAGCCAACATAGAGTTGATTTTGTTACAGTTATTGTTTTGCTGCTCAATTGTACTTTTAGGTAAGGTAATATTTTTTTTGATAAATTATTAAGGTCATCTTTATCTGGGTAATCTTTAATATTAAGGGTTTCTGTAGACATCATATTTTCTAAAATTCTATCTGAGTGTTTGTTAATTTTGCTTACGTATTCCTTGGGTAAATCATTTTCCAAATCAGTATTTTCATTAGATGATTGATTCTCACTACAACTGAAATCTTCGATTTCTGCTTCATCGTCAAAGCTTTTAATGTTTAAAACTGATTTGAAGTCTTCTAAAGAGGTAATTATTTGATTTTCAGTTAGCAATATATCAAGTTCTGCAGCTTCACATATGACATCTTTCCAGGCTGTGTTAATTATTTCTGCTGTTTTTTCATCAGTAGGTAATATAAAATCTGTAATAGCTGCTGAACTATTTCCCAGTCGTAGTATTTTCCCTTGAAAAATGAAATTAGTCACCTAAAAATATGATGATTTTTAACATTGGTTGTTTACCTTACTCTCATAAAAAGTACATAAGGTACTAAAAAATTGATGCTTATTAGTTTTTATAATGACTCTAAATTAACAGTAATGGTAATACGTCTTCGGTAGGCATATCATATATTAAGCCAGAAGTTAAAGTTAAAGGCAGAAGTAGTTAGAATTATTAGTAAGGGGGCATAATTAAAAAACACTTATAAAGCTCTGTATTCTCTTATTTTTACTTTTATCGGTGCTCCAATATGAGTATATGTTAAACAGAATTAGTTAATTAGTACATAAGGACTTGGCCAATGCAAGCTTTGAACATGTGGCCCTAATGAATGGTGCACTACAGAATGTTATTCATTCAAAATGGTACAATTTTTTTAATAAATAAAAATAGACCATTACTTCATTCAAAACTAAAACTGTTGCATGTTACAATACCGACACAAGTAAATTCCATTAGAATATACATACCTACATGTATAGTTACAAGTTAAATAAAATCGAAGATGAACAAAAACAATAATTAAGTAGTAGTGTTGTACCATTTGATAAACCTTTCAATATCAAACTGCAATTAGGTAATATTGCATCAAAATAGTTTTAAAAAACTTGCAGATGTAAATAGAAGTGAAAAATAAATTCTTACCAATATCACTTGTAATATCATTAATTGTCCTTATTCGATTCATTCGATTCAAAATTTGACAAGGTTACTGAGAGTTTAGTAGTTTTAACAAAGGACTACTCTGCCAGTGACTGTGTAATAATTTCTGCAGGGTTAAATGACTTTTTTAGGAACAAAATGCCGTCTTTCAAGTCTGTTTTAAATGTGATTAGAAACTGTTCTCATACCAACTTAGTGTTTTTATCTGTACCATACTTGTTTGATGTTCATGTTAATAGCAAGATATATGGCTATAACAATAAACTAAATAACTTTATTTGTAGAATAAATAGGGTTTCAGAGAATTGTGTTGGCTTTGTTGATGCTAATTCTAAAAGAGGAAATAAATTACATAAAAATAATTTGTGCATTGAATTAGTTCAAGTAATTAAGTTTAGCATCAGCAAGGTTAGCAATAAGATCTTAATTTTTATAGTGGCGGACACTTGTGTCAATGTGGCTTCACCAGATTTTTTATTTTTAGGAGTAACTTTGAGATGCCCTACTGTGGGCAAATAATCACATTAATGTCATTTAATATAAGAAGTCTGAGAAATAAAATCTTAGAACTAGAAATATTTTTGAATGAACATAAGCTAGTGATATTATGTTTAAATGAACACTGGCTTGTGAATAATGAGATTATTAACTTTAATTTGGAAAAATATGATTTAGTAACTTACACATGTCGCACACAAAGCAGTAATGTGAATTATGTGATTGTTTCTTTGTATAGAGCACCAAGCGGTGATATCAATATCTTCTTGGAATTGTTAAATCTGCTTATATCCGAGATTTTTAGCATAAAGAGAAATATTGTCATTTGTGGTGACTTTAATGTTAGATTTGACCTACGGGACACTGGTGCAATGGATATATACAACCTATTACTTTCTTTTAGTCTCGAACCAGATGTAAGGGGCATGTCTAGGGTCACTCCTGACACAGCCTCTCAGTTGGATAGCATTTTTTCAAACATAAATAAGGATTACACATTGGGTAGAATTCTGAATACTGACATTTCTGACCACTATGCTCTTATGATTATATACCCACAAATATGGATTGTGATGGTTCTAAGAAATTCCATATAAAGAGGTCGTTTAGTGAGGAGGCAACTCATGAATTTAAGTGGTACTTGGGCGCTGAGGATTGGTTAGAAATCTACCATATGACAGATCCAAATGAACAATATCAAGCCTTTTATAATATATTTAAATACTACTTTGATATGTGCTTTCCTATAAAAAATAGGTTAAAGGATTCAGCTAAAACTTGGGTTACCTCTGAGATAAGGGAGTGGGGACAGAAACTTAGGGACATGTATTCACTATATAAGCAAACAAAGAATTCTGATTTACTTAGGAATTATAAAAATGAAAGGAGATCTTATAAAAAATATATAGGGAACTATAAAAAAAGCTATAATGATAATATAATAGTAAATTCAAATAATAAAACAAAGGCTACCTGGAAAGTATTTAATAACATTCAACACAAAAATAAGAAAATAGGTGAAATAAAACTGCAGTACAGGGATGAAATTGTGTCTGATCCTGAGACTGTTGCTAACTTGTTTGCTTCTCACTTTGATCATGTTGTCAGTATTGCTGATGGTGGCACTGGGCTAGACATGCCTAATCTTCCGATCATGCCATTTTCCTTCTACCTAGAGCCCACTACTCCAGAAGAAATACGTCATATAATAGCCTTAGTACCTACCAAGTTTTCATCAGGGTTGGATGAGATACCGTCTGTGGTTGTAAGAGAGGTTGCAGATTCGGTTTGCTTTCCTTTGGCTAACATAATCAACAATAGCTTTGTTAAGGGCGAATTTCCAGACCTCCTCAAGATGGCCAAAATAGTACCCATTTACAAAAAAGGAGATCAGCAGGACATAAACAACTATCGACCAGTTTCATTGCTGCCAATTTTTTCTAAAGTATTTGAAAGGGTGATATATTTGAGATTGTTAAACTATTTTCTGAGGTTTGATCTGTTCTATATAGGGCAACATGGCTTTTTACTGAAAAAGTCTACTGCTACAGCCATTTTTCAGGCTTTAAATTTCACCATTGAGGCCTTGGACCACGGTGAAAAGGTGTCAGCCATCTGCTTTGATCTTAGTAAGGCCTTCGATCTTATTGACCACGAACTGTTGCTCTATAAACTAGAATGCCTTGGGGGGCGTGGGCCTGCCAATTAATTAATTAAGTCATACTTAACTGATAGATCTTTTAAAATTTCCATTACTTCACCAACTAATGGGATGAATTCCCTATCTGAGTCAGTTAGAATGAGCAGGGGGGTCCCACAGGGTTCAATCCTGGGTCCCATTTTGTTTCTTATATTCTCCAACGACATGCATTTAAAGATAAATATAAGTTCCCTCGTACAATTTGCAGATGATACCTCATGTATTGTGTCTGCCCCTGCAATTACTTCACTGTCCCCGAAAGCATCAGACATTGCTCAGACGGTGTATGATTGGTGTCAAAATAATAACCTCACCGTAAATACATCCAAGACATCAGTCATTTTGTTCAGGCATAACATTGTCTCTGAATCTTTGTATGTGAGAGTACAACATAAGAGTCTTCAACAGGTAAGCTCAGCGAAGTTTCTGGGTGTATTTTTGGATGGAGATTTGGCTTGGACAAATGAGGTGAATTCGATTGTGTCAAAACTAAGTGTGGCCTGCTATGTGATTCGTTACCTAACAAACCATGTAAATGTGAATAGTATTCGTGTTTTTTACTTTGCCTCTGTTCAGTCAGTTATTGTGTATAGTGTGATGTTCTGGTATATGTCCTCTGTGGCCCATTCATCTAGAGTTTTTATAGCACAAAAAAGAATCATAAGGGCAATTATGGGTTTGCAATATCGCCAAAGTTGTCGAGGAGTTTTTAAAACGCTCGAAATTTTAACAGTCCCCTGTTTGTATATCTACAATTGTGCTGTATTTACCAGAAATAATCTAGAATTGTTCACCACTAATGCCTTCTATTCTAATAATTTGAACACTAGGGGAAGGAATGATCTTAGTGTACCAGCTCATCGTATAGCATTGTTTGATAAGGGACCTTTGATGTCTTGTATTAGGGTCTATAATGCATTACCAGTAGAAATTAAAGAAGTTCAGGGTAATGTTAGGTTTAAGTCAGCCCTAAAAAAGTTTCTACTGGAAAAAGAATATTATTCACTTAATGAATTTTATGTAGATTAGTTCAAATGGCTTGTGTTAGTTCATAAGTTTTTTTTTAACTGTAATTCTAGTATAGCTTTTATAACGAATTTTATGTAAATTAGTTAAAAATTTTTTGTGTTAGTTTATAAGTTGTTACTGTCCTTTTTTTAATTGAATAGTTTTAATATAGAATTGACAATGTCGATGTTCATTAAGAATAATGTATGACAAATTAATAATAAATAAATAAATAAATAAAAAATTTCTTTCATGTCAAAATTCACAATTGTGCTATATGAAATGAAATGAAATCTTTATTAATAGCTAAATGGGGTAGTCATGATTCTCAGTATCTCAGTATCACCAAAGACGAAGGAAAAAACAGAATTCCACATTAAATATATCCGTTTATCTGGAAGTAAGCCTTACTTCCAGATAAACCAGAAATGTATCTAAAACATTTCTTGTAATCAGGAGGATCCGTGTTACTGCCTTGGTAGTTTCCATCTCTTCAAGAATCTTTTCAACACTTGGTGCTGACATTTTATTTATTGCCTTGAAATTCATTTTATCTTGTACTACAAATTAAAAAAATTAAATTATTATTTTAAATAAAGTTCCTTTTAAAAACTAAATAAGTTTATTTAATCACATTAAGTTCTTACTTGCTATCATTACTATCAATAAATAAAATCCACTTAGTCAGGATATTAGTATTTATTATTTATATTTATATTTCTTGTCCCATTTGATGCTATACCCCAAGCACCACGCATCATCTCAGAAATTTGTTAGGCAGTCGTTATTCGCATGCGCTGTTTCGTACAATCCTAGTCCGGCAGCATTGCCAAATTTTTTTTCACGAATCGGGAATTTAATAGACTGACCACAAAAAAATCAGGATTTTCTTTCAAAATTCATTTCATTTTTCATTTCATTTCATTTATTTCATGTCAATCACACAAAAGGCTTACACATGTCAAAATACAAATTTAGAACTAGTCTTAAGATGTTAAAAAAGTTACTAACAATTATATTAAAATAATAAATGTAGACATAAAGATAATTAATTAAAACATTTAAATTGAGACAAAAACAAATACTTATTTAAAACTAGAATGGTCCTGACACTAAATGATATTAAATAACAGAATTAAATAAAATAAAATAATAGCCTAGACATTATATGGTTCCAACAACAAGACATACATTTTAAAATCTGAATGTTAAAAATTCATGGAATGAATAGAAACAATGTTCGATTAGAATATTTTTTACTTTCCTGTGGAATTGATTAAAATCTAGGGTCCTGATACTCTCTGGTAAACCATTAAAAAACTTAATCGCCCAATATCCAGGCCCATCTTGACACCTCCTCAGACGCCAGTATAGAGGCACCAGATTTCCTCTTCCCCTGGTATTATGATGGTGTACTTGGTCGTGGGTTTGAAAATTGTTTCTCTTAACAAACAACAGGTTCTCCAGGATATACAGTGAAGGCACAGTAAGGAATCTCAAAGATATGAAGGCCCCCCTGCAGTCATCCCTGTACCCCAGCCCCGTCATGATTCTTACTGCTTTTCTCTGCAGACCAAACAACCAACAAAATATGCGAGTGAAAAACAGCAAAGTATGCCGTTTTTAAAATTTCTACTGAAGTACAGCCTGCAAGGTTTCTCAAAGCAAATAACCCCTGCGCTAGTTTTTTGGCGACTTCTCTGGTGTGAACATTCCATTGTAATGTTGGATCAAGAGTTACTCCCAGAAATTTCGCCTGTTCGTCAGAATCAACACATCCTTCACGGTTACATAATGAGAAGATCATTCGCTTCGTTTTGTTTGTATTAAGAAGCAACCTATTTGTGCAGAACCAGAGCTCAGCCTTCGACTGTGCAGTCACAGATCCATCCCATGCGCCCTCCAATGTATCCGCAGTAAAGGAGATAATGGTGTCATCAGCAAAGAGAGTACAGTGCATTGGAGCCTCCACTAATGGTAAGTCATTGATATATATTAAAAAGAGGATTGGGCCCAGGATGGAGCCCTGAGGGACACCGATGCCCACCCCTCCCTCTGCCGAAGCCACCCCACCATGTCTCACAATCTGACATCTGTTGTCCAGATATGAGCCTATAAGGCTGATGCTACCCCCTCCAAAGTTGTAAGCACGAAGCTTTTGCAGGAGGATGCCATGGTCCACACAGTCAAAGGCCTTGCTCAAATCACACAGAAGAACCGTGGTGTACTGCTTTCTGTGAAAGGTCTCCATAATGACTGAGATCAAGTCCAGAACACCCAAAACAGTGTTTTTACCCTGTCGAAAACCAAATTGATACCTTGAAAATAGACCATAGTTTTCAAAAAAAGTTGTTAGTTTTAGGGCCATGCATTTTTCAAATATTTTGGATATTATCGGTAGGAGTGATATCGGCCTATAATTTTCAGGGAGATCAGGGTTTCCTTTTTTAAAGATTGGTATCACTATGGCTTTTTTCAGCACATCAGGGAATATGTTGTGTTTAAAGCAGTTGTTTATCAATTTAGTTAGAGGTAACAATATAACATTTTTTATAGCTTTAATTAATTTTATATTTAGACCAAAAATATCATTACTCTTTTTATTTTTCATACTGTTTATTACATCACGGACCTCATTGAATGTAACTTCCGAAAAGGTAAATTTATTACTTGAGGGAGCAATTGAGTGTAAATAATCAATGGGATTTATGTTACTATCTGGGATACTCTTCGCTATACTCTCAGCTATGCTAGAAAAAAAGTTATTGAAATCATCAGATGTTAATATAGTACCTGGTGATGAAACCTGTGTCTTACCTCTATGCCCGTTTATGATGTTCCAGATGGTTTTGGTTGGGTTACTTGAATTACTTATTAAATTATTGTTTGCGGCAATTTTAGCCTCCCTAATCATATTCTTGTATAGTATTCTATATCTCTTACATTCCTCCTCACTCACACATCCATACTGCCTGTTTAAGTCTCTTAGAGTATTCACCTGTTCACGCATAGCTTTCAAATCTTCACCAAACCATGTGATATTATTGGACTGGTCAGATCTTACCTTAAAAGTTCTCTCTGGGAATGAGTTGAGGTAGGCCTGTTCTAAAGTTTGTATGAATTTACTGCATTGCTGGTTGGCATCAAGGTTGTCCGAAGTCAGAAATTCCCAAGATTCATCAGCTAAACTGTTGTGAAATGCAAACAGGCCCCTTTGTGTAATAGGTCTGCATACCTTTCTACTATAGACAAAATTAGGTGCTTGGTAAAAGAGAAAGTGGACAATTTGTCCCTTATGATCAGACATACCAGTCTCAATCACTCCAGAATCACAAACCTCGAGTCCTGAGCTCACAAACACATTATCAAGACAGGAGTCTCCCCAAGTAGGCTCGCATGTTGTCGGCCCCAGTCCAAAGCTGTCCATTAGGTCACATAGGTGTTCCGTGGCACCATCTGCTGTGTTAAATCGGACATTAAAGTCTCCAGCTATTATGACTTTCTTATTAGGACCAAGTTTTGTCAGAATACCCTCTAGCGATGCCAAAAAGGTGTCAAAGTGGCCTGAAGGTGACCTATATATAGCTAATACACAAACATTAAGTTCTATACAGTGAACAAGACAATACTCAATACATTTATCAATATTAATATTAAAACCTAAGTCCAGCATATCAACATCTAGAATACATTTAACAAAAATTGCTGTGCCACCTCCTACGCAGTTCTGTCTTGAGGAAAAACTTGCCAACTTGTACCCCTGAATCTGTAAAATCTCCATTTCATCCTTTGTTAGCCAGTGTTCTGACAGGCAGAGAATGTCAATATTCCTATCAACAATAAATGCTTCAAGTTCATCTACCTTTTTCCTGAGCGACTTAACATTAATATGAAGAACTTTTAGTTTTTTCGCTGGTTTTGTGCCTTTCCCTGGCGCTGTATGTTCTGAAAATGGTTTATTACAACTCCCTTTGGCCACAGGTCAGGGCACAAGTATTTCTCCGCCTCTTCACTTGGCACAGAAAGTCTAAAGGAGCTATAGTAATTGTCCTTTTTTGTCTTCATTTTTTCGCAGCTCATGTTTTTATTCAGCGAATGTTCCCCTAGGAAAGACATTACGTTCTCAGAGGTTACTTCTGTGGCTAGTCCTGACAAAAACAAAAATGTTATTTTAGCTGCCGATTTTAGGGTAGTCACACTTTCATTAGTACCTCTAAGAGGCTCTGGTCGATTTGCTACTCTGTGAAAGTTTGCAGTTTTATTTCTTGTATTCGTCTTGTTTACACGTTTTGCTGATTTTCTATTTCTAACCTCAATCCATTCGTTTTCTTTGTCATTTTCCGTAGAGCTGGGCACCGGATCGATTTGCTTTAAAACTCCGTTATCGATATTGGATTTAGTGGCGTCATTTTGATTTTTAGAATTTATGGTCTGGTCGCTAAAATCCTCATCAATATTTGACATTGATTGCTGTTTTTCAGGATTCATTTTTTCGGAGTTACAAACAGTAGTATTATCGTTGCTCACGTTTCCAATAGATGTTGCTGGCTTTGTAGATTGCACAACAGGTATTTTTTCATGTTTTTTAAGCTTTTTTTCGAGAGCATTTACCTTCTCCCGTAATAACTTGCAATTTTCTTCCAGAGTTTGGTTCTTCCCTTGTAGTTCCTTCACTAGGGTTCTAAGAAGCTCGATCTCCACAGATTCTTCAGCTGCTATGATAACACTTTCTCTCCTAACCTTCTCGGCTTCATGAACACATTCAGTGTTTTTTTGTTCGGCTGCTTGTTCCAAACAAGCCGGATGATACAAATTACTACACTTTTTACACTTCACTCTATTTACCACTTTCTTTTTGCAATGTACACACAATGTTACTATTTTTCTTTCGGCTTTTTTGGGAGCCAAATTTTCGTCCAACTTGTCAGTGTCGGCCATCTTAGTTTCTCTGTATTCGGGACATACAAACCACCTTTTGTTTTGCAACTTGATTTTTTTTTGGAAGGCCGTTGCCCTTTCAATGCACTATCAAAAGAAGGGAACCCACTTAACTCTCACTACGCCCCAGTTGGGACACTATAAGTAAATACAAATACTTTTTTAAATTTTCTAAAAATAAATTTGTCTTAAAGTCTTTATATTCACCAAACAAGAATATTAAAAATAATAATCTGTTCTGAACAATAATATTAATCATGGTGTATAATTATAAAGTATTAAATTTAGACCACATATAAAATGTTTCAGCTTAGAACAAACGAAGGGCACATGTGTGGCTGACATAAGCGACTGAGTGTAAGATATTATAGATAAATCAGAAACATCCATAATATTCTCACACTAAAAAGTTGGGAAAATGTCAAGGGAAAAGTAGTTGAGAAATAATTTAACATTCCCAATTATTGGGAATGTCGCCTCCATTCTTACATTTCTTTCTTGAAAATGATTTCAGTAAAAATTGCATTTACCTAAATTACAACTTACAAAATTTTGGGATTTTCATAGTCCCATGTGGGACTTATTTAATGAGGTCAAAAAATCGGGATGTCACGCAAAAATCGGGACGTCTGGCAACGATGCTCCGATCACCTAGTTTATAAGTTAAACGAACTCGCACCTCGCACGGTAACATATATTTTGAATATTAATTATGTACCCATATTTTTGCGACTATTGCTGAAGTTAAACCCATTATGCATTTACTAAACATGTGTTTTATAAAAAAAGTATATTTTAGTGTGGAAACAAAATCTATTTTTATATTCTCTTAATTGGGTCAAAAAATTGAACCAGTTAAATTAATTTTAAATAGTTAACAATCACATTTATAAGGAATGGAAGACATACTTAAAAACAAAATACATAAAGCTTTCAAAAATGTAATGTGGCTTAACCTCTTGAAAATAGAGACACTTACCCTATCTCATATTTTGTGAATTTCTTCCTGAAATTAAACAAAATTAAACACAAACTTTTTTTTACGAAGCCGCCCTTGCAAAGAAAACAACTATATCTTTATAATTTTTTACTACAGTCTAGTTTTTTGCTTATAAATGCATCTAAACCTGTTTTAAAGCGCGAATTGCCGCGACGGAAATTGCGATGTTGTCCTATTTCCCGTTTTCATAGGTATTTGGTAAATTTTACATTTCAACAATTTTAGTTAAACTAGGTTCATTTTGTTATTTTATTGTCTAGATCCAATAACAATTCTTTTAAAATATAATGTCTGCCAACCCTGCTAGGAACTTTTAAATTACAAAAATAATTATAGTAGTTTTGCTCTGGAATGTTTAAAAATAATAGCAACATATTTTTTAACTGTTTTTTTTTTTGGCAAAGAGTGTTTGATTCAACAATTTTATTTTTGTAATATTCTATACAAGGGCTATTATTTAAAATTTGAAAGTCCCAAAAAAAAATTCAAGATCACATAGCTCAGTTCTAAAAATCTCTAAAGTAACAGGGTTGACTGTAATTCTTGACACAAAAATAAGAATCTAATATAATGCAAAGATAAAAAAACCTCTTATTACTGCCAACAAACCGCAAGTTCTTAGTTCTTACCTGCTTATTTGACACAATATATAAAACACAATCCCACAATATATATATATATATATATATATATATATATATATATATATATATATATATATATATATATATATATATATAATCTGGTACAAAATGCAATAGTAATGCAACAGTAATGCAACGGTAATGCACTGTAATGTAGCATAATGCAAGTAATGCAACTTAAAATGCTATGTAATGCATGTAATTTTAGATAGTGCAAGGTAATCTAGAGCATAATCTTAAATTAATCTGTAATGAAGTGTAATTTGGTGTAATGTCTCGTAACGTTACTAATTTTTTTATAAAAAAATGTTTGTTGGTAATTTACTGTACAAAAATAAAAATATGTATTTTTGACTTCGTATGTTATATAAGTCCTAAGGAGCTGGGTTCTAACATATAATTGAAATGACAGGTAAGGTGTAAGAGGTAGTAGAACTGGGAAAGTCTCAGCTCTTGTCAGCTCCTAGTTTTGGTAGAATTAAGAATCCAGAGACTAAAATTATTTTATGAGTGTTAGATCTAACTTCAACAACTTATTTCATTGAGAAAATTATGACTAGGTATTTAACTGTTTTTGTTTGTGAGCTGTAATGCTTTCAGTACTCGACACTATCCCTACCCTCATAGCAATGAACATATATTTGGTAATTTTTGCTACCATATTATTTTGTTTTCCCTTATGTAGTAATATAAAATACAATAACTAGTAATAGGTACATAAGTTAAAAAAGTGACAAACGATAGTTACAATTAAAAAAAATTATTAAGTCCATACTAAAAATCGATAAAAATGCGCTTTCACACATCTTTATCAAAAGTTCTTGGCCGGACAAGATATATCTAGAATAGAAGAAATATATAATTTCTGCAGGTGCAAAACCGCATACAAGAAGAATTGCTTTCAATTATGTCACAGGGTACCCTCCTGCGATCATGATTTCTGGGCCTCTACCCTCATCAGGCAGGCTTGTACCCAGGGAGATCTGAAATAACAGATTGCTCGATATGATAAAATCGAAAACGAAACGTCTATCAAACTGAAACAGTACTACCTGCTAAGTGTAACACTTAGTGCCACCTATTGGGGCTCCGGTGATTTCCCGCTGCAGACCCATAGGTAATTTAAAAGTATGCACTAGCAGCATCATGCGAAGAGTAGATACTAACACATCTTTATCATTGATAAATCATTGATCTCGGACTGAGATGAATAAATTTTTGGGAGTAAATATTGATCAAAAACTTAAATTTAAACAGCACATTTTACAACTATCAATAAAGATCTCTAGGGGATGCTTTGCGGTTAGGACTGCATCTAGCAATTTAGGAGTGAATATGGCAAGAAATGTATACTATGATCTTGTTGAATCGCACCTGCGCTATGATGTGTGCTTCTGGGATGCTTGTGCGGACTATTTGTTTAAAAGAGTGTTCATCTTACAAAAACGAGCGTTGAGATTTATGTGTCGCATGAAACCTCGTGAGTCTTGTAAACCAGTATTTTTGACTCAAAAGATTCTCACATTACCTTGCATATTAATATTGGAAACGGTTTGTTTGGTACATAAAAAGTTTAAGGCCGAAATATCAAGGGAGTCTTTGTACTCGACTCGGAGACTATGTACTCCTGTCCTTCCTATTCTGTCGTCGACTATGGTTAGGAATTCAATAGTATATAATGGCAGAAAATTATTTAATCATCTGCCGATGAGAATAAGACAGATCACTTGTGAAAAAAGGTTTAGACGAGAAATAAAACAGTTTTTGATTGGTAGAGCTTACTATTCAACCGAAGAATATATAAATGATGAGTTTGTGTAAGGTTTTTGTTGTGTACATTTTACTACTGTTTTAACCAATTTATTTTAGTTTTTGACTGCGATAATTAATTGTATTTACCATATTTATTAAATGTTCTTTTATAGGATATTTTAATATCATTTCAGTTATTTTCTTACACTACACTGGGTCTATTTAATTTGAGCTAAAAGTTTTGAACTTAAACTTTTTATCTTTGGACCAGTTTTAGTTTTACTTTTAGTTGCTTTGTCTAAAAGGAATTTGTAACTTGAGACAATAAAGCTATTTTGAAGTTTGAAGTTTGAAAATGTCCTGATAAACAATAGGTACACTGAAAACATTTTTTTAAAATTCATATATTCATTTAAAACCCAAACAATTTCTATTGTTTTTTAACCGATCTAAAAGCAATTCTAGTCAACCTTAAAATACTAATCAAAACGTTGTGACAAACTATAGGTATACTGAAAAAAATATTAGTGTAGATCGTCATTTTGTTATATCTCGGTTAAAACCCAAACAAACCCAACCGAAAACGTCTAACAAACTCTAATAACGTTTCAAAAGAAACCTGGTCCATCATCAATAACCTCAGAAACAAATCAAACCCTGTGACTCAGATCTTGCCAGGGGCTAATGATCTAAATGATTATTTTATTAATGTAAGCAAAAATGTTACCTCTAGTATCTCGCCAAGTTTGGACCCTCTTTCGTTTCTCCCTCCTTCAAAAAATTTAGCTGATAGCTTTTTCTTAAGTCCCGTTAGCAACACTGAACTATTGAAGGTAATACATAATATTAAAAGTAAATCTTCGTGTAGCACTGATGGCCTATCAATTAGAATATTCCTGAACTTGCCACTCCCAGTCATAGAGGCCCTTACAACATTAATAAATGAGTCCTTTATAAAAGGTGTATTCCCTGATTGCCTTAAAACAGCTATAATTATTCCACTTCATAAAGGCGGCGAAAAAACTAACTCTTGCAATTATCGCCCAATTGCACTACTACCAGTGCTATCAAAAATCATCGAAAGGCTACTGAAGAACCGTCTTATGCCATTTCTCCTGAAACATCAGATAATATCCCCGGAGCAGTTCGGATTTCTACCCAACAAGTGCACCAGTGACGCCATGTTCACGTTGCTTAGAGGCGTCTACTCATCTCTCAATAACAACCACCCAACTGCCTCAGTTTTTTGTGACTATGCGAAAGCCTTTGATTGTGTTAGTCATGAAATTCTGATAAACAAACTACATTTTTATGGAATTCGTGGTACTTCTTTAAATTGGTTCAAATCTTATCTTGGAAAAAGGCAACAACTTCAAAGTTATGATTTAAAATCTACATAATTTAGAAATCAATCTATAATCTGAAATATATATTTCATAAGAATACAATTGTTTGAAGCTTGGAAAATGTGAGCATTACACGTCATGTTACACAAGTTAAGGAATTGAAGAACTAGATATGAAACAAAGTCAGTAAACCTCCTGAAATTTCATATGCCAGAATAGAGAAAGAAAAATAGAAAGGAAACAGGTATGTGTTCCGAATTTGATAATCCATCTAAGGGATACTTATTTTTACTTTTGGATTTATTTATTCCAATAAAAACAAAGTTTTAGAATAGTCCATGGAGGACGTGGAACAATGTCAAGAATACCTTCATATTAATCCTACATATACAATTATATATACATAACAGTAATTTTGTAATAACTAGCCTTTAAGAGAAAACAACCTTTCCTAATAAACATTACATATTTAAAAGTAGTAAGCAGTTTTTCAATTATACCTAGATATCCTCACCACACCGGTAGCATATTATAATATTTTATATCCATATTTATAATTACTAATCATGTTAAAAATAAATATATGTATTTTGCTAGACAGTAATATCAACATTTAACCGTCCTTACTCAGTTATATTTATTTTTTACTTTCTTACTCTATAATACTCATGTAATTTAATAAAATAGATTGCATTGGATGTTCAAAAAATTCATTTACTGAGTAAAAAGCCATGCTTAACACATAATTTTTAAGTTGAGTCTTTAATTTTAATTTGGGAAGAGCACGAACACTTACAGGCAAACTATTAAATATCTTAACAATACTATATTGACAATTTTTCTGTATATACAAATAATTACATCTGTCACACACTAAATTAGATTTATGTCTGGTGTCATATACATGATTCATTTGACAGTTTTCAAACAAATCACCGTTTTCCTTTACAAAAAGTGCCGAATCTAAAATGTAAACACTAGCAAGTGTTAATAGTTTATTATTAATAAAAATATTTTTGCAACTTTCCCGATTTTTCATTTTGAATATACTTCTGATACACCGTTTTTGCAGTGTAATGATTCTATGCATATCAGACGAGCCCCCCAGAATATCAGACCACCTAAGCTTGGAGTGAACATAAGCATAGTATGATGTCAGCACTGCATTCACACCTACATTCTCTGATATTATTCTTAGAGCATAACAGTATCTGGCTATGCCTATTGCCACACTCTCCACGTGAGCCTTCCAATCTAGCCGTGCATCTACATTCATTCCCAAAACATTCCACAAACACAGATGTTCCACCTCCAATAACATCCTTTCTGTAGAAGTGAGTATCCAGGTCTTAGTTGGCAATAGTAAAGCAAGATGCTTCACTCTGGGTCAGCCACGTCTCTGTAACACACAGAACTTCTGGGTAGTTTCCTTTGTGTAAAAAAGGTCCGTTTGAGATGCTTTCGACCTAAGACTTCTAGCATTAATATTCACTATGCGGGTCTCCGCGCCTTTATTTTCTTGTATTCTTGGTAATGTTTGTGAAGATTTCCCTCTGTTATTGGTTGGATAATATTCGTCGTTTGGTAGTATCTGATGCATTAGGGCTGATTGGTTGGTTTGTGGTGGTTTGTCTGTAAGTTGAAATTAGCGGAATGATGGAAGCATTTTCCGCAGCTAAATTAGACAGCATGAATTCATTCTGTTCATGTATAAAACCAAAACAGTTCTTGATGTGCAAGCTAGTAATTAATTAATATCCTCTTTGTTAATTTTGTTTCCACGTATAGCATTAAAGGTAGGGAGAAAAACAATAACGTAATCTTCTTTGTTAAAATCTCTTCCAAGCACTTCACAGTCTTTGACGATATCAGAAAACAGTAAAGCTGAATTAAATTGATAGTTGGTGTCAAAGCTGTTGTGCATACCATTTTTAAATAAAAGCCCACTGCCTCAGGCAGAATCGCCTCCCACAATCAGTAGCTTTCTTCTTCTTTCTATATCGACTATGGGCCTACTTGATGCAGTAGCGGTGGACGCAGAATCTGGAATTACTTCAACCTCAGTTTGTATGCCAATATGAGCAACATTTTGCGAATTTTGTATTTCAAATGTTGTTCGAGTTTTTCAGTTCACTCGAGTTATGTTCAGATTCCTGCTCTAATACTCTAATGGATGTAATAAGGTTTCGGTTCATATCTGTCAAACTGGTAATGTTTTCCTCAAGGTTTTGTTTTGATACCTTAAGTGAGTCTATTTGAGTTATTAAATCAGCTTCGTTATTTTTTAGGTCTTGAATTTCCTTAGTCAATAAGAGATTGCGTTCATTCATTTTGAGCAATTGTGATGAGAACTTATTTTCAGCTTCAGTAACTTCTTCCTCAAAGATCTGACTACTACGTCGAATTCTTTCAACATGACGCTCTTATCCTTTATGTCTTTTTGTAGAGACTCAATTTTTTTAGCACAGTCACACTCTCGAATTTCATTCTCCTCATAATGTTTCTGGCACCTTGATGAGCAGAAAATCTTATATCCACCCACTTTAATTGTTTCGGTGAGACGCTCCAAGCAGCTAGGGTGATAAACGCCATAACAGACAAGACAAATAAATTTTTAGAAGCCTTTGTTCTTACAGCACTTGAATTGTTTTAGCATCTTTGTAAAGTTTAGTACAGAAATCGTAACACATATCTAACACAAGGGCTATAAAAACACTTTACTTTGCCCTAGTACGCAGTGTATTAGAATACAACTCAGTAGTGTATAGTGTGATCTTTATCATATAACCTACATATCCTTCGTTTGGAACAGGTGCAGAATAAATTTGCTAAAATGTTATATATTGGGAATGGAAAGTTTGGAGAAGCGTCGTGAGAATGCTTTGTTATTCCTTTTGTATAAGATTATAAAGGGTTACAATGATTCCTCCCTTCTTTTATCAAAAATGAACTTAAGAGTACCTCAGAGAGCCACTCGTTCTAGACAGCTGTTTCATGTGAATGCATATCGTACTAATTATGGTTTTGCCTCTTTTGTGGATAGGATCTTAACAAATTATAATAATAAATATCACATTGATCCATTTATTTTTAAAAGCTTTAATTCTCTGAAGGCTTATGTGAGTTTCAACTGAAAATTGAGAAGCAGGCACTTTGTTAGTTTCCTTTTACATGTAGTGTTTTTATTCTGTATAATTTTGTTTTTGAAATTTCAAATATTTTTACTTAATAACAATTACTGAAAATTGAGAACTCAGGCATTTTATTGGTTTGTTTTAGGAATTCAATTATTTTGATTTAATAACAGTAATTAATTTTTAAATGTTCCAATCTATGTTTTATTAGAACTATACTTGTACTTTTTAAAACATTCTGTTAGTTTACATAGAACGGAAGCTTTCACGGCTTTGGTCAATTAAGAAATCATGGTTCTTGGGATCAGACCGTGTCAGATTGGAATTACTATCCGACGTTTTGCCTTCGGTTGCACGAGGCATCTTCAGGGATCTTTACTCCACGAAATCATTCAGTGTTCAGATTTCATGGAGTAAAGATCCCTGAAGATGCCTCGTGCAATCGAAGGCGAAACGTCGGATAGTAATTCCAATTTGACACGGTCTAATCCCAAGAACCATGATATCTTAATTCTGTTAGTTTATTTTAAGTGTAGTGTTTGTTTTCCTTCTTTTTAATTCTGTTTTAAAAATGTATAATCTTTAACTTAGTTTATATTTATATATGAATAAGTATCGTGTACCATTTGGAACAATGTTCTGTAGTGTACCTGATTATAAATAAATAAATGTATGACCTGTTATATGCCCCTGACATAATGTACAACTTGTTTTCTGTAAAAAGTTCTGTTAGTAAGGGAATCCATTTCTCGATTAGTAATAACAGTTGTAGCTGTATTTTTAAGAAGGATGATCAAGTGATGGCTACTGGAAAAGAACATGGTAACTTGTACCAGATGAACCTGCGTGTGATTCGACCTGCACAACCAGTGTGTATGCTTACTAAAAAGGAAAGTACACTCCAGTTATGGCATGAGTGCTTGGCACATCAAAACAAACACCATGTAAAGACTTTTTTGAAAAATCTGGATTTTGCTGTTCGAGATGGTAGAGTTCTGTGACGGGCGCGCCTATGGAAAAATGCATCGTGAAAGCTTTGGACATCGTGCTAATCAAGCGGAAAAATCGCGAGAACTGATTCACACGGACGTGTGTGGACCGATGGAGACTGAATCGTTTGGCAAGAAACGATATTATGTAGTGTTTAGAGACGATTTCAGCAGTTAGACAAATATATTTTTTGCAATGAGGTGAAAAATACTTTTGGTGAACATGTAAAAGAGTTAAAGTCAGATGGTGGAAAATAATATGATAGTGCTGAGATAAAACTTTTCCTAAGTAAATTAGGAATTAAGCAAACAATCACTCCACATATACTCCTGAACACAACGGAGTTGCGGAACGTGAAAACAGGACTATAGTTGAAGCAGCCAGTTCAATGATGTATGGAAAACCGCATTTACCAAAAGCTTTGTGGGCAGAAGCAATTAACACCGCGGTTTGTGTTTTAAATTATAGAACAGGATCGACAAAAGTTGCAGGTACTGTGCCCTACGAGTTGTGGTTCGACAAGAACTTTGAAATTGGAAAATTTCCATGTATTTGGAACTGAGTGCTTTGTTCATGTTCCTAAACAACATCGAGGGAAATGGGACAAGAAGGCTATGAAAGGATATTTTGTGGATATCATGAGAGTATCAGTGGATACAGAGTATATGTTCCAGAGAACCGCGATGTGATTGTTAGTCGCGGTGTAATGTTTAAAGAGGAAACCCTCATTCCTGTGAATAAATATCAGGTTACATTTGAGCTTGAAAACAGCAATGGAATTGCAGCAAATCATCAATAATGATACAGAACCAATTCCTGAGGAAATTGAAGATGAGTTTCTAGAAATAAACGATGACGATTCGGATTCCGATTTTAATCCTGGTTTGTTTGAGGAATTGGATAATGTTACTGAACAATCAGCCCTCCAGCCGATGAAGCTTCGAGGTAGAAGTGTATTCAACAACAAATAAGACATAAAATATCCGTTAAAATCGGCTCCCAATCTTTCACTTATTTTTAGAAGTATAATTGTGTTTAAATTGTTAAATGTAGTGTCAGTTTAAAGAGAAAAAATCCTGTTTTCCACTGATATAGACTAAAAACCAGCAGTTATAAAGCTGAATAAATTATAATGTTTAAAATCATCTAGTGCAAAAAAAACTACACAAACTTTATTCTTATCTACAAAGTGATAGTGTGTGTTCAGTAGTAATTTATTAACATTTTTATATGTAAAGGCGTCCAATAAATGCCTGTGCCTCTTTTTTTGGGCAATCTATTGGCAACAATAAATATAAAATAAACATTGAACAGTTTGACCCAGAAAAGTTCACTGAACTTTTAAATGTTGTAGAAAGTAGTTTTGATAGATAGGTTTTACTGCTGAATTGAGTAGGGGGTTAAGCCTTATTACTTTGGATTTAAAAACTGCGGGAAAACATCACTAAATACATGCACTACTAATTTACAAGAGTGAATAGATTTGGAGTATAGAAAATGGTTGAATTGGAGACCCTTTTTAAGTGTTGCCCAAAAACAAAAAAGACTGAAAACTACTTTTGTATAGAGTGTGGCAATATTTTCCACAAAAGTTGCACCAAATGGGACAGAATAACTTTTGAACTAATTGAACGACATAAAATTCTATGTTCAAAAAAGTGTAGTGACGAGTCGCGAGTAAATAAGGATAAGACTATTGATATGCTAAGAAAGAAGATTATAGATTTGAATAAGGATAGGGAAAGAGAGACTGAGGAACTGAAGAATGAATACCAATTGCAACTACAAGACGTTAAAGCGGAGGTGGACAAACTCAATATGACCATAAAAGAGAAGGATGTACAATTAAAGAGACAAAAGAAGAACGAAAAATTTTACCGATGATGAAAATAGGTTAACAACAACTTAATGAAAAAAGTGACCAAATCTCGTATATGAATAAGGAAACTACTGATTTAAAATAAGAGAACTCCACCCTTCAGCAGAGGATAGCTACTATCACTCTGGATTTTGAGAATACAAAGAAAGAAATGCACACTGTATTCAATTAACAAACGTATGGAGGAAGCAATAAGAACGCTTGAAAACTATTATACTTTCCTTAATAAAGAGATTTTAAAGTTACGAGATGAATTGCGCAATAGCGATAGTGTTTTTTTACCAGAAGAAACTGATTACAGCACCACTAATATACAAAGAAAAAATAGTTACGTTGAGGGAAAAAAAATCATCCACTCAATAATAACAATAAGTTTGTCCAAAGCAATGATATACCGAAAGGCAACCCTAAAAATTACAATCAAGTTTTAATAATCGGCGACGTACAGAATGTAAAGGGTTGTGCGTCTCTGTTTAAAAAATTCAGTAAGGCGAAAATTGATATTAATTGCCAGTTCAAAAAGAATATTTTGTTTAATGACATAGTGACTGAAACCTTAACTTATATCAGACAGTTCACAAAAAATGACTACGTAATTGTGTTTACTGGGAGTGAAAATGCATTGATGCTTCTGAGGTAAAAAAGCTGTTGCTTGTATCAGAGAGAACAAATTTGTTTGTGATTGGTCCTCCATTAGCCTTGGAACGAAAGGTGTTGTGGTTGTGGAAACTTTACAGTATTTGCTGACGATACCACAATATTGTGAAACAATCATAATCGTAATTCTGATGAACTAGTGGACATTGTGAATAAAGATTTAATTACAATCAAAGAGTGGTTCGACGCCAACTATCTTACGATAAATGTGTCGAAAACAAATGTAGTAAATTTTAGATGTCAATTTAAAGAAATAATGCTTGATAACCAGGCCATAGCAAAGACTGAGGTAAATAAATTTTTGGGAGTATATATTGACCAAAACCTTAAATTTGAACAGCACATTTTACAACTATCAAAAAGATCTCTAGGGGATGCTTTGCGATTAGGACTGTATCTAGCAATTTAGGAGTGAATATGGCACGAAATGTATACTATGCACTTGTTGAATCGCACCTGCGCTATGGTGTGTGCTTCTGGGGTGCTTGTGCAGACTATTTGTTTAAAAGAGTGTTCATCTTACAAAAACGAGCGTTGAGATTTATATGTCGCATGAAGCCTCATGAGTCTTGTGAACCAGTATTTTTGACTCAAAAGATTCTCACGTTACCTTGCGTATTTATATTGGAAACGGTTTTTTTGGTACATAAAACGTTTAAGGCCGAAATATCAAAGGAGTCTTTGTACTCGACTCGGAGACTATGTACTACTGTCCTTCCTATTCCGTCGTCGGCTATGGTTAGGAAATCAATAGTATATATGGGCAGAAAGTTATTTAATCATCTGCCGATGAGAATACGACAGATCACTTGTGAAAAAAGGTTTAGACGAGAAATAAAAGTTTTTGATTGGTAGAGCTTACTATTCAACCGAAGAATATATAAATAATGTGTTTGTATAAGGTTTTTGTTGTGTACGTTTTACTACTGTTTTAACCAATTTATTTTAGTTTTTGACTGCGATAATTAATTGTTATTAATTAATTAAATGTTCTTTTATAGGATATTTTAATATCATTTCAGTTATTTTGTTATACTACACTGGGTCTATTTAATTTGAGCTGAAAGTTTTGAACTTGACCTTTTTATCTTTGGACTAGTTTTTGTTTTACTCTTAGTTGTTTTGTCTAAAAGGAATTTGTAACTTGAGACAATAAAGCTATTTTGAAGTTGAATTTAAACGACCTGAGCGATTTGGATACTTATCAAGCTCAAGTGAACTTCATGAATCGAAAAAAAGTTCCTACAAAAAAAGGGCGTTGACTACAACGAGACTTTCAGCCCAGTGGCAAGATATGAAACAATCCATGCTTTATTAAGTGCTGCAGCTCGTGAACGTCTTCATATTTGTCAATTTGACACAAAAACTGCGTTTCTTTATAGGTCTGTAGAAGAAGGCACTGATATATATATATATATATATATATATATATATATATATATATATATATATATATATATATATATATATATATATATATATATATATATATATATATATATATATATATATATATATATATATATATTTTTGGTAGTTTCTTAAACCATTTATTTATATATATTTTACTTCAATTTTCTTGGGTTTAGGTTTATGTAAAAATAAAAACGCCTTCTTCCAACTTTGTTCTCTCTATTTTACGTTTCGCCTAACATAGTAGGCTTTTTCAAAAATGTACAAGATTATCATACTATCTAAAACAATAGAATCAGGACATTAATACAAACTATAAATATGGGACATTACGTTATTTTTTTTATATATATATATATAAATCACTTCGACAATGTATATTGGACAAAAATTAGTACAAAAATAAATAAAACAGAAATTCACTTTGGTTACATACCTCGATCGATTTTAGGTAGGCTTCATTCATCTGGATGTTATTGTATGAATAACTCAGTTAAGAAGTTTTTTTAATTTATTGGTTTTACTTGTTGTTTTATGGTATAGAAAAAGTGTTAAAATATATATACATAGGCAGACGAGAATGAATACAGTGTGATATTTTTACTTTTAAGTTAATAGATTATAATATACTTGACTTAAATTATGGATGTCTTGTTTGTCGTTAACAGAAAATTTTTCTTTTTTGATGTGTATCATTTCCTTTATTTGTAGCTTGCGGTAATTGGGTTCTTGCGTTAAGATTTTCGTATCAGAAAAGTTAAATTCATGTCTTTCATTCTTTTCATGTTTGTGTAGAGCGGTTGAAGCATTTTTAGTGTATTTATGCCCATTCAGTCTGCTATCTAAGTACTGGGTGGTCATTCCTATATATTTTTTTGGGCAGTTTAGGCAGGGTATTGAGTAAACGATGTTGGACCTTTTTTTATTGGGTACTTTGCTTATACATATATATATACATATACATATATATATATATATATATATATATATATATATGTATATATATATATATATATATATATATATATATATATATATATATAATATATATATATATATATATATATGTATATGTATATATATATATATATATATATATATATATATATATATATATATATATATATATATATATATATATATATATATATATATATATATATATATATATATATATATATATATATATATATATATATATATATATATATATATATATATATATATATATATATATATATATATATATATATATATATATATATATATATATATATATATATATATATATATATATATATATATATATATATATATATATATATATATATATATATATATATATATATATATATATATATATATATATATATATATATATATATATATATATATATATATATATATATATATATATATATATATATATATATATATATATATATATATATATATATATATATATATATATATATATATATATATATATATATATATATATATATATATATATATATATATATATATATATATATATATATATATATATATATATATATATATATATATATATATATATATATATATATATATATATATATATATATATATATATATATATATATATATATATATATATATATATATATATATATATATATATATATATATATATATATATATATATATATATATATATATATATATATATATATATATATATATATATATATATATATATATATATATATATATATATATATATATATATATATGTATATATATATATATATATATATATATATATATATATATATATATATATATATATATATATATATATATATATATATATATATATATTTATATATATATATATATATTTATATATATATATATATATATATATATATATATATATATATTTATATATATGTGGCGAGTGAATGTCTCCCACATTTGTCTGCCAAAGTTAAAATTAGCGCATATCACACTGTATATATTTGTTTTTCTTTTCATTGTTACTGCATAACATACTGTACATATTTATTTTATTTTACATTTACTTTTTTAATCTAGGCTAATTATCTATTGCTATTGAGAAATGTAACAATTTGTAGGTACTTAGTTTTCTGTACATAATTGTGGAAATTTCCATCGGCAATTAGAGTCTAATTTAGTTTTAAGGTTCTTTTATGTTATCCGTTAATTTTTAATTTTACAACACTTCTTTGTACGATTTTAAAATATGTTGTTACAGTTCGAACCATCACCGATAGTAAACTGTTTATTGCAATTAGGGTTTATGATAGGAAAATACCGAAACGATCCTTCTTAGTAAAGCTTTCTCCAAATTCCCATTTTACTATCTGTAATGAATGTTCTTATTTTGACCATGGGAAAGTTTACGAAGATAAAAAAAAACCATTTTGCCAACGAATAGGACCAATCAAAGCGAGGAATTTTGGCACAGGGGGTAGAACTTTATGTTTCTTGAGATTTGTATTAATATTAGAGGAAGACTCTGTTTTTGGACTTGCAAGAACTCGGATGTGAATTTTGTTGTTCTAGTTCAATAGACTTATTTTATTTCATTTTAACAGTGTTTCAATAAACTCTCACAGTTCATATAAAAAAGGAATGTATTGGATATATAGCTAATCAAGCACACACATACGTTCCTAAATATATATATATATATATATATATATATATATTTATATATTTATATATATATATATATATATATATTTATATATATTTATATATATTATATATATATATATATATATATATATATATATATATATATATATATATATATATATATATATATATATATATATATATATATATATATATATATATATATATATATATATATATATATATATATATATATATATATATATATATATATATATATATATATATATATATATATATATATATATATATATATATATATATATATATATATATATATATATATATATATATACTGGGTGGTGCAACCAAGATGGGGTGGACGATTGTGGGCAAACGGAGAGGAATTTGAAAAAAACAGAAACGGTGTTATTTACGTTGCTTAAACTGACTACCTATAATATAAGGAGGCCATGATATAATCATAAATGAAAAGAAAGATTGACATTCTTGTCAAAACCGCAAAGTGTCAGAGAATTGGCATCAATTACCATTGTTTTTTGACGATAAGCCGAAAAATTGTTAAGTAACAATGAGTTTGAGTACTCCAGAGTTGATAAACATGACTTTTATGTTGGGCGAGTGTCAAAAAAACCCTTTACTAGCAAGCAGGGTTTATGCGGTACGATATCCCGATGCCGAAAAAAAAACCAAGACCTGAAGCTTTTGCAAGTTTATTAGAGAAGTTTCAAGAAACAGGCAATGTTGCTTTTAAGAAACGTAAAGTAATTAATAAACCAGTTACCAATGAAGATAATGCTTTGACACTGTTATTAACAGTGCAAGAAAATCTACACACAAGTACCAGGGAAATTGAGAGAGCTACTGATATTGAACGCACTAGTATTAAACGGATTCTGAAACAACATAAATATCATGCCTACCACTTTGAATTACACCAAGAACTGTATGATCGCGATTACGTCCAACGACAAGAGTTTTCAATTTGGTTTTTAAATACAATTTGGGATAAAATAAATAAATAAATAAATAAATGCTTTATTGTCAAAAAAATTTTACAATTTTGTGGACAAAGCTGTTGTAAAAAAATAGTTTACAAACATCAAAATTAGCAAACAAAACAAGACAAAAACACATCATAAATATTATAGAAAAATAATATTTAAATCAGCAATTTAGAATATTAATATTATAGAATCCTAAAAGAAGTACATTAGAAATGTACTTTGTCAGTCGTACTATGTTATAAACATTTTCATAAATATAATGTAAAAAAATAAAAAAGCAAAGTAAAAAATAAAAAAGTTCGAAACAATTAAAAAATACATATACAAAGTTCGGTAAAAATGGTTAGTAATGGCAACTATCACACTAGGGGTTCATAAGGATAAAATTATGTGTTGTAAAACTCGTTCACGGTGTAGAAGGCTCTTTCCAGTAAGAATGATTTCAAAGCCTTGCGAAATGAAGTCAGAGATATTATGGATTTGATGTTAAATGGCAGGTGATTATGCATTTTTTTTGCATTGTAGATTACTGATCTTTTAATTAACTCTGAGTGTGGGGTTGGAAGATAGAGATCGTGCTCAGTATTTCTGAGAGGGTAGTTGTGAGAAGGTCTCTCTAATAGAGCAGGTGCGTGTTTACGAATTAAGTAAACCGATTTCAAAATGAATAAGCAAGGAAGGGTTAGTATTTTATATCTTTTAAAGAAATCTCGGCAGTGAGTTCTACTGTTAAGTCTCAGTAGGTAACGAACAGCTCTTTTTTGTAGTATAAAAATTCGATCAAATTGAGTCGCACAACATGTACCCCAGAATGGAATAGCATATCTGAGGTGCGACTCAACAAGAGCAAAATAAACAGTTCTAGAGGTAGAAAAGCTAAGCTCCTCGGAAACAGATCTTAACGCAAAGCAAGCAGAACCTAACTTCCTTGATAAAGCGTCGATATGTGGATCCCATTTTAAAGAATCATCTACAAGAAGCCCTAGAAATTTTACAGAGTTTACGACATCAATAGTGGTGCCATTAAGGTCAAAGGGTTGCAGCGTGTTTTTATAATCCAGATTTTGTAGATAGGGTGCTGTTTTCAGATGAAGCAACTTTTAAAAGCAACGGCTTGGTTAACAAACATAATATGCACTATTATTCAACCGAAAATCCACATTGGATTCGTCAGGTGGACCATCAAAATAAATGGTCAATTAATGTTTGGGGAGGTAGGAGGACCATATTTCTTTGAAGAGCATTTAACGGGAGAAGTCTATTTAAATTTTTTGACAAATGAGTTGCCCGTATTGCTCGAAGACTTACCTTTAATGTTAAGAAATTCCTTATGGTTCCAACATGATGGAGCACCCCCGCATTGCCATAGGCATGTAAGACATTTTCTCAATAATTGGAAAGGAGAGCAGATTGGGCGAGGTGGACCAGTTAAGTGGCCTGCTAGGTCACCCGATTTAACGCCACTAGATTTCTTTTTATGGGGACATGTTAAAGAAGAAGTTTATAAAGAGGTTCCAACCACAGTGGAAGATATGAAGTTGAGAATAATAAGAAGTTTTCGCAACATTTCAGACCTGACTTTGAGAAAAGTGAAACTTTCATTTATGGATAGACTCGAAATGTGCCTTCAGCAAAACGGTGGTTTAGTTGAACATCTTTTATAAGTTTTAATTACATTGTTTTTGTTGATTTATATTAAATTTATTTTTTTTGTAAAAAAAGATCTGTTATTAATACTGTCAAGCATTATCTTCATTGGTAACTGGTTTATTAATTACTTTACATTTTTTTGAAAGCAACATTTCCTGTTTCTTGAAATCTCTATGATAAACTTGCAAAAGCTTCTATCTTGTTTTTATTTCGGCACCGCATCATCAAAGAACAATATTTATTTATTTACTGATGACAATATTCTGACACTTTGCTGTTTTGACAGGACTGTCAATCTTTTGTTCAATTTATGATGATATCATGGCCTCCTAATATTAAATTGTCAATTTTAACAACGTGAATTCAGAGTAATTCGTGTTAAAATGAAGAAATTTTGATTTCACAGCTAATTTACTGAAAAACTGTTGGTCAGAAAGGTGTCAAATATGGTATTTTCTGAAAGCTAGTAATGTTATCTTTAACATGAAAGTAAAATATACAGGGTGTTCCATTTAAATAAATTCAATCCAAGGTTAATTTGCAAAACTTGACCACCCTGTATAACAGTGAATAATTTTGAACGACTTACAAGCGATTATTGTAGTCCTAGATACAATACATTTTATAGAATATTTGGTTTTTCCATACCTGCTTCAATTGTTTTCAAAAAATGGCCGGAGTATAACCCTTTTTTCCACTTTAACCTCGTCCCATTCCCTTGGTATAAATTTTAGACCCAACTAACCTTATATCAAAATGATTGCAACGAATAGGAGAATCAACTAAAATAATAATATACCGGGTATCCCATTTAAAAAAATTCAATCCAAGGTAAATTTGCAAAACTTGACCACCCTGTATAACAGTGAATAATTTTGAACGACTTACAAGCGATTATTGTAATCCTAGATACAATACATTTTATAAAATATTTGGTTTTTCCATACCTGCTTCAATTGTTCTCAAAAAATGGCCGGAGTATAACCCTTTTTTCCACTTTAACCTCGTCCCATTCCCTTGGTATAAATTTTAGACCCAGAGAGGTTTATACCTCATATCAAAATGATCGTAACGAATAGGAGAATCAACTAAAATAATAATATCCCGGATATCCCATTTAAAAAAACACAAGTTTGGTTCACCACGAAATTTTCAGACCACCCTGTATAAAGGGTATAATTTTAAAACACAGCGTTCTTGACTATCAATCATATCCCAAAAATGTTTTTTCAAATTCCTCTCCGTTTGCCCACAATCGTCCACCCCATCTTGGTTGCACCAGCCTGTATATATATATATATATATATATATATATATATATATATATATATATATATATATATATATATATATATATATATATATATATATATATATATATATATATATATATATATATATATATATATATATATATATATATATATATATATATATATATATATATATATATATATATATATATATATATATATATATATATATATATATATATATATATATATATATATATATATATATATATATATATATATATATATATATGTATATATACAGGGTCCTGCAGCTCACCTCCCGTCTTTTATTATACCTTAACCATTTATTTTAGAAAAAATATTTAAAAGCCACTATAAGCTGTTGATTAGAGAGCACATTTTAAAAATATTCTTGATTATACAGGGTGTTACAAAAAATAGTGGCGCATAAGAGTTGTATTTTTTTAAATGGAACACCCTATATTTTTTTACATTTTTGAAACACTCTTTACCTAGTCTACAGACTCCTAGAATAGTATCTCTCTTTTTTTAATAGTTTCGGAGAAAAAAGGTAAAATCGAAGAAAAAAAAAATTATAGTCTACATTTAAAATATTTATAAAAATTAGATAAAACATCTTAAAAGCTAAGGTAACCTAGTAGCTTACTGCAAAAGGTTTATAGTTATTCTGCTATGAGTATTATAAGTCTTACTTATGCAGGGTGACCCAAATTCCATGTCAAACGTTGCAAAATAAAAAATAATTTTTCTCCATTTTTTCAAATGGAACACCCTATATATTTTTTTTCTGTCCGGTACAGAATTAACAGATCAACATTTTTCATTATTACACTTATCTCAAAATTCCTGAAGGTTTTTGAAATATTCTTAAAAAACTAATGTTGTACTTTGTTTTTCAGTACGGTAATTGAATAACCTCACTAGTAATGTTCATAAGTAAGCACCTTCGCGATTTTGAATAATAAATAGGTCAGCATAGTTATAGCTATGGGAAAAAACCTAAAATCCCAACATTTTTTGTAATTACGTTTACCACATAAAATTTGAATTACTGCCAAGAGTTAAGCCGTAAAGACGTTTTACATGCTGCAGGTCTTCCTACAAGTTGCAAGAGACTTGCACAAAGGCATACGCTGACACTTGCAATTGATATACAACTGCCGCTTTACAGTCTGCAAGACAAATTGCGCGCAATATCTTGCAGGTGCAACCCCTTGCTGCAAGAAACTTGCAGCATGTAAAACGGCCTTAACCTTTATTTAATATTATTGACAAGTGTTGCCCAAATTATTAACTAGAATTTAAGTAGGCCATGAAAAACAAATTGTCTAGAAACTGTCAAACAACTAAAACATATCGGCAATTTACTTATTCGTTTTTTAAGTTTTACAAATTGAAATAATTATCGGATTTTTCATATAGTGGTCTTTACCTTCTACGTAGTTCATTTTTCGTTTGTTTGCGTTACTGTTTAGAAGTTTTATTTGAACGTTCTATCGTCATGGAGTACACCCGCGAAGAACTGGTTGATATGGTTTTTGTGTTAGGAGAATCGCATAGAAATGCCTTTTTGGCCAGTAGGATTTATGCGCAAAATTATCCAGAACGAAGGCACCTAGACAGAAGGAGCATGACGAACTTATTAGATTTATGGCAACGGGAAATGTAAATTATACAAGACCAGTTAGAAATAGGCCCGTTCGAACGGAAGAAAATGAATTAGCTGTGCTATTAGCTGTCACGGAAAATCCTTCTGTTAGCCAAAAAGCAGTCGAGGATGCCGTAGGAGTAAGCGAAAGAACTGTTCAGCGAATTTTAAAGAGCCATAAATTTCATGCATATCATATTCAGTTGCATGAAGAACTCCTTCCAGCAGATTTTGAGAAACGTGTTGACTTTTGTAATTGGGCACAAGCTAAAATTAGGTTAAGCTTTGATTTTTTTGATAAAGTTTTATTCTCTGATGAGGCCACATTTCATAAGAATGGATTTGTAAATCGTCATAACTACCATTACTACGCCGACCATAATCCAAGAATTTTTAGGCAGCTTGATCTACAAAACAGATGGTCAGTTAATGTGTGGGGGGGAATTATTGGTGAACATGTTATTGGTCCCCATTTTTTTAATGGACATTTAACTGGAGCCATGTATCTCGACTTCCTAGAAAATCACTTGCCAAATTTGTGCGAAAATTTGCCGGTTAATCTGAGAAATACAATGTGGTTGCAACAAGATGGTGCTCCAGCACATTTTTCGTTGCCAGTTAGGGATCATTTAAATAATAATTTTCCAGATCGATGGATTGGAAGACAGGGAGCAAGTGCGTGGCCGCCCCGGTCGCCTGATCTAACGAAATTAGATTTTTTTCTATGGGGCTACGTTAAGGAAATTGTTTACAACAAACCTCCAACAACTCCCGAAAATATGCAGCAACGGATTAGAACCGCATTTCAAAGTATTACGCCCGAAGTATTAAGAATAGTAGGAAGATCTTTTCATACCCGTCTTCGTTTATGCCTCGAAGAGAATGGAAGACATATCGAACATATGTTCTAAGTAAAAATTAATTTTAGCAATAATTAGATATTTGTTAATAATGTTAAATAAAGCTGTTACACCTTAAGTCGAGCCTTAACTCTTGGCAGTAATTTAAATTTTATGCAGCAAACGTAATTAGAAAAAATGTTAGGATTTTAGGTTTTTCCCTATAGCTAGAACTACGCTGACCTATCTAATATTTAAAATCGCGAAGGTATGAACATTACTAGTGAGGTTATTCAATTATCGTACTGAAGAATATTTCAAAAACCTTCAGTAATTTTGAGATAAGTAATAATAATAAATGTTGATCTGTTAATTCTGTATCGGACAGAAAAAAAATATATATAGGGTGTTCCATTTTTCCACATTACTAGTGAGTTTATTCAATTATCGTACTGAAAAACAAAGTACAACATTAGTTTTTTAAGAATATTTCAAAAACCTTCAGGAATTTTGAGATAAGTGTAATAATAAAAAATGTTGATCTGTTAATTCTGTACCTGACAGAAAAAAAATATATAGGGTGTTCCATTTGAAAAAATGGAGAAAAATAATTTTTTATTTTGCAACGTTTGACATGGAATTTGGGTCACCCTGTATAAGTAAGACTTATAATACTCGTAGCAGAATAACTATAAACCTTTTGCAGTAAGCTACTAGGTTACCTTAGCTTTTAAGATGTTTTATCTAATTTTTATAAATATTTTAAATGTAGACTATAATTTTTTTTTTCTTCGATTTTACCTTTTTTCTCCGAAACTATTAAAAAAAGAGAGCTGTAGACTAGGCAAAGAGTGTTTCAAAAATGTAAAAAAATATAGGGTGTTCCATTTTAAAAAATTCAACTTTTATGCGCCACTATTTTTTGTAACACCCTGTATAATCAAGAATATTTTTAAAATGTGATCTATAATCAACAGCATATAGTGGCTCTTAAATATTTTTTCTAAAATAAATGGTTTAGGTATAATAAAAGACGGGAGGTGAGCTGCAGGACCCTGTATATATATATATATATATATATATATATATATATATATATATATATATATATATTTATATATATATATATATATATACAGGGTGTCCCACTAAGAGCGGCCGGGTTTTATTAAGTGTTGCAGCTCGTGAACGTCTTCATATTTGTCAATTTGACATTAAAACTGCGTTTCTTTATGGGTCTTTAGAAGAAGACACTGAATATATATATATATATATATATATATATATATATATATATATATATATATATATTTATACATGGTGTTCGACTAAGGGCGGTCGGGTAGCTTTTCTCAGAAACTATGAAAGCTACAGCTTCGCGAAAAAAAAAGCATAACTAAAGTGGCCAAGAGAAATTGCTGGAAAATATTTTCAAGTTTGTAAAACTACCGCAAGATGGCGTACCTGTAATGGTAAATAAAAAAAAAACACTTTTTTTGCAAAAATACCCAACATGAGATAACATTTTGATAACAGCAGGGTGTCCCACTAAGAGTGGCCGGGTTTTATTAAGTGTTGCAGCTCGTGAACGTCTTCATATTTGTCAATTTGACATTAAAATTGCGTTTCTTTATGGGTCTTCAGAATAAGACACTGATATATATATATATATATATATATATATATATATATATATATATATATATATATATATATTATATATTTATACAGGGTGTCCGACTAAGGGCGGTCGGGTAGCTTTTCTCAGAAACTATGAAAGCTACAGCTTCGCGAAAAAAAAATCATAACTAAAGTGGCCAAGAGAAATTGCTGGAAAATATTTTCAAGTTTGTAAAACTACCGCAAGATGGCCTACCTGTAATGGTAAATAAATAAAACACTTTTTTTGCAAAAATACCCAACATGAGATAACATTTTGATAACAGCAACAAAAACTCCAACAAAATCTGCGTCAGTTTTGTTTAAGGCGTTTTGTCATATTTCCAATAATAAGGGTGGGGGAAGGTGATAAATAAATCAACTTTCAAAGCGCTCTGTTTCCTACATCTTTTATTTAATGTTATCCAAGTGGGTACTTGTTTGAAAGAGCATTTAAAGCTCTTTTAATTACTGACAAAGTATTCTTTATTACAATTGAAAGCAAATACTCCTTATTACAATAGCGTTGGCTGTTCTGAAAATAATGGAAAACACTTTGAACATTTGTAAAGACATTTTTGTTAATTGTAATTTTTTAAGAGTTGTGTGTTATCGTTATTGTTCTTTTATGTTGTTAGTGATTTACTTAATGGGTTTTCGGTTTTGTTATTGTTATAGACCGTTGGCTTTTAAACACGCTTCAAATTTTTGATAAATAAATTTGGACCAGTACCAAACCTGGATAAAGTGTGAGGTAAAGCCAACACTATTGTAAGGATTATTTGCTTTCAAGTTGTAATAAAGAATACTTTCTCACAGAATAATAACATTTAATTATGATTAAAAGCTAATATTTTTTTAACAGTGGAAAACAGGATATTTTCAAATAACTAAAAAATGAATAAATGCATTAAAACGCGGTTTTCGCCAGAATTTAGGCAATTTTTTCCTCTTTAAAATCACACTGTTAAAAGCATACCGTTCCAATTGATTTTTTCGAGAAAATCTCCAAAAATTGAGTTTTGTTTAAACAACGCCCTCTAGTTAGTGTACCAAGAACTATCGAGCGCCAAAAATGACAGTAGTTGCTCTTTCAAACAAGCACCCAGTTGGATAACATTAAATAAAAGATGTAGGACGACAGAGCGCTTTATATATATATATATTTATATATATATATATATATATATATATATATATATATATATATATATATATTTATATATATTTATATATATTTATATTATATATATATATATATATATATTTATATATATTATATATATATATATATATATATATATATATATATATATATATATATATTATATATATATATATATATATATATATATATATATATATATATATATATATATATATATATATATATATATATATATATATATATATATATATATATATATATATATATATATATATATATATATATATATATAATATATATATATATATATATATATATATATATATATATATATATATATATATATATATATATATATATATATATATATATATATATATATATATATATATATATATATATATATATATATATATATATATATATATATATATATATATATATATATATATATATATATATATATATATATATATATATATATATATATATATGTGCCGGATTGGCCGGTACACAAACACGTAGAATCTGAATGCACTCCTTTTATTCAAAACACAGGTTACAGGTATCAAAGGTAGATACTGTTTATACTTAACAATCGTAACCAAGGTAACTTTAAACTTGTCAATGTCAGGATTTAACACTTCGAAATCTCAATTACAACTAAATCAAAATGAGGCCTCGCCGCCCGCTTATATAGCCTTTAGAAAAGTTTGGAATGTTCTAGAAAATTCTAGAATAATCTAAATAGTACAGGGTGAGATGAATTAAGCCTAACAGAACATTCGAGAACGATTTTTGACACTAACATAGTCGTTACATGGATAAAAATTAAGGTAAGTCTACTTCAATAAAATAACAAACAATAAATAAATTCATCTAAATCTTAACAAATCTATGACTAAGGCTAAATTCGTAACATTGCCCCCTTCCCAGAGTTGATCGTCGCGATCAAACATCTTCGGTATCTTGGTAATGGGCTAATCGATGGAGATGCACCACTTTCATTTTTGGATGAGGGCTTTTCTGAATCCGGTATACCAAGTCATTCAATCGGGTCACCACACGATACCGGCCTTCCCATGATTTCTGCAACTTCGGCGAGCGTCCCTTAGTTCTTTTTGGATTGTATAACCAAACTTTTTCACCGACTGTAAATCCAGTGTGATTGGCTCGTATATCATAACGTGACTTCATTCTATCGCTTTCTATCTGTAATTTATGGCGGACCTCTTCATGGATTTCTTTCAAACTTTCTTTGCACCATTGTAAAAAATGACATATCGCTTGTACCAGATAATAATAATCATCCTACGTTAAATATTGTATCTAACTGTACTTTGGAAGGCAATAGTGTCGACTTTCTGAATGATTCCCCTAATAGAGACTACAACTTCCGCAAAGCTAACTTTCCGCTACTTTACCGACTTTTGTGTGAAACCGACTCGGATTTTCTTAATGGAGTTTCAGATATTAATATCGCAGTAGACCTCTTTTATAATAAAATTTATTCCATTTTTGACCAATCAGTTCCTTTGTTTGCTCTCCGTAAACATAATTATTCTTACCCTCCCTCGTATTCAAGGGATTTAATTAATAACATTAAAGCTAAGTCAAGGCTGCACAAAAGATGGAAATGTTCTAACTCTTTGAGTGATTACTCAGCTTTTAAAAGGATAAGAACTTCAATAAAAGTAAAGATTGATATCGCATATAGAGTTTTCATTAGTACAAGTGAAAACTCAATTGGACATGACCCAAACAATTTCTGGAGCTTTATTCGACAAAGACGCAACAGATCTCATATCACAGGCTCTGTCACCTACATTGGTTCTATCATTGAATCTCCAAACGGAATAGTAAATGCATTTGCCCATTACTTTAAAAGTGTTTACACCGACTCCTCTGTATTTTCTGCAAATTCTCTGATGCAGGGTCCCAAAATATAACATTACTTACCCTCAATAATAATGACATCCTATCTGGTTTAAAAAAAACTAAAAAACATAGAAACTTCTGGAGCCGATAAAGTTCCATCGTTTCTTTTAATTTTAATTTTCACACATTTAAGTTTTAATTACACTACTGTCTATATTATTTAAGGTGTCAATTCGCACCAGCATTTTCCCTGATCGTTGGAAATATGCCAAAATCTGTCCAGTACTCAAAAGAGGTGATCGAGGATGTGTTGAGAATTATCGTCCAATTTCCATCTTGTACAACTTTTCAAAGGCCTTTGAAGTCTGTATCTATGAAAAACTCTTCCATCAAGTTAAATATCTTATCTCTCCAAATCAGCATGGCTTTTTCCATTCGAGATCAACTGTCACGAACTTGACGTCATTTCTTCAAACCGCCTATCAAGCCATTAATCAAAGACAGCAGCTTGACGTCATATATACGGATTTTTTGAAGGCTTTCGATAGGTTGGATCACGGTTTCATAGCGCAAAAAATGCTCAAAATGGGGTTTCATGAAGATTTGATCAATTTTTTTTGTCTCCTATCTGGCAAATAGGATCCAGTTTGTAAACTACAATGGCTTTAAGTCAAGTATATCGCCACAAGTGGTGCTCCGCAAGGCAGTAATCTGGCTCCTTTTATATTTTCCATTTTTAGTAATGACATTACTGAGAATCTTGCCAGCAGCTGTCTACTTTTTGCTGACGACATGAAGCTCTTTCGTATTGTCGGTAATCAGGATGACTGCTTGGTGCTTCAGCAGGACCTTGATAGGGTTCATGGTTGGTGTATATTAAACAGTCTCCCACTAAATATATAAAAATGTAAGAAAATAACGATCTCTATAATTCATCATGAGTTTTCAGTCACCATATAGATGAGACTATCCGGTCAGCTCTGAGGTGCTTGGATTTTTTGATAAGGAGTACATCGGAATTCTCACACTTATCTAGTCGTTCAGCTCTGAGGTCCTTGGAATTTTTGATAAGGAGACATCGGAATTCTCACACTTATCTAGTCGCATTGCAATCTAAAATTCCCTGGTTAAATCCAGGCTACTTTACGCGACCATTGTGTGGTTCCCAACCTACAATGTCCATGTTAACAGGCTTGAATGTGTACAACGAAAATTTCTCAAGTACCTGGCCTTTAAAATGGATGGTATCTATCCTGATCTATATTGATCATAAATCTACTTCATAGATTCCAATTTTTATCTCTCAGGAACACCACTATTTGTGCAAGCCTGCAATTCCTTTATAAATTATGTAACAATATGATTGATTCCTCTGAACTGTTGTCTCAACTTTGCTTCTTGGTACCTCAAACGAATACTCATAGACACCAAATATTTTATCAACCCCTAGGTCGTACTAACCTTGCAAAAAAGGCGCCTCTGTATAGAGCCTGTTCATATTTAAATTCAGTAAATTTAGTTAACGAAACTGATATGTTTTACTTAAGTCTAAGTAGTTTTAAGAAAAGCATACTCTCAAGTGTCAATGCAGTCTGATCTATTCTGTTATTTATATTATTTGTTATTTCTTTCTTGGTGATTTGATGTGGATCCTGTAGTTATTTAGTTGTATCAAATCTAAATTTATCCTCTACTATGTGCTAATTTAATTTATAATTGTCTTTTGTATTGGGATTGTTCCTGTTAGACAATACATACTTTTGAATTTGAGTTTGAATTTGAATTATATCTAAAAAATGTTTGTTATAAACAGATGTCATTCTGTCGATGAATCTCTTGAAACCATAATGTTCTGTGAGGCTGAACAGCAAAAAGTGTCTTCTGTCAAGTATGTCTTCGAGGGATTCTAAAATTAAGTTGAGATAGAAGAACATTGCAGTCAATATGGCTATTTATTAATTTGCACAAAAAAATAAGATAGCTTCTCTTTCTTTTTATTCTCCAAATTTGGGTATCCAACAAAGATTAATTGAATACCATGAGGTATATTAGAGCACTGAAAGTGATGCTTAAATAGCATGAAGTTTACAAACTTTGATTGTACTCTTTCAAGTCTCTTTATGTGGCAATGGTAATGGGTGCTTAAATGATTGATCCATACTCCAGTATGCTTCGAACCAGTGAAGTGTATAAGCACCCTATTGCTTTAGTATCGATAATGTGCTTACAGATTCTGTTAATAACATCCCACATTCGAAAATTATACCCCAATCATTAAAAAGTAATTAAAAATTTAAAAAGTTAGTAACACACCATCTGACTAGCATATTTATATCATTTTGAATTTGTTGGCAATCATTTGAATCTCTAATAACAGAAAAGAGTTTTAGGTCATCAGCATAGAGTAAACATTGACAAAACTGGAAAACTCTCGCAACTTCATTAACAAATAGTAAAAACAAAATGGGCCCTAATTGAGATCCTTGAGGTAGTCCAAATGTGACTAGAAAGTTTTCAGACTCCTTCTTTCAAAGTTTTACACATTGACTGCATGAAGTCAGATTAGAAGCTATCCATGCTAAATAAGATCCAGAGACTCCGAGACATTCAAGTTTATATAGTAACAATTTATGACAAATTTGTTTACAATATGTTTTAATAATTTCACTAGATCAGTTATTACTCAAGATATGTAGTCTTGAAATTAATGATTTAACTCTGAATGTCACCAAATGTCAAATTATGAGCTTCTGTAAGATAAAATAGTAGATATTTTTTGCCTATAAATTAAATAATGAATATTTAAAAAGAGTTAATTCTATCAAAGTCTTAGAAGTAACATTAAATAAGGACCCGATTTTTACTAGCCACATTGAACTTATATGTAATAAGGATATGAAGTTGTTAGGTTTTGTGTTGCGGACTCTAAAGAATTTTTGAAATATTGATATGATTAAGAGTGTTTATTGTGCAGATGTGAGATCTTCACTGGAATATGCTTGTACTGTTTGGTCACCTTATTACAAAATTCATATTGACTGAATATAAAATGCATACTCCAATTGTGGAAATAAATTACAATGATTTGGTTAGTTAACATGCTAAATGTTCAAACCCTGGAAAGTTGTAGAAAATATTTTGATCTTTATTTACTTTACAAATTGTTGAATAATCATATTGATTCCCCAGAACTTTTAAATGTTATAAACTTTAATGTACCTGCAAGAGGCACTAGACAAACACAACTGTTTAATGTGGGTTATTATTGTACAAAATATGAAAATTTGTGTTTCATGTCTTGTATTTGCAGAGAGGCTAAGCAACTGCCTGAGGGTGTTGATTTATTTAGTATAACCTTATCTAAATTTAAAAACCAGATTAAATTAATGTGATATGAAGTAGTGATAAATACCTAGCCTAGTTAAAAAACACAATGTTTATGTTATTTTTTTATGTATTATATGTAAAAATGGCCAGTATGTTAATAAATATTTTATTGATTTTAATTATTATTCTGGGTCAGAAGAGTAGTACAGTTCATAAGTGTTGGATTTCCTGGCTGAACGTTAACGTTAACGTAAGAACAATAACTGACCTCACAGAGTAAAGAATAATCAACTGAAGAGATAATAAGCTATAATGACCAAATGAATAATTTCAATAGAATGATCATGGCATAAATAATGTGGAGACCAAACAGGGGAGGAGCGAGGGGAGGAATATTTCAACACAGATCCTACTGAAGTATGATACAATAATAAGGCTGAAACTATTTACAAAATCTTATTTTTACCCTAGAAAGAAAAAACCAGACGAGTAGAAAAATTGGCACCAAAAATTGTGAAAGTTACTTTGAACCCGTAAAGTCATTTAGTCATTACTGTCCTTTTTAGTAAAAACCCGGGGGGTGTTAGACGAGTACAGCACTGTGAGACGAAAAACCTGAAACTATATGAAATTTTTTCGAAAACTGACAAACGAAACTTTTTAGAAAGATATCTCGCTATGGGATCTATCAGTCTAATTTTTTTTTTTAGCGCAATCGGCACATTGTATGTCAAACCAAAAGAATATGAATCATCTTAAAATCAGTCACTATATAGATAAAAATATACAAATTGTAACTAACATAAATAAACAACATTAACTAGGTAAATGATTCATTAAAAACTTCTCCCACGCGAACTTGAGATGCATAATGCATACAGTCTCCAGATGAATAGGTACGCCAGTTAGGATTACTCTAAGCAATGTAGACAGGTCTGCATGACTCATGGATGCCCAGCTGGCACATAAATCTAACAACACGCCTTTGTAGCACAAAAACCATGTTAAACAAGTGCATAGAACAAGTTCCCCAGAAGCATACTTCATAAAGAAGATGGAACTCAATTAGTGCAAAATTCACATTCCTTGCCACAGATGTACCCAATTCACGACACACAACCCTGACAAAACAACCGCTAGATAATTTACAATTTCTACTCCTAATATTTGTTTTTAAAATGTTAAGAGTTAAAAAAGTTGAAATCACACCATTCCTTAATTCACAACAAATCGCTCCCACAGCATGCTTCAACTGCTTAGCGTCCCTGTTATTAACACACCTGTTATGTTTAGTTTCGAAAGGTAGATAATATACATTAAAAAAAAACACTGGAACCAGCACAGACCTCTGTGGAACACCAGAATTAATTTGTAGTTGTTCTGACTCTTTAGTATTAAAAACTACTGACTGATAACATCCTGACAAGTAGGAGCTTAGCCAAGCTAGAGGTGCGCCTCTAAATCCATGCATTTCAAGCTTATGCATAATCCACACAACCAAAAGTCTTTGTGAGATCAGGGCCATTTTTAGGGGTGTGCACGGTGTGCCGGCACAAAGGCGGCCAAATTATTGGGGCGGCCGCAGGCCGCCCGCCAAAAACACAAAATTAGCCATTTGATTACAAAAATATACCTATATTTTTGTTTTCAAAATAAAGAAAAATTAAATTACATTTTGTTAGGCTTTTAAGATAAAACATTCATAAGAAATTTATTACCGGTCATTTCTTTTTTTGCTGTGCATGAGTTGCCGAAATTACAATAGAACTATTTATAGCAGCGTTCCTTGGAAAAGCAATAAAAATGATAGATAAGGGCGGCCGCCTTTCAATGCAAAAATGTTTGTTTATACTTCATAATTGGTATGTGTACAGTATATAGTTTTATATAGCTCTATATACTGTAGAATGGGGCAGTTTTTAAATGTTTTGTTTTTCTTTTTAGTATTCGATTAACTAGCGAGAGTTTAACAGTGATATAAAGTGTTTGTTGTTTAGTTATTTTTTTCTACATTTTGCAAAAGTGAAATTTCAAAAGAAACAAATTTTCGTAATTTAAAAAGGTAAGTTCTTCGGATAGATATTACTTTACTTAATATTACCATCCCAATCCGCTTCTTACGTTTTGGATTTAATATTAAACATGTGAAAAAAAATTTTTTTTAGCTTGAGATCAAAAAGTGGTTTATTGTTAATTTTATGTCTAGATTAATTTTCTATATTTTAAGTTTTAAAAAATGTATAAAGTAGTTTTACTAATTTACTTATCTAATAAAAATATAATAATTATATTTATTTTTTGGGTCATTTTAAAAACAAAATCTGATGCTAGATTACAATTTTACTTATTATTTATAAAAAATTCCATTTGGTGCGAACTTAATTGGGGATACTATAAAATTATATCTTCGCAGATTCAGAACTATTACATAAACTAAATTTTCTAACTTTAATTACCTTTCAATTTTATTTCCAGATGTCCGATAGAAAAACAAAACGTTTATCTGGAGCTCAATATAAAAAAAGAAAATTAGAAAAGGAAGAAAACAAAAAAAAAATTAAGTGGATCTTTGCAAAAATATTTAGTTCCATCAACATCGTCACAGGGTACAGATACAATTGAGGATGAAAATGTAAAGGATGCACATAAAGTAAGCGACCCTGAAGAAAAAAAACACCCTGAATCAAATACAGAAATAGATAATGAAGAAAAGATGCTCTTAACCGATGATAATCCTAACTTAAACGAAGTTATCCCTGAAACTAATGATGATTTTGATGTCAGCGACCCATTCACCTGGCCGGATATTTTACAAAATCAAGTTATTGAGCAAATAGTACAAAACGATTTTCAGCATATAGAAAAAAAATTTCCTTCTGATGAATCGGGAAGGAAATTTTCTTCAACTCAATATTTTCGAATTTTGCCAAATGGTGAAAAAATTAAAAGAGCTTGGTTGGTATACTCTTGTAGAGCAAATAGCATTTTTTGTCTTTGTTGTAAAATATTTTGTAAGGAAGTGTTTAAGTTAAATAGCAAAATGGGGTATTCTGATTGGCGACATCTTTCACATATTTTATCCAAGCATGAATCTTCTGTACATCACTTGCAAGCTAATCAAAAATGGGTTGAGTTAAAAATGTCATTAAATAAAAAATTAACTATTGACAAAGAACGGCAAAATTATTTTGAACTTGAAAGGGAACGCTGGCGCTCTATCTTAAAAAGAGTTATTGCAATTATTCAATTTTTAGCTGGACAATCATTGGCATTTCGTGGAAAAAGTTCCGTCTTATACGAACAAAATAATGGCAATTTTTTAAAAGCTGTTGAAATGGTGGCAAAATTTGACCCAGTGTTATCCGATCATCTAAAAAAAATTACAAAGACCCAAGAATCAAAAAGTAAAATAACTCACTATTTGGGAATTCATTTTCAAAACGAAATAATTACTTTGCTAGCAAAAAATATTCGCCATCATTTTACGACACTCTTAAAAAAATCCAAATATTTTTCCATAATTTTAGATTCTACTCCAGATGCAAGTCATACAGAGCAAATTACATTTGTAGTCAGATATGTAGACTGTAACGAAGAAAATGTTGTCATAAAAGAGTGTTTTTTGGGTTTTTTTCCTATTTTATATACAACTGGGGAAGGGATTTTTAACCTATTGGTTAATGATATTTTGCCTAAGTTTGAATTAGATATTAGGGATATAAGAGGTCAGGGCTATGATAATGGGGCCAATATGTCCGGAAAACATATCGGACTTCAACAAAGGGTAAAAAATGTTAATTCCAGGGCTATATTTGTTCCTTGCACCGCTCACACACTAAATCTAGTAATAAACGATTCCGCTAAAATCTCCCACGAAACAATAAATTTTTTTAACATCGTGCAGGAACTGTATGTATTCTTTTCTTCTTCTCCTTTTCGTTGGGATGTTTTAAAAAAAAATGTTAGTAATTTAAATCTTACATCGGTAAGTGACACCCGATGGCAAAGCAGAGTTAAAGCGCTTAGACCACTTCGGAATCAACTAGGAAATATTTGTAAAGCTTTGGTTGAGCTTTCAGAAGATGTTACAAGAGACTCAAAAACAAAACTAAGTACCAATTCATTATTAGAAAAAATAAAATCATTTACTTTTATCTGTAGCTTAGTCATATGGTACGAGTTATTAGTTAAAATTGACGTAGTCAGTAAATTATTGCAAAAAATTAATATTGATCTGACTCAGTGTGTCACATCATTAAAACATGTACTTAACTTTATTAACGAAATGCGATCGGACCAAAGTTTTAACACTTACATAGAAATTTCATCCAATTTAGCAAATGAAATTGATGTGGAACCAGATTTTCCAGAAGTTCGTATAAGGCGGAAAAAATCCCAATTTAGTTATGAAAGTACAGACAATGTATTAACTAACGAACGAGAGAAATTTAAAATAAATTTTTATTGTACTGTTATTGACCGAGCTAGAATATCAGTAGAAGAAAGGTTTAATTCTCTTTCGTATTGCAGTAATATTTTTAACTTTTTAACACGGTTTCATGATGTGACATCGGATGATTTAAAACAAAAATGCGTTGAACTTGAAATCGCATTAACCGAAGACGAATCGAGGGATATAAGTGGCGTAGAACTATTTGAAGAAATTGTTACATTTAAATCTCTAACAGATCAAATCAAACCTATTGAGATTCTAAAATTTATTTATAGTAATAATTTGGTCTCATCTTTTCCTAATTTATGTATAAGCTTGAGAATTTTTTTAACAATACCAGTAACGGTTGCATCTGGTGAACGGTCATTCTCAAAATTAAAAATAATAAAAAACTATTTAAGATCTTCTATGTCACAGGAAAGGCTTACAAATTTAGGTATAATTGCCATTGAAAATGAAATTTGTGAAAATTTAGACCATAATAAAATAATAGACGAGTTCGCAAGTACAAAAGCCAGAAAAATATTTTTGAAATGAAGAGGTTGTTTTTTTATTGGGACTTGCTTAGTTTTATACTTAGATACAATATAAAAGATACCAATTTTTGTTTGTTTGGCTTTTATATTATTTGATATTTAAATAATTAATAGTTTAAACATTTGTATTTTGTTTTATGTTGTTTATTGTTTCATTTAATAGATTATTACCTTATGTTATGATACAATGTTACTTGTTAATGTATACGTAGGGACTTAAATATATTTTTTTGTTCAATAAATATTGTTTTTTTTTTGTTATAAAAGGGCGGCCGTTTTATTTCTGCACAAAGGCGGCCGAGGGGCTAGGAACGGCCCTGTGTGAGATCACAGGACTCGGCCGCGGCAAGCTCCTCATCATTTAGACTAAGCTACAAGCTGTTTAATAAAGAAAACATAGGACATTTTTTAATATTGATATTTAGTTTATGTTTTCTACACTAAAGCACAACAGCATCCAAATTAGTTTATAAAGTTTCTGCCTATATTGATGATTACTAATAAAAATGAAACAAGTCCCAGGTTCGAGCACTGTGGCATCCCTGACGTAGCTGTATAAAACTGGGATCTATAATCCTTAATTTCAACAAATAATGATCTGTCATGTAAATATGTTGACACAAAGGAAATAATATTGATATCTACAAAAAAACTATGAAAAGCATTCGCTATTTCTCCAAAGTCTACCCTGTCAAAAGCCTTTGAAAATCATTAAAAATCACATCTACTTGATGACCATTTTTAATTGATTCTTGACTAAATCGGGTGAAATTTATTAAATTTGTTACTGTTAGGTGTTGAGGCAAAAAAAGGGATCTTATTTTTATCGCCGCTTTCGAAAATCGAAATGAATTTACTTTTGTTCCATTTTGTAGGGTAAATACCTGAAAAAGAATTTTAGACCTTTTCAGTCGCTTCTGATTTCAAGAATTCTTTAATTTTTATATTTTCAGTATATATAGAGCCAAAATACCCAGTAAAGGCATTGTCTTTATGTTGAATCCCTCTATTTCTTTCTGATTTAACAGCATGTTATCTGGAGTATCATAATTTCTTTAAGACTATTAATAAAAAAACAGAATTGTTTTGGATTTTTTCTCATTTGACTTTGTAATTTTTGTTGATAAGAACGATATGGTGTTCTAATCTGAGCCTTTATTAACTGCCTATACTCCTTGTACTTTAACTTGCATCTTTTATCAGCATTTTTTATATACGTTTTTCTAAATTTATCTTTTCATTATATGGGTATCGCCTTTTTGAGTGTTTTACTCTACGTATGCAAAGATCATATACACCATACACACTCATAAAACGTATCTACTGTTAACATTATTTTGGGTACTTAAGTCAAAATCTCCTTTTTTTTAAGTCATAATGTATTACTCTCTTAAAGGGGTCAATTCTATAGACAAAGAAGGATTACGTTTATCCTCTGTCAAAAGTGGTACATTGTCTTTACCTACATCTAGCTCCTTAAAATTACTTTTAAGGTCCAAATCTAAAACATGCCTATTATAAAATAATTTTAAGTCGTCTAAACAACTACAATTTTGATTTCTGCTATTATCCGCAAAGTAAGCGCTACTGCTGATTTCTCCCTGTTCAATCAACATCATATTCTGCCTAATTCCTGGGTTTATATCAATAAGTTTTTCATTTTTATTCTTATTGACTTCTCTGCTGCCAAAAATCTTTTCCACATCAGAACTGTTCCATATTCGCTTTAAATTTTCCGTTATGACAATATAAACTTCCCATATCTACTTTTTTTTGCTCGCTGTATAAAACCTGCAATGGGAGTGTGTTTGGTAAGAATGTCAACATAACGTAAATATGCTGCTTGCGTAAGTAAATCCTTTTCAGTATTTCACAAACTAAATTAAGAACCTGGTTTAGGTTAGGTCTTTTGTTACATATTTAATCATTATACACTTGTAATTATTATTATGTTGGTAAATATATGTGTTTGGCTTTTTTTTTTCAGATCATCTTCCAGTGACTCATCGGAATATAGGAGGAGTCGGCGTACTACTGGTAAAAAGTCACATCGCAGATCAAGAAGTAAAGAAAGATATTCCAGATCACGGTTAGTTACACAATTATATAGTTCCTGTAATTCGGACATACTATATGGCTCGATGATATAAAAATACGCCCAATATTTCATACCAATTATATACTTTAAACTGTTTATTTTCTAAATGGTTCTCAATATAATTACTCTAGCAAATTATGTGGGTATCTTTGGATTGGAGAAAATAAATAAAACATTTTTAAAGCAACCAGGATTGTAACGTAAATCTAGACAATCCAACAACAGGATTAGCCAAACACCACTTCAAAGAGTATCATAACTTCAATTTTAAAAACTTTGGTCAAGAACATCATTATTAAATTTGCCATATCTCCTGGGACTTTGATTTGATGCATTTTTTCCAAAGCTTATTGATGTTTAAATGATCCCTGTCAGCCTTTATGTCCATTGTATTGTAGCTTGGGCATCAAATAGATATTTTTACCACTAGCTTCTTATTATTTTTCTGTTCTTTTTTTGTATTTGTTTACTGTTTATCTTTATAAATTAAATTCAATTTTGTACATCTTAGTATTTGATATTGATTTATAAGTATTTATACTGTTTTGTACCTGTTTTGTAACTGGGATATAGTCCTGTAAGACAGTGTATATATAAATAAATAAAAAAAAATAGTATCACTATGGAACACTCCCTTCTAATAAACCCCATTTCGACCTGTGTCGTCAGCACCACCAAATAGTCCATTGTGCCATCAATTTTCCACTCTATTCGAGTCTTGATAATATTTTTCAGAATTTTTCCAGCACAGCAGGATAAATTTTTTGGCCAATATTTCTCTGAGATATTTGGATCTTTTCCTGTTTTTGATATTGGACATCCTATTTGTGTTTTCCAATCCATTTTAAATACTGAAAAGCCTTCTTTGAAAACTTTTTGGAGTATTTTGAATCATTGAATATGATATCCTATCCATTTCTGACTTGATACCTTGGAGTTCTGCAAGACTGTCCTCAGTTCGTCCATAGTGAAGGGTTCACTTTTTGGATTTTCGAACATCAAATCTTATTTAAGTTATATGATCCAATAAGGCGTCAGACCTGCCAGCATTCGCTTCCCCAGTTCCAAGTACTGTAAATCTGATTATTATAATGTTATTAAGTTCTTCAGCTATGCATTGCTAATGATCTGGGAGTCTAACTGTTAAACTATCTTCCGAGAAGGCATCCTGCCGGTCCTGTATTAATATCCCTTACCCATTTACTTTAATCACCTGGTCTTTCTTGAGGCAGGTTTAATTAAGTGAAGCTGTATGTACTCATATGTCCTCAGTGTTCATATCAACTGATTTTTTGAACGTTTCTCATATTCCAATGTAATATATTCATCTTATTTTCTTCCATTTTGTTCTGTATTTATTTTCTTGTTCGACTATGTCCTTATTTTTTATTTAGCCCCTAATTGATATGTTTCCCTCTAGTGGGTTTATGTATATAAGTACTGTAACTATTTACGTGAAGTTACAAACATTTATAACCTTTATCTACATATATACATATTATCCTTTAACTTTGTTCTTTTGTGTGATGTCCTCTTTTAATTTGTGAAAGAACTTATCCTCTACTTCGTGTTGTTTTATGACTCTTGAGTTTTATACTGGTGAAGGTATCGTGAGTTTCAGAGGTCTTTTGTCCAGATCCCTAGGGTATTCTGTAGCCCTATCGTCCAAGGTGTAGTCATCTTCCGGTGTGTTGTAGGAGGTTGAGAAGTTCACTTCCATTTGGCATTCTATCTGCTCTTCTGCCATTTGTCTAATATCTTCCTTTTCTTAGTATACTGGAGAAAACTGGTCAAATTTTGATAGAGATTCTACTCCTACCCTGGTTGCCTCTGGGTATTGGGCTTTTCTGTGTGTTATTTTGGTTTGTCTATCTATGGTTTCCAGGGATTAATTTCTGTTGTTCCTTTTTACTTCATTCGTTGATTGAAGTCTTTTTATTTGTTGTTTTTCCCAGCCGTTTGTGTTTCTTGTAGGGGATCTTGTGTTAACTTGTGTCTTTCTATTCCTGGCTTCAGTTTGTTGTCTTGGTGTACTGGCTGTTTTTATAACTTCCAAAAATTCCCGTCCCTCTATATCTCTTATATTTTGTCTTCTCCTTCTAGGATACAACTGGTTTGCCTCATATACAGATATGTTAGTTGTGCAAACAGCTTATTAACTCTTCTTTGTCTTCCATATTCCGGATGATGACGGAAGTCGTCGAGTGTTTACTACACTCCTTTAAATTATGTGTTTCCAGATCTGAAACATCCGCCCACCCTCTACACTGTTACTTAGGGTGCCAACTCTTAGACAATTAAAGCATAATATGACTGATCTAACATGTATGTCTACAGGATACCTTACTCCATACAACCATATCTCTTTAGGTACAGTCTTTCCCTCAAAGGTAAGACATGATGGGCTGTACCATTGTATTCATTCCACTTTTCTAGCTTGGGCTGCTATTAATTTCATCTGTAAATTACTTAGTTCTTGTCTTTCTTCTATCGACATTTTTTGTTCGTTGAAGACAGTCCTTCAGTTCTTCTAGTGCTCTTTCTGTATCCAGTTGATCAAGCGGAGAAAGTGTGTAGAGCGTCATGTACAACTCTTTTAGTAACAGGCTAACATGTAAATATAAAATGTATTGCTGTGGTAATACTATTCTTTGTCGACTTGGGGGCATTAGTTTCCCCAGGCCAATTATTAGCATATGTATCACCAAATAATGTATTGAATAGCGGGTCAAAAGTTGGTTGAAATAAGTTTAATTGGGATATAATTTATACAACAGGTGACTGTCGTTTTGATGGCCAGTAGTGTCAAGTCTGCACAAGTGATGCTGCTGTTTGTCTGCTTAATGCAACAATATTTTCGTATGATGATAATAACTTTCCAGTCCTAATAATCTAGATTTGTTTCTTATCTTTTTATATATGTTTTTTCTTTATTTTTATAATCACACAAGGGTTCCGTAATTGCTCTAGTTGTAAACTTTAAAAATCGTTTGTAAATTTAATACATGTGTTTTACAATGATGCTTCTGTATATTTTACAAATCCTAGTTTTATATAATTTAAATATCGATTGTGATATTTATTATTGTTCAAGATTGTAATTTGTGAACACATACACTTTTGTATTGGGTTTTTAAATATGCGTTGAGTAGTATTATTTAGTCCCGAGCATGACAGTGATCAATTATCAATCAATCAATTATCCAAAAAGAGCTGCAAAACCTCTTTCCTTTAAATTACGTTGTGGACGTCAACTAAGAAAATTCTAAATATGTTTGCAATTTTTTGAAATTTATAACATATTAGACAACTCTTTTAAACAATCACTTGGTTTTATCAGTTGGATTTATATAGATAATTTTCTTTAGGCGTTCAAGGAGTAGTTCTTATTCGTCGAAATCAAGGGCCCATAGATCTGATTCTAGGGAAAGATCAAAATACCGGCAAAGCGACTCGAGGGATAAACATCGCAGATCCAGATCAAGAGATCGCTATCGTTCTAGACGTTCGAGATCAAAATCGTATATCAGAGAATATACCTCAAAACCCAAGCAGAGATCTTCTTCAAGTTCTTCTGAATCAGCTAGCGAGAGAGAAAGAAACTACGGTAATTCTAAGAGCAAATCTGTAAAAGGTAATATTAGCTAACTTGATGTTTTAAAATATTATTCTGAATTCAAATAACTAATAATAACAAGGATGCACTTTTTATCATGATGGTTGGAATACTGTGGAGGCCAGAAGTGTTTTGTTATAAGAAATATAAAATGCTGCTGGTTCAGATTAAGTCACCCCGTTCAAAAAACCAAATAGTATGAGATGATTGGTTTGTAGATTCTGATAAATAGGTGTATATTAAGGGCGCATATATTAATGATTGAATACTCCATACTTGGAGGTCCAATGATCTTGCTTGTTTTCTTACATAATTCTATTCAGTTTTGGTCATGTGAATATTATAATGTATTTTTAAGTTGGGAGTAATGGTGGTAACCTGTTGGTGAAGGAAGAATTCAGAGTGCTTTGAAAACATTAACCCTCGCATTAAACCCTAATATTATAGTAGTAAAGTGCTTTCTTTATTTAGACTGAGGAAATTTTGACGCACGATTCTAACATAAATTGTCGTCAGTGTCCAAATATCCAGGCAAAAAAGGCATTTATGTGGAATAGTTGTTGGCACCCATATTTATTGTATTGACGGTAATAAATAAGTAATAGGGTGGACACTGTGCGTGATCACCCCTGTATACACCCTTATATTCACGTTATAATTTTTTTTCCAATTTAGCCTAACGTTCCCTGTGGCTACTGTTTTTTTGTTTTTACTTAGAGCAGCTTTTGCATGAAAAAACATAACCTGATAGATTGGCAACAGTAAGTAAGTATGTTTTCTGTAATTTCAGATAAATCGTCTCAACCAAAATCGAAATCTAAGAATTATTCAACAACTAACCAGGTCTTGAGTGACTCGCCGGATTGTGTGATTATTGACAGTAAAACTTTGGATCAAATAAACGAAGACAGATTTATTCCAAAGCAGTTCAGTTCAACAAAAGCAAGCAAGATTTTGGACAACATTGTTATTGATCTTAATAGTCAGACTATTAAGGTGCCAGAAGTGGAACAGATAGAACCAGATAGTATTTTCCATTATGGTGTAAGTTACTTTAATTCTGAGTTACTATTTGTTTGTAGAATGGTGCAAGAGGGTAGATCAAGATATTTAACAAACAAAAAATAAAATGTAAATCAATAATAGAATTATTTAATTATATGTAATTTATACTAATCTTAAGACAATAAATTAAAATTGTAGATATTATTACATGTTAAATATTAACAGTAATACTTTCATTTCTTTGTTAACAAGATGAATAGTTTTCATAAGAGGTTAAAGTGCTGAGTTTCCAAAAGAATCAGTTTATATATCAACATTTACTTCATCTGCATTTTTGTTTTTAGCTGTTCTCTAGTGCAGAAGCTCGGATGGAGAAATGGATTAGAGAACTTTATTCATACCGCCAAAAAGCACTTCAGCAAGGTTGGAAAAACGAGTAGCGAAGCATTATGAATCACTTATGGTTGCAATTATTTATGGTTATTGTCTTATTAGAAATACTGGTAGAGCTGTTTACTAAAAGTGTAATGGATATAAGCGAACTGGACACTTGCCCATTTTGTTATGGTGAAAATTATTGTAGCGAATTTGAACACAACGTATCTTTACGATACCGTTCTTTCAGTGACGTTATATTTAATATATTTAGTATAAAAAATGTGTATTTTGCTACTAATGGCGAAAATAATATAGTAATAAAAAAACTAGCCGATACTGACGATTTTATAACATTAAATCAACGAGTTCTTAATATGTCCAAAAAGACTTTAAGTGTAGAGGATATTATGGGTACCATATTTCAAAAGTATCAGAAACCTCAGGTGTGTGATATTGATACAGCTGAATTATTGCTGAAAAAATTTGCTCACAAGAATGTATCTCACCTTTGGACTTTGTTCAACGTGAACGTGGAACCACTTTTGTTAGAAATATTTAAAAAGGAGGATGAATGGCCAGTGCCTAAAGTGTTTGGATATTGTGGACGTACAGCCATTGTAGAAAATTGTGGAATTCCTTTAAATGACATACATGCATTTGACTGGCATCATCGTGCATATGTAGCACTTCAACTTTTAAAAGCTGCTGAAAAGTTTACCACAGCACATAGAGAATTTACGTTGTATTTAACTGATATATCTCCAGATAATATTTTAGTAGATCCCCAAAATTTTAAAACTTCGTTTGTTGATTTGGAACATCATATTTTGAAAAAGAAGATTACTGGTATGTTAAATTTTGTTTTTTTTTTTCACTTATTAATATTTTTTGTACTTGACCAAAGCAAGTTAGTTGAAGAAATTTAATACGCTCATATAAAAGTAGCATCGGTCAAATCGTTTAAAAGTTTAGTATGTTGAAATGTGCAACAATCTGAAAAAAAGCTAACATAGTCGCGACCAAGTCGGCCGAGCGGTTTCTCTGGCGCAGGGTATTAATTTCTCAAATCTTATCAAAAATACATAGAGAAAACATGATGACACAAAACAAACTTTTTTACTTATATTAGGCGTGTAGTAGTTTCAAAAATAAGAAGTTTTGTATGAATATAGGTCCAAAATAGCTTCGTTTCGGATATATGGGGTGAATAATGTTATATCGAGAACAAAGCATTTACAGTAGAGATGTGTAACTCAGGAGTGAGCTGGCTCAAAGAATCAGCTCAGTTAAGTGAGTCACTGAAGCAGATCCGTGGTACAGATCTTTTTCGATCTCACCTCTCACTTACAGCGTAATGGAGCAGAAACGACTTGCGACGATAAAGAGCCGCAGAGTCACCGACTGCCGAAAGAGGAGTTGCATTGCAATATCTGCTGTTTGTTACATTCTCGATGCGGCGCGACTTAGCGGTCTTAACTCTTCAGGTTTTATCTTTTTATTTCGGCTCTTTAGATTTAAAATAAATACAAATATAGATATTAGATATGGTTGGAACTGCCTATTGGTAAATACGCATACAAAATAAGGCAATTTACTATTTAAGAAAATAATGTAGGTTGAAAAATGCAATAAATTTAAATACTGTTTATTCTAACATTATGGAAAAGAACATATGATTACTTTTTTTCGGCAATATCGTGAAATCATTTTTAATATTAATTATACAAATATCTATAAGTTTTAATCCCTATCTTAAACGAAATAAATAAGAGCCTAGTTTATTTGATAAATCTCCAACAGAAATTCTACAGTCAGACTGTATAACGTTAAAAATTAAAACACTAAACTTGACCAATTTGTCGCGGTGATTTCTCGCCGTACTAGCCGAGCACGATATCCCATCCACTGTGCTTTACAACTACGAGCTGCCAGAGTGGCAGAACCGTGGTCCGGGAGTCAATTCATGAGATAGGAGCCTTGTCAAACGACGAAGAAGTGTATTTCACTCCTTCGTTTCGTAGCTCAATTCAACCGACTTAGTGAGCTGACTCAGTAAAGTGAACCAGAGTCAGTGAAGCGCATTATTAAAATGAGTTTCATGTCCCATCTCTAATTTACAGACCGTTATTCATATAAAACTTTTTCTTATTTTGGAAAGATCTGTTCCTATATTTAAAGGCTTATTTATAGTCAGTTCTTTTTCCCCATTTATTTTATATGAGATCTGAGTAGAACTTAACAACCTTTACCACAAAAACAGATCTAATGATTTTGTTGCGATAATAGTAATTTGCTCAGATGGCTGTGAATGACATTTTTAAGGGATTTGACCGAATCCACTTTTCCATAAGATTGGTGGTTGGTCCTTTATGACAATCTGTTTATGTTTTTTTTTAATATAAGCGGTAAAAGCGTTTTGGCACAACAGCTACAGGGATCAATACTCTATAAGATTTAAGCATCTTTAAATTTTTCTCCTACGAACCTGCGAGGCGCAGCTATAATTCCTGCACACGGTCGTTATGGTTAATTAGTAATTAATTTAGTGAAAGATGCGAAGTACAATGAGGAGAAACAGGAGTGTGCGAAACTACTTCTTGACATATTGACTGAGATTACATATTGACTAACAAAGTTGTAATACCTAACAATGTATCACACTGATTGAGTGAGTGTGAGTTGCATTCGGAAAGTAGGTACTTGCTTCATGCAGGTTTATTTAAAAATTAGTTTTTAATTGCTGCTCGTAGAAAAAAAACTTATTATTTACAAACACTTCCTAGAGTTTTTTCCATACTCGCGCGCTTATTGATCTCCACTTTACGTCATTTAGTAAACACAACACTCGTCTAAGAAAATGAATTTACTAATTAGAAAAATAACAACCTTCTTCAACCTTTTTCTTTGTAAATATGTCAAATATTTAGGCTACAGAATCTATAAATTCTAATATTCTATTCTTAAGTATACATAAATTCAAGATAATAAATAGAGTAAAAACTAGTAGAAAAATCCTAGTTAAATATGAAAATAATATATTTTTATTGAAACGGGATATCATTAACCTCCAGTACCCAAATTTCAAATAGTAATGTGTAATATGCTCTAAATTATTGATCGAATATAGGAAAGAGGATTAGTTTGAATGATTATACTTACCCCAAATTTATCTAATACTTTAGATACATTGATACCTTGGATCATGTCTGGCTATCTTTTTCGAAATGCACATTTGTTAATGTAGATATATCTAAATGTGACTGTAAAGGTAAAAATTTAGGTAACCAATAATATGTAGTTATTGTTTAATAATTTTCATACAAACGCTAGTTCTTTAAGTCTTCAGTTTTACCAACCTAACAAAATACATATATAAAAAAAATCCGCTATATTTACTATTTAAGTTAACATTTATTTGTGTTTAAGTGTCTGATACAGGGTGATTCATTAATAAATCTTGAATATCTTATGGTGAATTCAAGGGTCCAAAATATGAACAATAAGTTCTAATAGACGTATTTCCTCAGACGCTTTGTTTTCTAGATTGGTGTTTTTTTTCAGTAATTATTTAATGACGATCTGAATGGTGTGAAATGGTTTTAAATTAAATATTAATTAACAACAAACAAACAAACAAAAGTATGCTTTATTGCCGCAGAAAAATTTTACAATTTTATGGACAAAGCAAAATATACCTAAAATAAGACATATCAAAACATTAATCGAAAAGAATTTCGATAAGTCAATGCTTTTTAAAAATGTAAATTATCAATTTACCAAATCGTAAAACACACGTTAGAATATAACATAACATTGCCGCAAAACAGTTAATGAATCCTAATAACCTCATAAAAGTAAACAAACACACATGTACGAGGTGAATAATTTCGATGACATTGAAATCAAAATTGCAACTATGCGACCTTAAACTCTATGTTATTATAGTTATACAAATAATTGTGATGTTAAACAGAAGGTTTTTTTTTTGTTTTTAATCCAATACCTAACAAAAATAATTAAGTTTTAAGTGAATGTTCGACAGTTCTTTTCTCTATATGATGATTTTCATAATTCTATGCTACGAGTTAGGACATGACTCACAAAAGTTAGTTAAGTTAAGTAAACAAGCGAAATTAGTGACAATTTAAAGAGACTTACTCGCTGTAAAAATCATTAACGCTGTAAAATGGTCTCTCAATGAGGTATGCTTTGGTGTTTTTTCGAAATTGTGCAAGCATAGAGATAGATTTTAAATGTACTGGCAGATTGTTGTAAAGTTTTATGGCATTGTAAATAATAGATTTTTTTATTAATTCTGAGGAAGGAATGGGAAGATATATATCATGCCTAGAGTTTCTGGTAGGGTATACATGTTATGGCCTTATTTAATGTCTTAGTATCTTTCTCTTTAAAAAGAGTCAGTATATATCCTTTATCCGGAAATTCCCTCGTTAGGAATCTTTCCTTTTATTAGGCCCAGTTTAGTTCAGCACATAGTCATTAAGTAATATATATATATATATATAATGTCTTTTCAAACTTTCCTATTGGATGCCATTTTGTTGTGTATTCGTACCAATGTTTTACCAGTTTCTACCTGTGCCACACTTGATTTTTGAGCATAATTTAAAATAAATTGGATAAGTAGTTTTTTTTGACCGCCCTTTTGGAATTCTTACCAGTTTATTCCTATATCACATTTAACTTTTGTGCAAAATTTGAAATCAGTTAACAACATTTTTTACGTTGATTTTTGAAACATTTTATGTTGCCGCTATCTTCAATTTGGACCACAATTTTACCAGTTCATCTTTATATCACACTTAATACTTTCCTTTTACAAGGGAAGTAAAAACAGTACTAGAAAAAGTATCATAAAAAATCAAACATTTTACAAAATGTTAAAACACTTAAAGGCCTGGGAGTTATTTTTGATATTTCTTTAATTTTTATTGAACACATTCCGACAAACATTAATGAAGCTTACAAAATAATGGATTTCATTGTCAGATGGACCATGCCTTTCATGTGGATGTTTGTTTTAAGATATTTGATAGTCTTGTTTTGCTTAAACTCGAATATGATAATTTTTAATTTGATCTTCTCAATATGAAGTGTGAATTAAATCCAGGAATGGGTATCTACACGTCATGATATTGTTTTATATTAGTATCTCTCGAAACCTTTAAAAGTCGACTTTTAATAAGCATTTTGTTTTTTCTTAAAACTTTTCTATTTTATGACAATTTTAAATTTCCCTCACTGTCAAAATCGGATACTTTTCTGAGGTAAATTTTTCAGTCAACGGCAACGTATCTTTACGATACCGGCACCTTTTCCTATTCGTTATATTAATCATCGTGATTTGTATACGTGAAGAGAAGAACTTTTAAATTCAGTGAAAATGGATCACGCGGAGAAAATTTCGGCAGCAACATCTGTTTTACTTGCAAACTGTTGTTTATGCTTGGTTTGCAGTTAAAAACTAATTATTACATCGCGTTAAGGCTACGCGGCTATCTTCTCCTTTTAAACTCATTTTTAGATATGAAAAAAGAAAAAAGGAAATATAGTTTCCAATCGATTTACCTCAGAAACTCACATTAAAAAAAATAAGGTGCATTTTTGTTTAGAATATCATCACCTTCATCTTTCACATTTACATATTTGCTCTTTCTGAAATATTTTAGTACATATTGGCAGGAAATAGTTGTCTAGCAATATAAATTTTGTTAGTTCAAAAGAGCCCTCAAAAAGGTAAAAAAAACGCCTATTCCCTAATTTTCCTAGTGGCTCTAGTAATCTACTTTCGTAGATTAAAGTATGTTGAAAAAAATAAAAAATTTTTTTGTTTTAGCCATGACCCTCTGGACGGTCCCCGTTTCCCAAATACTTTTGTTTGTGGTGTAAGTTAAAGTAGCATATATTATAGTGATGTTCCTTTCGCGTTATATAGCCAAAATACTCCACTCGTTTTATTCATTCTTTCAAGGACCGTCTTATTAGTTATAGTTGCATCGCCCATTGCTGATATTTTCAGAACGCGCTTGTACAACCGCATCTCGAAATCTGCCTTCTGTTAGGTTCAGAACTCAGCCGTGTACAGGAGGACCGGGTTCTCCTGTACACTTAACTTATTATCTATTGCAGATACCGCCAAAATATGTATTATCGACTCTCTTAATCAGTTCTTGTCTCGCATAAAGTGCCTCTGGTGGCTTTTTCGAGATGTTCATAAATATCAATTTACCATATTTAAGAAGTTTTTTTATGCTTATTTGTATTTTATATTGACATTTTAAATAATTAGCTGTGAAAATATTTGAGCAAAAAGCCAAATAAATATATAAAAATAAGGAATATTAAAAAATATATTAAATATTGTTGTTTATGTACTCTACTTGAAGAAGGTTCATGTAAACATTATGTAGACAAGTAGAGAATACCCTCAAAAAGAAATACAGCATACATAATGGTTGTGACAAAATCGAAGGGATAGCATTGGCATCTCAAAAACCGTAGGAGATATGAGGTCGGTTAAATTAGGGCAAAGTTACTCAGTTTCATGTCAAATACCGTTGACAGATTTGAGCCACTTTTCCTCCTCCACAAGATGGTGCACCCAGATTTAAAATCCTAAGATTTGTCTTCGAGGTCTCATCAACTTTTTTTTGAATATCACAAAACGTCGGATTTTAAAGCTGAATGCATCATCAGAGGAAGAAAAGTGGCAATAAAAATTTTAAATTTATTTTGTATCATCCCTTGAAATGCAGTCTGAAAAATATAAAAAGGAAAAAGACGATTTTCGATTTTTTAAGTTTGTCAACGGCATATTATTCGACATAAACTTTGCATGAATTTAGCCAATCTCGTATCCCTTACCGTTTTTGAGATGCCAATATAATCCCTTTGAATTTGTAACACCCTGTGTATATATATATATATATATATATATATATATATATAATATATAAATATAAATATATAATATATAAATTATATAAATATATATAAATATATATATATATATATATATATATATATTATTTTAAAGAATTAAATATAATATTATCTTAACTCTCACGAAAATATATGCAAAAAAAAGTTTATTCTAAACTAAAAATAACTGATTATTCTGTATAATGTTTTAGATATTACATATCATTATAGCGAGCATATTGCCGATGAAGATTATGGATTCTTCCCTGAACAAATTTGCGGTAGTGATATCAGTGACCATAATATTTATGCCGTATGCAGGGTAAGTTTTTGTTAGATTGTATATTGAAAATGTTTATTTGACCACCTTTTACCAGCCATTGCTAATCCTTATTATCCTTCTTCTGGTTTTAATATTCACAGTTATCTGTATCCTGTACGATGTTTAAACGACCATTGTCAGGATCAATCAATAAAAAAAAGTTTATAATATATATTCTAAATAGAAAGGGACCTTTAAGATCACCGTTGAAGCATTATGCAGAGGTCCCTATATCAGGGGCAAATAATACTTTAAAAAATAAAGGAGGAAAATCACATGAATTAAAAAATAATTAATTTTTTACTATATCAGAAATGTTTAAGATATTGCAATGAATATGTTTAACTAAAAAAACGTAATAGACTACAATTTGATTATTTCTAAGGCTACATGAAAATTGTGTGTCTTATTGCATGCCCATGGCATTATTATCGTATAATTCAGATATTTCAAAAGTTCAAAAAAAAATGGAAACATGGTATGCACTGAAGGAAATGAAAATTACCACTACCAGTAAGCTTTTTTGAAAAATAACTAATTTTTAGTATCTTAGACACTAATTATTGTTCAGATAATTAAATTTGCTTTAAATATGGAAAATGCAAAATTCCAACTTTGACACCCTGAAAGTCAAAAACAAGCCGCAGGATGTTTAAGTTGTGGCCATAGGGGCTTTTGATCAGGAGGTTGAGAAGTACAACAAATCAAATTTAAAAAAAAATTGACTTTAAGCCATTTCCCACAAGAAATGTCCTTTACTCGTCCTAGCTCGTGCTAAGGGCTTTAAGTACGTTTGGGTAAAGAACTGTAATATTCTTCTTTGAAAGAAAGATTCGAAGTGAATATGAAATTAATTTTCTTTAAATAATTGTTAGTATTTATCGATATTTTTTCGAACTTGACAGCCGCTTTCGATTAATGGCCGTGTTTTACCAAAATGTAAGAGATCTGAGAAAAAAAAAACCCATGATTTAACTGAATTTGATTTCTTCTGAAAATGATTTGGTGCTTTTGACAGAGACTTGGTTGAAGGATTCGATATCTGAACTATTCGGGAATTGTCAAGTTTTTCGTCGTTAAAGTGAAAGTTCGCTGAACAATAAAAGTGACAGTGGTGGTTCTTTGTTGGCTGTTAAGCAAGATTTTCAAGCAGTACGACATCCTGATTGGGAAAGTGATGCTGAAGATGTCACGATTACCCTGTATACCAAGGGTGGACGGAAAATTCGTTTGTGTTATCATAAGTTTACATGCCACCAGGGAATGACAAAATTTTAATTTGTAGAGATTTTTATTTTCACCACGCAGAATGGACCCAAAAAAATAATTGTACTTTGATTCTAAATTTAACATTTTATTTTTGTTTTTTCAAGTTTAATGCTCTTAAAAACGCCAATAATCGTGTACTCCATCTTATGTCTTGCAATGATGTTTTTGTTAAAAAGCTTGTTAATTCTGAGCAACCGTTAGCATCGGAAAACTTCCACCATAAGTCAGTAGGGTTAATTTATTACAAGATAATGTAAGTGTGTTGATTTATTTTATGACATTGTTTACAGAGCCATAAATGACTTATCCCCAAGAAAAAATAAATAAAAACAGCTTCCTATATATTTTAAATAAGGTACCATTAAAATTATCCAATTTAAAAATAAGAAATGATTTACACTACAACTTTTTTTGTCAGTTGAGGAGGCAAAGTAAAAATTTTATTATAAGTGATTACGTAAGTAAGGCCAATATTAATTATGAAGAGGCGGAGAGTCCAAGTATTAGTCATTTATTCCCCATATTTTTCATGTGTTTTAATTCCATGACCAGAGTTTTCCATGTTCAAAAGAAAATGAATTAGCACTTCTATCAAATCAAATCAAAAGCAAAATATGCTCTATTGTCACAGATCGTTATTTTATTGATAAAGCCAATAAAAAAGTAAAATTACAAAAATCATATAATACCTATAAAAAGTTGAGAAAAAAAAGAAACGGGTTATCATAACATAAAAGAGAAAACAATGTATAAGGGTCAAATTGGTAATACAGTAATAATAGCAAATAAAGCATTAGTCAAACATAAAAAAATAACATTGTGGTATCACATATAAACGGAACAGTTGATTTTTACAAAACAAAACCAAAATGAATATATGATAATTATTATAATAATCTATAAAATATAATAATGAACATTAAAATAAAATTAGAATAAAATAACACAGATTAGGTATGTGCAATATTAAAAAGTATCACGGTAGAATTCCCCCAACTCATTATTATGAGCTTATTAGCTTTCTCAATCAGCATTCTGTTCATAGAAATTCTGAAGGACCTCAAAGTAGCACAACCCTTAACAACCGCAGGAAGATGCTTAAACAACAGGGAATGGTCTGGCATAGGCATTCTGTTCTTATGTTTATAAACCATGCAAACCGTTTCCAAGACAAACAATGATGTGAAAGTTACTATTTTTTTTTATTTAAATAGTGGTCTGCATGGTTTTCTACTATTAACATTACAAATATATCTCACTAGCTCGTTTTTTAAGAAAATATCGAGTTTAGTAAATAATTACTAGAGTTACCCCAAAAGACAATTCTATAGCGTAAATGCGGCTCCACAAGTGAATGGTAAACGCTCCGAAACTAATCTCACTCGACACCATCCGAACGGCATAGCATTCAGACGCCACTCTCCTGCTCAAATTGAGTGTGCTTCAAACCGTAGTTGGTCGTCAATAACAACCCCCAAAAACTTAATTGTTGTATTAACCTCCAAATGAGACTCTGGTCCCCAACAGCACATCTAAAACCCATAATATTGGTTTTGCCAATATTCAAAGAGAGGAAATTTGACCCGAACCATTTTTTGATTCTAGGCAGATCTGCCGCTAGTCTCTCTCTCTCTCTGAGAATACACACCCCAGATTTACGCCAAAAAATCGAGGTATCGTCCGCAAAGAGAGTGAACCGTCCTCCAACATCAATAGCAGCCAGATCATTAATATACAACAGGAAGAGAATCCCTGAGCCCTGTGGAACACCCCATTTCACCTCACGGGAACGAGATGAATCTGCGCCTACAACCACCCTCTGTGAGCGCCCTCCAAGAAATGACTCAAACCACCCTACCCCTGAAACCATAGAGAGTTTCTTAAGCAGTATCTCACGACTCACAAAGTCGCAAAACACCGCCGCAACCGAGTCGCCATCATTAAGTCCCAAATAGACTTGTTCCAAGATATGAAAAATCGCATCATCTGTACCTTTCCCGGATTGAAAGCCGAACTGGCTGGGGTGGAAAATTTGATGTTGATGAAGAAAGGACAGCATGCGATTTTAACCAGCTTCTCAATTATCTTAAATAATGCAGAAAGCAAAGTTACACGGATCATACAATTATATATTCATATATTGTTTATATATGAATAGTGCGCGAATTTTGGAAAACGTTAAATCCGGGAATTTTTTTCTCGCAAAATTGTGCAATATTGGCAAAATATAACGTTAATAACGCCAAAAAGTTTCTTATTATTTAGAAAAGTATGAAGACTCACTGTGGAAATGAAGGTAGCTCCTGATTTATACGGTAAGATTGGGGAAAGTGGTTTTTCTTAAAGTGAGTAAATATAATTTAACTTTATTAGGAAGGAAACGCGAATTGTGAAGTTTGACAGGTGACACATCGTCTTTCTCTCGTTGGAGCCTTTGCTGCCTGGGCAACAACTGCCGTGGCTTTAGCTACCAATCGGCGAGGATGGCGCCGCCTGAGCAATCACGCGAAACGACAGAGCCTAAGAAAACTGAAAAAAGTGGAAAAGTTGCCTGCATTCCCTGTAAAAAAACGTGTGAAGTGCCAGTAAAATGCATTAAATGTGAGGAAAAGTTCCCTTCATGCTTAAGGCAAGCAGCATCTAAAAAATCTGCTGTTTGTATCCACCAAACTGCCACCATGATATCACTTAGTGAAGATGATGAAGTCAGCATAGAAATAACATACCTAAAGAGACTAGTAAGAGAACTGGAGTCTAAAAATAGTATCCTGGAGGAAAACAACTCTATCTTAAGGAAAAAAGTGAAAGTTCTAGAAACCAACATAAAAAAACCCAACAAAAAAAGGTAAACAAACACCTTTTCCTCATCCCCCTTCCTCACAGCCGCATCCGATACCGACGAAAACACGGTCTAATTCCAACTCAATGGGTGAAGACGCAGTTTCAGTAGCCGAAAACTTAAAACCTAATGACTTCAAAGGAAGGCGCATTGTACCATTTGATAAAACAGAAAGAAGCACCATTAAACGAAGAGTGTAGGGTCGTTGAACGAAAGCGAAAAAAGGCGATTATGGACAGAAACGCAAGACCAGCCCACTTAATGGGTAATAAAGAAAATGTCTCTGAGCTACAGGCCGCCAATGTAAAGGTGTATTCCTGTTTTTTGTCTCGGGATTGATAACAACAACCACACCCACCCAAATAGAAGAATTGGTCTCAAAGAAACTAGTTGCGAAAAAATCGAAACAAAAAGTGACAGAAAATAAAGCTCATTTAAAGTGGGAGTCCTACCAGAAAACAAAGAAGCTGTTGTGGATGCCAACCTTTGGCCCAAAGGTATAAGCATAAATAAGTTTTTAAACTTGAGGAAAATAGTGTCTCAACAGAGACAAATACCAGAACAAGGGACAAACAGAATTCTGAAAAAAATAAGCGTTCTTCACTATAATATCCATCAGGAACAAAATCCATGAACTAGAAACTGCCCTAGTGAGTGCAGAGACAAGCTTTGATATTGTGTGTCTATCTGAACACTGGCTGACGTGTGAAGAAATCTGTGAATTTAGTGTTCTAAACTACAAAGTGGCTGATTATTCAGCTCGTAAGCAATCAAATGGTGGTGGAACCATAATATTGGTCAAAAATACTCTTAGTTTTGAGGCACCGGAAAACTTTTCTTTATAAAACCATGAAAAATTTATAGAACTGTCTGTTATTGCCATAAAAAATGTTTTTATTGTTTGTATTTACATGTCACCATGTAGAGACTTTGACACTTTCTTGTCTGCAATGGACGGTGTGCTGAACCGAATAGGACCTGAAAGGGATATCGTGCAGGGAACTTCAACGTAAAGTTTGGTACTGACCAGGGGGAGTCGGTGGCTCTCCTTGATCTTTTAGGCACCTACAGCTTTAATCAGACTATCTTTGAACAAGGGGGAGCTCTTGTCTTGACAATGTCTTTCTAAATTTTAATAACTCTTTTTTTTCTAAAATAATTAACTTTAATATCACAGATCATTTAGGACAAATTTTGTATTTTAATATTCAATCTAAAAAAGTAGACTCAAATAAACGAATTTTTAAACCCATAACACAAAGAGGTCTTCATAATTTTTACTGTATGGTTGAAGGGATATCCTGGGATTTTGTGGATATTGGCATTGAGGAAAAGGTCACCACCTTCATGGAAAATCTGGAGAATGCATTCTTACATTTCTTTCCTATGAAAACTCTCAACACAAGAAATGATAAGGTGAGTTGGTTTGATTAATTACTCCTTGAGAGATATGAGAGAGACATTAAAGTTCTTGGATGAGGTGTGTAAAGAATACAATAGAGATAGTGATAAAGCAGAATTTAAGCGTTACCACACTTCCTACCCTGCAGCCACCATGGAGGCAAAGAGATCGTCCTATGATAGGGCTGTTACTTCATCAACAAACCCCGCAATGTGTATGTGGCATATAATAAACTCAAAAAGGGGCTCTAATAAGAAAAGGGAGGGTGATTCATGTCCAATATCTCCTGATAGTTTTAATGACTTCTTTGCAAACATAGCAAATAACCTTATTAATGACATGCCCCAAGCTAACACCAACCCTATACAGTACTTACACAATTTGGACATCCATTGCAGCGAGTTTAACTTCAAGGAACTTGCGTTTATAAAAATGAGAGCTATGAGAGAGACACTAAAGTTCTTGGATGAGGTGTGTAAAGAATACAATAGAGATAGTGATAAAGCAGAATTTAAGCGTTACAAAACTGCCTACCCTGCAGGTACCATGGAGGCAAAGAGATCGTCCTATGATAGGGCTGTTACTTCATCAACAAACCCCGCAAAGTGTATGTGGGATATAATAAACTCAAAAAGGGGTTCTAATGAGAAAAGGGAGGGTGATTCATGTCCAATATCTCCTGATAGTTATGACTTCTTTGCAAACATAGCAAATAACCTTATTAAGGACATGCCCCAAGCTAACACCAACCCTATACAATACTTACACAATCTGGATATCCATTGCAGCGAGTTTAACTTCAAGGAACTTGCGTTTATAAAAATGAGAGCTATTTTTGGACATTTAAAAAACAAAAACACCCCCAGATGTGGGGGAATGGAATGTCTGTTAGACCAATTCAAACAATAAAAAAATCTAATTACTGTTTCTCTAACCAAACTTTTTAATATGTGTACAAGAGAAGGTATCTTCCCTAATGTTCTAAAACGTGCCTTGGTTACACCAATTTTTAAAAACGGGGATAACAGTCTGGTTTCAAATTATAGGCCGATTTCTTTGCTGCCGCAGATATCTAAACTGTTTGAAAAGGCTATGGCTTTACAGATTGTGAGGTTTTTTGAATCAGAAAACTCTTTACCAACGCTCAGTTTGGGTTTAGACAGGACAAGAACACCATTTTGGGAATTCTAGACCTGCTTGAGGGCATCATGGACTCTTTTGAGAACATGGAGTACTTTATGGCACTGTTCTGTGATCTCAGTAAAGCTTTCGATTGTGTTACTCATAACATTCTGATAAGTAAACTTAAATACTACAATTTTAGCGAAAATAGTATAAAAATCATTCAGTCTTATCTTAGCGATCGCCATCAGATTGTGCAGATGGGAGGGGTGTCATCTGCAGAATCACTGATAGACGTTGGAGTGCCACAGGGACTCCAATCCTATTTCTGATATATATTAACGATTTACCTTGCTGTTACTCCGATGCTAGATATGTGCTTTTTGCGGATGACACCACTGTCTTTGTAACTAGGGACTCAGAGCAGGGGTCGGAGGATCATTTGTCAGTGGCACGCACAGCGGTGGAAGATTGGTTCTTGTCGAATCGACATTCTTTTGAATGTAGACAAAACACAAACAATGATTTTCTCTCTTAGGGACATCAAAAATTGTCAAATACAAACATTAAAATTCTTAGGGGTAGATCTTGATACAAAACTGACATGGGAGGTACAGGTGGAGAATGTGTGCAATCGATTGAGGGGAAGTGTGTTTGTCCTGCGTAACCTAGCGGGATGTGTCTCCCAGGAGACCATTCAAATAACCTATTATGCAATATTTCAGAGCATTATGACCTACGGTATAATTGCCTGGGGAGGATCGTCCCATTCAGCTAGAGTTTTTGCACTGCAGAGGAGGGCTGTTCGAATCGTTGCTGGTCTTGGATACAGAGAGGAGTGTAGGGCCGCATTCTCCAGATTGGGGTTACTTACCTTTGCATCAGCCTACATTCTTGAAAACCTGCTTTATATAAGGCGGAACGCTGACATGTATAGAACTCATGGTAATGTCCATGGTCGCGATACTAGAAACCAACATAGCCTAGTCCCAGTTTTTTGCAGATTAAGAAAGTGTCAAAACAGACCAAATTTTCTGGCGGTAAAATATTTTAATAAACTCCCACAAACTGTTAGGGAATTACCTTATGAAATGTTCAAACTTAAGGTTTAAGGTTTTTTAATTAGTAAAGCTTTTTTCAATACTAGTGAGTACCTGAACTTTTCTTTTAACTTCACTTAAAAAGTGTTATATTTAATGTACGTTTAAATATTGTAATGCCTAGACTTAGTGTATTTTATTCTTACTTTTAATGTTTGTCTCTATGTAAATTTACTTTGTATTCTTAACTCTAGTGTTGTAATATTGTATTAACATTGACTTACCTGACTTGTGTAAATGCTTTTTTGTATGCTAACATAAATATATTTTGATTTTGATTTTAAATGCGCCCCCTTTATACAGAGGAATCACCAGAGCGCTCCTCAAGCAAGACTGGAAGTCACCCTCAAGCCACAAGTGGTTTATTGCCCCAGAAAGAGCTTCAAGGGCACTATCAGGCAGCGAAAGAAATATCAAGTATTCGAATATCTCTGAACGATGTGTTGAAAGTTTTATCAGATCTTGCTGAAACCAAGGGTAGTGGATCTGATGATATACCATCGCTTTTTGTGAGATCTGCCTCGACTTTGCATACTTTCAATTACTTTTATTAGATTATTTGAGGAATGCGAATTCTCTAAGAGGTGGAATCTGGCACATGTTCTGAGATACACGAGCGACGAAAAAATATTGTTTCAAACTCGATCTACAAGTAAATTATCTATGTATAGTAACATGTATGAACGTACAGTACACAGTATTCTACAAAATCTCAATTTATGCGGGAGCAACACTCCTTTTTCCCTAAACTCTTCATCGATTCTAACTTGGTTTGTTACTCTGAACATAATTTTTCCTCTATAGTTTGCCAGATTCAGGTAGACCCCGTGTATATCGATTTTGGCAAAGCTTTTGATAAAATTGATCATAATATATTTTTAGTAAAAGTGGCTGGCTTCCTATATACTTAATCGTTCTCATATCGTGACAGTAAATTGTTATAATTCTCCAGCTGATATTGTTACTTCTGGAGTGCCTCAAGGATTGCATTTAGGACCTTTACCATTTATAGTCTACCTCAACGGTGTACGTAAATGTTTTTTTTGTAACTTTATGCAGATGACATGAAAATGCTTACCATTGGAAAGAATATTGGTAACTCTCTGTTAAATACATTTTTCCAATACTACAAATTAAGTAAGTTATTTTTAAATCTCGACAAATGTGAAGGTCCTAGGTGTGATATTTGACAAGAAAATGATTTTTAGCCGTCATATTATATTGTTGCTAACATTAATCAAATATTGGGATTTATTAGAACCTGTAAGCATATATCGTATTTACAGTCAATGAAAATTTTATATTTTGCTTAGGTATATAGTAATCTAAATTTTACATGTGTTATTGGGTCTCATCAGTACAGTATCTATAGAAGCAGGTTGAAAAGTATACAAAACAAGTTTTTGGGTTTTAAATCCCATAGTATATATGCTATGCAAATGTTGTTGAGTTGAGGAAAGGAACGTTTGGGATGTTCACTTTGGAAAGACGAAATATACACTCAGATTTTTTTTCTTGTTTAAAGTTGTCAAGTCAATCTTATCCCCACTCCCAGTTTGACCTCAAATATTTATTTTAATATTCCTACTCATAATCTTCAAAATACTTATTAAAACTTTTCAGTTGAAAATTACAGGAACGCACCTCCACGGGATCTTCTATTTATAAAACATAACTATAATCAGTACTTTAAACTCAATAAATTATTCCGTATAGTTATATTTATTAATTAAATCATGCTTAATGTGCTTAGAGTTTTTAAAATTATACTTCAGAAAATGTAAAAGAAAGTAAAGTAGACAATTTAAATCAAAAAGACAATAAAAGTGTTTAAAATTGGGTGTGTAATAAGTTTTTCTAGTGCATATAAAATTTCACAAAAAAATACAAGATCGTTTTGCAATAATTTTTATCAAATTTTTACACTTCAAACTAAATTTTAAGGGGTCCCCGTTTTTTTTCTGAAAAATCTGATAATAATACAAAATTTTAAAATTATTTTCGATATCATTAGCATTAAAATATAAATCAGTTAAGTTTGTTTAGGCTAAAAAGCTGTCTAATTACTGGCTGATTGATGTACATATTTTTCTTTTTGATTAATAGTAGGTATAGGTATTAACGTAAACTTTAAAATTTATCTGTAAAATTAAAAATCTCTTTAAAACCGTGTCTAACACAGAATTGGTATAAGTAATAAAATGTAACTAAAAAAAAAATGGTTTCCTTTTCTATTTTTGACCAGTTTATTCAATGAAAAAGAAGACATTTATTTTCTATAAATATCACTAATAAAATAGTAACCTAATAATAAAAATACAGTTGGACTTTATGTTTCCAAGAAGAGTAAAAAAAGTCTTAAGAGTTAAATAATAATTTTTATGTTTGATCTCTACATTGCGATTGTTTTACCCACCTTCAGAAGCGTTTCAATAAATATGTGATACCAGATATGTAAAAAACTTGAATTTAAGTTCTTTATTATGTTTTTCACATATTGTGACATTAAAAAAAATTAGCGCTGGATATATATGGATGAAATTAATGTCATATTTACCCGTATGTAAATTATTGTGCTGATAAATGAAACATACAGTAAAGAATATGTTAATGTAGATCTTTTTCTGTGTCCTGACTATTTATCATTACTGCTAAAAAGTTAGATGTATGACGGAGTATTATTAGAATTAAATAATTTCATAAATGTATATAACATTGTAAACCTAATTTTTTATTTATTTATTTATTGATCATTGATTATTATTTACAATATATTTATATTTACTAATATATTTAATATATTTAATTGTTTGTTTAATGCACCTAAGTGTTGAACACCTGTATGTGCATGCATACACAGTTCAACTATTAACATTGAGATCATGATCATGTTAACATTTAGATGTTTCCAATCAGAAGTTAGTTAAAAAACCCTTCAAATTGTGTATAATTTTCGAAGATAAACATTTTACACAAAGCACTAAATTTAATTTTTTTGGTATTCCTAATTTCCAGTGGTAACTTGTTAAAAACCTTAGGTCCAATATAATTTATATACCTTAGATTAAGATTGTTCTTGCTAACCGGTAGTTGGATTTTATTATTTGTTTTACTCCGGGTGGAAATTTTGTGATTTACAAACCGTTGTAATGTCTCATGATTATGGATATATGAGCATATTGTAGACATGTATAGCATTCTGATATTACATGTTTCTGGGGAAAACAGTAAGTTGGTGGGATATAGTCTATTTTTTTTATACATTATTTTTAAAATATATTTTTGTATTATATTTAGTTTGTACAAGCAGTTGTTGTAGAGCCCACCCCATACTAATATTCCATATCTAAGCAGTGATTCTACAAAAGATTTATAAACAATTATTAATCTTTTTTTATTTAAAAATTCCCTTAGCAGGTAAAATGTATGGATCAATTTGCGAATTCTACTTTGACAGGTAATCAATGTTAGGCTGCCGTTTAAGAAATGAATCAATAATAACTCCAAAGATATTTAGTTTTTGTTACCTCATTTATAATATGGTTATTTATAGGAATATGACTAAATGGTGGTCTATTTGCTTTAGTAAGAGAAAATGCTATATAATGTGTTTTCATTAAATTTAAAGTACGTTTAAAATTTTGGAGCCAATTCATAACTAATGTTAATCCATATGTAGTTTGATCCTTTACTTCTTTCCATGTATTTGCCGCAAAAACAATCACTGTATCATCAGCATAGGAGACAGTTATTCCATTAATACCATCCATATTCAATAGAGAATTAATGTAGCATATAAATAATAGTGGTCCGAGTACAGTACCTTGTGGTATGCCAATTTTGATGGTTTCTCTTCCACTTATAATCCCATTAAGTTTCACCCTCTGATATCTTTCAGATAAATAGCTCTTTAAAAGATTGAAAGCCACTCCCCTTATACCATACCTCTGTAAGACATCTAGGAGTTTATCGTGAGGTACAGTATCAAATGCCTTAGCTAAGTCTAGAAATACAGCTAAACATTTTTTGTTATTATTTAAGTTATTAACAACCTCTGTTATGAGCCTATGCATAGCATCCGAAGTACTACAACCCCCAACAAAACCAAACTGATTCGGAAATAGAATGTTGTTATTATTTAGAAAGAGGGCTAGTCTTTCCTTTAAACATTTTCCATTAGTTTTGCAAAATTACTTATTAAACTTATTGGTCTGTAGTTACTAATGTTATTAACAGATTCTGACTTATGTATAAGAGTTATTATCGATATTTTGAATTCATTTGGGACAATTCCTGTTTCTAAAATTAAATTAAATATGTGCAATAATGGATTAATTATGTCTATGTGAGTTTTTTAATTATTTTTACTTGAATGTCATCGTGTCCCGGAGAGCTATTATTTTTTAATGACGATATATGATTTATTAGTTCATTTTTTGTAATAGGTGGGAGAAAAATTGAGTTTGCAGAAATAATGTCTCTTTAGCCTTCTGTTCGTGGAGGAGGAATAGCCTCGGCCATTTCAACTCCTATATTACAAAAATATTTAATACAGAAATTAGCCATTTCTAAAGGATCAGATATTTGTTCGTTTAAGTTATTAATGTTTATATGGTTGTTTGTATTAGTGTCTTTCTCATAGGTGGCATCCCTAATAATTTTATAGATGGCTTTAATGTCATTTTTGTTATTTTCAATTTGATATTTGTAATATTCATTCTTTCGTTTATGTATAAGTTTATTTAAAAAATTGCGGTATTCCTTATATTCTTTTTCCAATTGAGCATTATAATTAACTAACAACCTTTTTTTCATTTTATCTCTTTTTTTAATTGAAGTGATTATTCCGTTAGTAATCCAACTTTTTAAATTTCTATGCTTTTTAACATTTATTGTATGCTTTTCAATGGCATTGTCTAATAATTGCTTATAGGTACGTAAAAAGGCATTTGTAGCTACTTCTGGATTTTGTTCGTTTATAATAATTGACCAGTCAAATTCCTGTAATAATTTTTTAAACTTTACTATGTTTAGCTTATTTTTTACCACAGTGCTCTGTTGATTTATTTCAGAAGTTCCTTTTTTATTTATGAGAAGCACAACTGGGCAGTGATCTGTTATACCTTCATTTCAAATGCACGAATTTATTTGCAGATTAACTGACTTCAATTTTTGCCTAACAAATATGTGATCTAAACAAGTTTGTGAAAGTGATCGGGTCACAGAGTTTATGTAAGATTGAAAACCAAGCGAATTCATTACCAATAAATAATTAGTTACATTATTGTCATTGATATCTAATATATTAATATTTATATCACCTAAAAAGATTTCAATATTTGCGGTTGCCGAGTTTTCTAGAAATAAATGTATGTCATTAATAAACTCTCTTTGTGAAATAGGTGGAGGTTTGTAAATTGCAGTCAATCCAAAATGTATATTTTTCATTTCAAACATTATTCTACCAATTGTTGCATTAGAGGTTTGCAATTTAGTAGTTGAAAAGTTAACCTGTATATTATTTTTTACAAAAAGTATAACCCCATCATTTTTCTTATAACTTGCTTCATTATAAAAAAGTTGATATCCGGGTATATTAATATTCGTATCTGACACAATTTGAAATGTTTCTGTTAGTAAAATAATATATATGAAATGTAGATGACTCTAAAAAAGTAAGTAAATTGTCCATATTTTTATTTATACTCCTAATATTAATATTTATTATATTTAAGATATGTTCATTTTGACATATCACCTCTTCAACCTGTGTAATGTCTATTTTTTTGTCCATAAGACCATTATCTTCATTTATGATTTCAAGTAACTCGTCTTGGATCATAATATCCATTGTTCGGTCTTTAGTCTTTGTACTGTGTGTTTGTCTGTGTACTCAATGTTATTTTTTAATACTTCCACATGGTAATTATATGATGGACATTAATGTACTATGATCAACACTATGTTGTAATTGGTAATTTTTATTTGCCGTTATACAGTTAATACACTTTTTAGTTTGGCTTTCACATTCACTAGTGTTATGGTCTCCAGCACAGTTTCCGCAGATAAATCTGTTTGTGCACCTACTACTTTTATGGTTAAATCCCTGACGTTTATAGCATCTTGATATGGTGAGACCTTCATAGACAGGTAATCGTTGCCAACCTGTATAAATTTTTTCATAGCTTAACATTTTGTTGAATAAACTGGCAGAACATTCAACATATATAGTCGAGGTGGGTTTATTTTTGAATCGTTTAATATATGTAACCTTTGGATGTTCGTGTTCTTCTATCCGTTCATTTTGTTTTCGAATGGATTCTTCCAAGATATTCTCAGGTTTGTCTTCAGTATATCCAACAATTTTAATTTTTGGAAGTATCTTTTTGGGCATTTCAATTTCATATTTCTCCTTCAGTTTCTTATTAGCTTGTTCCTTAAGACGTTGTAGCTCCTGTTTGGTATCACATTTGAGTACAATGTTCCCCTTTTTAGTTCCTTTCATATTTCTTATTCCTACATTTATTTTGGATGGATTTATTCATGTCTGAGTGTCCTTCTTACTTTTCTGAGAATTTTGAGGCACTTTAGGTTTAATTATTAATGTTGGCAGATTTGATTTTACTGGGTTCACTTCACACTCAACATAGCATAGAGAAAACAAAAAAAGTAACACATCTTATAAAAATAAAAACAATTAATGGTCTGTGTGATAATTGACTCGAAAATTGATAATTCTGCACCTACGAAAACACTTTAAACCAGTAGAGCTTTCTTAACGGGTACAGTATATTTTAATGATACGTTGGAAAAATATAAGCTGAAAGCAACCTACATCAACCTTCACAGCTCCGCCAAACACCCTGTGTTTTATTGTATAAGTTTAGTTTTTGTAAAAAATTAATATCTACTTAAATATAGCTATTATATTTGCTATATTCCAGTTTCATCCCCAAATAGAATAAAACACAACGCGTGGTTACGTACAACTAAAAAGTAAGGTTTCGAAATTTGCAATCAAGTTTTAGGCACACCTAACGTACAAACGATATTATCCACAAAAAATAAAGTCTGTATTAATAATATGAACAACAAACGTCAACTATAATTCACTGAAAACGACTTCGTTGGTAGACAATTTACTATTTTATTTACTGTCATGACTGCATTGCTATACTTTGCTTGAAGAAATTCTCTGTTAGGCGTTTCAACTAAATGGGTCCTTTTTTTTCAAATATTTGTCTATTTTAGATTTTTGAGAAACAAAATTTATATAGACAAGGATATTATATTTTACTTTAAACTGTTTTATTCCAAACCAACTTTACAAGTTTGTTACATGGAATGTAACGTATAACAATAGAAAATAATAATAAGGTTGTAATAAATGAAAAAACTCCTATGTTATAATTCAATATAATATAAAAACTAAGTTGAAATAAATATTTTTAAAAAATCTATTCATTTTTATTTTTGTAAAAAATGCATTTTTAATTGTTTTTTAAATATTGATAATTTTGTTGTGTCTTATAGTCTCTGGTAAGTTATTATATATTTTTAAACCATCGTGCAGAATTGATTTTTTCCCAAAGTTACTTTTTATTGTAATGGTCTGTAGTTGTAAGCAATGTCTTATATCGTGATTATGTAAAGTATTAGATTTTTTAAATATAATATTTGATTTTTTTCCATTATTAATAATAGAGTGTATTAAAATGCAAAATTTGAATTTATAAATATTTTGTTAAGTTTAAAAAGGTTTATGTAGGTTAATAGAAGGTTCCAAATATGGTAGTTTATAAATACATTTTAGAGTTTTATTTTGCAATTGTTTTAAAGGTTTAATATGTGACGAACAAGTAGATCCCCAAATTGAAATTAAATATTGGAATTTAGAATATATTAAAGAATAATATATGTTTTTTAAGAATTTTAATGGTACGAAATATCTGGGCTTTGTATATACAATCTGTTTTGTTAGTTATCTATTTTATTTCGATTTTTTCATTATTGTTTTCTATAGTGACCGGAGAAAATACAGATCTGGCATTGATAGAACCACGGCGTTTATAATGTGAGATAATGTTGGCTCGAAAAATATTCCTAATAGCCAACTCTTTTATTCTCTAAATGTCGAACCCTTTTAGATTTTATAGTCTCTCAAAGTCCGAAATTGTCAATTTTCTATAGTCAGTATCTTTAAAAGAACTGAACTTGAATATGAATATTTTTAAATTCGTGAGGAGGGTCTAATCTGGATCGACCACTGCCATGCTTTTTGGGATACCGTGTATATTGAAAGATATTTCTATAAACTAGAAAAGAGTCAAATAAACCCGACAGGGCTAATAAATCTTTCTTGCCTTGATTAGTTGCTGAGATTTTCTAATTGGCCATTCGCTATGAATAAAGTTGCATACGGTGGATATAATTTGTGTAATTGTATTTTCTACAGTAGCGTATTAATAATTTTTCGGGCCTGGGGGAAAGTAACGACCACAAAAAAAGTCCTGACTTTCATATAGCAGAAGCTTATACCCTTCTTCAGTATAATAAGATATAAAAATTACCTACCTACTTTGGTGATAAAATGAAACAAGAAAAATTATATAAACGATTTTTTCAAAAACATTTGTTTGTTTTTATTGAGTAAAATGTGTCTGGTTTAGCTTTTAATTTTATTTATTATGCAGGGTGTTAAAATTAAAATAAATCAGAGTACCTGTTATCTGTAAGATCTAGAAAAATATACCTGGCGCTAAGATATATTTCGCTTGATATATTTCGTACATAAGAGATAACTTATTCAAATTTTGCAGGCAGGATATATATATATATATATATATATATATATATATATATATATATATATATATATATATATGTATGTATTTAAATAAACTACCATAAAGACACTATAAACTTAGAACAAGGTAAGTAACTTTATATCTTTATGGCAAACATTTTTAGTTAATTATATTAATATAATCATTAAATAAATAAGCACTGACATAACATAACAAACGAATAATAGAATTTTGATAGCTTTGCTTTAACCACCAATGAAAAAGCTTCGTCTCCAGTAAGTTCATGATTTTTTTTTTAATTTAAAACATTGAGAAAATCGTCTGCTTTTGCAGACTCTTGATTTATTGTTTTAATAATTTTTCTGCATTTACATTATTTTTGCCTCTATACCCCATTTGGGCAAAATAGGCTAATTTTTCTGGACTAAAGCCTCAGTGGTCAATGATGTAGTTATAGTCTATCAGTTCCAAAATTCTACCCTTTAGTCTTAGGAATTTTGAATTTAGATTTGTTTCTGGGAAACCTATAAAAATTTCAATAGTTTAATGTCAAAACTTCATGTTCGCCTGTGAGTGAAATAAAAAAAACATAGATGGCGAATTATTTTTGGTGAAATTAATCAGAACCTGGACGAACAAAAAGACATTAGACATATTTATTGGGTAAAGCGATAATAAATATTAACTATAAAAACTTTCTTCAGTAACAAAAATATAATATTTTTACATTAAAAAGATGTTTTTAAAAATATTTTCATATCGCTTTATTATCGAGAAAATGTCAAAAATGAATAGCAAAAATGTGTATAATCGGTTAAGAATTGCAATGCGTGTTGCATTTTAAACAAATTTTAACAGGCAAAATTTACGAAAAAAGCTACAGTACAAACTATCCTTTTGCTATTGCATCCCCTTGCGGCTATTATATAAACTAAAAAATATGTTTCAACCTTTTTATGTGGTCACGATGAGTTTATACATTTTTATCTAAAAGTGACGACCAATAATTATTAATTATAAAATTTTGTGTTCTTATCGGCATTTTCCATCAGCGTTTGTTAACAAAGAATATAAGAAGAAGGTACACGTAATTTAAAAAATTATATGCTTTAGATGAAATGTGGTGAAGTCATAAACAAAATGACTTTTCGATTTTGAAATCAAAAGAAATATACCGAAAAATACACTCCTATTTATAACACACTTAAAATTGTGTGTTTAAATATATTGTTATGACGTACAATATTTCTAAAAAAACATACCTTGCTCGTTGTTTTTCATGATATAACGATCTTGCCTATTGATCATAAAGATTTTATTTTATTCACTAAGAAATCAATTTTTTTACAAAAAGAAAGATATGAAAATCATCCCTAAATTGTTTGACTTTGACATTTCTTAAAACAAATCATACCTTCTATAAAGTCAATTTCAAAGGCAACTAGATGTTTGATATATTAGAATGCCTACAAGTTCAGTTTAAAATGAAATATATTCAAAAAAATATTTTTAATTTCATGGCAAAATCTGCCATTGTGCGGCGCTGGTGGGGCCTACTGAGTAATGTTGTACTGCACATGCATTAAATATTTCTTATATCATATTTGTTTTGGATTAAAACTTCTTCGAATTTTAAATAGACTTGTTAAGGGAATTTGTAATATTTTAATTATATTAAAAAATAAATTGTCGTATGCATTTTTGTTGTGTGGCAGGAATTTTAAGCACACGCACACACACTTGGGAGATAACTAAACGGGGTTCCCCTGAATATATATTTGATTAACCAATTCATAAATTAATAATTATAAATTAATATTGCTACATAACTTAAAGAACATTATGTAGCAAAGTATTTTTCTTGCCCTGTCTGGACAAGATGCTTTATAAGCTTTTTGTTTTAGTTGTTACTATCACCGTCTTCTCCATGGCCAATGATGCATAATGGTTTGTTGCATTCACCTCCTCCAGCCTTAGATGCTAACCCACTGTTTGAAAATATTGAAAAGTGCGTGTACTCTGAAAATCAAACTTCACGATTTTTGTACAGCATGAAAATTCAAACATTGCTAAGTCATCTGCTAAAACTTATTGTATTATAATAAGTAATGAATAGTGATAAAGTGTTAATTGTTTTGCTAGTAAGTAAATTGTAAATGCAGTTAATATGTACCCTCTTAGAAAATCCGTTAAATTACAATTTTGAATAAAAACAGCTCAAAATACCATACACTTTATTGTCTTTTTATTTTTATCTTCTGGCAAGATCGTAGATTTTACCTATCGATATTATATGAAGTTGTACCGTGCTATTTGTAATCTCAAAACTGTCCGAAAAATATAAGTTTTTTTCGACGATTTTTACTCCATAGCGCGAGTGTGTAAGTTTTTGAAAATTTTCAAGGAGTTAATACTTGAATGATTTGTTCTAAAAATTAATGTTGGCATTGTTGAGACATAGACACATTGAGGCAAAAGAAATGCGGAAAAGTGTTGAAGTATACCCTGTATAATTTGAACTAAATTCGGAATATTTATTAAATTAACCCGATGTTTGGATGTAGCTAATCTCACAATACAGTTCTTTTTAAAGGTTATTAAACATGTAGAACATTTAAATTTACCCTCTATTATTTCATGGTGTTGCACTATGATCATGTTTTGGATTTTAAGCGTAGAAAACCTAATTTTGAATTACACTGTAATACATTTTAATGAAACTTATATAGTCTAAGAAACCTTAAAATAAAAAAACTATTCTCTGGGATCATATTTGAAAATGCAAAAAAATAACCAAATAATATATTTATAGCCTGGCTCAGTCCAGTCGTATTTTGTGTATATTTGACAATGTTTAGGTATAGTGATAACTAAGCGATAAGAAGTGTTAAAATTTATTGTTGTCGTTTATGATTTGTACCAAGGTATGTAAAATGTTTCAGCGTATATAAAATTTGAACGGTTTTATTTCTATATAAAATAATGAAATATTTTAAATATACATTCAGGACGAAAAATTTATTTTGAATTCTCAAATATAACGGATATTTACAGTTTGAATCCTATGAAGTCGTGCGTCTTTTTTAAAACTGTTTTATTCATCTAACATTATATTTCTAATAACAAGCAAAAAAGCTTGCCACTTTTAACTACTTTAGTTTTTTTAACCATTTTTAGGCAGGCATGCCGTAACCCGCAAGAGCCTTTTCGATATATGGTATAGTGAAAACAATACTAATGAAAAATCGAAGCGGATGGTTATGTAATATGTATATTCTTAATCGTTATGGAAAAGAACATACTGTAGATTCATTAAACGTATCAGTCAACGCTAAAATTAAGAAACTGCATAATGAACTTGCTAAAAGATGGGTAAAATCTTGTAGAATTATAAATACATTTTTAATTAAAAGCAGATCATGGCTAGACCCAGAAATTCTTTTTCTGAACTTGACGATGCCTTCAATTACTCGTTGGCTCAGCTCTTAAGGCCTCGAACACCAGGTAGGCCGAAGAAGCCATTTGCGGATCTATGCAAGAGGATGAAAAGACTTAGAGTTCAACCAGTTGCGTACCTACTCTACGGAAGAATTGGTTTCCGCCGCGCAAGTAAGTCTTCATAATGAAGGAAAACGTACATCTGCATCACTGATTAAAGAAGTAGTTTCAAGTCACCATAGCGAACTGGTCATTTTCAAAACGCTATTGAAGCTTCTGGCAGTCCATGATAAAATGGCTAACTGGTCTTATATTACAATTGAACAGCGTTTGAATAGTGTAGGGTCTAAAGTTCTTCCTTGCTACAAGCTAATTCTTAACATAAAAAAGAATTCTATCCAGAAAATCTTACTATAACAGAAATTGATCTACACTCACTAATTAATCACACCATTAGTCGGCTTTGTACAGTTCAGGGTGAACAGGCAAAACACTACTCCATCGAGCACACGATATTGCCGACTAATTAAGTTAATTCAAAAAAAGGCGTCCGCTGATTTAATTAAAACTGAAACAAAAATGATCGAAGAACAAATTTCAAAATTGCATACAAGAAAGATTTTTTTAAAAAACAAACAAATTCAGATAATACCAAAGTTGCTTTTAACAATGGTTGACGGCAAAATTTCATGGATATTTCTTCTCAGAAATGCTACATTTGCGGATGTTCTCCAAAAGACATGAATCATAAGAAAACATTTTCAGGGGAAAGTGATAACCCTGCATCCTTTACGTTTGGTATATCGCCACTTCATGCTAGAATAAGAATAGTTGAATGTCTTTTAAAAATCTCATATAGACTAGAATTTAAAAAATGGCAGGCAAGAGGAGCTGACAAAGAAAGAGCTAACAGGAGAAAACATGAAACACAAAAGAGATTTAAAAAGGAAATATGACTGCTAGTGGATGTTGTTAAGCAGAGATACGGAACCACGAATTATGTCAACCCTGCTAGGAGATTTTTTGATAATCCGGAAGTATTAAGTTCTATTATATAAATATATTAATATAAATTAATTTCAGAAACATGACAATAAGACGTTAGATAATTATTTAAACAATTATTCATGGTATTTTATGCCTGTTACAATGCATAAACTTATTATACATGGGTCTAATATCATAAAGCATGCATTACTTTCCATTGGACAATTTTCAGAAAATGCGCAGGAATGCAGATATAAAAAAATAAAAAAAGTTTAGGGAAACTAACAGTAGAAAATGTTCGAGAAAAGCTACCATGGAGGATGTAATGCATGACCTTTTAACTACATCTGATCTCTTGATAAAAAGTTTTAGGAAAAAAAGTGTAGGATCATTGAAGATATTCTTTTCCGATGTGTTACTTCTCTTGAAGCAGACAGATATTTTTCAATCTGTAAGTGATTTGAATATTGACGATAACATTTCTAATTGTGAAAGGTAGCGATAGCGATTAATATAATACTAACATATGAATTGCTCTTGTGTTATTCTAAATGTATTTTTGTTTTTAGATACTTTATTCTTTAAATGAATTTAAACCTACGTTAAATTGTAAATTAAAATATTGGAAATTCAAGTAGATTCTTTTCATTTAATCACATAAAGACTAATGTCAAATCAAATATTTTGATATCTCAAAAATACATTTTTAAATACAAAATAATTTTGTCCCCCTAAAATTTAAAAAATGACCATAGTGTGTTTTGTTGAATGTATGATATTTAAACCAATTCTTTACTATTCTTGTTATTTTATAGTCACTCTAGATTGCAAGGTTGTAGGAACATATTTAAATAATTGGACAATACATTTATATTACGAATGTTGATACTTGTATTACAAACAAATTGTAATTAAAACGTAGCTCCACTTTTTGAGATGAGTGGATATGGCTTATATCTTATTTTGCACTTCATGCGACTTAAAAAGAATACCCGAAAGCCAATTTAATGCCGCTATTTGCCAAGATACCGGCTTGAGTATAACCTTTTTTAGGGGATTGAATTAAAAGATTCTCTAGATCGATCAAGTTTACAGATTTTTATTAATACGATTTTAATCTGCTAAACATTTGTGACGCGTATACTGTAAGCATTTCTTAGCAGTAGTCCGAATAGAGTCTATTCGGACGCGAGAAAGAAAGCTTCGAAAATGCCAAATGTGATTTTGGCGAAACGTCAGCAAAACTGTTCTTTTCAGAACGACAGTAGTGAACGGATGTACACCCGAAATGAAAACACATTGTATTTTTCCATCCGTGAAGGAGTAAAAATCAACATAATTTGTATATATACATATATATATATATATATATATATATATATATATATATATATAAATTACTTCGTATAGGACAAAAAAATTATTTTTATAAGAAATAAAAATTAACAAAAAATAAACCGACTTCAAAACAAAAACTTAAAAGTCCATGTGTACATAGGCATAAAAAATCAGTTGTAAGCAATACAAGTTGTCAAAAATTAAAATGAGTAAAATTGAATTTCATGCCCCTAAAAACTCCGAAAACCATATAAAATTCGATATTTTTAGATAACCCTCTTTTTTTCTTCTAAACTCCCACACCATACACTTAACTTATTGGCAAGAATTTTTTTGCGTTAAAAATAAAATTATTTAATATTTCTAGGAAGCATTAAGATTTCTAATAACCGAAATAGCTGTGCAAGAAATTTAGGTGCAAGGGTTTACCTTAAGATATCCTTAATTACTTTTTTGGTTAATTATACTTTATAAAATACTTCCTAAAAAGTTAATCGAAATAGGTCAAACCGTCACGAAATAATCGGTGTACGTAAGGTTAAGGTTAAAAGTGAGTGGATCAAACCGATCCTCTACTGCGTCTCTATGATCTATTGTGGCTCGCACCTATATTTACACTTCCCCAAGCAACTCTAACTCCTCAGTTTATCATTGCATTTGAGGAGGTATTCTTCAAGTCCTCGGGCAGCAGAATATCCCTACCGAGTTTGGAGAACCGGATCCTGGCCGCTGTCGGGCATTCATACAGCACATGGCTGGCTGTCTCATCATCATCCGTACATAGGCGGCACTCGGATTCGTCTTCACCACAATGCAATGGCCAGTGTATAGACCCATTGCTGTTTTGAGCTTAATTCTGTTCATATTTAACAGACTTTCTGTTATCCTCTTCTTTATCGAAAGGAGGATAAATGCCTTTGCATGGAACAGATCTGGCAGTCCAAGCCAATAGAGATTAGCTTTTTCCTCAACCATGTCCAAAATTCCGCGTTTGGCCGGCAATTAAAAACATTTTTGTATGCTTTTTAGTTTATTCTATGTATTATCGAATGAATTATGTTGTGTGCTTAAAACTTAAATCTTTGATAACTACCGATATATCAAAAAAAAAAAAATCCCGTCCCTCTTACTTAACAACAACTGTTTTAAGTTCAATTTATACAAATAACGTTAAACTAGATAGGATATTTGCTAAATAGTGTCCAGCCAATGTCTTTCTGCTGATTGACCTCAACTTCTTCAATCCATCCAGGAAATGCAAAGAAAAATTTCCTGATTCTTGATACAGTTTATCTTGAATATCGCAAACTTTTGAGCCTTATAAAATATGTTTTGATTAAGTGTAAGAAAGTATATCAAACGGTTTGAATTTGTGCGGGGATGCAGTTTCAAAAATGATTGTAGTCAGATATTAAAACGGCGCAGTTAATCTGTGTTATATAAACGTTTAAATACATCATTGCAGATCGACAAGTGACTCACTGAATATGTTGAGACGTGACTTATTGAAAAAATGTGGTACCTGTCCATAAGGGCTGCGTTTTAACAAAACATCTTCACCAGACTGTAGAAAGGATCTCCCGATTTTACTTCATTTCATTATTTTTTGTAGTCATTATTTATTGTATAGGGTATTTTTTTTATATATATCTTATAAACTGACGAACACCTGCTTGATGCAATACATAAGTTAAAACATATAATTATTATTTAAATGCATACCTGCGAAGTAAACAAAGAAACTCTTTCTATTTAGTTTATTTTTTAAAACAATTTTAAATTAAATATTTTACAGTGACGGTTTAAAAGCATTGTTTATACAATACTAACTTTTTAAGAAAATTCCTTTTTTATAAATATTAGAGTTTTCAGCTTACACAAAGATCAAGAAGATTTTTTCACTAATTTGATTTAATATAATTCCTGTGTGGGAGAACTGCGAAATCGTTATAAGTACGTATTTCGTTAATAAGATTAGAGAAACCTTAGAGAATCCTATAAAATGCAAGACAGAAATTTCGTAATGTATATTTTATAAAACCATACAGCGATATTGACCGGCAACAAAATGGTGTTTAATTTTCGCGTTTATAAGAAACAATCTCCAAATGGAAAGCTTACTATGTACTTGGGAAAAAGGGACTTTGTAGATCATATTTCTGGTGTTGAACCAATAGGTAAGTTGCAAAGAATAACTTTAATGTTTCTCAAGTAGTGCAGAACATCAAACTGTATAAAAGAGTTTTTTTAACATTAAAAAAATCGGGACTTTGCTACATACAGACCGATTTAAAAAAAAACTTTAAATACAATTTTTACTTGTTATAATATATATATAATCTATAATATATATATATATATATATATATATATATATATATATATATATATATATATATATATATATATATATATATATATATATATATATATATATATATATATATATAAGCCTTATACACCAAAAAAAAAAACAAAAAAAAAATAAAGAAATGAGCAATTTTTGAGAAAGCCTACTACGATAGGCGAAACGTCAAATTAATCCCACTGTTTGATTTTACAAATAAACCTATACCCAAGAAAGAAGTCCAATTAATATATAAATATATATATATATATATATATATATATATATATATATATATATATATATATATATATATATATATATATATATATATATATATATATATATATATATATATATATATATATATATATATATATATATATATATATATATATATATATATATATATATATATATATATATATATATATATATATATATATATATATATATATATATATATATATATATATATATATATATATATATATATATATACAGGGTGCCCCAAACTCGTTGGTACGTTAGCCGTAAATCCAGATGTAGCCGTGGAATTTTATTCAAATTCGGAACGGAGATAAGAGGTCAACTGAACTCTCAAAGCAAAATATTTTGACATTTCTGTTATTTCCGGTTTCAGCGGAAGTGACGTCACCTTTGTTATCTTAAATGGAACACCCTGTATTTATTAATTAATTTTGTTTCGTTGTTTAATTCTGAACATTTTTTATAACATACTTGTACCTTTATCTTTAACCGTTTTTGAGATAATTGAGATTAAATAAAAAATTGGAAGAAAAGATGGCACTAATTAAATGGCAATTTTTTAGAAACTACTAAACATAAAGAGACAAAACTTTGGTGGGTTGAAATATTAATATGACCCAACAAGATAAATGTCATATTATACATTTATTTTATACAGGGTGGCTCAAAAATCGTATCATGTTAACACATTTTCTTTTTGCAATAACTATGATTTTTTAAATGGAACACCCCGTATATTTTCTAAGTAATGTTTTCTCTGTAGAATGCTTATTTCAAAAAGTTATAATGTTCCTATACCCATCTTCAATGGTTTTTTAGATATTCAGGTTTTTATACTGGAACGTACTAAATATCCTAAAATTTGTGAAATTTAGTAGCTGGCTATGATATGACAGGTTTTAGCAAAACAAACTATCAGAAGAGCAACTTAGTCAACTACAAAATTTTACAAAACGTTTCGAGTTTTGCTTTCGTTATGATCAGTTTATGAAAGTAAACATTACTTTATTACCATGTTATCATAAGGTGAATAAAGGGTATTGAAAATTCAGAAGATTTGCGTTAATTAAAAAGGACCTATAATTACTGACATTCTGATATTCTAAATCTGTTTATTATTCATAAAAAATACAATCGAATAGAAGCAAGAACATGTACAACATTTAACTAACAATATCCCTATCTACCATCACTAAACGAAAGAAAATTCAGAAAAGTTGAAGTTAATTTAAAATGCTGACGGTTGTAAACAAACAAATTTAGGTTAGTTTAAAAAGAGAATGAAAAGGTTAGAGTTAGATACAATATTAACATAAAAACAGGTTTGGCGGCAAAAAGTATTACGGACAAAAGCCTTAAAACTAATACGTCCATTAAAACAATAACAAAAATAAATATTATTCCAAACACTTTCTTAAACATCAATATGAATAATGATGAAAATAATGTTACTTATCGAAAATGTCCTCCATTTGCCGCTAAACATTTCAAAATAGATGTTTCAACATGATGAGTGGTAGCTCTTCTAACTTCTTCACCGTCTAGGTTTCGAAAAGCTACGCGTACCCTATTTATTAAATCATCCTTGGAAGTAACTAGCGTTTGATAGATCCTTTCCTTGATGGTGCCCCACAGATAAAAATCTAATGGTGTAAAATCAGGTGACCGAGGTAACCATAACCAAGGACCCATTCGTGTAAACCAACTGTCATCGAATAAGTTATACAACAAAGTTGAAATTTGTTTAGTGCAATGTGCCGGTGCACCATCTAATTGATACCAGCAGGATGACCATACGTCAGGGGTTAAAGTATTTAAAAATGGCCCTAAAGTATTGTTAAGAATATCTGAATACTTTTCTGAATTAAGATTTTCATCGTAGATGCAATACTGAAACTTATTGTCCATTAGTATACAAAAAACATTGAAGCCAAATTTGTCTTGAAATCCTCTTTCCTTTATAAAATGTGGGTTTTCTTTTGCCCAAAAATGAGAGTTCCTTCTGTTAAAAATTCCTTCTCGTATAAATTTTGACTCGTCCGACCAAATAACTTTTTGTACAAAACTGGGATCTTCCTGCATTTTTATTAAAAACATCTCGCAAAACTCAACGCGCTGAATAGCATCTCCCTCTCTTAAAAATTGCGCTGTTTCAAACTTATAATTGTGCATTCCGTTTTTGTTTAAAATTCTTTCAATAGACGAATAGGAAATTCCCAAATCACTTTCGGAATGTAAATTAAACAACGAAACAAAATTAATTAATAAATACAGGGTGTCCCATTTAAGATAACAAAGGTGACGTCACTTCCGCTCAAACCGGAAGTAACAGAAATGTCAAAATGTTTTGCTTTAAGAGTTCAGTTGACCTCTTATCTCCGTTCCAAATTTGAATTAAATTTAAAGGCTACATCTGGATTTACGGCTAACGTACCAACGAGTTTGGGGCACTCTGTATATAAATATATATATATATATATATATATATATATATATATATATATATATATATATATATATATATATATATATATATATACACACACACACATTTAAAAGGATTTTGTTTACGCTGGTCGTTTTAAAAATATAATGGATATTAATAATTTGTTTATAGGTTCGGTAAACAGTTTTTACTACATACAGGGTGTTAACAGATTTAAAAAAAAACCTTTGCATACAATTTTTACTTAATATTAATATTTATGTTATAATGTTTTATTTTATTATTATATTGCATTTAATTTATTTAAAAATGTTTTAAACAGCCTCTGTTCTGCTTTGAACGGAAGCAAAGACGTCAAATTCTTTTTAATTTTTAATTAAACAGTACAACCATTATAAGTAGACCTATAATTTGTTATGGTATATGTATCTCTAAAACTAAAAGAAAAGCAATGATTGTCTTACTTCCTGTTTTAATCGGGGTGATTTTAAAAATCTGAAGTTATTAGCTTCTTAGATATGAATTAAGGAAAATTGACATTTTAGGCAATTCGAATCGATATAAATACAACTCATATTTTTAAAAGTTTACAGATGGTACAGTAAGTTACATTTGAAGTATCGCCCAATATGAGCCATCGAACAGTTCTTTAAAAGTTAGGACAGGAAAGAACAACCATCTTTTTGTAACTTCAAAATGCCCAAAAAGCCATTCTTTTTTTCCTAACTCATTTTTAGATATGAGGTATGTTGATACAAAATATAATTAAAATTTACACAGAAATAAAAAATGCAAAGTTTCGTCTTAATTTTTTTAGCATCCTGTATATCTGAAAATATTTTTAAAATATGCGTACTCTTGTATTTTCTCTAGCTTATGACAAAGAAATTTTTAGACTTAAGCGCACCCTGTATGATTTTTGTTCATATAGCTGATTAATTTATTAATTTGGACAAGAAATGTTCTTTTCTATTTTTCATAATCTTAAATTTAACTCGAATCTCTAGATTTTATGACCTCTCTAAACATATTTCTCATGTTTATTTCTATTTCTAAATACTTATTTTAATTTACAATTTTTAGACGGAGTTGTAGTTATTGATGATGAATATAAGGATCGCAAAATTTTTGGCCAAGTAATTTGTAGCTTTCGATATGGCCGAGAAGAAGATGAAGTTATGGGGCTGAATTTTCAAAAGGATCTTTTTCTGGCATCTGAACAAGTTTATCCTCCACCCGAAAAAGACAACCCAACTAAGTTACAAGAACGACTTATGCGGAAATTAGGAACAAACTGTTTTCCTTTTCGGTTTACACTACCTCCAAATGCTCCTGCATCTGTTACCCTGCAGCCAGGTATGTTAAAGTTGAGTTCATTAGTTGAATCCTATTTTCAGATAAAAGAAACGAGAGTTGAAAGATCTAAATAAAGAAAAGGAGTATAATTTTTTTCACGACAAAAAATCCTTACATATGGCCTTTCAATATTTCCAGTTGTCAGTACATTAACATCAAAAGAATGTTCCTAGATGCAAAAAATAACTAATATTCAATAGATTAATATTCATTAGATTAATAAACGCTAACTACAAGTAAAAGGGGGCATAGAAATCACTAAGAACTTCAAACAGTATATTATTTCCAAGACCTTGAATTTCAAAATGAAAGAATTCATGAATCCCTTTTCTGCTATTTTCATGAGATTTGTCTGTCCTCAGACTAGATAAAGAAAAGCCGTTTCCACCGGTTCATAAGTAACCAAAATAAAATTAGAGTACAAGTATTATTACTTATTCTTGTGGCAAGTCTATGGACTGGCAAGAATGTATCAATGAAATACGAAGCGGTTCGAAGTTGGTCCAAACAAAATCACGTTGGGTTTTGTTTATGCTTAGTTTTTTTTGCACACCACATACTTAAGAATAATAATGATATTAAAAAATGCAGTTCCTATTATTACACAAAATAGAATCACTTTGAACGCTCTAAAACAGCACTTGTAAATCACTCACAACAACTAATGCCAAATAAATGCCATTACAGCCTCTTTACTTGTTTGTTTATGTTATTTTTAACACGCTTAGGCGGCATTGCCATATTTCGTTTGTATAAATTCTTTGTTAACTAAATGGGTATTCATTTTTTGAAATATCATTGTTTCTCCATTTGTTTTGTTAAAAAATAAAATCACTATAGATGAAATATATGCGCTATTATATTTTCACACAATATTTTTTTTAGTTATCTATTTTATTTCCGTTTTTCATTTTTGTTTTCTATAGCAACCCCCATAAAACCCAGATCTGACAACGCCAGGATCAACACGTTTATAATGCGAAGTAATTTTGGCTCGGCAAATAATAATCATAATAGCGGACACTTTTATACCCTATGAATCTGTCTTTAAAATGGATGACATCAGTTAATTAACACCCTTTATAGTGGACTATTAAAGAGCAGGACGAACGTAAATAAAATTTAAAAAAAATAGGTTTTACTGCGAAAACCCTTATAAAAAATAAAGTAATTATATCTGAAAGCAAGTAACACAAAGCATTGAGAACTTTATTACATGATGATACGTTTTGAAGGGTTTGTTTGAAGGTAGTAGGCAATGTAGAATGTTCACTAAACTCGCTCTACAGTGTATTAGCTTGATTTCTTTCATTTAACAACGTATCACATCTATTTCTGAAGCTACGATCTTATAAATCATTCGGGTGCAGTAATGAGGGAAGTCTCCTCCCATTGGTTGACTGAACCATGAAATTTCAGGAGATTGTTTTGCGCAAGAACCTTGTTAAAAATTCACAGAATCCTTTTTGTAAAAGCTGTCTGTATGAACTTTCGTTTTCGCCAGTGTAGCTTCCTGAGCAAAATTTTGACCACCGTCCACTACTTCAATGTTAATTGGCCAAACGTGTTCGGCTGTGCCTTATTTTCTGTTCTTTCACTGTTATGTGTACTTAGAATTCTCATTGAGTCATGCTAAGAGAGCACACAAATACTGGTTGTGGAAGATTTTTTTCTAGTCAATGCCCTTTGGTTTAAGTTTTCGCCTAAAGAATCAATTCTTCAAAACTTTCAATTATCCCCGGGCTGATGACACAACAGTGGGAGTGTCAGCAATGGATGAAAACTTCCTTTTGCAAAATATAGCACTGGTATGCAGCAGCATGAGTCAGTAGTGTACGCAAAATAGACTGATCCTCAATAAAGAAAAGACGTTCACTTTTACAATCTCAAACCAACAGCAAATATAGAGGACAGTGCTGATGTGGTGAAATTTTTGGGTTTTTATCTAGACTCCAGAAATAGTTCGAGTCCACAAATAGATCATATATGCTCTGGGCTTGGCATATTTTGCAATACTGAAACTAAAGCAAACTATACCCGCATACATGCTTCTAAATTCGTATTATGCCCTGGCTTTCCATTACCTCACCTATAACATCGTGCTTTGGGGCCAAGCCTCCGACGTGAACAGGGTTTCGCAGAAGCGTATCATCAGATTAATATTTGGGTTAAAGCCACTCCAAACGTGTAGGGACGCATTTCAAAACTGGAAAATCTTAACAGTCACATCAATTTTTATATTTAAGTGTGCTCTTTATGTTTTTTGCAACAAGGATAGATTCCCACAAAACCAGCACTACCACGATTACCCAGCGCGTAATGCATCTGCACTGACAGTGCCAAACCATAAAACAACACTTTTTGAGAAGTCACCGTACTATGCCTGTGTAAGTGTAAACGTCAAAAATCTGTGGTCCAATTTAGAAAGACTCTCCGAAACTGAATGCGTTTTACTCCTTAAAAGACTTCTGGGACCAGACCTGAATAATGTACATATGTAAACTGTTTGTCAAAATTTTAGTGTGTGTTAGGCTGTAAATAATTTTACTTTATATTTGTTCAATGTTAAATGTGTTCTTGATTTTAAATTAGTATTTAGATATTTTTAAAACATTGACCATTGCTTTATCATATTTGTGATCTTAGGAACTGATAAAATGAATTTGAATTTGAATATAGAGTATTGTGAGAAACGGGGATGTTTCTCCTGTAACAGAATGTGCGATCGCGTGATTATTTTGGAATTTTGATATAGTAATAGAAGGAATTAGGCTCTGCGGAATAGTGGCCATATCAAGACTGAATACAGTGGCAGTGGCAATTTTGCACTGACGGAAAAGAAAGTTCATAGAAAAGAATCTGACAACTTTTAGTATGCGTAGCGTAGATATTCCAAATATATGGAAGCTGCTTCCCACACAAAAAAACTCATAAAACTTCCCTGTTCAGGTAACTAGTTTACACTACAAGACAAGTACGGCATGAGTTTAGCAGTGGTGTATACAGACATTGCTGGGGGGTTTTGGGCAATGAACATTTTCAAAAACCAAAAAAAAAGTTTTCAATTTTCTGTTTTCTACATACAAAATCCTAGTTTAAAATTATATTGGCTTTATTTCCTTTAATTCTTAGGTCAAGAAGATGAAGGACAACCTTGCGGAGTTCATTATTACGTTAAACTATTCGTAGGCGAAAACGAAACTGACCGAACTCATAAACGAAGCACAGTATCTATGGCTATAAGAAAAGTCCAGTACGCGCCTTCCAAACAGGGGCGTCAGCCATGTACTGTTGTCCGCAAAGATTTTATGATGAGCCCTGGTGAACTTGAGTTAGAAGTAACTTTAGACAAACAGGTAAGTACAGTACTTTTTAATATACAACAACGTCTGGTACTTCGTGCACTGTTTGTTATCAGCATCATAGACTACTATTTGGACAGCCACAATATATAAATTAGACCAAAGCGAGTCAATACGGGACTTAAAGATGCTTTTATTTCAGCTCTATCATCATGGTGAAAAAGTCGCAGTCAACGTTTGCGTTCGCAACAACAGTAATAAAGTAGTCAAAAAAATTAAAGCTATGGTACAACAAGGTGTAGACGTGGTTTTATTTCAAAATGGACAGTACAGAACAACAGTAGCCAGTATCGAAACACAGTAAGTATTGACTAAACCTAATGCAATATATTAATTTTAATTATTTAGTTATTTCATATGTACATTATTAATAATTTAAAAGTTATGTAGGGTCTGAATAAACAAAAAATAATATGGTATACCTTTAAATTTTCCAAGTGGATTCGTCTAAAGTTTAAGTTTCCATTTATTTTATTCGAACTAATAATTATGGGGGATAACATTTTTACTTCAAATCCAAAAATCTTAAAATTCAAATAAAAAATATAATTTAAAAAATGTTCCAATTTATTTTTGAATAAATAAGCTTATATAAAAAAATTACCCGAAATATGAAAAGGTGTCTGAACCTTTTAACACTATTTATTTATTTATTCATTAAATACACTACGGAATGATAATTCCAAATGGTGTAAGTTGGTGTTGAAATGTTCTACTTATGAATACAAACAAAAAAAAAGAAAGATAGAAGACTAAAGAACAAACAGTCTGTACAGATTAAAATAAACATATAAAATTAAAATACAGCACAATATATAAAATCTAACTCAAGTTATTTATATAAAATTTGTCTTTTTATCCCCAATAAACTAGAATTAAAGATATCACAGTCGGAATAGACCCGGTTGTAGTTGTGCAACATTCTGTCAACAAAAGCATTGAATCCGTAATTTGTTCGTTGCGTATGTTCGTAAAATAGTTGTTTCTGTCTTGTACGTCTAGAAGTAGGAACGAGTAGTGTGATTAACCCTAAAAGTTCAGAGCAGTCGATCATATTGTTCATGAGTTTATACACAAAGAGAAGCAGTGCATCATTACGTCTCTTTTCTAGACTCTTCATTCCACACAATAATAATCTAGTCTCGTAGGGAAGATCTGAATAAGGAAATTGGTGTTTGAACAATAGGTACTTGATGAGCGGTTTTGTACCTTTTCAAATCTAATTTTATGGGTGGCATAGCTCGGAGTCCAAATAACTAAGCAATACTCGAGGACGCTGCGGACAAGGCAGTTGTATAAACACATAATTGCTTTGGTATCATTAATGTATTTTGTATTACGTTTGATAAAACCCAACAATCTGAAGCTTTTAAGTATAATGCTATCTGTGTGCTGATTAAGGGACAACTGCTGATCGAAAATAATTCCCAAGTCGTTTATCTTATTTACGGTATCAAAAGATTCGTTGTATACCTTATAAGTGGAGGTTACGGGATTCGCACAGTTATATAAGCTAACTGCCTTGCACTTAGATACATTGATCTTTAATAGGTTGTTAGTGCACTAGGAAGCAAAAAGGTCAAGATCGGTCTGCAGTGAGTTTGCACTACCATCGACAATATTGTAAAACTTCAAGTCGTCCGCGTGTAAGAGAAAGCGAGAGATGTTCCAAAGCGGATCTGTACACGTTGTCGCCGCTCAGAGGGGTATGACTTGATCCATTCTTGGTAACTTCCGATGATGCCAATTTCGGATAGTTTCTTCAACAGCAGCGGATGACAGACGCTGTCGACTGCCTTAGATAAGTCAGTGTAGATTGAGTCAACTTGATGTCCCATCTCTACCGAAGACAATAGTCATTAAACAATTTTTCAAAAAAACAGGTCGTATTTAAAAATTTGACTCCTAGGAAAATAGAGAAAACTAATTTTAGTTATAAAATTAATATTATTAAATTAGCAAATTAAATTAATAAATATAACATTTTACAAGTTAAAACAGAAACACTGTTACTCAGTTTTAAATAAAATGTGTACGTACGTGTTTTTAAGTAGTTAACGAAATTTCCATTACATCTATATTTAATATTTGATACAAACAACAGATTATCTTATATGACGTTAAATTTTACGAATATCAATATGTACTGTAATAAAATATTAAGACTAACATGTGATGTAAACAAAATCTTCAAATTGATTTTATATTATTAACAACGCGCTTCAATTTTTTTATATAAAAAAGCACAAGATTAAATGCTTGACATCAGTAAATAAACTACAAATCATATCTATACATTAATATTAAAAATAAAAGTACATAGAAGTAGCACAAAAAGCAAAATCAGATTAATATTCAAATTTGAAACAAAAAAATGAAATAATTATATGATAATATCGATCTTAATTGTTTTCTACGATAGAAATGTATCTAAAAACTCGCTTGTGTAATATTAATATGTTTTTAATTAGTTCTTTAAATATATGTGAGAAACAGAATATATACAATAGACAAAATAATTAATTATTGTGGAAATGAACGGAAAAAAGTAAGAAATGAAGTAATATTAAAACTTTATACGCTTTCTACTTCGTCATATGAATTACTTTCATCACCATCATCATCATCATCATCATCATTATCATCATCATCATTATCATCATCATCGGGGTTACTAATGCTAGTTATAGAAGGACATTTTAACAAAGCTAAAACGTCTACCGAAAAAGCGTTTTTAGACTTCTGAGTGTTTTGTCTAAAACTGTTTATAAGCGGGTCAGATGAGATCAGCAACATCCTAAGTAGATCTTTATTCGAGGCATTACGGGATATTTTTTGAGTGTTAAACTCCCTAAACCTTCGGCAATCTTTGTTACGGGCTTCTTGGGCTTCCTCCGATAGTTGTCCAATCGGCAAAATAAAATGTTTAATAATATCTGCCCCATGAACAAGAATTTTGTGCACCGTAACAGGCATGTAATACTAGGAATAAAGATCTAAGTAGAGTTGCCTAGTATCTGCTGCATATTTTTCAAACATGTCGATCTGAATTTCGTACCCAGATGACAAAGTTTGCAAAAGAACGCTGAACCTATGTATTAGAGTTTCATCCAAACCTGTTATATCTGCAGTTTTTTTTGGATTTAGAAAGAACTTTCTTGCCGTATTCCCATCATTAGTCGATCCAAACCCTGGTTTTGGCATATCTACAATTAAGCCCATTTCCACTTTAAATTTTTGTTGAATTTCAGATTTTCTTATTTTTATTTGATTTTTTTCTTCTTCGCCTTTCACCAGCCATTTCTGAATACAAAGCTTATAGCTAACATGCAACAAGCATTCAAAACACCTGATCCAAGCGTGCAATGTAGATATGCCAAAACCATAGTTAATACAACTTTTGGTGCCTATTTCCATATTCATAGTTTTGGGAGTGGCGCCACAGATATAACAAGTTTGAGATGATTTGGTGTTGCTCAGTGAATTGCAAACTTTACCATCGACCATGGTTGAATGTAGCTCGTGATGAATATTTATTTCCATGTTCTCAATTGTGATTTTAGTCGGCCTTAAACTTGCTATTTGGTTTTGAATTTGTTGTGTTTCCAATACTGTTCTATCATGAGTTTCCTTATCAAAAAAAAATTTTATTGGACGGCACAATCTAGTCGAAGATGTCCTATTGTTTTGCCAAACGTATACCTGTTGGTTATTTTGGGGATGTAGTTTAATAATTACAAAGGAGAAAATAAATAAGTATTCGTCGTTAGAGTTTGGGTTGTTAAATTTTTGTTTATATCTGCTGTGCCCGGAACTTCCGTCACAGCCCCATTTACTAACTAAATTAAAATTAGTAACCCCGGATGATACTAAACGATTTATTACTGGTTCTTGTACTATTGCAAGCCGTTTTGCGGTATGATCAAGCAAAGCTTGAAGAGAAATTTTAGCTCGTGTATCAGTGATTCTAATAAACTCGTCTGAAGGACAACAATCTGATTTTGCTTTTTGTAAACTATAATATGACGGATAAAGAATATGTCCTACATCTACTGCTCTTTTTCTCAATAAAATATAACTTTGTTTCGATAACTTACAGTCTACATACAATGCCAAAGCCTCCTCTTTGTTATACTGGCGCATAATATTTTTCCGCGTATCTTTCTCACGCCTTAAATGTTTAATAACTGTAGCGCGTTGAGGAGAAGCACTACTTAACTCCTTAACTATATTTGCGGCATCTCTACGTCCCGAATTTCTAATCGCTACTTGTGCAGCAAAAGTTATTTCTTCGTAACTGGACTGGACAAGTAAATGCTCCACTTTTCGTTTCTTTGTCCTAAAGCAGCACGAATCTTGTATTGCCTTGTTTGGCCGTCCAGGAACTTGATTTTCTGAGTTTATCTCCTCTGCATTGCCGTCACTATCAGAACTACTATTTTCAAAAATCAAATCTTCTTTACTCAGCCAATTTTCGTAATTTTTTAAAAATACGTTTAATTTTCTTGAAGATCGTTCCCATCTCTCGCTAATATGTTGAGAAAACAGTTTTATATTTGTTTTCCATTCTTCTTCTATCTCTTTAGAAACTATATGTAAATTTAGGGTCTCTTTTACAAAAGCAAGTAAGGTACTATTTCTGTTGACTTTAGCCGTCATTCGCCACTTTTCAAAAAATACGCGTCTTGATATAGTCCCCATGGTATCTGAATCAAATGAGAAAAAACCTCTTATCGCAAAAAAAACTTTATGTACTTAAAACCGTAACAGAGAAACCTATTAATTTTTCCAAAAATAAGTTTGGAACATTTTGGTACAAGTACGATTTTATATCTACAAAACTAGGAAACTATAATTTTTTTACTTACTTTAGCAGCAATCACTAATATCAACAACACTTCTCTTAAATAATCAATAATCCCATTAAAAATTAATGTATTTGACATTTAAGTGTCAATACGTTATGTTATTATTGACAAGGGTCATATTTTCCAAAGCCTACTGGGCCATATTTTGAAATAATATTTTGAAATGTACCATAAATATAAAGATTAATACGACTACTATTTGCAAATGATATGTTTATTTATTTGTAATAAATAGAAATTTACTTATATATTAAAATGCTATTATGATATGGTTTATATAGGGTGTTTTACATTATTTTACCGTATCTAACATTAAATTTTTGACGGGTACTTTTTTCAAGCTAGTTTTGATAAATAGCCCTCTGTGGGACGGGAGCCACACGCATCACATCAACATTGTTGTTATTCGAATATGAGGGCTGAAAGTACGAGGCATATCCATCGGCAATCAGTTGAGGTCCGTCAAGTTCACGACCGTCATATCTCATTTGCTGGGGCAAGTCTTTTTTGAGATTATTAACGTAGGGCCAGAAATGTTTTACATTTTGGGGGATTAAATGTTAGGGACATGTAGGAGGTAGCTCATATCAGTTCTGGCCTTAACCTCACGACGGACATTGGAATAAGCTAGATGGTCTTTATGGAGACTTGAATCTCCTGTAGAGTTTGTTTTTCCCCACAATACATTGGCGAAGTCCCTTGTCAAACCATTTGGGATATTTGTCGGTCATAATAGTTTTCTTTGGGACGAAAAACTGTACACCCTCGAAAAGAGTCTCATAGAAGTGGCTTATCATCTTATCTAAGTCCGGAAAACTCGTTAAAAAAGACCAGTCAGTTCTCTCGTAAAACTGGTTCAGTTGCGAATAGTCTGCTTTGTCAAATTGGTACATTGAAATTGTACTTTTGTTCTTAAAAGTCTGAACATGTTGGAGATGGAACTGAGTTTCAGTGGCTGGATGGTAAACATCAATGGTGAGAAGTAGAAACAGGCAGAGTGACATGGAAAGATAATTGAAGTCCTCGGCGAAGATTAAGTCGAGTGTTCTGCCCAGTCAGTTCTGGACAGCGTTTAACTGTCGTAACTCAAGGAAAAACATCGTCTCCACAAGAATGGCGGCAAGCAATGAAAGTAGGTCTGTTGGAGTTAAGGAATCGTCTTCAAGTGTCCATTTGATATGTGGAAGATTAGTCGCCGTATATTAAAAATCTATGGTTGACGAACTTGGAGGGATGTAGACGCATCCCATTACAAGCTTACTACCAGCAATGTCAAGCTGAATCCAGAGATCATCATATAAGTTGGTCACAGGTGTAGGGAGCAAAGAAACACCAAGAGAGCTAGACGCAGCAATAAGGATATCACCGCCACGGCGACAACCTAATTCAGCGTAGTCTCTATCCTTCCTAAAAACTATGTAGTGGGGACTCAATAATTCTGAGTCAAAAGATGAATCATTCAGGCAAGTTTCAGTGAGAGCTATTATGTCATAATTGCATGCATGAACATTTTGATAATAAATAAGTTGAAGTTGAGGCTTCAACGGACTCGTTCAGAGCGCGGGCTGTCGGTGATTGATTCGCTAAAGATGAACTATTGGGTTCCGGTAGTTTAAAAAATTCTGACTAAAGTTGATACTGTTGATGAACATAGTTTTTCGCAATAAACGATTCTCACAAATTCTCTTTTTGTATGAAAATCAATAATACCATCTCTGTTTACAGTAATAAGCGGTATATACACAGCATTTCTATCCCTTAAGAACGACATAAAAAATTCCTTCTGCTCATGTATTAAGTTATTAAGAACAGGTCTGCCGAAGTAATAGCTACAGCCCACAATAATCAAATTAGTTTTCAATGTACATTGAACAAGTTAAATAAGTTCATCCTCAGTAAACTTTATTCCACGAAGTGCATTGTAACTTGAAGTGAACATAACAACATCATCTTCTTTATTAAAGTTCTTGCATAATCTTATACAATCCTTAACAATTCCAGAAAATAGAGATTTAGAATTGATTGGTATCAAAATTACCGCTTCAATCTCTTTTCAATAGTTTAATACTATCACATGCATTTTTTGCCCACTACCAGTAATTGTCTTTCTTTTGAGGACATTTTTATTGTTATTTTCGACTAATACTTTTTGTGAATCAAGGACTTCCACTTCGACAATACTTGAATTGTCGGAATCATTTTTCTGAGCATTATTTTCTTGATCTTAGCTAGCTTTTGTCGCACTTCCTTAAGACCATTAGAGTACACAGCATTATCCTGTTCTAAAGTGTCTATCGTAGTCGTCATATTTTTATTTAAGTTGGTCAATTCTTTAATATTCTTCTCTAAAATTTGTTTAGTTTTGGTCCATTTCTTTGTAGCGGCTGCAGATTCTATTTCTTTATTTTTTAGGGTCTAAATTTCATTTTGTAAGGAAGTATTTCGTTCCTTCAATCTTTCTATTTCGGAAAATAACTTCTATTCTTCCTCTGCCATCGCATCTTCACAAACCTGACTATTACCTTGGAGCCGGTCTGTAAATCTTTGCATATTTTTTAAGTTATCCCTTAATTTGTCAATTTCTTGATTGTAGTCACTTTCTTTTTCTTCATTTTTGTTAAATATCAACTGGAAGGCGCGGAACAAAAGATCTTATAACCCCTCGAGTTTGAAGATTTCCGAAAATCGTTCCATGAAACTAGAATGAAAAATAACATTACATGTAATTACTGTTGCATTCAACAGTAACTCGGAAAGTCATTATTTTTGCACCATTTAAAACCGCGTTGCATTCCGACCAAACTTAGCTTATATGTAGCAGATTTCCCGAAAATCGATGGGATCTTCCTTTACTCAATTCAGAGACGCACGTTCCGGACCAAGACACCCACCACAGAATACACAATAGTATGTGCTGACGAAAACTAAAGTAAGAACTATGACGTCAGTCACCGTTTCGAATTGTACTATTTTTGTACAATTATTGATTATGGAGAACCGTTGATTTCCGCGCTCAGAATGCAACAAGTTAGAAACTTTAAAAATATATAAAAACTACATTTACTGGAGACAAATACTGTATATTATTGCGATTTCCGATGTTCAATCTAAAATTATCTGACTATTAAATACGAAACAATAAAAACTTTTAACACCAACAAATATAAACAAATAAAACAACATGGCGGACGTAAACGTAATTATTAATCTTTATTCTAACATATAAGTACCGATCAAAATACAATATTCCTTTTATTATTATGTTCACATAATGATAGCGAATTAGAATAATGTGTATTTTGATCAGTACTTATTCAGGGTGATAAGTAATGCAAGTATTTTAAACACGTTAAAGTATGGATAATTTTAAGCAAAAAAAAATTTATAACCGGGGTTCAATACTTAACATTGTATTATTTAAGACTATTAGTTCCATTGTTATTAAAGCAATAATTAATTTTTTGTTTTAAGTCCCAAAATTATAAAAAATGTATTTAAGTATTAAATGATTATTTCAAAATACACACTTTGGTAGCACGCAAAGAAACCTACCCTCAACGGCAGTAGATTTGGTAGCTACTGTAAACAGATAAAACTTTCCATGAACAAAAAACTGGTATATATTTGAAAATTTTTATATTCACGCACATTTAGCTGGAACAATTTCAGGAATGATTTCCAGATAAAAGACTAACTAATGATAGAATATTTTTGTCAGTATCAATGCGTACGAGAAACAGACAACATGGGTTTGTTTATAAGCTTTACAAAAATCTTTTTTTTTTATTCAGGTTCACTAATATAAGAAAATATTTTTTGTTTTTAGAGAAGGCTGTCCGATTAATCCTGGTTCGAGTTTACAAAAGGTTATTTATTTAGTTCCTTTGTTGTCTTCAAATAAAGAACGCCGAGGAATTGCTCTAGACGGCCAGTTAAAGAAGCAAGATACCAATTTGGCTTCAACAACGCTGTAAGTACCTTTTCTTTGATGTACACTGTTGGACAGAGCAAACGGGGCAAGCATATTTTTAGTTTTTAAACAAGATATATTGAGATGCGGTTTTCAGCTATGTCTTGTAAATTGTATTGCATATTACCGATTTTAAGCTAGAAACATACATAAGCTAAAAAGTTATTTATACAGAGTGTTAAACAAAGCGACAAATTTTCCAATATTTTAGTTGTTTCGAAAATTTAAAAAACAATTTGATGGGTTTTTTTAAGTTTTTTTTTTATTTAAAAATGTCTTGCTAAAGAGCTCAAGTCTTAATTTTTTTATAATCTGTAGGATTAGCACTACGCAGAATATATGGAGGTGTGCAAAAAATTTAATTAAAAACCTAGCCAACCTAAAGATCATGTACGTATATTTCAAGATCCTCTAACTTTTGTATTTTTAATAATACAGGTGTTGCTTTTAGTGCAAATTTTCTATGCTCAAACAAGTAAAAGTTATTAAAATTAGCTTTTCAATGATATTTCACAAGTTAATTTTTGTTTTTAAAATGATGGCTAGACAGCTATTTTTGAAAAAGTCCCCATTACCTTTTTATACAAAACATAGAGTCACTATTTAAAAATAATTGTTTTAAACAGTCCAAAATAAACTTATTTATTAATTTTTTATATTCTTAATGGCACCTTGTATTTTTACAGTAAAATTACCATTTTAAAGATATTTCGCATGCTTACCTTTATTTTCGAGATGTCGATATGCCAGCCATTTTTGACATTTGACAAATCTGGGTTGTTGTTGTTTAAAACAAATGGCTATTTTATAGTCATTTTGAAAATAAAGGTTGACAGGTGAAACATATTTAGTGAACAAATTATAAAAGGTGCATGGCATTAAAAATATTGGACTAAATTTCCCTTTCGGTAAAAAAAAGAAGTGAAAAAATAAAAAACTTCTATTATTACCCAAAACGATTTTTAAATTCTAAAAAACTAAAAAATAAGCTTATTTTTGAATGGTTTATTACAAATAGTGATTAGTGAAAGTTATACTTTCCAACTTTTTCTATGCTTAACATTATTTCGTGTGAATGGTTTCATTTACTTTTTATTGTCCCTCCATTTGTATATCTGTTGACCCTCTCAAAAAGATGAAGAATAACAAAAAAACGTTGTAGCTTGTAGCCTAGATCATCTACGTGGAATAAGATCCAAGTAAAAATCGAAGTAGAATACATTACCAAAGGCTTCACAAACCAGATTTAAGAAATATTGAATTGCTATTTTTTGTTATGTAGTTAAACTTTTTTTTTCATAAATTAAACATCTACCTATAAGTTGGTTAAAATGAATTCTATCGTATCTCTGATCCAAAAGACATGAGAAATAAGGTTTCTGATTGAAGTTAAAGGCAGTTAAAAAAATACTCGAAATTTTTAATTGAAATTAATTTCTAAACAGTAATACATATATGAATGAAAATAAAGAAACTTTTTTATCCGTCTGACCCAACATTGTGTTATACATGATACTTAAGCGTATTTCATTTGGTCAAAAAATAATATTCAGAAGGAATGTTTAAATTTAGAAAAGAATGTATTTTAGATTGGCAGCTCCAGATCAACGTGATGCTTTTGGAATCATAGTGTCCTATGCTGTTAAGGTTAAGCTTTACCTTGGCGCACTTGGAGGAGAATTATCAGCTGAATTACCCTTCGTATTGATGCATCCCAAGGTTTGTATTTGTCGATAATTGATAATTTATATAGATACTGTGTCCCAAGAACTATGAACCCTTTTTGTTATTTATTTCTCAGAAAGTTTTGTTCTTGATGAAAGTTGGTTCTTCAAGAAAAAATAGTTTTAACAGTATTAGGTATAGGTCTAACATACAGGGTGTTCAAAAAAGACGAAAAAGTAGATTTCAAAAACTAAAAACTTCAAAAAACTAAGTTTTTGTGACGTCAATTTTAAAGCCCACAAAAAATCGTAACTAAAAGCTAAGTGAGATGTTTCCATATTTATTACAGTTAAGGAGATTTTTAAGGTCAAATATCGAAACTAATTTTTTTTTGATACTTCAATATAAATATATCTTTAACTATAACTAATATAAAAAAACTTTACTTAACTTTTAGTTACGATTTTTTGTGGCTTTTAAAACTACCGTCAAAAAATATTTTTTCAAATGTTTAGTTTTTGAAATCCACTTTTTCGTATTTTTTGAACACCCTATGTTTCTGACCTAAAGTTTAATACTGCCAAAACTTTTTCTTTTTCAAGCACCAACTTTTATCAAGAATAAAATTTTCTGAGAAATGAATAATAAAAAAGTTTCCCATTTTAAGAAATCATTTTTCTTGGGTTTGGCCCATGTCAAATTGGAATTACATTCCTACGTTTCGCCTGTTATTGTAGACATCTTCGAGTATCATCACTGCACAAGATCAAAACACTTCAGTGTTTCATGAGTTAATTTTATGAATGAGTGAATTAATATAAATTTAAAAGGCCTTCCATTGTAGTGTCAACTTTACATATATTTATTCAAAGTGAATATACTTCAATTTAGTTCTGTTTAATGCTGAGTTTCATTGTTTTAGAAAATAAACTTAATTATTTTGATCTTGTGCAGTGAAGATCCCTGGTGCAATCGCAGGCGAAACGTCGGAAAGTAAAGTTTTACACGGTCGAAACCCGAGAATCGTGATTTCTTAATTGACTCTAGCCGTGAAAGTTTTCGTACTATGTTAAGTTTCCCATTTGTTGAATACTTATTTGAATACATTCTAATACCCATTCCAAATGCTGTTAAGATTTCAAAATCCCATCCATCAGCGAATCATTTCTATAACAAAAAGTAGTCAGATTATTCTATAAAAATGATTTATTGATTACTATTAATATTTATTGTTTCACTATTTTGTTTTATATGTTTGAAGGTTTCTAGTTTTTGTTGACTTAGAAGGAAATACATTGATGGTCCTTAGAACTACTAATGACCTAACATATATTTTAAGTGAAATGCAAAAAAAAAACTAGAACTATGAGAACCCGAAATCAACTCCTTGTGAGAAGGTAGACAAAGAAACTAGCTTACCAAAAAATATGTGTTAACTATATAAAATTATTAAAGGTCAATACATTACTTTGAAAGGATGTTGGCTAGTACAGGGGGTCCTATTTTGGGTACTTTTGCGTTGTATCTCCGTTATTTTTATAGATAGAAAGTTGAGGTTTTTACGACTTTTGCTACTTTTTCGTAAAACTAAAGATGCCATTGACAAAATTTTCATAGCCCTTTTAGTTTTTAAAATTCAGGGCTAAATTGAAAATGTTGCATTTTCAGGCACCCCTCGTTTCTCAACAATGAGATAACTTATCGAAAATGTCAGAACCGTTTCTTGTATAACTTTTCTCGTAGAAGTCATTTCCGCGTTCGGAATTAGTATACAGGATCAGGTCAAAAAGTTATCGGACCCTACCTTATTTTTTTAAATGGAACACCCTGTATATTTATTTGCCTTTTTTACAATTTCAAAAATATATGATAGTACTCACTTTTTCTAAGAAACACGCAAATAAATGACAATTTTCTGAAATTAAATGCATATTTTAATAGTATGCTATGGCTATTGTTTATGACAACCAACAAAAATAAATGTCACATATATTAATACAAACTTTACATTGCTTTACGTTAAATAAACTTCAAGGACAGCGCAAACGGTGACTTAATACGCAAACTTTTTGAATCTATAACCCAGGCTTTAAGCAGTTTAAAACGTTCTTTTGGTATTTTTGTTTAATTGATATTTATCAATTTCTTCGAATAATGGCAGCATATCAAAATTATGAAAAATATGATATGCTGGTATGTTTTATACAAAGTATTGAAAATTCTGAAGAAGCCTCGGAATTATATTTCCAAAGGTAAGTAAGCTATTATGGCTATGAACATCTGTATTATCGTTATAAGTTTTTTCTTGTTAGATATCCAGAAAGAAGGCATGCGTTTTTTTGAGATATTTGCTCGTTTAATTACAAATTAAGTTGAGCACGGATGATTTGTTCACCCGCGTCCTAAAACATACAACAAAGAGAACAGGAAAAAAAAAAGAGATAGATGTTTTAGGATGTATAGAAGCAACACCTTCGTCCTCATATAGAAAAATTGAGAAGGAAATTGGTGTGCCAAAAACCGGCGGTCAGAGGATCTTGAAGAAATAAAGTATCATCCATACAAATTTAATATAGTGCAACATTCACATCCTGGCGATGCCGAGTGCCAGGCACTGTTTTGTCAGTGGTATTTACAATAAATCGATGCTAACGATTTATTTGGTACACGTGTTATCTGGTCAGACGAATGCTTTTTTTGTGTGAATGAGTGCGTGAATTTTTAATCGTCACAATACCAGGAACTGGCGTAGTGACAATCAGCATTTAATGTTTGAAAGGGCACAACAAAGACTCTTTGGAGTTGGGGTGTCATGTTTTATTTTAGGCAGACATATAGTTTATAGAATTTTTGAAGGTCTTACAGCCCGTAGATACCTAGAAATCCTTGAGGAAGTTATTCCAGAACTGCTCAAAAATATTCCATTAGCCTATATAATGAGGTTTTCCTACAGCAAGATGGTGCCCCAATTCACAACTGTAGACTCTTAAGGGAATTTCTTGATAATAACTTTCCTCAGAGATGGATAGGTACCAACGGAGCTATTAGATGGCCTCCACGATCTCCAGATCTCCCAATTTTAGATTTTTTTTTGGGGCTATATACAAAACGAAGTATGTAAAACACGATATGACGGTATTGCAGAACTTCGAGAGGCAATTCATTTAGCCTGCGAAATCTGAGACCAATGGTTCTTTTTAACCCTATTTAAAGAATTCCAAAAAGTGCCAATTTTGCATTAGAGAAAATGATCGTCAATTTAAATATCATCTTTAAAAATTAGTTTTTTCTTTTTTCAGTAATATTATTTTTTTTGTGTTTGTTATATTGTTAATTTATGCTATAAAACTGTTGTTACAAACTTACTATTAAAAAACTAGGTATTTTTATATAAGAAGATACCTTGTGCAAGGTATTCAATTCTTCGTTAGCAATATGTAACTTTTAACAACCTACTATTAAATTATGTATTTAATTTCAGAAAATCATCAGTCATTTATTTGCGTGTTTCTGAAAATAAGTGCATACTATTATATATTTTTGAAAAGGTAAAAAAAAAAAGAAAAAATTTATGATCTACAAATATACAGGGTGCTCCATTTAAAAAAATAAAGTAGGGTCCGATAACTTTTTGACCTGACCCTGTATACTAATACCGAAGACGGAATTGACTTCTACGGGAAAAGTTATATAAGAAAGGTTTTGACATTTTCGATAAGTTATCCGATAGTTGAGATACGAGGGGTGCCTGAAAATGCAACATTTTCAATTTAGCCGTGTATCTTAAAAACTAAAAGAGCTATGACAGTTTTGTTAACGGCATCTTTAGTTTTACGAAAAAGTAGCGCACTGTCGCGAAAACCGCAACTTTCTATCTATAAAAATAACGGAGATAACCCCGCAAAAGTACCCAAAATCGGACACCCTGTACATTGTAATAAAAAAGTATGAAAATCATTAACATACATGTATAGTGTTGTGTAAAGTTAACTGACGTTCGATACAAGAACAATCTGTGGTAAATAGCTATAATTAAATATAAGTAATAGAAATATTTAAAATAAAAGGGGGGTTCAGTAATGATAAGTTAAAACATAAGAAATTGCATAAATAATTAAATATTTTAATTAACTGTTAAACAAATTATTGGCATTGTTGTAACCAGTAAGTTTTCAAAAAGAAATAGGAATATCACAAAGTATAACATTGTATTTAATTTTTGTTTGGGTACAAAAACAATTGATAAACATTTAAAAAAAGGGGACGGGGGGGATGCGTTTGGGTAGGAAAAAGGAACAGGATAGGTGGGTGAAGTATTGCCTGAAGAGTGACGAGATGAAAATTTCAGTCAAGAACAAGCGATTCTAAGGAGAAAACAGATTTCTGTGAATCTGAAAGTTCTATTGAGGTTAACTTGTGTGTTGCGACAATTTGGATTTTGCTGAAGTTCATTGATCTCAAGATCCTTCAAAAAAAATGAGGTTTTTTGAATGAACGTTAATCAAAAGCTTAGAATTGTTATCCAGATCAAAATTATGTTGACTAGACTGAATGACTGAATTCACACTGAAAGTACTACCTATGTAAGTAACATCACAATCAGAGCAGTTGAGCATATAAACTCCACTTTTGTTAAGTTTATTTATTTAAAGGCTTTCCTTGCAGATCTGTTTATGGACATTCTTGAGAGCCTTCATATTCTTAATACAGAAATATAACACTACTACAGAGACGTTGACGATTGTTTTCTATTGATAGAGGATAATTCTGACCCTGCTAACCTCTTATTAAGCAAGATTAATTTCTTAGACCTCACCATTTATAGATCAGGTACTGACCTCAATTCCTTTTTTAAATTAACCGAACAAATTTCAAACATGTTCAAATCTTTTTGTAATAATATTAAAATATCTTATAAAATTAAGACCAACCCTGGAAAGTCTTTGAATAACAGCAAAGACAAAATAAATAAACTTAACACAAGAGTATTTTATAAGCTCAACTGCTCTGATTGTGATGCCACTTACATATATAGAACCTGCAGACCTCTGCCAGTTGATGAATATGTTAATAACCCTGATAAGTCCCCATTTGGTAGTCACAGTCAGTCTAGTCAACATAATTTTGATCCAGGTAGCAATTCTAAGCTTTTGATGTTATGCAAAAAAATTTATGGGACTCGATTTGCTTGAAGATCTCGATCAATAATGAACTTAAGCAAAACCCATCTTGTCTTAACACACCCTCAATAGAACTTTTGTACAGGCTCACAGAGGTTTGTTTTCAAACTCTTAGAATCGTTTGCTCTTAAAATTCTGAAACGTTCACTTCGTCACTCCTCAGGCAATACCTATGCAAACGCACTCCCCCTTTCCCTTTTTTAATTTTTTTTACTCAAACTAAAAATAAATACAATATACTTTGTGATATTCCTATTCTTTTTAAATACTTACTGATTACAATAATCCCAATCTTTGTTTAACAGTTAAAATATTTATTCTATTTCTTATGTGTTAACTTATTAATCAAAAAATATTTTGTTAATAATTTGTCAGTTTTTACAAAGATTACTGAACTACCCCTCCTTTTTAAATATTTCTATTACCTATATTTAATTATAGTTATTGACCACAGGTTGTTCTTGTATGGAGAGTCAGTTAACTTTACAGATCACTACACATGTATATTAGTGATTTTCAGACTTTTTGATTACAATGTACTAGCCAACATTCTTTCAAAGTATTGTAATGACCTTTAATAATTTTATGTAGGTACATATTTAATTGTAACCCATATTTTTTTGGTCAGCTAGTTTCCTTCTCTAATTTACCGCAAGGACTTGCTTTTGGGGTTCTCATAGTTCTAGCTTTGTTTGCACTTCATTAAAAATGTTAAAATGTATGTTAGGGTTAGTAACAACGCATTTGTTTTTGTCATTACTCGCCAGTAGTTTGAAGGCTACTTTGTATTGATTTAATTTTCTCGGTCCTCTCAATCTATCCAGTCTTTGTTTTGGTCTAAACCAACCCGTTACCAGTGTTGCCATTTTTGTATTACATCTAAACATTTATGTTGCTTTTCACAATTGTTTATTGACTTATAAGTTCTGTTACTCTTTCTATCCTTTATTGCCAATGTATTTACTTATTATTAGTTAACAGGCCCGTTTAACCAAAGTTACAAAGTAGGTCTTTAATTGCTTATCTTTGAACAGTGTCTTTCTCTCGCTATGACGTTCTATTGGTTGTTTTTCTTTTTTCATCAGTTAACAAATTATTTTATATGTAAATTCCTATTTTCGTTAAACGAATTAAAAAAAAATTGGAAATTTTCAATAACTAATCTTAATTATACATAGAGGTTTCAATATTATCATAACTTTTTGAACAGTTATAACTACTTTTAATTCCGTGACAACTCGCAACCCCGTTGTGTTATTTTTTGCCTTTTGTTAAAAAAATTCATCCATTTCTCTTTTTATCATGCCTAAATATGGCTGTTTTTAAGCAATATATTTGCTTTAAATGTAATTTGGTATTCGTCGACATTTGTTTTGTCTTTGTTATATGTAAAAAGCTTTTTTAAATGGTATTGATTTTAAAACATAAAAACAGAAAGATACATCTTTCTGCCTATTCACTGATGAGTAAGTATATTGTTTGATCCAACCTTTTTCTTCTTCTTATCGGCTCTTTAGCCTTGTCCACCATGTTTATAATTGAAGGGTTTTATTACTCGATGTACTTCCAGGCCCAGTAACTCTAAGGTTACCTCAATGAGCAGCTATAAATATAAAAAATACTTATAATATACATAAGCTGTCCCCATAGTGTGTTCTCGGTTGATATCTTGGTACCGATTAGAAATAGAGTTGTATGGTAGACAATTAAAAACTAAATCAAGAAAAGTGCAAACGGTTTTGTTCTAATTTGAACAGTTTAGTTTAGACTCTACAGTTGTTCAAAATTGAAAATCCCAGTTTTCAAATGTCAATATCTCGAAAACAATTAAACATAGGCCTCTGGACAATATAAATTCAAATATGTAATAAAATATAGGGTGTTTCATATATGAAAAACTATTTAAGTAGGTATATGTCATCCTACATACTAATATTTATATTTAAACTTTTTCTCTATCTCTAACCATTATCACCAAAACCGAGAACACCCTACTGGGACACCTTGTTTAAAAAAGGTACATTTTCTAAATATATTCAAATATTCTTACTAAAACTTTTTACAAGAATATTGTTTTGAGACTTTAAAAAAACATATAATTTTTTCAAATACGATGCGAACTTTTTGAAATGCACTCAGCAAAAAAACTTTGAACCAACTTCTCTAAATATAAGTTTAAAATTATAATAAACTAAGGCTGCTTTTCATTGTAACAAAAAAAGTTTAAATTTTGGACAAAAAGATTAATATATGTAATTAAACGCACACAGAAGAGATATGGACTATAGAGTTAATGGGCCTTGCTTATTTGTAGGTAGCATTGATGAAGACTAGTTAGTCGAAAGCGCTCTGCTATAATTTTGAAAATATACACGTTATACAGCCAGAACTGTTTGTTTCATTAATTTGTATTTAATTTACTTTGTGATAATTCTTCAAAGTAAAGAAATCATGGTTCTTGGGATTGGACCATGTCAAATTGGAATTAATATCCGACGTTTCGCCTTCGATTGCACGAGGCATCTTCAGGGATCTTTACTCCACGAGATCTGAACACTGAATAATGCCAAGAACCATGATTTCTTAATTGACCAAAGCCGTGGAAGCTTCCGTTCTAATTCTCCATAGTTTTCAACTCTTTCTATAGAGTTTTATTGTTCCACCATTTTTAGTATCTTTTAACTTCTTGAATCGATGCCTTTATACTTACCAGATACTTAACAGAATTTTTAATTAAATTTTTTGAATTTAGCAGCAACGCTTATATTTTCTGAAGCTTTAACCTTTTATAATAAACTGTTCATGTTTTTAAGAATTTCAGTTAGACATTTTTTCAATAAAATATTTTCTCCTTTAATTTTAGTAAGTTGGGTATTTTCTGCAATCGGTCCTTTCTTTCTTGATTTGACTTCGTTAGATAATTGTGAACAATTTCAACACTTTTGAACATTCCGCTTCTATTTTATCTTGAGTACAGATGTTAAAAGTTATAATACTAAGGGTAAATAAAAAATGTCATCACTTCAATAATGACAGCTGTTTGATTAATGTTTTCTGACCAATTTGACTTTGGCTAATTTTTTTTTCGTACCCATTATTTTACATTAAATATTCTTTAAACAAATCGTTAGTGGTTTACTGTATACACACATTTTCTTAATCTGGTTGCATTATTCTAAATTCTAACAATTTTATTTATAGATTATTCTAACTGATTTGAACAGGTAACTAAATGGCTATTTTAAATTAAAACACAATTTAAGTAAACCTTTAGATTTCTTAAATCTGTAATAAGGACTCAGGCTACTACAATTTTGTGACTGAAAAACTAAAAGTTAGGGATTGTAATGTAGAGCTATATTGTGAAAAATGTATTGTTTTATTAATTCCTTAATATAAACTTTTAGCCAGATGGAACAGGGAAGTTAATGAAAGCCGACAGTCAAGCTGATGTAGAAACGTTTAGACAAGACACTATTGAACCAGAAATTGAAGGCTAGAAATATGATTATGTTGGATGAACATAAAAAAATCCTATGTACCTATTTTTTAAGTTCATTAAAAGCAAATATTTGTTTGATTTGATAAAGCATTTTGAATGTTCCAAATCAGAATCGACTAGAAAATACTTAGCTTAAAATATGTATTGTTATTTAGCTCGAACAATTATAAATAGAAAATATCAAATAATGTTGTATCTTATTCCTTATTTCACATCACTGATTTTTTTAAGAACAAGATTAAAATTGAATTATGTTGTACAAAGTCTCTGATTATATTTAAATTTATTTAGTGATAAGCTTAATTTTTAGAAGTATTAAATATATTATATGCAAAAGTTTTATAGTTTTTGCTGAGCTGAATTCAAAAGTAAAAAAATTAAACATCAACTTTTTTATTTTAAAGGGAACAACTTTTATATTATTTTATTAAATAGGTATCGTCTTGCTGATTATAAATATTTATTATATAAAGTTTAATAATTGACAAAAACCCTGACATGAGGCAATGTGTTAGAAAGAGAGAACGTTCTAATTTCTAACATGTCTGGAATCATTATCGCAGGGTTTTTGTTAATTTCGGTTGTCTACAAAAATAAAGGTATGAGACCTATATATGTATTTAGCATATGCTTTTAAAATAACAAAGTGATGCCGCTAACATTAATATTCCTAGAATATTTTTTTGCTACCATTTCTGACAATAAAGTTATGTCGGCAAAAATTGTCACAAGGAGAATCGTCTATAAGAAAAAAAAAATCTATATTTGCTTTCTTTGTTCCATATTCACGTCAATATTTCTTTAGATAGATACAGTAGGTCAGGCCGCCAAGCAAGAATCTTGGCTGGCATATATCCCAATTATAATTGCATCTCTTTCCGTGTCACATAGTATTATCCCATCCCAGTAAGGCCTCTTAGCACGGATTGGAGTCAAGATTACAACGGAGGAAGTAAAGAGGCATCCCTAGACGGGCTCTAGCGAGTTGAAAATTTTATATCGATATAAAAGGTAAAAGAATCACAGCTTTTGCGCTTCACTTACCACAATTAGTAAAAATGAAAGTATTTTCAAGGGTAAATGTTCTACCCTAATATTAAAAGTGAATAAGGATCTTAAGTTTGTAAATTGAAAGCAGAAAGGTCACAAAATTGCTGGTAAAAATTAACCCCAAATAAAATCTTAACCCGAGTCTAAGGATATGAAATACCTTTTACTAGGATCCCTATTAAAATACCCAATGTTGACCTCGGGCAAAAGGACATCATTTCATTCGATTCTGCTGCTCAACAACCTCTTCAATAAGATGCCAAATCGGAGTGTAAACACACACAGGTCAGCATTATCGGTAGATCTCGACTTTCCTGACAACGAAAAACATTTTTTTAAATGCATTATAAAAGGTATTTATAACTTAAACCCACCTAAACAAAATATACTTTTACAAGGGATCTTTTGCACCTGTACTAAAATATTTCGAAAAGCATCATCTGGAGAACTTTTCATTGAAACCTATGCATACAGGTGGCAAACAATTGCATTAGTAAACATTTTGGTAATAATAAGCGTTAACATATTTTCAGGTCTCTAAAGAAAACTTTTTAAGAAATCAGTCGACATGCGCACCATTCGCGGCGGGACAAGTTGTGGCAGGAGGGGAAAAAATTATAACAATCCGCTTGCGCTTGATTCTTCCAGATTTGCTAAGACTACTTCACTTTTTGTTTAGGAAAAGTTATATTTAATCTTGGATAGTTACATACTATTATTTCTTCTTATTCAGAGATCTAATTCTCTTTAAACATCTACACTTTTTTTTACTTGAGGAACGCAAGAATATAAATGACGTTGGGTGATTCAGAGGTTCTTTTGGAATTTTAAACTTGTGAGTCATTCCATGAGATGATATAACTGCGTGGTATACAAATAAAAAATGTTGGGAATATGAGATCGGATAATCAAAATAGTCCTTGCTTATCAGGTAAGTCTATTAAATATTTTTATTTTGTACCATTTTGCCTTTTTTCATATTTTTGTATTTTCTATGCTCCCCCGAATTAGAAAATCCGTACTTACTTTTTAACAGTTTAACAGCAGAAGTTCTTATTAAGAGTTATTTTTCTTTCTATCCGCAGACATACCATATAGACAAAATAATAAATAATCTATTTTTCCGAATTGAACCGCTTTTTTTACACAGGATTATACCCATATATAATGATATGCCTTAAAGGTTAAGATTAATATTAAATAATATGTGTACGATATTTTAAAGAAAATGAAGCAAGATTTAGGGTAAAAGGATTTTTTATTCATAAAATCATATGTTATAAATATGAAACTTTTAATTTCAATGGATTTTATACTCTGCTCTATAATACGAGTATTTAAGTCTTAAAATGTAAGCTGCATTTATTGGTACAAAGTGACACATACTTTATTTTTGAAAGGTACACCATTTTGTGCCTTTTATGGTTTCTTAAAGAATATGAATTATTTAACCCATTACTTTATCTAATATATATATCATCTGAGAGTTTAATAAATTTCATATTAAATTACTTAATTTAGGACTAAAAATTAACTTGTCTATGTCAAAATGTCATAAAAGTTTCAAATTTCACTAAGGACGGGGACTTTTTATATCAAATGAGTGAATGTATGTAGACACCTTGATTAATCTACTAATTTAAAATATAGACACTTTATTAAGAAAGTTAAGAGGTCACGGCAACTGCTAGCCTTTTTTTATATTTAATGTATATGCCTTTGTCTGAAATTAAAATAGACAGGATAATATACATACACTAGCCAGCATCGCAGCAAGGGATTTAGAATTTTTTTTGTTGGCGCCTCCTTTTGGCGATCCTTGGGCACTCTATTCAACCCCTGGCCAGCACCTCACCCTCAACCTATCGATTTACGGTGAAGCTTTGGTTTTTATCAAGTGACCTACCAGCTAACAAGTGTGTATCTGCACCAACTACCCCTGTCAGTCCCAGACTCTAACCGGCGTGATTGGGGACGGATTTTGATGTTGATACATTTTACACTTGCCTATACCTAGAAGTATAAACTTAGTATGAGGCAGAAATTGCCTTCGATGTGATTTGGGATCAAAACTTGAAACTGAGAAAGGGTCATCAGACCGCTGAACTGCATTAAATATTAACAAACCTAAGTTAATTAAATTTTATGGATTTAAACATGAGGTCCAGTTTAGGCTCTTATATGCTTAAATTATTATTTACAAAACTACAACACGGAGCTATAATTCTAATTATTCCCAGTAACTGGAAAACTGATTTTTAACTCAACCTAATTTAGGGGTGGGTTTACACTTTCTTTTACACCCTCAAAAACAAACAGTAGGTACTCACCCATTATTTCATTCCTACTCCTCTTTCTATTTAGGAAAATATATACTTCAAGAAATTTATTAAAAAAGGATATTTTATTTGAACTTACTATTATTCAAGCGTAATTTTAATAATACTAATGAATAATAGAATCAAATTTAATTCGAACATTCTGTCGATCGAATTATGTATATATCGAAATTTTTTTCATTTAAAATTTTTATTTTCGAAATTTATATCATTTCCCTACATGAGCATGTACAAAAGAACAAATTTGAAATCAAATTCAACAAAACTTTTCCCTAGTTATTTCCATAGAACTTGAATTTTTATCCAAAATGTTTTGAGGTCAAGAGATTTTTTAAAATGATTATGGGAGATTCGGTAAGAAAATTTCACGACCATAGTAAAAATATTAATATAAAATAATAGTGAGACATTTGTCACTAAAATTAATGAAAGCTTCGCCTTTTACAAATGTTTCCAGTAGAGTGCTTATTTTCAAGTATCTTATTTAAGCGCCATGAAATCGAAACAATTTATTTTTTCTAGACTCTTTGTTAGTAAAATAAAGGATGAAAAAAGCTTTTGCACAGAATTTCTTGAAATGTCTGTTTTTTATGTGTGACAACCATAACTACGTTGATATAAATATCACTGTTTATCATATGTGTTTATTATAATCTATGGTGAAATACACACTTGAACAAAAACGACTAACTATAGTTCACTTCTATGGCTACGATGGCCTGTTGGCTTTAGTTCTTGATTCAGCATTACTTATAAGGATGTAAACCCAAGAATTATCTCAAAATAAGCCAAGTTCTCGTTGATGGATAAGACTCACGAACTACAAATCGATTTTCATAAAATGTTGTTGAAATAAACATTTTACCAGGATGAATTGCCAGAATATACTCAACACAGATAAATTTATAGGTACCAACTTAATATCGTTTTTTAAAAATATATCTCTATTTGAATTTAAATTTTGTTACAAAACTTAACGGAAGATTAAATACCTAGTAGTTTTACTAGAGTATTATTTTTTAATTGCAAAAGACCTTTTAAAAGCATGCAGGTGACTGCGTGTTTAATAATTTTTACATTACTCTGACGATATGATAATTACATACTCGTTACAGTTTATATAAGCCTGCAGCAAGTTTTCAAAATTATGATGTGTGCTTAATATTTAATTTTATTGAGATTGCCTCGCCACTGGTAATGAAATATGGGTGTGAAATTTTCATCCGAATGTTTAATTTGACGGATGTTTTTAAAAATTATAGTAGGCTATTAAACGCATTTTATAATTTCAAAAGCGCATTAACAAAGTATGTCTTCTTTCCATTCTACTAACAGGTCATAGGATACATTCACTCATTTCAAAAAGTATTTGACTCTTCGCTAGTGAAGCGCTGCCTTACATAGTACTTGTTAAGCCTAAATACTTACAAATTATTCGTAATTGGCTTACATTAGTTCACAGTGTTCAGCACAAAAATATATATATATATATATATATATATATATATATATATATATATATATATATATATATATATATAATGGCATATGATTATGTATATATTATCACTTGATCCAAGTACAAAATAAGCAGGTGATAGGTAAATTTACACATAGGGTTATTATACTAATTGAAATATGTTAGAGAAACTAAATGGTAAAGTTTTAGTGTGCATTGTAACAAATAATTGACAGACTTCTTCTATTACAGGTAAGCCCTGCATGTCCTTGAACCAAAATAGCAAGCTGCTGAGATAGTACACATTCCTAGAATTTTACACTAAATGTTTGTTAGACGAAGTTCGTCTATTTTCTTGAAATAAATACTTCAATAGAACGATCGACATCAAACAGGTAAAAACAAAGATAAACTTTGCGAATATGTAACTACACTCATATTCTCTACTTTACAAAATTTTCATCATTAAATCCCTTAAAAATATATCAACCAATCCTGAACATGGACTTCCTCTAATTGGCAAAAGTACACTTTTAAACGAACATATCATATTCATACTCCAATAGCGGAATAGAATCTTCATATCCAGATGACAAACATTACGAACCATGAGTCTTCTATTCTCTATATCCAATAGTGGATATCAATAAAGCTATCTATGTAACCAGCGAACGATTTTTATACCCTCCAAGGTGTTTAGTGTAGAAAATAGACGACATACGTTTTTAAAGTTTGTATTATCCAAAATCACGACGATTTTTTCCCTTCCCCAAGTCCAAATTTAAATAATATCTGAAGCCTATTCAAATTCAAGATCGAGTACACGTAAACAAAAGTGGTTCAGTATGCAAATCTCGTGGAGTAAAGATCCCTGAAGATGCCTCGTGCAATCTAAGGTGAAACGTCGGATAGTAATTCCAATTTGACACGGTTTAATCCCAAGAATCGTGATTTTTTAAAAGGGGTTGTACGAGCAATATGCCTTTAAATGTTACCGATAGGGTTACCGATTATGATATAAGTTTTTAGCACTTTTAAAGGCTTATTGCCCAGACCACTTTTGTTAACATGTACTCCTTGAATTTGAATAAACTTATATTTTGCTAAGAATTTTAGATTTTTTGAACTAGAAAAAAATCGAGGGCTTTATACATTAAAAAAAATTTATTTCACAGATATTTATCAGAAGAAATCAATAAATTTTGAATAGTGAAGTATGACACTATTTAGTTCCGCACTTAGTCATTAACACATATAAATTGAGTTTTTTCTTTCATTTTTGTAGACAAAGGAAGGATTCAGGAGAAAATTTTCTTTATAGATTACCCAATTACCCTGAAGTTCTTTTTTTTTGTCACGAAAAGTGAAAGATAAAACAATTTATGTATGTAACTACTAAATGACTATGCGAAACTATACCTCATAAAAGGAAGGATTAAGAAGGGAAGTACCGGGTATGAAATATGGGAATTTTTTTTATATTTTTTCCAAAGATTTTAATACTCCACCATTTTGTTTCACCATATTGGATTCGTACGAATATTTTACCGGTTTCCCCCTATCACACTTCATTTTTGAACAAATTTTAAAATCAACTGAAGTAGTTTTTACACCAATTTTTTCAAAATCTGATTAGGCCGCCATTTAGTTGCTCCAAGTTGAATTTGTACAACAATTTTACCAGTTTATATCAAATCTAATTTTTAGTCAATTGAATACGGTTTTTTACGTTGATTTTTTAAACATTTCATTGGGCCTCCATTTTGTATCACCATCTTGATTTCGTACCAAAATGTTACCAGTTTATCTCTATATCACACTAAATTGTTGCACATTTGAAATCAATCGAATAAGTATTTTTCAAATAAGTAGTTTTTTCAAACTGATTTTGAAACATTTTATTCGTACAAAAATCTTACGAGCTCATTCTCAAATCTCACTTGGTTTTTGTGCTTGTGCTTAAGATAAACTGAATAAGTAATTTTTTAGTAATACTTTTTTTACATTTTATTACTCCGTCATATTGGCATTTAAAACATTCCAATATTTATTTAGGTTGGTAACTTTACATGTTCAAAAAATATAAAATATATCAGAGTTTCTTCTAATAGTTAGTTCTAATAGGTGGCTATGGAAGGTGTCCCCACAAGCAGTATTTCAATGCCTAGATACATTTTTTTTATGCGTGATATCTAAGCGAATCTAAGATCAAATTTACTTCCGTTCGTTGTAAAGCATTTAAAATCTGATGTTCACAAATACCTATTTTACTCCCCTCGTAAGAGGGAAGTATTGCAATCGTGAAACAATCACCCTCGGAGATTTTTACAGATCTTGATGCCGAAACAAATGTTTTCTCAATTCCATTGGTCTAAAAAGTTTTTTGTATTTTCTATGTTCTCATATGACAAGTGAATAGTATTTTTTTAATGAACAGAAGCTTTTGTTAAGAGTAACTTTTTTTTAAAATATTTTTAGACGTTTTGTCTTCTTGTCAGTAGTAGCCGCGGACAAATAGTATATATTACAAAAATTTAATGTATGCATAAAATGTTATAAAATTATATACAATATATTCAATTCTAAATGTGTAGTTTCTTGTTGTCAATCTCCTAGACATACTCACAAAACGAATTTTATCATTTAGGAGCAGTTTGGACAATACATTTTATTGACTGAATATCATGTCTAGAGCAAAATGTCTCATTTTGTAGTCTGAAAACGAAGACAAATTAATAATTTCCTCGTCTTATTTTTAAAGAATAATTTTTAGCATCTTTGCGGACCTTTCGCAAAAGCCAAAAAAAAAACGCGTTTTTTTTTTTGTTGAAAATCTGTTTTATAGTTTTGATAATAAAGTATCTTATTAAAATAAAGACTGCTCTTTTCACTCAGGGTACGATATTGAAGTATTTACTACAATGGTCGATATTTGTTGTTAAATGGTACTTACATGTAGAAGAGACGTGGATGTTGTCTTTCCCTTCCCCATCCCTTCAGACGTCGCAGCTCAAGATCCGTGCGGCGCACTATATGTATTTTCTACTATTTTGGATATAGAACTTATAATAAAATTTTTTTGCCTTATCAGACATCTTTGGATGCTGTATGCTATTTTGATCAAGGACATTAAGAACGATTTTATCAGATTTGATTGAACATATATTCATGTGAACACATTTTCTATATATTAGCCTATGTTTAAATGGCAAATTTTAATTGAATTAATAATCTAAACCATATGTAAGATTCTTTTAATATTAATGTGACTATAGATAATAAAAACAGTAATCAGATCATAGTGTTTCTCAAAGGAAATAATTCAAATTCTTTAATATCTTAAACTAAATGACTTAACTATCAAAATAACTTATAAAATATGTACAAAAATAACAAAACATATATATATGACCAGATAATATACAGAGTATGGAAAATGCCAGAGATCATTTCAAATTTACACACACAGTACATATAGCCATCCAGTATGGCACATCAGTAATGATTTTAGATAAGTGCACTTGGGGTTTAAATACCCTAGTTTTGTCTACGTATAAATAAGGGGTTCACAGGTAACGCGAATTTTGTTAACGAATTTCTGAATTCTCTTAGGTTTGACTTTTCTCAATCGAGTTTTACCATAAAAATTTCTTTGTAAATACATTTATAAACTTTTATGTAAATTTCTCCTTAAAATACAGGGTAAAAAGAAAATGAGTGCAATTTAACACGACATTAACGCAGTGTAACGGTCATTTTAGGCAAATAAGTATACATAATGGTGTCATGTGTCATATATCAAATTACTAATCATTTCTTTTATTTTATTTTTCAAGAGAGTTATAATATTAATAATTCAATAACTAAGGTTTTTGTTCAAAAAGTCCCATTTGCTACTGTAAACAGAAAACAGATACAAACTTCACAAGGTGCAGAAATGAATCGGGAATGATTTACTGATAAAAGACTCCCAACAATGATGTAAGAGACATGGGAAAACGTAATTCCAGCGAACAATTTCAATAACAAAATTTTTTTGGGTCATAAAGACTGTTCCGAGGTGGTGAAATTGTTAACATAAACGTTATTAGCCATTATCGTGTTTGTGTAAATAGTGTCCATTTTCAGCTACTACTTTAAAAATACTTTCGTTAAAGTGTTGAGTAAAAATTACAAAAATTGTGTTTTTAATAAATAATTTGATTCTGATAGAAGTAACAATACTACTAAAAACTGCTTGTTGAGAAAATACGATCAATTGAATATTCACAAAAATTCTATAATTTTCATTATTTGGGATTCGCAATAGGAAAAATGTGCGGCATATGGAGGTATTATAATTCAATAAATAAACAGATAAATATTATTAAACTAGGACTTTAAAGGTAAAAATATCAAATTATGGGATTTAATGAATTTTAATTTTTTTCTGAAAAACTAATAATTTGGATTTAAAAGCTAATGCTTAGACTTGATGATTTTGCCTGTCAGATTAGTAATTGTGCCAACATTTATTTTGAGGCTAACCGCAAGATCAAATTAACACGTAGGAAACTCGGATAATGATCCTTTGGCATATAAAAGAGAAACAATAAACACAAGAAAAGGTCCGTTAACCAACGTTCCAAGCTAGAAGAAGTACATAATTACTTAAAATTGGCACTGCCGAATTCATTTAAAAATTTTCGCAAAATACATTACACTCTAATTCGTGAAGAAATTCACCAAGAACTTGATGAATTTAAATGTTATCAAAATTGGCGTTTTACATTCGTCAAATTTTTTCGCGAAGCAAGTTTATGAATTATTTTGCGAATTAACTGTACCCACTATGTATAAAATTCTTCTGCGTGTGAAATCTTTACTTATAATCTATTTCCTATTAATATATCTTCATATGGGTCGGGACAAAAACAACACGCAACTCTCGGAAGATGCAATATTCTCGTGTGAACACTTTCCTAATGATCTCTTAAATATTTTCTTGACCAACTCAATTGTACCCTGTGACCGAACTGTTTATCGCTTCTACATTTTACTTACTAATTCCAAATACGCCTTAAAAGATAATAAATGTAAAATATAAATAATATAATTTATATTCAAATATCTTATGCGCAATGTTTTCTTTTTTAACAAAGATATTAATAATGTTACATGTCAAACATGTTGATACATTTCATTATTTTGCCGATATTTTTATTTAAAAATGTTTTTATTTTAAGTTTTTGGCACAAAGATAGGGCCCAGTCATTGAATTGATTACTATGTGCCTATAAAAAGTTAAGTTCTACAACAGAGGTGTCAAATACGACGACCCTCTTTTGATTAGCATGCGGACCGCGAATTAATTCCACCGCTAGTGAGAATGCGGCGCCCGAATTAATCAGATATAAAATTTTGCCTACGTCAGTCAAAACCTTCATTTGCACGTGCACATGGCTCGAATCACCATCAAATCATAATGCTTCTATCCGAATCTGATACATCCAGTTACATTGATTAGCTATGATATCACAAATATTGCCTAGACACATCAAAAACGTATTTTAGTGTTATACTTTTGTTTTATATATGTCTTCCTTTAACCTGGAAAATATTAAATAATTTACGAAAGCATTCCTACTATGCAACAAAACAGTTCTAGAGAGCAGAAATGTTAATATTTTCCTTGTTATTAATCTCGCATCTCATCTTAGGACTGTAGTTTATTAATCCTTGAAACATTTTCTTATAACATTATGAAATAAAGATACAACTTAAAAATGAAAATATGTCCCGCTTTATTTCATGTATGGAATCCCTACTTAATTATATTGAATTGTCTCCTCCAAAGTATCCATCCAGCTGTGGATGGATACTTTGGAGGGTAGAGACAGATACATTCTTCGAAAGCATCTGAACCAAATGAACATTCTCTGACAAAGTATGTTCCTGTCAGGAAAGCTTACGGATCCAATGAATCCGTGAATGTAACAAATAATGTCTTTAGTTTAAAAAATAATAAAAATAAGTTTCAAACCTTGCAGCTTTCCTGTTTCAAGACAACTTCAGAATTTCTAAGTAGTAATAATAATAATTATAATAATAATCTTTATTTCACAATGATTACAAAAACAAAATAAATTGCGTCAGATAAGGCCCATAGTGAGCTTTGAGCTAAGCATTAAGGTTACTATTGTACAAATAAATGTTTCCTATACTATATTATTTCAGCATATTCTTTATTATTATACATCTATATAGAGGTAATCATTCAGGTAGTTCCAATTGGATAAGAAAAATGTAGATACGAAAAATGGATCACACAATAGGCTGTATAACAATCATATCTTATCAGAATTTTGAAAAGCAACCTCCTCCAAATAATCATAATCAATAGCATTTGTAATATAAATTGTTTATTGAACTCACAAAGTAAAAATTTATTTCTGAACAAGTTATGAAGAGATCAAGGCCTTAACTGTTGGGTGGATGGTGATATTGGAATCTATCAACGGCAGAGTTTAGATTTCATGAATATGAATGAAGAACATTTTTTTTATTTTACAACCAGAGTGACCCTGTTCTATTTGGTGAAAATGTTGATATATTGCTCAGTCTTAAATTAAAACTTTTTTTAAAACACGGGGCATATCTATTTATCAATTTCAGTATTAACCGATTCATAAAAATTAGCTCGTTATTTTTGAGTTTTAGATTTTTCGATCTTATCGGGTTTGACCTTTTTAGTATTCATACCATATTATACTGTGTCGATTTTTGTTACAATTTACTATATACATCATACTATATACATACATCCTTTTTAATAAATATTCTACAAATTCACTAAAGTCAAAATGACATATCCACGATGTTGTTATTTGTAAAATTGACGTAGCCTTAAGAGGATATCTGAGTGAATTTAAATTCACAATTCTGCTGCTAATGTAAATCAAATGATATCATCAGTGTGTGGCAGGTTGATGTTGGTCACCAACATAAATCTCATAAGCCTAGAGAATTAGCCGGATGTTCAGCCAAATTCAAAAGCACTAAAAAGTAAATAATATTTTATTCCATCTTGAAAATTCGACTTTATGAAATCGCCGTCAAACATTCTTAATTACTGAATCACAAAAACATTCATGTATCGAATGTCTTAGTATCTAATACCACAAGTATAAAGTCTATTTACTGCCTGTATTAATTTATTTACGACTTCATTAAGTCAAATGTTTAATATAGAAAATATTATTTTTTACTTTTTAGTGACCTTTTTGAGGTCGGTTATATTTTTTATTAAATTTTTTCATTTCACCCTTTTTATTTATATTTATACGAAGTTCTATAATCAACGTCAGCTTCAAAATTTTCAAGACCTAAACCTGGGTGTTAAATTTCGGTCATCCCTATTAATTTAAATATATACTGGGTTCATTCCATATGAGATTTTGCTAGAATCACGGTAACTAATATAATATAAAAAGCGCCATCTATACATATTTATAGATAATCAACATATTCCCAGATTACTCCAATCTTTTTCCCTTGACCCCCTCCCTGGATATATATTTCACTTGACATAAGAAACGTTTTGTGCCAAGAATTAATTAATGTATTTAATATATTTAACAGATTTTAATAACCGAAATAACCTAAACTAACTGATCTCAGGACTGATTTAATTACACTTCATACGACAAATTTTAAGGCATAATCGCGGAATCACTCGAGAACAAGATTCAAAGAACTCGCTGGTACAACCTTTAATACCTCCTCCAAAATTCGTCCAAATTGGTCAAACGATAGCCTCCGAAAAACCTTTGAGATGTAGACAACAGTTTCAGAAATTATGCTGAAACCTAGGAAAAACAATCGGTTACGATACATTTTAGTTTTATTTTGATCATATGTAAAACACAGACAGTAAATGTTTCAACTTCAAATCATTATTCATTTGTTTTGAAAACAGCATACTATTATTGTTTGAACTTATTATGGTTTAATGCCTTAATCGGCAAGATATTCTGAATATTTTATCACAAAAAGTAAACAAAAATTGCACTAGTACTTAATATTTAACGTTCTTTGGCATTTTCACTAAATAAAAAAGAATCTAAAGCCACGCGCAATGCAATAAAGAAAAGGACACTCACACACAATATAACTAATTTACAGAACTCATTTTGTTTTCGGTAGAGGTCGAACGAGATACAACTTTTCACCTTGTTTGTTCGTGTAAATTGGCGCTCTCTGATAGTGGTCCACCAACTGATCCAAAGTGTGGAATTTTCGTTGTCCAATACAATAAAGGGCACCTTCTACATGAACTCGAAAATGTTTGTTACGTCCTGGTGCTTTTAATGAAACGGAATAATCTCCAACCTATAAAAAAATTATTGGAACATTTTCTTGTATAAATAAAAATAGTCTAAATATAAATAAATGTATTGTTATCAGCCCCCACCCCAAAATCAAAACATTATAAATCATGTCTTAAGTTACAAATAAATAAAAAGGACAATTTAGATTGCTAGCTTAGCTCTCGGCTAACGCCTCGTAGTTTAAACTCACACGCGTTTTTTATGTGCTCCTAACAAACTAGGATCACTAATAATAATAATAAATTACCTTTATTTACATTATTACAATGATTACAATAATATAATATTTAAAGTTAGTGAGACACCTAGCATTTACTACTCAGCTAACCAGCCAGCAAAAAAACTAATTTATATAATACAAAACGAACTTCTATTCTTCTAAAATTATTTAACTATTTCAAAAGTTCTAAGAACTAAGAACAGGAATATCCTAAAAAGTATAAACAGTAATAATACAATATTTTAGAAATCCGGTAAGAAATTCAGGAAGGACCAAACTGCCATCTTTTAAATTTAGCACAAATTAATATATTATGATTTAATGTATTTCTCTAAACGTTTTTTAAACACTGGTACTGATGTCTTTAGTATCAAGAAACAAGTAACATTTGGTGGCATTATAGACAAATGATCTCTCAAATAATGTAGTTCATGTATGGGGATATTATAGAGATCACCGGCTCTCGTAGAAAGGCCGCGACTGCTTGATCTCTTCTGCAGGTTTTCAAGAAGATATAGCGGATCTTTCCATTTATCAATTTTATATACAAGAGTACAAAAGCATGAAGCAAAAATTTACGTACTCCGTATGAAAACCTTAAACAAGAATTTACGAGTCTATTTAGACTTTGCATATCCTTAGCATTAAGTGTAGGCCAACATAGGGTATCGTAATATGAGAAAGACTTAGGGTTACACAAAGTTTGTTTAATATTGACACTTTATACTTCTTAAAATATATATAACGTTTTTAATTTTGCATAACACATTTGCAAAAGTGAGAAACATGTTTATCGAATCTTAATTTAGAATCAAAATAAATTCCAAGATTTTTTCAAACGTCTGAAGGATGGATTACCAAATTATCATTATAATATTTGGTCGATTATCTTGATATTTATATTTTTACCGAATCAAAGTAACTGAGTTTCTGCTTCGTTTAGGAGCAAACCGTGACAGAAACAGACATCATAAACAATATCTAAGTCTTCATTTATATTATTTAAAGCTATAATCAGATATCTGATGAATAATAAATTTTAAAGTCGTCTACGTATTGATGTGAGATTAGGAATTTTAGATACTTATTTAAATTAGCTGTATAGATAAAGAAAATTGAATGACCAAGGACACTACCCTGAGTAACTCCATAATTCATTACGACTGGCGAAAAGAAACACATTGCCAACTGACACTTTATGTCGCCTATCTATTAGACAACTATTCAAAAAGTCTATTGCCCGCTGACTTAAGCCAAAGTATTTCATTTTAGCATATAACATTTGGTTATTAAGAGTATCAAAGGCCTTACTATAATCAAGACCCAATAAACAGCTATTCTTTCCTTCATTGGCTGCCATCAAAATGTCCGTAAAGCAGTGGAAATACAGTTCTATTCAGAGAAAAGTGGTACAACTCATATGACTTGTTTTCATCATTGCTTGCAACCGATTTTTGCACCTAACGTTTTTTTACATTGTCACTTTCTAGAGGTTATAATATGCCAAACATTCAAAACACTGGCGCCAGGGCCATTCCGAGGGGTCCGGCCGCCTTTGTGCCAAGATTTAAAATACTTACTGTTTAAGAAAATGCAGACATACATATTTTGTACTCAATTTTAAGTTATATATGAATAAAACAAGAGTAACTCTTAAAACAATAATTTATAAAAATTTAATGTAAACAACATAAGATATTAAAGAAATATTTTCCTAACCTTGCAAATTCATCAATTAGATTTAAATTGACTTAACTGACAAATATCATTCTTTATTGAAATAATGAATTTTAACCCCTTCAGGGTAGAGTTTCCAAAGAATCGTTTAAAAATCCCATTTAGTTGATGAGATATTGTAGAAAAAGTAAATTACTATATTACATGTTTTTAAGCCTTAATAGTATATTATTAAGTCAGTGACGAAGGAATCTTAAAATCTCCTTTAAAATTTATTTAAAGAAATATTGCTAAAAGGTAAAAATACTTTTGACCCAGTCAAACTGATTTTTAAATAAATATAAAGCCGTGGACGAAAGAGTCGTTTAAAAAACTCATTTATTACAAAGAGATTGTAACAAGAATAAATTATTTTTTTAACGCCCTTAAGGTGGAATTTAGAATATTAAGGAAATTGTTTCTAATAAAAATAATAATTATTATAACAATAATAAAAATAATAATATAACATGTATTTGCAATATATCATTACAATAATCTTAACTATAACAATAGAAATAGAAATTTTAATAACATAAGACATAAGACAAAAAGAAGGCTGAAAACAATTTGGAAAAAATTCTCATTATTTTTAAAAGCCATTGGCCAAGGAATTGTGCTAAAAATCACATTTAGTTGAATACATATTTTCTAGGTACTATCGTCACCAAAACTGGGACCAAAATTACCCATTTTACTCTCCTGAACTATTATTCCAAGTTAACCTAGAATGTCAAGTTAACCTAGAATGGCAATGACAACGTAAACCTAGGATTGGAATGTCAAAGTAATTTTTTTTATTTTGACACTGGCTTTTGCTTTTGATTTGAAAGCAATATTTATCTTTGTTTGAAAGCAAATACCTAATTTGTCCACATTTTATACATCAGGCAAAAGCTACCGGAGGAATAAAAGTCAATAATTTTTACTTGACTTCGTGATGAAAAAAAATATAGAGAAATTGCAGCAGAAGTGCATGTAAGCTAAAACACCGTTTGGTTAACCAAGCAAAAAATCGCAGAAGAGGGTGGTATCATTGAGAGACCAAAGGCGGGACGTCCAAAAATTTCAACCCCGAATCAAGACCATGAATTGGTGCAGTTCCTTAGAAACAATCCTTTTCAAACAACTGTAAAGGCTAAAGAAGAAATCAATTTCCCAGATTCTGCAAATACTGCAAGAAGAAGGATACGGTTATCAAACCTAAGGAATCGTACTACTTCTAATAAAATATTCCTTACAGAATTTAATAAGCAAAGGAGGTTGAAATTTGCAAGGGAATATAAAAATCAAGATACTTTCTGGGAGAATGTGGTATTTTCTGACGAGAAAACTTTTCAATCATGCTTTAATGGAACACTGCGCGTGTATAGACCTGTTGGGATGATGTATGATAAGAAATATACACGGAAAATAAACATTGGAACGAAATAGCGCCTTAATATACAAAAGACTTAAGGTCTTAAGCATGTCTCAAAGATTGCGCAACGTTATCGAACATAATGGTTCCATGACTAAATATTAAGTTATTTATTTAAGTTTTAGTTTATGGTTGTTAGTTAAGAATTAAAAAGAACTAGGTCTAATTTTTTATGAAAGTTTATTATTACGTTATATTTGTGAAATATATTTCTTAATTTTACGGCAAAAATATTGGTGAACATGAGTTTTATTTCAATTTAAATTTTAAACATTTTGTTGGTCGAAAAGCATCAAAATGTGTGATTGGATTCCTTTTCATGGGTGATACTAAAGGTGGGTTTATACAGCAGGTAAAATAAAATAAAAATTAAATAAGAAATGAGAACAATTGCTACCAAACATACTTCTTGCCAGCTATTCAATTTAATGCAACTCATTGTCTTTAACCTAAAATTCATAATTTGAAAAATATTTGACAGGAAAAATCATATAACACTTCAAGAGCTAATATGATGCTGTCCCAGTTACATTTGGTGACAATGGTACCTCTTTAAGAAGAAATTTTTTTTGGGATTAAATCCTTTAATGAAGAAATAATTCACACTTAGTTGAGTATATATTGTAAAAAAAATAAGTACACATTTCGCAATTTTATCCTATTAAGGGAAACATTTCGAAAAATCTAAAGTCGGGGTTTCAATTATTATTTTTGTAAGCAATTGACCGAAGAACTGTCATAAAACCCCTTTAATTCAAAAGGTATTGTAAAAAAGTAAAAACATAGTTTATCCCTTTAGGGGTAATTTCAAAAAAATCTTTTCTTATCTTTCACCTATATCACAAAAAAACCATCGATGCCAAATATAAATGATTTCAGAAATAGATTTGTTTATGTATTATGTAGGTATAGATAAATCAATAAATATTAATATAAAATTTGATTCTAGAAGAATAACAACCCAAACTTTTTTCTTCAAAAGTTATGAAAATATCTGTTTGCCTAGTAAATAAACTTACTTTTAAAAAACAAACAACTTTTAAAATTTATAGTTAATTTAACGAACTACAAAAATATTTAATTCACAAATATCATGAATCACCCATAAGAACGGCCCTGATTTGGTGATGAGGAAATAAATACATAACGAGATTTAAAGCAAGTGTACGACATATTTTAACATAAACAAAATTTAACGTGAATAAGAAAAATACTAAAATAAGAAAAAGAGAACAATCAACAAGACATAAAAAAATTATATTTTATCATAGCGCCTTTCTTACTTGATTCAGTATGTTGGGCACTGAGTTAATTATATTTACCACAATATTGGGATCAAGTGCTTCCCAGCACTGATTGGTTGTCTCACACTGTTTAATAGAATTTTGAGGCCTAAAGTTATGTCTATATATTTTTTTCACTATCAATCCCCAAATGTTCTCTATTGGATTTATATCCGGACTGTAAGAACGCCAAGGCAATACTTCCACATTATTATTCTGAAACCCCTGTCTTATATTATTGGCAGCATGGACAGGGCAATTATCATATTAATAAATAAATGAGTTATTTGGATATAATTGGGCGACGACATAATGTTCTGCATTAAACTTGTCTTCAATGAGATAACATACGTGTAATCCATGGACACCCATCCAACCCCATCCATAAACGGAAAATCGTCTAGTTTTAAAAACTAAGCCGCTATATTTTTCTTGAAATCTGTTGTTAGCTGGCCGGTATACGCGAATTTGGCCATTATAGGTAGATTGAAAAGTCTTCATCGGTGAACACGATCCTGAACCTAATCCTGCTTTCCTTTCTAATGTTCCTTCTAACTCGGTCGATTTACTTTTCCCGTGTCGCACTGCTAGTGCACGAAAAGACCAACCTTCTTCTATTCTGGTAATTACCTGGGCTTTTTCAACTACGGATAGTTGACCAAGCATTTTTATATTTATACACACATAAAAAAAAATATCTCTAAAAAATTATTGACTTTGTCGACTTTACAACTAGTCATTTTGAAAATTTTCTGGTGGTACCGAAAATCCTAATTGCACAAGCATAAATTAGATGTACCACTTTTCTTTGAACAGAACTGTACTGTGCATTGGTCTAAAGCCTAACTGAGTATAAGGAATGATATTAAGTGAGTAACAAATAACATTGTTTTGAAACTGCTTCAGACATTTTCTTAATGTTTGACACTGGTAGGATGCTAATAAGTCGATATTTATTTAAGGAAGTAGGGCTAGAAAATTTCGCCACAGGATTAATACAAGCTGACTTCCATTTTTTTTTCAGAAAATGATTAGCACAAATACAAGTTTACAATAACTGTTATGTGACTAAGTAAATGAGGCAAGAGAAGTAAAATTATTATGCCTCTGCTCGACTTTAATTTCATCCACTTCCGAGAAATTATATTTTTTAAAAATATTTATTAGTTTGAGGATCAATGTTAACAAGAGGAGCACTATTAACAAAAAAGTTACTAAATTCGTTGAGAGAACCAAGTTCTTTGGGCGAGCTTTTGATAAAGAATTAATATTCACCAAAAGTTACCTAGATCAGTTCTGAATTGAAACTCTAAATGGGCTTTCTTTTCATTCCTGATTGCAGTATTACCAAGTTTCTAAACCGTTTATACTTTGTATGTACCTTCTCCCATAATCTCATCATATATTTTAAATTTGGTGTGTAATTTAAGGCGCAGGCGACTTAGTAAAACGCAACGTTTTATAAGTGGCATTCATATCAAACAGATAAGTGAAGCACAGAGAAAAATATTCAATCAGCAGAGGAAAAAATTTAATAAAAATCGGTATTGTACATATCACTTAAAATTTTTAAAATCTTGTTACGTTTTAAATGTGATACTTAAAGAAGGCCGCTACAGTCACATCGCAACTTACTAGATAGTGATCAAAAATAAATACCATAGCAAATATTTTATGCCGAATTGTGTATTCCAAACGAACACACTTAAAATAATAAATTAATTGTGCCAAAAATGAAAGTGGTGTAGATGCTTTTTTTGGTACGTGGGGAATGCGGAAGTGTCGTTCTTTTATTTTCTTTATAAGAGATACTGGATTCCTATATAAATTAAAGTGGTTGTATGAGCAGTATTGCGCAAAAACTAACGACACTTTTTAGTCAGTATATTACTTCAACAACAAGCATACCAGATTTCAGCTTTCGAGAAATCACCATTTTCACAACGCTAATTGAGTACCTAACGACTATTTTACTTATCAATACGATCAATTATATAAAAATCCGTATTTAACTTTGTCAATTATTATATAAATATAGTTCAGGCGATGGGCCAAAAAATCATATCGACAATCAAAACAATTATATTTTTTTTTATCAAAACGGTTTGATTTGAGCATTACAACTAGCATAAAAATGTCTATTTTCTTTGAAGTAAGATGTAACTCTTTAAAGTGGATACAAATTTTTTTTTAATATGAACGTTTTTTCAATCAAAATAGTTGATAGGAATAGGATTTTATTATAAAATATACCTTTTTTTACAATATACACAGAACAAAAGCACGTCGAAGGTCTGCCATGTTTGTTTATTATTGGCAAGTTTTAGTCAATTTTATATTGTTTACACGTTGAACAAGAAATTTTGTATTTTACATATCCCTAATAATCGCAAAATTTAAATGACTTTAATCACGAAAGTTGCCTGAAACAAATAATACAGACAATAATCCACAACCCCAGTGTGATATATTTTACTTTTGGGTTGCCGTAATTAATTTGAAAAAAGTACACATGGGCAAACTTTTGCTCTGCGGACAATGTTTGAAAAATATATCTAAAACAACTCTCAAATAGATTGGATGTTCTGGATTTTGTAAGGGATGGTTCCACGAACAGTGTTTAAGTCTATAAGAAGCAGAAATCGAAAAATATTGTAGAAAAGAGATCGTGGAAATGCAAATCGTGTATTAAGCAGGGTTATGTTTGAGAAGAAAGCTTTGGAAAATGCAATTAAAGGATTATGGCTTTTTGTTAAGAAGGAGATAGTTTACCCAACTAAAACGATTAAAATAAAGAGCATGAATAAACATTTTAAGGTTAGTTCAGCTCACTTAAAAATATATGATAAACAAATTTTGTTTGTTGGTTTATACAGATCTCCAGATGGAGATTTTAATATTTTTTTTCTAACAAGCTTTACAGCCTCCTAGAGCTCATTACAAATCTAATATTTCAACAATTATCTGTTGAGATTTCAACATTGATTTACCCAAGGGGGACGGAAGGCTTTTGAGTTTCAATCCATCTTTAGACAATTCAATCTTGAACTTTTAGTGCGGGATCCTACTAGAGTGGCAGCAATTCAAGCACAACTTGAATTGACAATATATCTGACTTACGGTCAATCTCTCCTGCAGTTTCAAACACTGAACTTTCTGGTCATATATACCAAAAAGTTGCCCTAAATTTAAAACTAAATTTATAGAGTAATTGTGAAGAGTGTGAGCTGGGACGAGCTTTACACTGAACAAGACTTTAACAATAAATTTGAAATTTTCTACAATACTTTTCTCGCTTGTTTCTAGGAAGCATTCCCCTACATAAAGTTTAGGAAAAAAAAGGAACAGAGCATCCTTGGAGAAGGATAACTTTGTGCTCCGAACAAATTCTTGCCTTAATTATACATTGATGTCTGCTCTCCTAACTTGGTCATAAGGGCTGAGTCTCTGTAGCTTTCTCTCCCAGTTGAACGGTCTGGGAAATATGGCAAGTGAAAAACTCAATTCAAGTTGTTTTTTAATCAGGGCACTCAAGAGCATAGTTACTGTAAATGTTTTGAGATTGGTTTATTTTACCATGGTTCAATCTGCTTTATCTTATGGTTTAATTTAATGAGGCTTATCATCTGAAATTCTCTCTTTCTTTAAAAAAAAATTGTTAGGATTATGGGAAATTCAATGTTGCATCAACATTGTAAGCCAACTTTTGAAGAAATGGAACTGCTTACGCGCCCATGCCTCTACATTTTTCAAGTTGCACTCCATGCATGAGACAAGTGGAACAATATTCAACTAAACAAAGATAAACATAACTAACAGTACAAGATGAAATATTGAATTGACCATTACTTTTATGTGACTCTCAGTTTCACGGTGTGGACCCAGATATATGTATAACGACCTAGCAAACCTGTAACTTTGCGATTTATAACTGTAACGTACATTATTGTTATGAAATAAAAGCTATTTGTATTCCTGAACTCAACCTAAGGATCGTGGGTTGGTAGATTTTATCATAAGGCATTTGTAATTTATTTTGTGAATTATACACATGTACAAATTTCGTTTTACACATAGAATCTAAGCTTAATATGGTTCCCATAAATAAACAGTGAAGGAAAATTAATATTTGTTAATTATTATTGTGATAATATAACAATTCTAAATTGATAACTGTTTCTATTATACAAAATTCTAGAAAATTTATAAGACCTGAGGTGAATAGCACCTGTATACGTTCACAATGTACAAAATGTTTCGTTATTGACCTTCAATAAATGCTGCACTTACATTTGTTTCACTATCCCTTATTAAGAAGTCACCATCATGCCCAAATTGATTTAATAAATTATCACATACATTTCTCGTAATGCTTCCATAGTACCAGGGCTTATCAATTAGATGAGGTTTATCTATCATAGAGGCCTGAAAATGATTTGACATAGATTAGAATCAATCGCAACCACATTCAAAGAATGTAGTTTTAGTCAGTTATATTCTCAATGCTCTCATTACTTAAATGATTCTTAAATCTATAAAATGTAGCCTCATTATAATTTGAATTGTTGAATATGTTCAATGAATTAAATCTATTACAATTTAAATAAAACTGTCCCCTAGTTTTGCTAAAATATAAACATATAAACATTATTATAAATTACAAATAAATTAAAAACTGTAAACATTAAAAAAAATATATCAAACATGAAGATATTAATTCTGCAAAATATGTTTCTTTAAGTGTTTTTCAGAAGTATCAATTTTGTTAATATTTTTTAATCGTTTTAGTAGATTATTGTAACAATTAACCCCACTGTGGAATATACATTGTTTGCCAAATTACTTTTAAATTTCATTGTGGAGAAACAATAAGTTTGTCTTGTATTATGGTAATGAATATTATTATGGCTAATAAAATTTAAATTCGTATTTTTATTTTTTTAGCTGATGAATGAATAAAAACACACAATTTAATTTTATACACCATAGAAATGTTTAAAAGATTTTTAGGCTTAAATAGGTTAACGGCGGGCTCCAGATATGGCAAACGGAAAATTCATTTATTGTCTTATTTTGTAACTTTTCTAATGGTTTTATCGTTTTTTTTTACATGCAACGCTCCACACTGATGTTAGATACTGTAATTTTGAATACATGAAAGCAAAATATATTTATTTTAACAAATTAAGAGATATATAGTTACGAATTTTAAACAAAAATTCCAATTATTGGAGAAATTTGTACTCTTAAACATCCAAACTAAATTTTGATCTATATATAGGCCTAAAAATTTAATACACATTAAGTAATTAATTTCATTACAAGAAAAAAATATTGGCGGAATATTTGTATTTTGAATCATATTCAATATATACATGAAAAAGGATTTCTGAAAGCTTAAAGTTAATTTTTGTCCTTGTAACCAATTAATTAAATTTAGGTCTTTATTAATGATAACATATATTCTTGCAAAATTATCTGAAGTATAGCGAAGGATGGTACCATCAGCGAATAATTTAATGGAGCCTTCTTCATTTAATAGAAATATAGAACTTATATATATTAAAAATAAAATTAGCGCCAACATATACAATTTTACCTGAGAGCTAACCATGGAAGAATCCAGTCTTTCTTGTTTGTTCTTTTCTTGATATGGCCTATCCATGTAATCCGAGAGTTCTTGTAGATAATTTCGAGGAACCAAACCAATTTGGCCTTGTGCATTCCTAGCCTTATACCTTAAATTGGTTTCAAAAACTTTAATGCAAAATATTTAGAATTAGATTTAAAACTGCCAGTTAGAGCTGATTTCATATGCTTATATGATGAATATTTAAAATTTATTTTATTGGGCTGAGTATAGAGCCCGAGCCGCGGCTGTACCCAACCGTGGAGCCATCGAGTTAGAGAAAATGTAAGATTTATATAGTAATAGAGTAGATGTCAAAAAGGTTGGAAAGCATGTTCTGGTGGGATTTGTGTAAGAGAGTGACTTGGTCATCAAAAGGTACTTTTCACCATTCGGTCCCTATATCCCGGGAACAGTTTCAGATAAACCATATCTAAGGTACTGAATAAAAAATCTCCTTAAAGTAAAATAATCAGTACTTTTGATACTGTAAGTGTTTTACTTAAGTACTTTTGAATTACCGTTACTTGGGTCAACATATTCAGTACTTTTTTAGTAACTTGCACTGGTACTTAAAATTTGAATGTTGGTTAAGTATTATTATTTCCTAAAAAATGGACTGTAAAATCTTAATCTACCTAAAATACTTTGTAGAAGTACTTAAGTATTTTTAGTTTAGTATTTATAAATAGTTAAGTCTTTTTCGAAAGCAAATAAGATTAAAAAGACATAAGTAGTTTAAAATTGACTTTAAGTGCCAAATTTACTTTGTGTATTTTATCAAAAATAATGCTAAATATAACTTAAAACTAGTAAAACCTATTTATATTAATATAAGCAATCTAATAAACACACACCCAATTTTCGTTGTGTACACAATATGTACACGACTTTCTTTTATATTTTGACACCTAGTTTCAGCTTTACTATAGGAGATACAAAAAAACTTTAAATACAAAAGTAAAAAATTACGTAAGAAAATTGGGGAAAACTGTGCTATAAGAGGCAATGTGTTCCTATTGATTCAACATTTGGAAAGAATATTCCATCCTTCTCTAACGCATTGTGTGTTATGGAAGGATTTTAGTCAGTTTTCCCAGTTGCATTTAAAGCTAAAGGTGTTAAACCTGGTATATTTATAATGGACATGAAAAGACCCATTTAATTAAATAATCATGTACAGGGTGTCCCATTCAATAAAAAATAAGTTATATAAGAAATAGAAGAAAACCCTACTTTTGTATTTAAAGTTTTTTTTGTATCTCTTATAGTAAAATTGTAACTAGGTGTCAAGAGATAAAAGAAGGTCCTGTACACCGATTACTCCTCGATGCTTTTACCAATTTAGACGAAATTTTCAGAAAGTATTCAGGGTAGTGACATGCTTTAATATATTGCCCTAAAATTTGGTGTATATCGCCGCACTCTGAGGTACCTGAGGCTCTAGGGGATCTATTTTTTTCGTCAAGTTATTTCTGGTATTGTCAATCTTAATGTTGAAAATATCAAGTATCTTTATTCTTGGCACAAAACATTTCTTGTATCAATGACTGAAGTGTATCGTGGCAGAGAGGGAAACTAAGGAAAAAAGTTGCATATTATAAAAATATCGTGTTTTATATGGTTTTCGGAGTTTTTAATGGCATAAAGTTCAGTTACAATCTTTTGTGTAATTAGTACTGTGACTCTTTCAAAATTGGACATGCGGTCGGGCCCAGTAGATACTTTTGGTCAACTTGCCTGAATGTTTAATATAAATTAGTTGAAGGTATTTGAGAACGATAAGATAAGAATTATTTTCTCAACTCCCGTTTGACAGAGAAAAAAATCTCTTTTCAATAATATTTAAAAAGTGTAAGAGCTAGAAAAAAATTTCGAATAAAAATTGCATAAAATTCTATGTAAATGGTTAAAATACTTTTTTGTTACTATTGAAATTAATAGAGTTAGGGAGGATATAATTTAAGGTATTATATGAAGAAACTCCCAGTAGGGACACAAACAATAGTGATGTCTAAAAAAAAAGAAAAAAAAGTCTCTTTTGTGAACTATCATCAACAGATAAAATTTAGGTGGATGCATAATTATACTGATTATAAAATATATTTTCTTATATAAATTGCACCATATTTATGTTAGTGATGACTTTCTGTAAAGCCGCCCATGTTTAAAGAGCTTCCAAAAAATACAAAGTTGTGTGTTTTTTAATGGAACACCCAGTATATATATTTTTTGAATTCTTCATCTTTTTTTCTAGATTTTAAAATAAGAGCTTCAAAATATATTGAAAAAATCTATACCGTGTATGAAAATGCACGTTTTTATTATTGTTTATTCAAAATGAGAATATTTAAATTCTAGTAAATTAGTTTAAAAGAATTACAAATATAATGCAGTTAAGTTAGTTGTTCAGATTGCGTAAACCCCACACCTACAGTTTCTTGGCTATATTTGTATGCCTTTCCTTCCTTAACACTTCAGTTTAACGACAGAACAATATGTTTTGCCATTACAGCTTTAAAAATGCAGACAACGCATATTTTTTTACAGAAAAGTCTTGTAAACTCGGCGTTTAAATATAAATACATAATGCTTTATCATCTTTTTCTAGTAGTTATAATGCGTATTTTCTTCATATAGAACGCAATTTTTTATGTAATTTTTCTGTTCTGATTGCAACACTTAAAAATCAGTTAAATACTATATCAAGATGTACTCTTAGTACATAAGTATTACAAATCTACTTTAAGTATTTAATAAAAACTGAATACCCAAAAGTACTTTAAGTATATAGGTATATGGTAAGTACTTCGAAGATGTATTTAAAACTAAATAAAAACATGTACTTGATACTTACACTTAAACTAGCTTTTTTAAGTAAAAATACTGGTAAATAATACTGTAAGTAGATTTTTAAAATGAAGGACTTAATACTGGTTACTTTAAGTACTTTTGCTTAGTACTTATCACAGCTTTGAGATAAACTTTTAAAATTTGTTACGTCTTTAAAGCACACTTGGGACTCTTGAACGGTAGATTTTCGTTATCATTCACTATTATTTTTAAAAAAATCGGATTTTTATGAGCATCGTTTGATATACTATAACTTTCATGGTTTTCCGAACACTACTTAAAATGGGCGGGATCAAAGTTTAAGCTATATTCGGCTTCAATGATAGGGCCAGTTCCTTGGCAGAACCTGGATGCAATGGAGTTAATGTCTGTAAGTGGCGGGAAAAAACTTCAAACAGGAAATATAGAACGACCAAGCTTTTGGGCGTTTACTAATAGTAAATTATTCTTCATACAGTAATTTTTTACTCGGGTCCACAGGGGGGTACAGTCGCCGCCTGATCTAATATCAGGATTAGGTTGAAATATTGAACTCATCTTCTTAGTTGATGTAAGTGTATAACAATTATATGCATATGCCCTATACTACTACAGAGCTACTGCAATGAAACTTCATTTAAAATCATTCAATTTAGTTTTCTTATTAACCAAAATCTAAAACTATAATTTAAGTTTCAATATATTAATTTACAATTTTAATGGAAATGATATTACATAACCTACCACTATCTCACTCAGCATATAAAATATGGTAAACAATTTTCCAATTCCTATAACTTTTATCACACCTATTTTTAAATCTGGTGATCCCAGTGATGTGCATAACTATAGAGGTATCAGTATTCAATCAGCAATATCTACTACACATACAACTTTTTGACTCACTTGTTACATCATATATTGCATGGGAATGTAGAGAGATCATTTCTGAGGAGCAACATGGTTCTTTTGTTGGCCGATTAACAGTTACTAATTTGTTAATTTACCAGGATTACCTGTTGGGTGCCTTTGGAAAAAGACTTGTTTACACTGATTTTTCAAAGGCATTCAGCAGGGTTAGTCATTCACAATTATTGGCAAAATTGAGAGCTCTGGGAATGGGTTACCAAATCCTCAAGTGGTTTGGTAGTTTTTTGGCTAATCGGGTTCAGTGTGTTAGAATTAGCAATTATGTTTCGTGTGAAATACCGGTCTTTTCGGGTGTTCCCCGGGGCTCTCACTGTGGGCCCCTACTTTTCTTACTATTTGTAAATGACACAAAAAACTTTATTAGTGATGCCTGTTTCTTAATGTTTGCCGATGACCTGTAATTATTCAAAGAAATTTATTCTCAAGCAGATTGTGTCCTATTACAAAATTTATTTTTGTGGTCTAAAATAAATGGTCTGGAATTAAACATTGTAAAGTGCTGTTGCATTACATTTTGTAGGGAGCGAAATCCCATAGTTTGTGATTACACAATTGACAATAGGGTCCTTAACAGAGTTGATAAAGTAACCGATCTTGGTGTCATTTTAGATAATAAATTACTTCTGAATAGGCATATAAGATCTTTATTCAGAAGAGCGAATAAAAACTTAGGTTTCATTACAAGGTTTGGAGGAGATTTCTCCTGTCATATATATTGCTCCTTTGTTCGTTCCGTCATGGAATATGCTAGCCAGGTGTGGTCCCCTCATTATGTAACTCATATAAAGGAAATTTAAGTTAAAGATTCCCCCAGTATTGGGACATACAGATTATAATATAGTATTGTCAAGACTTAACTTATTTTCGTTGGAAAAAAGAAGGCTGCAGGCGGATCTCTGCTTTTTATTTAGACTTATGGAGGGGGATGTTGATTGCAGTTACCTTCTTGGATGACTGAATTTTAACATGGTCCATAGAACTAGATCAAATAATTTATTATATGTGGAGTACCACAAAACAAACTTTGACATGCATAGTCCATTGGTGGTATGCATCACAACCATAATAAATTCGATTTACTATTAAATGTTCCTATGTGTAGATTTAGGAGTGCACTCAGCAGGTTTTTAGCATGATTCAATTTGCTTATTGCTTATATTAATTAATTTATGATGTAATTTTCTACTATGATGTTGTTAACTGGATGTAGTTTAAGTATTCTTTAATATTGATGCATTTTCTTAAATTTTATTGTAAATTGGTGTTAGCCGTTGATTAAATAAATAAATAAATATACACTGCTAATTAACAGTTCCTTATTGGTTCTGTTTACTAGAGCCAATACGGAGAAAAATGAAATCTTAAGAAAATTAGGTCAATTTTTTTTCATTTTAGCTTTCCAACTGCTCCTTTTCGTTTCCTGCCAATATCCACCAAAAATGGTCCTGATGATTTTTTTCGTAAATAAGATTTTTTCTCAGATAAATTGATCAGAAAATATAGCTCAGTTATCTAAAAACCTGAAAATTGTAAATGCGGTATGGGATCTAATTTATAATAACTTAAACAAAAATTACCATTTTTGGATATCTAAAAATGAATTTGAAAGAGGAATTCTGTGGTTAGAACATGTGATAATTAGTTTTTATCTGCAAACTGGACATATATGATAATTTGCAAGTAAGAAAAGTGATAGGTTCTTCTCTTCACATATAAAAAGTCAATCATCAATATGACGAATAGGAAAATTGTGAATTAACCTTTGATTTCCCAAAGTGTGGGTCGCGTTTAGATACTAGGGAAATCGCGAGAGGATTTCCAAAATCACACTCACAAATGCTAAAACAATAACTTACAAATAGAATAAAACACACTAAAGCACAACAAAACAAACAACTACTTATACATATTTGAATGACACTAAAATGATAGGGTTCTTAGATAGCATAGATTTTCATAGCATATATTCTACCAAGGTTTCTGTTTGTCGCCATTTCTGAGTGAGATTTTCATGAATAATTTGGAAAACAGAATAATGAAAAGTTATTTTGCCTCCTTCCAAACAGCATATAAAAGATACGTGGATGATATTTGCATTGTGTAGAATGGCAACAGACAACAGTTGGAAAAGTTTATACAATTCGTTAACTCGTTGCATCCCAAAATTGAGTTTACATTGGAAATGGAGGATGAAGGAAAACTACCGTTTCTTGACCTTTTGCTATCGAAGAAACACAGTAGGATAGAGTTTGATGTTTACCCGAAGGCATCGTCCACGGATAATGTTATTCAGTATGCTTCAAACTCTCCTTATACACATAAATTAGCCGCGTTCAACTCCTTTTTTGTATCGCTTTTAACAAGGCGTTTAATAAGGAGCGTGATGTAATGTAGATTGCTATCATTAATGCTTTTCCTTTGGAGTCTATCACCAAATTATACATTTATAAACAAATACAAAATGTCCTATACTGTCATACATTCAAAACTTACGGATGAGACACATTTTTTCTAGTGCATTACTTTTTTCAGAAGTATTTGTCTCCAATTGGCTAAATTTTTTAAAAATATTCAGTCTCAATATTTCATTCAAAACAGTAAATACTCTCAAGAGACATTTGGTAAGGACAAAGGACACAACCGATAAATTGTCCAGATCTGGGGTTTATGTGCTAAATTATAGCGAATGTTCCAAGACCTCTGTGGGACATACAGGTAGAAAAATTTCCACAAGAGTGAGAGAACATTTGAGTCTTGTCAACAAATTCAGAAATACTGATATAACTGAGACTGTTTCAGCTTTTGCTAATCATTTGTTAGAGTCAGATCATGAATTTTTCATTTCTGACGTTGATGTCTTACATGAATGTCCGAAGTGGAAAAAGCTTGGCCTTCTAGAAAAAATCGAAACAACCAAAGCTATAAAAGTCCTATTTTCACTTGCGTTAACTATGTTTTAAATTTCGAACCAACCCTAATATTTAACAATTTAATGTAATAATAATTGTAGGCAACCTTCATTTCATTCACTAATTTATAGAATGAGAGTTTTTGGTTAGTTTCTTTGACTAGCCCAGTGGTCTGTAGGTACTTACTTCTATACTTATCTTTTTTAATACTTTTTTAGTATTTTATTTTGTTTATTCACTCGAGACTTAACCTCATTTTAGCGTCAATCAAATATGTATAAGTAGTTGTTCGTTTTGCTGTTCTTTAGTGTTCTTTGTTATATTTGTAAGTTATTGTTTTAGGATTTGTGAGTGTGATTATTTACTAAGGTTCTCTCTGTTGTTTGTAGGTCTGATGATGCTCGAATATGACAATATGATCAGATTGACATCTTATCATAACCTTGGCACCAGCGCTGCATGTCACAAAGCATTTCGCATGATCGAAATTAATTCTTTAGCAATTTTACGTGACTTACTGATTTTTGCAATGTGATATGCAACTCGATAACGTGCTAGTAATGCTTTTTCATTAGTAGTTGTTGATGATATAAGACTGCCTTGCTGCTGGTGGAGGAAACTTAGTTTTATTTCAAAGAATTCTGCAGGCTTGTTTTTTCTTCTGTATGTTTGATATTTAATTTTCGAAGCAGCTTTGATGGATTCATAATTTATTTAGGTAAGACTTAAGCGCAAACTAAACACTTCGGTTTATTTCAAATAACAGTAAACCCATATTTCAGATATTCATCGCTGTACATTCTATTTTTCTTTGTATTCTTGTCACTTTGGGATGTAGGTGTTTCTAATGATATAATAAATGTCAAAGAACGAATATAATGGCGCGTAAATTATCTTTCAATTTTTAACCTTGCAATCGGCACAGCTCACAACTTGCAAACGACAATATTTAAGTTAGAAGTTATATCGGAATATAAGCAAGGTTTGTGTATAAGCGACTAAGTACACATTGATATGTCCACATTTCGTATATATACGCAAGTAACGAACAGATTTTCTGCTTTGAATTTAATAGCGTGACTTTGTAATAGATGGTGACCGGTAACTTAAAACAACCGATTTTCGTGTAAGTCCGAGCAAAAAAATCATCTTGTGAAGTAAAGGTCCCTAAAGATGCCTCATACAAATTATTTTCTATTTCATTCTCCCTTAATAAATTGAAGGATTCATTACAAGAAAAGTTCAGGTAAACCTAATTTATCAGTATTTTACTTTTGCGAAAAGTAAATAGAAGAAAATTAGATCCGCTACTTCCTTTTGCATTTATGAATCCTTCTGAAGAGTCAGGCGTTTAGCAGTTTTGACGTTATATTTTTTATTGTTCATAAATCTATATTTTATTTACTCTAAGGGTAGAACGATTAAACTATTTCATTGTGAAAACAGGGGAAAGATATATACAAGTAGGACCTGAACCTGAAGCAGTGAATATTTCAGAAATAATCATTTAAAAGTTGAACACGTCATATACATAATCCAATGTGTCATATAATAGAAATAAATCATTTCGATGACAATTATTGAAATAAAGCAAAGGCAACTCTTGCTTGTTAAATGTGGAAAAATGGTATTAAACTCAATACTGATACTATTATGCAAAATAAACGGTTAAACCACATTTTTAAAGGGAATTTAATAACAAAATTTACCACAAATAATGTATAGTCCATGCAAGGCATTAAATTTTTAATAAGCAGACGAAACATACAAAAAAGATAACATTTTTTGACCAGGAGATAAGAAAATATATAAATTCCTGAAAAATTCACACAGTTATTATTTAAAAAGAAACCGCAAGAATAATTTTACCTTATATTTTTTCATAACTATTGTGGCATATCACCAGTAAATAATTCCTCTTTTGGGGTTTTCATCCTCTGCATATACCAATTTTGAAGTTCACATCAAATGATAATTTTTGTGATAAATTGAATTTAAAAAAATGTCAAATAAAACATAAAAGCCTTTAGCACCCTTTTTATACCAAAAGGGCATTCATTTTTTATTCCGTTTCTAAGCTATGTTGAAATCAAAAAGATGAGAATTTAGCACCCGACAAAGCAGCGATTTTTCACTTTTAAATGTAACTTTCAAACAGTCTGATTTTTTATTAACACTTCCCATTTATCCCAAATTTATTTAAAAAATATTTATTTTTTTGCTTAACATGGTTTATAATTCAATTTCTGAAAGTGTAAACGGATTTCCAAACGTCCCTAGTCAAATGTGCATGGTCGCACTTATATGTACATGTTCAGAACCTGCCTCATAAAACATTCCCAAATAAGAATACATATGCAAATTGTAACTAGAAAATATTTAGTCAATTGTTGTTTGACTTGGTGTATTTCCAAAAATCTACATATACAAACAGGTTTTTTTTTTACTGGCTTTTTAGTGTTACATGGCTTGAAAGTGGTTATTTTATAAGAAAATAGGGTAGAATTTGTATGTCACAAAGCTTTTTCTGTGAATTAAACTTAAGGGAAAGCAAAACATTTCTGTGATAAGCACATACCATTCAGGGTCACTTGGAGGCCTATCAAGGATTTCCAAACGGTCACCCTTTTCAAATGACAGTTCTTGCTCATTGGAAGACGAAAATGAGTACAGTGCTACTACAATATCCAGTACATTTTCAGCCATCGCATAGGTATGCATAGTATCGTCCAAATCTCCTTCTTCTTGTGTATAGTTTGAAGGGAACCATCCAGTGATATTACTACTCTGACCCCGCCACCATCCTTGAAAAAAATAATCATATTAAAAATGGCACAATATAACCAAAATTTAGTATTATAAAGGATGATCCCGATATTTGTGAACAGGCCTTATATCTCTATTATTTGCACAAATAAGAAAACACTTTAAAAACTATCAATTAAAGAAAATGACAAAATAAATAAAAAAATTGTTAAATTTAAATGCAACACCCTCTATTTATTTATTCTTAACATTCCCAACCAACTATACAAATTCATTACAGGGATTATTAACAATAATAATATAGCAAACAATTAGGAATAATATTAAATAATAAAATAAATCATAATTAAAAAACAAAAAAATAATATTAATACCGTCAAAATTATTTCTTCATTAAAATATTTCCATAGAAGTATTTTTTATTTCCTTTGTAATTATTTTATTTTGTTCAACTTTATTGATTTCATTTGATTACTTATATGATTTTTACTTATAAATATAGAAGATATTTAATTTCAATTGGATATAATTTTTGAATCTTCTGCAACACAGTATCTAATTTCTGAAAAATTATTTCCAAAATAAAAAATAGTATTATCCGCAAATAGTATTATAATTACATTAAGTTTTAATATTGAAATTGAATTTATATACATTAAAAATAAAATAGGTCCTAATATTGGTCCTTGAAGTACATCCCATTATATTTCTTTTCTAGAACTAATGTCGTTTGCAATTAGGACATATTGCTGTCTACCGTTTAAGTAATTTTGAAACCAATAATAAATATTTCCTAGAATTCCAATACAGTATAATTTTTTAATAAAATATTATGATTAACTGTATCAAAAGCTTTGCAAAAGTCTAAGGGTAAGATACAACATATTTTTATTTTGGTCCATTTTTAACTAAATATCAGTGATAATATGCAGTCTCTGTACTACTAGTCTCGAAATCCATATTGACCAAGGGATAGTAAATTTTTAGTTTCTAAGTTATTTTGCATTACTTTTTCTAGAATTTTTTATACAACTGGTAATACAAATATCGGCCTATAATTATTTGGATTAATATTATTTCCTCCTTTGTGAAACTCAGACTTTTTTTTTGAATAATACTTGTTTTAAAAGATAAATGAATTAGGTTTTTTAAAATTGGGATTAATTGATTTTTACTGCTTTATTTTTTATAGAAATAGTATTATGTCCACTATATTTTCTTGAATTTAGGTCATTAATAATTTCTCCTACAGTCCCAACAGTTATATTCCCGGTAAACATACAATTTTCTTGCATTGGCTCTGCTTCCAATTTAAGGTCTCTTAATGTTTTACATAAATTTTGTGTAATTTTTATAAAATTCTTATTTATTTCTTCACAAATCACAATTTCTTCTTTTATTTTTCTTAGTCAATTACAAGATATTCAATACCATTTTGTCTGGCTTGTTTCGTGTGAGTGTTTGTTAATAGATAGTTAATATTTTGCCATATACTTTTCTGTTCAAAGGAATTAAATTGTTCTTTACTGATTGTGCATTAAAATATAATAATTTCATATTTTTATTCATAAAAGTAATTTTTTTTCTTTTTCTCTTGATATTCTAAATAACTGGATTTTGCATTGGTTACTTCAAGATTGTAATAAAAATTTGTTTCATATTTACTATTTGATAGATTAAAGTCATTAAAAGTGGGATTTTTCTCTTTACAAATCCAATAAGAATGGTTTCCAAAACAGAAAACGCATATTTGTTTTTTTGTACGTTCTTTTAACTTGTGTCCATATTCACAGCATTGAAGGCAAAAAATAACGTCCAGATATTCTTTAATTTTGCAGAGATGCCATCCCAGAGAAATTTCCTTATTTATCAACTTTTGAAATGTTTCTAAATATATTATAATTTTTTTGAGTACATTTTGTTCTTCCTAAAATATGTAATTTATCATCATTGTCCAAACGCTGAATAGCTTAAAGTTCGTCTTTTAATTCTAGGTCACTGAAGTCTTTTCGGTTTCTAATTATGACTAATTTTGGTGGTTTTAATTTCGAAATATGTATAGTATAATTCTCACCCAATGTTTTTTCACTTAATACTTTTAGTTTTCCAATTTCTTCCTCTGACTTAATAATTACACCACCATTATTAATATCTTCTACTTTTTTATAAACATTTGCCATTGCTGTGTTTATTTTCTTCCGAATATGTTGTTTAGTTAGTTTGCTACTTTGATAGTTTTTCAGTCTAATAATTACTACTGGCATATTTTTATTTGTATTAATTGTAGGTGTTAGTTTTCTTTGTGATAGCCCATCACAAAAGATATACCTTGGCTTGATAAAATGGTTATTACTCAGTTGTTACAATGAAGACTCAAATTTGTTTTCCAAATCATTCAGTTTCTTTAATATATTATTGCTTTCTACATCTAACTTTTGCAGGAGTTTTTCTATTTATCATTCATTTCTTGAACTACATTTTTAAATCCATGTTTTCTCTATGTAGAGTTTTATTTGCCTGTTTCAGTTGTTATTTAGGACATTTTTCACATGTCTATTCAGTTCTTGTTTTTTTTTTCAAGTCGCAAGCTTCCTTTTTTGATAATTTTCCACATGACAGGTAATACCAATCATCGCATTTCGATTGCATCCTGTACAGTTATTATCACTCTCATCTTGATTAAAATCTGTTTTTTTTTTAAATTTATTGGTTTTGTTTTTAAAATGTCTTGACTAGTTATTAAAAATTGTTTTAAATATTCTTTTTACTTACTGTCTTGGGAAGTACTTTTCGAGCAGATAAATGGTTCCACCACTTTCATTCAAATATTGTTAAACATTACTGTCATTTTCATCCAAATTTTCGTTAACGTTTGTTGTTGTCATTTTTTCCATTTTTTTACTTCTCATTAGTATTATTATACATCCTTTGTTCAGTACACACGGGTGTTGTGTTCCGTCGTTTTTTATGTTTTTTTCGGGTGTTTTACTGCATTAAATTCCCAATTTGTTTAGTGCCGTGGAAAATACATCAAATCTCATCAGATCGACCTAAATTAATTAATAGATATCTCATCTTGCTTGCTTTTAAGCTTTGTTTCTTGCTGTGGAATCCGAAATATTTCAAACATTTATAAGATCTATTTATTCACACTCCAGTGATAAAGAAATAACATAAAAGTGCAAAAAATAAGTAAACTGTTTTATGCTTCTGTTCGACGATTGAAATTTAGGATTGTTAACGTTGCCATAGTGGTCCGAAATGTACAAATTGTAATACCATTGTCATTTTGTGATTTTAATTTATCTCTATCTCCAACTATTTTACTCTGAAGATAATGTCACTCTTAAAGTGCACGAGCTGCCTTAAGCAATGCATTCTGAAAGCCAGACCCAAAGACGACGAACTTTTTGGAACTCCATGCGACGGCTGTGAGCGATGTTTTTGTAAAAAGTGTGCTCAACTGACAACAACAGAAACCCATGCAATCTCCTTAAACCAAAGGAATATCTTATTCTACTGTAGGCAGTGTAAGCCACTGGTAGGAGACATCCACAAATTTAAAAACCTTTAAGATGAACTGGCCAATCTCAAGTTGAAAGCATTGGAGAAAGACATATCCATTGAAAAATTGGAATGTAAATACTCTGATAATTTGCAGCAACTTAATAAGGAATTATCTGGCCTCCTTGCTGACAACGCAGCAAAAGATGCTCACATAAAGAGACTGAAGGAGGAGACCGCGCTCCTGAAAACGCCAAGGACAAATACATTTCTAACGTAAATCAGTATGCTGAAACTAAGCCAAGTTGTATAAATTTACAGCTAAAAAATGCAAATAAAGCCTTTCTTAATGATATTAAGGAAATCCAGTCCAAGAATGAAGTATTAGTGAGGGAGCTCAGTGAATTGATGGGCTTAAAGAATAACCTTCTAACTAGCATTGAAGTATTGGAAAAGGAAAATGAACTTTATGACAAGGAGCTGAAGGAGGCCAAACTGGAACTCTTTGAAGCCAAACAAGTCTCACAAGATACACACTCAAGTCCCAGTTCAAGTCAAAAAAGGTCATTTAAGCTCACACATGAATCCCTAAATATTACTGTTTGCGCAAATAAGGAGAAACATAGAGTGCTGCTGGTAACAGATAACGTTGGTACACATCTATATGCAAGTCTCCGTTCGATCCTTGGTGATGATTTCCATCTTGAAGTAATGTGCAAACCCAATGCCCCATTTAATGACCTCCTTTCAAGTGTGCGTGACTTTGCCAGAGACTATACATTTTCTGACTGTGTAGTAGTTTTAGGTGGCATTTACAATTTTGAAGTAGATCCTATGATAATTAAAGCGTTGTCAATTAATTATATGCACCATTCCTACAAAATTTCATGGCGTATCATCAACAAATAATATTTTAGGAATCAATTCTAGTTTTAGGCAAATAATTGATAAATTGAAATGTAGTACAATTGATAACGCAGATTTATTAGACTAGTACAATAGTAACTTAATCGATAGGGACTATATGAGAAATCGTATTTATTTGAGCAAAACGGGTCGTTTTAAGGTTTCTAACTCAATTAAAAATGCGATTTTATCTTTTGCTTCCCTTTGCTCATCACCAGACTTGGTTGTTCTTGGTGGCACTGAGAGTTTCGGGGATATGGATGGTGACGCAAATGGTCCCTTGGTGGGCCAAACTAATGCATCTGAGGTCCCAGTCTGCAGTGACACGGTCGTGTCTCAAAATTTTTCAAATCTGGAATCTAATATTCGGGATACTGTTGATCCCAATAGCATGCAAAATATATCTTTTTTAGATCCAGCACAGGCAAAACTGATGGGCCAATAGTATCTGTGTCTAGGTCAATGAATCTCCGTGTTGCACATATAAATATTAGATCCCTCATTCCATCATTTCACTTTTACATGTTTCTGGTTACCAGCTTTTTCGTAGTGACAGAATAACTCGCGGAGGGGGCGTTGGTGTATATATGGCTGACTGTATTAAATGTAAAGTCATTGATATCTCCGCGGCAAGTGATGGAATGTGTCAAGTCGAACAACTTTGGATAGAATTGTCTTTGAAAAACAAAAGTGTTTTAATGGGAGCGCTTTACAAGCCTCCATCAGTCAGTTTTAGAAACATATTTTGTGTTGAAAATATATTATCCTCCCTGTTGCCTTCTTTTGATTATACCCTTCTCTTGGGTGACCTGAATGTTGATCTCCTAAGTGAGACGGTAGAGAGCAACCAGTTAAGATCTTTGTTACATATGTTTAATCTAAAACAAACTATCACCGACCTAACAAGAATAACGAGAAGCACATGTACCCTTATTGATATTCTTTGTGTAGACAGTAATGCTAATGTGGTAAACTCGGGAACTAAAGACTTGCTTAATCTCACAGATCACAGACTTATTTACTCTACTATCGAAATTGAAATACCCAAAAAGACCTCAAAAATAATATCCTATAGAGACTTTCGCTCTTTTAATCAGCAACAATTCGACATTGAGATGCAAAGATTCAATTTCGGTGATGATGCTTGGCAACGGGGAACCTTGGATTGTAGACTTCAAACTCTTAATCAGCGACTGACCGACGTCTTCGATAGACACGCACCCTTCGTAACTGTTAAATTAAAACGGAAGTATAAACCGTACATTACAAACACAATAAAAGAAATCATTCAATTAAAGAAAAAAGCATTTAATAGATTTAAACGCACTCGTAACATTGAGCATAAAAACTTCTACATAGATATTAAAAACTACCTTTCTTTCGCAATACGCAGTGAAAAAAAGGCATATATGTCATTTGAACTTCAGAGAGCCAACAAAAACTCCAAAATGCTTTGGTCTTGACTTAATACATGGAATGTTCATTCAAAAAATAATTCTGAAATTCCTAATCATTTAAAAAATCTATAAGATATTAGTAATCAATTTGTTGATGTTAGGAGGGTGGCCGCTCCGGTTGATGCTGAGGTCCGTGACTTCTATAATACTAATAGGCTAGAGAGTCTAGATAATAGAAACTTTTCTTTTAGGTTCATATCTGAATATGACGTTCTCCAAGCTTTCTCTCGCATCAAATCCAAAAGTATTGGCGTCGATGGAATAAGTTATGTCATGCTTCTCTTTGGTCTTGAACATGTAGTTTCAATTATGGCCAGATTATTCAATCAGTGCCTTCAGGAAAAAGTGTTTCCTGAAATTTGGAAAACATCTATAATTATACCCATTCCCAAAAATTCTAAAATCGAGTCAATCTAAACTAAGGCCCATCAGTCTATTGCCAATCCTGGCTAAAATGTTAGAATTGCTAGTTACTGATATGATAAATGACTATATTTTGACTATTGGCCTACTTCCTTAAGTTCAGTCAGGCTTCCGGAAGCACCATAGCACTGCTACCGCACTCACCAAGGTCACTACAGACCTTGTAACTAATCTCGATGAAGGTATGGCATCCTGTCTTATACTCCTAGATTACAGCAAGGCCTTCGATTTAATTAATCACTCTATGCTGGTTGCTAAAGCACGTTATTGTGGTTTCTCCGAGCCAGTGTGTCAATGGCTTGCCAGTTACCTATACTCCCGTGTGCAAATAGTTGAGTTGGATGGAGCCAGATCCAAGCCTGTCACTTTGCAGCACGGGGTTCCTCAGGGAAGCATTCTTGGTCCCCTGTTATTTAATTTATATACTTCTGATCTGCCCAAGCAGGTTCGTTTCTGCTCCATCCACCTCTACGCGGATGATACACAATTGGTTGCTGGTTTTGAACCGGAAAATGCTTGTCTAGCTTTTCAGCAGATTAACTGCGATTTGAAATCTATTTTAGAGTGGTCCATTGGGCATGATATGTTGCTTAATGCAAATAAAAGCAACTATTTGGTTATTGGCACTAATCATATTATAAACAAAGTAAACATGCACAACTTTGTTTCGTTACATATTGATGAGGATCTTCTACCCTCTGCAATATGTGTTAAAAATTTGGGCGTCACATTTGACGCAAACCTTAACTTTGAATATCATATCAATAAAAAACTATCTTCTTTATACTTTAAATTAAAAAGTTTGTATCAGTTTAAATTTATTCTACCCGAAAAAGTTAAACTCTTACTAGTGGAATCACTCATTCTTTCACAATTGGATTACTGTTGTATAGTCTATTAAAATTATTTAAACTTGGAATTTAGTAACAAGATTCAACGGGCCCAAAACGCTTGCATTCGTTATGTTTATTGTGTATACAAATTTTCTCATATCACTCCCACTTATGTACAAAACAACTTGCTTAAATATGAATATCTAGTGATGCTTCTATTTGGTGTATTTGTGTACAAACTTTATAAAACAAAATGTCCGATTTATCTATGGAAATATATTGTAGCAAGACAGGAAACTCACAATCTAAACCTAAGAAATGTTATTAGATTTAATCTACACCAACATCGCACTTCTAAGTTTAGAAACTCATTTGCTTTTCGGGTGATACAATTGCTTAACTCACCTGTATTTAATTTAATTACTCAAAACGCTATTAAAACCTTTAAGACCAAATACAAGAATGAGTTACTGAATTTAATGTCCTAACAGTGTAGTAAATTACCTTTGAAATGTTTGGATTTTGGTAATAGGTATTAATGTTTTTATAGTTAAGTTACTTTATTTTTAGATATCACGGAAGAACGCCCTGCGAATGCTACCTTTTATGTAATTATTTTTGTATATTGCATAATAAATGTTTTTCTATTCTATTCTATTCTATTATATTTACATTAAGCTGTGCTTCAATTTTTGTCCCATATACCTTATTCGCCAATAATTTAATGTTCTTTATGTATTATTTGTTTTTGATATTTTATGTATAAATTATATTTTTAACTTTGACAATATACATGATAATGTTTTAACCTTGTTTGTTGTTTTTGACTATCTCCATTTGTTTTCAAGATAATCACATAAGAAAATGGACAATTGACTTTGAGAAGCTGTAAAATATAAACTGTTTGACCTAGGGAGAAACGAATTACACTTTTTCTACCTTAGTTTTTTATTGTCTTTCTTATGGTCCAAGGAAAAGTAAAAATTTATCTGAGAAAGTTTAATGTCAATTTTTGAATGTAAATAACTCGATAACATCTGAAGATAAGCATCCCTGCTTCAAATGGCCTAGAATTTGGCTGCACAGAATTAAAACAGGTAATACAGATGGACGTTGCATTTAAATTGACGATTTTAAAACAATGTTGTTTTTTTTTTAATTTTATAGCTGATATCAATAAAATTTTTGAAAATATCACAAATACTCTAGAAGTTTCTTATTTAGAGTTTTTCTCTTATATTTACAAATAAATGATATATAAAGCTTGTTCAAAGATATCTGGATCACCCCGTATATAGAAGCATTTTTATAGTAAATAAATGCTGCATAATTAAATTTGTTAAAGGTGCTAATGACAATAAAAGTTCAAAGGTCCAAACCCAATATTTAGAATTTTCCTACTTAGGAAGAAATATTCAACTCAAGCAACACTTATTCCTATTTTGGTTTCAAAATTTGGAAACTTTGGCTCTGAAATTTTTTTTTAACAATTTAATGAAAAATCTAATAATTCCAACATACAATAAGATATTGCCAACAGAATAAAATGTTGGTGGGGGATGCTCCCTCTGAGTGTTGGCACCTGCCCTAATCCTCCTACACATTAATGATCTGCTTTCTTTTACCAGCAAGCTACGCTATGCTGACAATAGTACACTCCACTCCAATATACAATTTCCCAAACCTGTCTCCAAGACTGAAATTTATGATATGCGCTTATGACTTTATGCCTAACTAGGGGCCTCATTAGAAATTTAGAATGGAGAGCAAAGAACCTTGTCCAGTTTAACACCACCAAGACACAATCATGTTTACTATCTCACAAATTATCTCCCAGATTGGGTTTTAGTCTTAGTTATTAATTTATATCTACATAGTTATAATTTGTACATGTAATGTGACAATATTTGTATTTTAGCATATAGTGTTAATATAAAACTGACATTTTTCGATCAGCACACATTATTCCCACCATAACCGATTTTCAAAACATCACAAACTCAATTAGTTTTGTGAGATTGCAACTGCTAAAAATTAAATTAGATAAAACAAACCGTACATACCATCATTACTCTTCTCAAGTATTAAAATCCTAGAACCTTTGACTAAAGATAATTCATCTGCTTGTTGAGCTTGGTAATTATATTTCACAACAGCAATTCCTATAGCTTCGGATGGGTCAGCAGCAGCTCGCCTAGCCATACTAGGAGACTCTACAGTTCGAGATGGTGAATTACTTGAAGGTAAAGTTTTAGAACCTGACCCTTTCTTTACCTGTGGAAAAATTAATCTCTATTTGTAAAGCGTCATTTTAACTTGTCCACATTTTAAATAACTTTCTTATTTCTCAAGTTATCAAAATGATCCCAAAAATAAATTATAGTTTCCAAGTTTTATATAACATAAAGCTAATATAAAAAAATTGTCAATTTTCAGAGATTAAATATAATTTGCCTTTTTTTTTTTTAATGTGACACCCTGTACATTTTACTTTCAATATATAAGTAGCTAAAAATAAACGAGAAAATGGAGAACTTCATCATAAGAGAAATCTAGTCAAAAGATCAAAAGAGAAAGGGAATCTTTGTCATACACATTGATCTATGGCGCAACTTTTATTCATTTTCTCAGATATTTTTTAAACTAAAGATATCAGACCTAATATATTTACAATGAGGACTAAAAGGTCTATCTATTAAAAGCAAAATTTACAGGGTGAGTCGTTTAAAAATATCCAAGTTAAATTTATATGTTTGACAATTCATGCTTTACTTGATAACTGCCCATATAATTTATTTTTCGGATCATCGAGATCTTGAAAAATAAGAAAATTATAGCATATTCAAATGTCCACATTTTAAAAACTTAAAATGACCACGTTATACAGTCGTACAAGATAGATAAAAAGATAAGTATTAAAAGTTCAGGAAGCAGAGACTTTTTTTTAGGTCAGAATATGTGGAAAGGTCAACTCATGAAAATGAGACAGCAGGCCATTTTTCTTGATTGTGGCTCTCAAAAATATTGCAAGAGTTGCAGATGACATTCATTTTTTTTGCTAATATCTGCAAAAATATTGTATATGTAAAATGTAAATGTGAATGTAAAAAATGATGGTCAGGATGGGTTTGTATTCTAAAACTTCATTAAAATTCCCTGAGCTTTTCCAGGTTTTCCTCTCTTTCAATTTATTTTTCCAGACTAATTTGTAGACAACTATATGTTTAAAAACAACCTAATAAGAATCCGTCAGAAATATAATAAAAGATTTTCATCGAAAGTTGAAACGCAACAAAAAACTATGTAAAATAAATATATATTTATACAAAGTTAATTATTTATTTGAAATGTATTTATTATCGTATTGCAAAATTTGAACCAATAGGTACGGGTTGTAAGAATTCTACAGTAACCATAAGATAAAAGAACTGCTACTAGTCATATAACTTTTTTTTGTTTCCTTTACTTTTGCCTAGTATCTACCTAACAAGAAATTAAGCTTGGTTCATGTTAACAAAATTAGCTTTAGTTATAATTTAAGTAATAAGAATGTTTATTTTATTTTCCTCTTAAGACAGTAGTAATGATATTGTAAAAAATCACCTCCCAAGAATTTTTAGGGTCCCCAGGTGCCAAAAAACGTGTTATCTCAATTCCATCAGTTTGTCTACGCAAGAATTGATATAGAGATAAACTGGAATCCAAAAGGGCGGAACAAAATGGCGACCTAATAAAAAATTTTAAAAATCAATGAAAAAACTACTTATTTTATTGATCTTAAATTTTGCTCAAAAACCAAGCGTGACATAAGTCGAAACTGATAAAATATTTGTATGAACCCAATATGGTGGAACAAAATAACAGCTTATTAAACTGTTTAAAAAACAATATAAAATACTTCCCTCTTATGAGGAAAATAAAAACGAAATGCATTTGCTTTAGCCAGAACATCTCTCATTAGAATTTCCTTTTATTTGGAATAGTGAAAGACAATTCAAAATATGTTATATAAAATACCGAGGAAAGTTCTGGATAAAGGAAATTTACTTTTTTTTTTAAATTGCTTCAATAATATTTCTAATTTTAGTATTAAATATCATTTCAATATCTTCAGGTGGAGATGGTTTAGGTTTAGTTTCTTATGCAATTACCTTAAATTTAAATGATAAACTAAAATCAGCTTTATACCAATTAGAAAACAAATATTTTAGTAGATTTTGTAGAAAAGTTTAAAAGAACTTTTTGAAAACCACCTGTCAAAGATCGGGGTAATCACACGAAAAGCATCGGGAATAAAATGTATTACAGTGGCGGATTTAGAGAGGGGCGAAAGTGGTGTCCCTGAGCATACCCAGTGGTTACAATGTCATGTTTAAAAGAATCTCTGCATCAATTGAAAATCGTAATTCGCCTCTGAGCGGGATCTATAAATCCACCCTTTTTGTTTTACATGTTTTAACATCGACGATAAAAAAAAAGATGGTCCTGACTTAATAATCTGTTTTTACCTTCAAACTGGGCACATATGGCAGTGCGTACACAATGTGGTAGCAGCTGTTGCGCTCGCTGCGTTTTCTTTTTCTCCATGTAAACAAAAGACGATGCTCAATATAATATCTAGAAAGATTGAGATTTCCCCTTTGATATCTCATATAAAACACCCGAAAAAAATAACTTCAGAAGAAGGGATTTAAACAAAAAAAGCCCCATTTTGACAATCATAAGGGATTAAGAAGTCATGGTTCTTGGGATTAGACCGTGTCAAATTGGAATTACTATCCGACGTTTTGCCTTCGATTGCACGAAGTATCTTTAGGGATTTTTACTCCAAGAAATCTGAACACTGAATGAGCTCGGAGGCGCGCTTTTATACCCGTCTATATCCCTGAAGATGCCTCGTGCAATCGAAGGCGAAACGTCGGATAGTAATTCCAATGTGACACAGTCTAATACCAAGAAGCATTTCTTAATTAATCAAAGCCGTGAAAGCTTCCGTTCCATGTTACCTAAGCCCTATGGGGAGAAAATAAAAAAGATGCATCACCAATGCACAGGCAGAAAAAATCCATCCAGAAGTTACCCTTAAGCAACAAAAGAAGTTTGAACACTCCTGAGAAAAAATACAGTAATTCTTCCGCAGAATACTCGTCGTCGAAGCCGTTAACCGAATCAGAACATTCTGTCCTTTCCAAAGACCAAAATTTCACAATAGCACCGAGCAGCATTCCCGCACAAGACATAATATCCTCTGTTGAAGCCGCAATCAGAAGATCAGTGGAGCAAGCCGATGAAGTCAGATACAAGATAGGGAAGATCATTAAAAATTCAAACCCACCGAAGTCGAATCTCTCTCCAGACGAAAAAAACAGCGATGAAGATCGGAAATGAAAACGCAGACATTCTGGTCCTTCCAGCAGATAAAGGCAACGCCACAGTCATTAGAGACAGAATATGTGGAAAAGGCAACTCAACTTTTGGTCAAGTAGAATAGAAAGACGCATCATTAATCTGATTAACGCATCCAGTCTACCTCCAGCGGAGAAGGTATCATTAACACCAAGAAGTTCCAAGATCCCCAGATTCTAAGGTCTACTCAAGATACACAAGAACAAAGTACCACTTTGACAAATCGTCAGTGCAATAGACTCGCCCACATACAAACTAGGTAAACATCTTTCAAATTTTCTTAATCCAGATGTGAGTCTCGCAATGAAAGGATATAAAACGGTCGTTATAGGGTTTTATAGGTCATATAATGCGGTTTTCAGTGATATAAATATATTTTTTAGGAATATTAATGATGTTTTGTCATACGTATCAAGATCTCATAGAGTCATTGTGTTGTGTGGGGATTTGAATGTTGACTGTTTAACTGGTTCAGACCAAAGAAAGCAATTGTTTGACATTTCCGATAGCTATGGCCTTTTTTCAGTACTACCACTAGAACCTACAAGAGTAGTTTTAAATAACAAGCCATCTGCTTTGGATTACGTGGTATCGAGTAAAACATTTTTTTCAGCAAGGAATATCATTTTTAACATTGCTGCTCAAGCAAGTCATTACAGGGAATTTTCCGAGTCAGTTGAATGTGCCAGTCTTGGAGGGTACTTATGTTAAGAAAATACTCTTTTCTGAGGGTAATGTTTTCAATCTAAGAGTTTTTCTATTGAAAAATGACTTTGGAAAGGTACATTCCTCTAGTGATGTTGACCAGGCCTTTAATATGTTTTGGACAGATTTTGTGTACTTTTTGGATTTGTGTTGTCCGATAAGTGGAGTAAGGCAAACTTATGCTGCGTCTGAGAACTGGGTGACTTCCCGATATTGTAAAGGAGAGTGAAGTACTTAAAGACTTGTATTGGCTAACGAAATAGCTGAATTCAGTAGAGAACCATAATTACCATAAAAAATGTAAAAAGGCATTCGAGGGTGGATCAGGTAAAGAGGGATTTTTTTTCAGAACAGAATTGATTCCTCTAATAACTGTACAAAGGCTGTTTGGCAGGTTATAAATAAAAATTTAGGTTGCACAAAGAACTATTTGCCTCTGTCTAAGATATTATATCAAAACTCTTATGTTACGGAGCATAAGGACATTGCAGATTGTTTCTGTGACTTCTATTTTAACAGTGTGAGGGAACGGAGCAGAACTTAACTAACACCCATTGTACTGTGTCTGCTGTGAGAAGTGTGAATACCTTTTTTGTTTCTGACGTGTGTGGAGATGAAATGCTTGTAGGTCTTAAACAGCTTAAGAACAAGAAAGCTGGTGATAGCATAAATGATATTCCCATTTATGTCCTGAATTACCTCTGGAACCCACTTGAGAGGCCTTTGTGTTTTATCTTGAATCTTTCTTTGCGGTTGGGGAAGTTTCCATCCCATTTTAAACATGGCTATATCACACCTTTCCATAAGAAGAGTGACCATACTCTGATATCAAACTATAGGTCAATTACAGGGCTTCTTTCCATTTCTAAGCTGTTTGAAAAGACAATAGTCAATCGTCTTAGATCATTCTTGGCTAGATATGACCTAGTATCAGAGACTCAGCACGGTTTTAGGAGTGGCAGATCTACGGACACAGCAGTTTATGATCTTGTCCAGTATATTTATAAATCTGTTGATAGTAACATTTATACAATGGCATTGTTTTTTGATCTAACTCGTGCTTTTGACTGTGTTGACCCAATTATATGATGACGAAGCTAGAGACACATGGCATTAAAGGTCCGCTGAGTCAATGGGTTCAATCATTTCTGTCAAATTTAAAGATTGTGGTTAGGATAGGTGAAAGATTTTGAAATCAGCAACTGTTGAATTTGGGTGTCCCACAAGGAAATGTGCTTTCATCACTACTTTTCTTGCTGTTTATTAATGACATTAAGGACCATTTGAATTCCGGTCATGCAGAGAGTAAAATAATTTTATATGCGCATGACAGTACAGTTTGTATATCAGCCAAAACATACGACGAACTGCAGAAAGATTCGGAAATATTACTGAACAATTTCTATACTTGGTGTACAACTAACAGATTAATTGTCAATTTATCGAAGACCAACTACATGATATTTTTAAGAAGCTCACTGTACCTGATCTTAAACTAAACCTCAAAAAAATTATAAATACCTAGGATTGCTGATCGATGAACAGTTAACCTGGTCGGCTCATGTCAATCAGGTTGCATCGAAACTTAATTCCACCTTTTTTGCAATAAGAAATTTAGAAAAATCTGTTTACTGAAAAACAACTTCTCAAGGTGTATTATGCTCTTGGATACTCTCATATTAAGTCTATGATTCTGTATTGGGATCAGACCACTGAAATCCAACGTTTCTTTGTCTTACAGAAGAGAATTCTTTGTAAAATATTCTCTGCTAATCCTGTAAACCTCCTTTTAAGAATGATAAAATTTTAACAATACCCTGTGTACCGTTGTATGATGCTCTGATGTTTGTCAGGGGAAACCTGGGTAAGTTTTTGACTATGCATAAGTTTCATTCTCATAATACAAGAGGGTGCAGGACTGATATTTACATTGCACATTTTAAACTGAGCCTGTTTAAGAAGAGTCCAATTTATCTCTGTAGTAACGTCTACAACCACTTGCCCAGTAATATAAAGGAGATTGTTGGAATCAATAGGTTTAGAGCAGAGATTAGGTCATTCCTCAGCACGCACTGCTTTTACTCTGTTAATGATTTTTATAACTATGGGGTGTAAGTTTTTTTGTGTTTGTTCATGACATTTTAGTATGTAAATTAATTAATCATTTTTGTTTTATAAGTATAAGTTTAGGTGTAGTAGATTAAGTGTTATACATAACATTATTATATATATATATATATATATATATATATATATATATATATATATATATATATATATATATATATATATATATTTTACAATGTCAATATTTACTCTGTAATTCCGTATGACGGAAAAACAGATTCTTTTATAAAAAAAAACTGTGCATACTTCGTGGAAAAACTTAAGGCGATTCAATCCCAAAGATATTTTCGACAGTTTCGATGTAAAATCCTTATTCAAAATGTTTCTGTCGACGACTCGATTTCCATTATATCAGACTTATTGGATCATAATTATCTTGACAATAACTTAATAGACCTAGTAGAAGCTTGTCTTACAACTACTTATTCCATTTTTCAAGGAACTTTTTATGAATAAACTTCAGGGGTAGCAATGATATCTCTATCACCTGTGGTAGCGAATATCTTTATGAAGGTCTTTGAGGATATTGCTGTAATTTCTGCTCCACTAAAACCAAAACACAGATTCAGATATGTAGATTATACTTTTGCCTCATGGACAAGATAATCTCCTCATATTTCTGAACCAGCTTAATCAACATCATAATATTAAATTCACCATGGAAATTAAATCTAATGGAATGATTCCCTTTTTAGATGTATTTGTTCAAAGGAAAGAAAATGGTACATTAAGACATTCTGTATATATAAAATCGACGTATACAACTAGATACCTAAGGCAAATTCCCACCACCATCCAGCACAAAATAAATCCGTTAATAACTCAACTAGTATTTAGAGACATTTCGATTTTCAATCAAGATTCTCTAACATCGGAAAGATCGAAACTGACTGAAGCTGAGAAGGAATGGCTATTGCGCCGAATATATTACGCGTTCAATTAAAAAATATAGTAATCCAACTCCACAAAATTAGAATGATAAGGAGTCACCGTTAGAAAGTGTTCTTCCCTATATACATGGCACTACAGACCCAACAGAACGATTACTTCGGCGGTCCAATATACGTACAAGAAAGAAGATTGGAAATGCTTGCGATCACGGAAAGATATTGTACCTTTTCAAATAGAAAGAGTATATAAAATTCCTTGTTCTTGTGGAGAAGTGTATGTGGGACACTCAATATCAACTAGACTTAAGGAACATGAACGATGTATTAAAAGAAACAAATTGTTCAATCTGCAGTAGCTGAACACCAGCATTAATTATAAATTATAGATATAAAAGAAACCAAGGTTCTAGCATCGGTTCCAGGAATTTAAAAACGAAAAATTAGAGAATCTATTGAAATTTTTTTTAAACATACAAAAAAAAATACGATACAAAAGAGATACGGGTTACGATCTACATCCCATGTGAAAACCAATCTTAACACAGTATCACGGTTCGGCGAGTACAAGTAGGGTATAAAAGGCCCTCGTGGAGCAAAGATCCCTGAAGATGCCTCGTGCAATCACAGGCGAAACGTCGGATAGTAATTCCAATTGGACATGGTCTAATCCCAAGAACCATAATTTCTTAATTGACTAAAGCCATGACAGCTTCTGTTCTACACAAACTCATTAAAAAGTATACTAGATGATACTAGATGTGAAAAGCTTTTATAGTTTCTAAGGGTTTTAAATGAGGATGATCATAAGAATTTGAAGAATTCCGGGAAAGTACTAAAACGCAAGATGAACAAAAGTAATGATTATTTACTACATAAACAAAGCAAGGTTTTCAATACAATACTATTGTTCTAGGTCCTCTAAGGAGCATAATATCATACAGATAAAGTTGTTTATGAAAACACAATTAAAATCTGTAAAACTATACAAATATTAGGCCACAAATATGTCAAATTTTCTTTCCAGATAATAACTCATTATCACAAACTGTAGCCCGGATTTCCTCTTTCAAATTCATTAAAAAAAAAATCTTGGTGGAGTTATTGTAAATTTTTATCATTCTCTTGAGAGGAGATGTTCAGTGGGAGAAATTAAATATAGTTTTCCATCAATTTACCTAGAAACTAGAAAACTTGAGAAAAAAATCATAAGGCTCATTTTTGTTCTGGATGTCCTTACTTTCATTTTCTAATTTAACAAAAAGATATTGGTATTGGATTTTTTTTTAACTTGCAGAGGGCCTAGCAATGTAAACTTTGGCTAGTTCAAAAGAGCTTTTAAAGAGACAACTTTTAAACATTCTATCAAAAGCTCTAAGATAATGTTAGAATATGATACACAGAAAAAATTGTAATACTAAAATTACCATGAATGAAGTTTACTATAATAAAAAAATATACTTATCATTTTAAAAAGATAAATTATTTTGGTATAAAATGGAGATATTTATGTAGATTGACATTAAATAAAGTATTTTAATGTTCAAGTAATATTCCAAATGGCATTTAAATAGATTTTTATCTACAATCAGATGAAATAACGTTTTTAAGTAATTTTGATATCTGATAAATATAAAATTAAAAGAAGAGTTACTTTTAAGAGAATGACAAAATCTAAAACAGTACTTTTATGGAAGGCTCGCACCAAAAATAAAAGAGAATATTTAATACAACTGAACATCAAAAAAATTGTGAAATTATCTGAGTATATATTTCCAACACCTATAATTCTAATATTAAAAAATGTTCTTCTTAATTGGTATTCAAAAGATTAATGAAATATATTCTTATTAGAAATAGTAGCTCAGTTTTACATTGAGACTGGTTATTAATATGTTTTCAACAGCAGATTAAAATTATATGAGAACCTACTTCTGTCAAGTTTTATATTTTTAGAAGAAATCAGCCACTTTCCAGCATTGCAAAGTTATTAGTTATTTTTTAAGATTTTTAACAATTATATTTGTTGTAAATGCCAAATGTGTTGAATTTTAGACTGAACAAAGCACAACTAAAGACTGTGATTCCTTAGATTATTTCAATGATTCAATGTTTTATAATTATTTATTCGTTTATTTTAATCTCAAGGTGTATGTACCTACTATTTGATATTTGTCGTAAATGGTATTTCTTTTTGAAAAGTATAATTTAAATAAATAGATATGGGTATTCATAAAAATATTTAAAAAGTAATTGCTTGATTCAGTGTATATCTTTACCTAATATGATAACAAAAGGAAAAAACTGGCATTATTTACCTTTTTCTTTATACTATCAAAGAGAGAAGGTTTTTCTTTCTTAACATAATTACTAGGGACATAACCAGCTTGATTTCTGGAATTCTGCACTTTCCACCAATGTTTGGAATCATCAAGCAAGACATACCGCTCATTTTTGCGAAGATCTAACTCTTGCGGCCCTTGATGTTCATAATCATATTTGGCAACAACGTAACATATGTCATCTTGGCCAGTTTTGCCTAAAAATACTTGAAATTAGTGTTGGGGATAACCAATAGATTTTAATAATCGCGAACTTGATGTGCAAGCGATTTCAATATTCGGGCGACCGCTCGAATTAATTTTCACTCGTATTTAGAGAAGATTCCATTCCTTTTGCTTGTTATCCGCCCCCCTAAAGCATCAAGTGATGAGCGTCGCCAGGTATGAGTTAAAACATTGTCTACTATTTTTTTTTAAATCAAAAACCTTCAATACATTTAATCACTAGTTAGCAGTGTAAAACCGTTGTTTCTTCAGACAAGGGTAAAATGTTAATACACTTCATTCAGTAACTGGCTACCTAACTAGTGATTAAATAATTAAGGGTTTTACAAACATAACATAATAAACAGAGAAATATATATAATTTCCTCTACAAATTAACAACATTTTATTATAATTACGTTTTGTTTTATTTGTCAGCTTGTTTAGAATTACTTAACAGAAAAACTATAACAAACTCATATTAGGAATTTTTGAATGACAGGTAGTCCATCTGTCGAACTTAGAACTCACATCGTTGACAATAATCAAGTTATTGATTACTGTTTTTTCAATAACTTGAGTACCTTAGTATATTTTTGCTCAAGCAATCCCATATTAAATTATAAATTTTATTCAAAGAATACTTCCAAGAAAGAATAAGAATCAAGTTTTGCCATGCAAACTTCCTAGACTTCTGTTATAGTGTTCAAAAAATAAAATTTTAAGCACATAAGGAACTGGGATTTAGTGCAATGATACTCTGAAGGCGAGTTTTCTTTTGCTATATACAAATATGAACATGTAAATTTTAATTCAATTTTTTTTCTTGGGAAACAACATCCTTGAGACATCTGTATACTTAAAAAACACAACTTTTTCAGCACAAATACGTACCATATCGATAATTAGGCGCAGCCATTTGTTCTGTAGGAATCTTAGTCACGTAACTATTACTAGTTTGCCAAGGGCCTACTGGTAATCCTCGCATAGATCGAGTCTCCAACATGACCACAAATCACAACACTACCAAGTGCTAGCGAACATACATGCTTCTACTCTATAACAATTAAACATAATTAGCTCTAAACCATCGACAAGCATCAAAACTTTACTAAGCATGCAACAGAAAGAAATAAAAGTACAAATGTAATGTAATGTTTACCAATATATTTACGAAATATTAACTTAATCATATTTCTGACAAAATAAGACAAACATGACTCTTCACAAAACTGATCTGTTTTTTACCTTGACTGAAAAACAAGTGATAAAAGAATGTTACTTTAAAAAAAATTGGTCTAAACGATTTTCATTTAAATTACCAATTTTTTTATTTTTTTAGAAAATCAAATTTGATTTTTATTTAAATAGATGTATTTGAGATTACATGAATTAAGAACATAAAAACGGATGAAAACAAAAAAAAACAGAATTCTGCAGGCCAATAAAAAAAAGGCTCGGTATAATAATAATTCCTTCATTTAGTATATAGCAAATACATAAAATATAACAAACTTATCTTAATAAGAAACATAAATTTATACATTTGCTAAAATAAAATGTCACTTATGCACAATGTAGTTATAATAATTTTTAACGGTTCTAAGCTAAATAGAAATGATGGAGTCATAATTTTCATAAATTCAGAATTAATTTTTAACATTAAACATACTTTATTGAATAAATCAAACGTGACCTTAAGTAGTATTTCTCTTCAAAAAAAAACAGCAAAAAAGTAAATGTATTATGTTTGTACAGATCACCCAACACAAATAAGACACATTTTCTTGAAGACCTCGAAAATTATTTAACAGAGAGCAATGATACCCATCTCGATATTTTGCTGGCAGATATTAATATCAATATTTTGGAAAAAAAATGAAACTACAAATTTATACCTGTCTCTTATGAATCACTTCGGTTTTGTGTCATGTATTAATGCCCCAACAAGAATAACTCATGAACCTAGTACATGTTTGGACCATATTTTTATTAAAAATAAACTAAACATAAGTCTCTTGAATTGTAGTTCTTTCGTATTGCAATCAGATATTACCGATCATTATCCAATTTTGCTAAATGTTAACACAAGTACCAACAATATTGAACAAAATTATTTTACTTTTAAATCTACAACTAAAATAAATGAACATGTTTTTGCTGAACTAATCAAAACTGAAAACTGGAATGCTGTGTTGCATTTGACAGATGTAACTGGAGCCACTGACCAGTTTTATAAGACTATCACAACATTTCTTGAGCAGGCTACTACAAAAAAAAACTTTTATTCTAAAACATTATAATAAACGGAAGCCATGGATAACCAATGGTCTAATAATAAGCATTAATAAAAGAGATAAAATAATAAAAAAACTTTTTAAAATTTTGAAATCAATTCTTTTCTATTATTTAATTTAATGTTTCTCTCTTACGATCGGCGCACTGATGAGTCCCGATAGGATCCAAGTATTTGTACAACTACTATGTGTCTATAAAAACTTAAGGTAAATGATATAATTTCTTATGCTTGCTTAAATAATATTGTTTATATTATGTAGTCTACATGTTGAGGTATATAATTATATTAAATATTTGCTTCAATTAATTTAAAGTTAAATATTTTTATTCAGTTGCGAAAAAGCCAAAAAAGATTTTCCTTTTTATATTATTGTAAATATTTTTTATAAATTCTGGTGTTAATTCATCTGGACTTCCTCTGTTAGGCAATGAAAATACCGTTTCTCTTAACTGCCTGATATCAATTAGGCAAAATGAATCAAAATACTCTTGTGTACTGAAATTATTAATGCTTGGTATTGGTTTTGTTCCTATATTCATTTTGACCTGCATTATATTATTAATACTTTTCACAAAATAAATATTTACATTATCTGTAATTTCTTTTGAATCAATCAAAACCATATTATTAATTTCAAGTTTAGTAATAGTTTTTTATTTTTTGCAGAAATTAATTGGCCTAATGTTTGCTACATTTGCTTTGGATTATTTTTTGAAAACTCTATTTTATTTTGGTAATAATTTTTTCTTTCCTCTCTGATAACTGACACCACCTTATTTCTACACCGTTTGTAGCTCAATCTATTATCTGCAGATTTATTTACTTTTAACCTTTTGTAACTATTATCCCTATCCTCAATCGGTTTTTCGACTCTCATTATATCATTCTGTAAACTTTCGCTTTATTACTTTTTCAAGGTACCTTTAATATTATTATAAAATATATATTTAGTCCCAGATAAACCTACACTTTATCTGGGATTTAGTATTAATATGCCTAATTCTATAGTTCCATTTTATCTTCGATAAGATATTTTTTAATACATCCTAATCTACTCTACTTCTAGTTTGAATAGTAAGATTATCCTTCCAACCCTTATTAACTGAATATTTACACTTACAATAAAATGATCACTTATTTGGAGAGTTTCCAATACCCTGATGAGTTACTGTCTTCACCACTTGGTCTAAACCTGCATCATTTAAGATTTCTTTTAATTTGTTAGAATATATACTTTGTGCCAACCAGTTAATGTTAAAATCACCCATTATTATAATAGGGCAACCACAATTGTTCAAAAAAAATCTAAAAAATTACAATCACTGGCACTGGGAGAATGATACAAGTTTCCTAAAATGTAAGTTTTTCCAATATACCTTATTTTTAATACAGCAAACCAATAATTTTTTCTAAACCGAAGTCTGTCAATATTTAAAATGGTAATACAATCATTACATAAACTACAACACCACCTGTGTGTCGATTTTAGAAGAGGGAACTATGTGTTCAACGACTTGCTTTCTCAACAGCAAGACTTCTTGGCTGTACATGTCCCTCTCTGCTTCTAAAACCTGAATAGAAATTAATATTTCTGTATTTATTTGTTTAAGCTCCTCTAATTCTGATTTAAATTTGGAACACTCCTCTTCTGTTGACATTATATTTCTTTCAAGTGTATTTTTTAGTTGCTGCAGCTCAGATATATCTTTTTTAAGTCTCTGTGTTTGTTCACAGCTTAACCTACTGTTTTTGTCCTTAAGCTCTTCATTATTTTTCTGTTTGCTGTTTGATCCTAGCTGAAGTTTGCAGTTGTGCCACCTTCTCCTCCATTTGTATGATCTTCTCCCTTTGGTCCCTATTTAAACCGTCCGTGTATCTTGGTTGCTGTATATTTTGTTCTAGCCACATTAACTTCATTTTTATATTGTTATTCTCTGCTTTAATTTGATTTGCCAAGTCTTGCGCAATCTCCTTTAGTTTGCTTTCTTGTTTTTACAGTATTCTTTATATTTGTCTATTTGTTCTGTTTGTTTCTTTAGAATGCCCTTATATTTTGTCTTTTCATCCTCTAATAAGACTTTTTGTTCTTCTATTTTTTCCCCATCTGCTTTATGGTCTCCTTGTATGTTGCAATTTCTTTTACATATATTTTCTCATATTCCTCTGCAGCACTTTCAAATGCAACGAGTTTCTTTTCACTCTTTGAAGGTTTGTTTTTATTTCGTGTAATTCGCTTTGCTGTTCTGCAACTATTCCGCGTAGTTTTATAATTAGTAGTATAATTTCGTCGGGTTCGCCGCTTTCGTTACCGTTGCAGTAGGTTCTACAGGTGTTGCTGTAATAGATTTTGTTGTCCCTAATTATTGTTATGTTTTTTCTGTCCGTGCAACTCCTGCGATACATTATCGGTACCTCGCACCGCGATCTCCGGAGGTTTCGTTTCATTGGCATCGATCACGGCTGGCGGCCCACATTGACCTCGTGGTTATAAACAGAGGCCAGTTTTTCCCGAGGTTTCCCGATGAAATTCGCATAGAAGCGCATAGGTAATATACGGCTTACGTTGGCAAAGTTTGGGTCAACAGCCGCGCCGAGGAAACTTAAATATTTTTGTCAGTTGATGCGTTTAATGTGGATCGTGTGATAGGTTGTGGTTACGATTGCGTATTTTTATAGAGTTTATTTTCGAGACTTTACATTTTTTTGTTGATTTTGCCGTTTAAGTTAATGTTTTAGAGAAAGGTAGCCACAACGTTTCAGAATATTAAGTCTTTAGAAGCCGTTTTCCGAGCCGTGAAACACGGCTCGCATTTTAAACCAGTAGTCGACCTTTGCCGAAATTTAAAATTCAGCAAACAAGTAAAGACAAAAACAAAGAAGAAAATCGATATTTTCGTAAAAATAGGTATGATTTATTTGCCTGGACATGCGGATGCAAAGTAACAAAGGCATTTTATTGTTCCGTGTGTCTGATTTCTTCAGATGACTCTTTGTGGTGTATATGTAGGCCTACAAACACACTTCATTCAACGTCTTATTTATTCTTTTTATTAAAACATTTTAACCAAAAAAATGCTCAATTTGTAATTTGTATGTAGGGGAGTGCGTTTAAAAAAAATTGGACGTTTAGTAGCGTTACAGTAGCCACCATTACGGAAATGTCGCGTTTATTATTTTATTTATATATTAATTACATTTTATATATTAAAATATTTTTACTGGTTAGTAATGATATTTTGTGGTATTTAAAAAACAAAAAACAAATTAAAAAAACACATTCCTAGGTAAAAATATTTTTCAAATAATTTACATTATATTTGAAGTAAGTTTAAGAAGAGCATCGAATTTTAAATAGTATTTTGAAAAGTTTCATAATAAAATCGAACGCGCAAACATTTTTCACTTAGATTAAGGTACAAACTCAATTTTATAATATTGATGTATTTAAGTGACATCAAAAATATGTATGCACCTACATTATTTATCGTGCATTGTATTGAATTTTTGTCAAAAACAATCAATTATTAGTTTGACCACTGCTGTTTGTTTTTTCTATTAACACGTTTCCACTAAGTTTATCAAAATACCTTTGACATCCTCTGTAGTAAGCTAGAGATGCTTAGTAGCATTTACAACCCATCACAATTGCCAAGTTATGGCTGTTAAGTCTTGACTATTAAACCATAAAGAGCCAAAATATTTTTCTCCATTTTGACTAGGGTTACATCTTCTTGTGGTAAAAAGTAGGTTTTGATGACTAATAATAAATGTCTATTAGTACGAACATATTGGGCAAAATATTAATTACTTATTGTGCTATTTGGGTATTTATGGCCATTTCTGAATATTAATTTAACATAAGGCGTTTCATTTTTCTGGCTTTGCACATTTATCCAAATAAATCCTGATTGTTTTAAAAAATACTGTGGCTATTATGTCAGGGCATGGACTTGAGTCTATTTTTATGTTGCTTATGGCTTCAACAAAGTAAAGATGATAGTTTCTACTTAAACTTTATTTGAAATATTGTTTCGATCATTTCCATTATTTCATTGACAAAAGTGTCAATAAAGTGACATAAATATATCTCGTGTTTTGTAGAGGTGAAATATTTTGCCTAGATTTCAAATAAAACCTCCTGATATATAGGAATAATTCCACAACATGTTCTGTTTTTTATTGGCTTTGTATGTCTATCATATGTTTTAACTTTAGTTGGGTACTCACTGACATAAATACATGCTTATATTTGGTTGCTCAACAATAACACAGACCTCTGCTACAAGGCTTTTATCACCAGCTCCAACAGAGAACGTTTGTTGTTTAGAAACCTTGTATCGTTGTTGTCAATGATTTATGCTGTATTTCACATTATGTAGACATTCAAAATCAAGCAATTTGAATACAGGAAAACAAGTTCCTATTCATAAACAATACTGTTCACTATAGTGAGAAGTTTTTGATCATCTTTCTCTAACAGTAATCTTGAATTTCATATGCAACGCAAAGGAGAAAAAATAAATTTTTACCGTAACATGTAGGAATTCATTGAAGCAATTTTATTATTGGGACTTGCCAAAACATTAAATCCAATTATCTATCTAGTTGCTAATGAGATGTTCTTTCATCTTTTGCATTTTTTGGTCATGTATATACAAGTATTTCTACTTTACCTATTTGTTTATTTATTTATTGTACTTTACAGAATCTTACAAGAAATAATCCTGTTACAAAGTTCACTTACTAACTAGATATAGCTAAACTTATTTCTAAAATAGACAATTTATATAATTTGATAAGAGTTGACCCAACTTTGATCCTTGCAGTTTGTCAGAAACAGCATTAAATCTAAAGCGGTGGGCCTCAACAATATGTTCATGGTAAAGAATAGAGGACATTATAAACTGTACAAAATATTTAGGTAAGCCAAATTCATGTTCAATTTATACAACAGAATTTTAAATGACATACTATCAAATGCCTTCTCATTGGTTAAACTCTTATTTTGTTATTAACATCAAAACTACTCACTGTTGCCTGGACTTAACAAAACCATGCTGAAATGTTGATATGCTTCATGCACACAATATCTTGACAGGTGTAGAAAGAACTGCAATTAGTCTATAATTCTGACATACTCTTTTTCAAAACTAAACAAATGTTTGCCTTTTTTTCATTGATTTCTAAAAATTTCAAACCAAAATTTAAATTGGGTTGAGCAAGTAACTAATGTTTGTACAAAAGTCAATTCTGTCTGCAATTCACCAAGAATAATAACTAGATACTTAGATCTCAACCACATTAGATTGGTATATTTTGCAAACATTCACTCTGTGCTTAAATTTGGGGTCATATTTCGGGGGGTAGCCACAAATGCAAATCGTGCATATCTCGCACAAAAAAGAGCTGTGTCTGGTGTTTTGCATCCAAAGCAACGCCAAACTTGCAGGGAACAATTTAGAGAACGAAATAATTACCTTTTGGGCTATAATTGGGACTCATTTTGTATTCTCTTCATGATGTTAATGTAATAGTAAATAATTTCTATAATATATTACATGATGCACTGAATAAGTTCGTGCTAAGGTTTCATGTTAAAAATTCTAATTTTCCAGCATGGTTCTCAGGCGAATTAAAAACTAAAGTAATTACTAAAAAAGCCGCACATAAAAAATATAAAACCACTAACAAATATCAGCATTATATAGTTTTTGATAGCTTATGGGGGGAGTTATCTAATTATTGTTATACTTATTATTACACTTATGTCTCTTGTGGAGGAACGAATGAAAGAAGATAGTAGCGAGTTTTGGAAATTTGTTAGAAACATGTCGCAGAAGCCAAGAAGTATTCCTCATGCTACGTTCCTAAATGAACTTTTTGCTTCTTTTTTCAACACTATATACAAAGATTTTAAAGAAATTAAATTGGACAACTTTTTGGTGAATCCAAAGTAAGATTTGATAGATGGATTAACTTAATCGAACTAATCTTCGAAAATTTGCTTAGAAATTTATTGTCTCTAAATATATGCAAGGGAGCGGGTCCTGACATGGTTCCTAATTTGCTGTTGAGGGAATGTGCAGTATCACTTCGTAAGCCCTTGCCGTACATTTTTAACAAGATTTTTAAACAGGGCGTTTTCACCGAAAAGTGAAAACATTCCTTTGCTGTTCCTATTTTCGAGGCAGGTAATAACTGGGATATCAGCAAGTAAAGCCCCGTGTGCATACAATCTGCCGTTCCAAAAGTTTTGAAAAAGATGATCATGCCAATTTTAGAATCTGGGTTGAAAAATATTATTGTTGAGCAGCAACATGTTTTTGTGAGAAGTAGGTCAACTATAACCAATCTCTTTTTATACACAAATTTTATTACTAATGCAAGGTGGTAGACCAAGGAGTGATGTTGAACAAGCTAAAAAATTATGGCATTGCGGGTTCCTTTTTATCTTGGGTGACATCATATCTGAAAGGGCGCACTTTTCAGGTCATACTCAATGGTTTCCTGTCGAACTCGTTCAGTATACTTTCAGGTGTGCCACAAGAGTTCCATTTGGAGCCAAAACTTTCTTTGCATTTAATGAATGATATTGGGCAGCATTTTAAATGTGACTATCTACTCTTCACGGATGATTTAAAAATCTTCTGCTGTCTTTTTTGGTATGTGACCTATTACAAAAAAACTTATTTTTTTTGTAATAGGTTTTTCTTTTTTTTAGTATAGGTGTTATTGAATTTTACTTTTGTAAACTTTACTTTCTTCTGTACAGCTTTGTGTATGGAAATATATTTCTTAAGACAATTAAAGCCAGTTGAGAACTGCGAGGTACTGCACAGAGATATTAATTCTGTAATAAACTGATGCGAAGTGAATAATCTCGAATTAAATTTGGAAAAATGCTCCTGCATGACTTTCAGTCATGCTGAAGATCAAATTGATTTCTCATATAAAATGGGGGAGGTCATGCTGCTTAGAGTAACTGTCATTAAGGGTCTAGGAATACACCTAGATGGCATGCTTTGCTTCACCAACCATTATCAGAATATAATAGATAGAATGTTGGAGGATCTATGGGACTTGGACTGCATGGTGATCCTCTTCACAGCATTTGTACGATCGATTTTAGAATATGGCTCCTCAAATTAGAGTCCTTACTATGAAGTTCATAAAGCTCATATAGATAAGTTAATAGGATAAGTTCCTTAGATTTCTCCTATATAAAATGGGACTAAGAAGAGACCAGACGCCCAATTTGTTACTACATTACTGGAATTTTAATCATTTACATAATATTTTTTTAGCATTATTTATTTATTGTAATGTTCTTTTTATTAAGTCTATATGTTTAGTTTAAGTTATGTTAGTTTGTATGACTTTTTAAGTTTATGGAAGCTGTTTACAAGAGTTTACTCTTTATATAATAGAGATTTTTTGACTTTTGACTTTGACATTGATGATGGACAACTGAGGAAATATTTTGGTATAAATTCTTCGGAGAAACGAAGAATATATTTGAATATGTGTTTCATGTTTAAAGTACTAAATGACATTTTTCATTTATTAGATTGCAGGAAATAAATTTTCACACACCCGGTAGAGACTTTAGAAAGCAACCTTTTTTGTTTTAAAGGAAATGTAATGCTCAATTCATTCATTCATAACTCAAGTTAATCAGCACACTAATTTAGATTTCGTTGGAGTTGCTTTCTCGTGTTTCAAGATAGGCTAGAGCAATTAATTTTCTAAAATGGCTACTTGGTGGGTTACGATATTAGCCAGAAATTCATTGTCTAGTCTGGTAATTTATACTCAATAATTTATTCATGCTAAGTACATAATATAATGTTTACATGTCAAAAAAGAGAATAAAATGAATGCTTAAAATTTACGTCATGTTCATTCATTAAAGTTTGGGTGATTTGCAATTACATAATCTAATGCTGAGGGGTACTGATTTAAAAGTACTCTGCTTGGTTCAATACAAATACAAATCATTTATTGGTGCTATGGTAACAAGTACTTATACAAGTCAAAACAATGGGAAGCAATAAAAGAATTTACAAAAATAATAATCCGAATAAACATTGAAAAGTTAAAAAAAAAACTAATTTACAGTTCTTTCACTATTCGATACAACACAATCAAGAACTAAAACTATAACAGTAGATATGTAAAAAATAAATATATAAAACTTTACAGGCAGAAGTCAGTGAGACAATTTAAGTAAAAATACAACACAATTAAGAAACAGAACTATCATAGTAAATATGTAAAAAATAAATATATAAAACTTTACAGCTAGAAGTCAGTGAGACAATTAAAGTAAGAGAATATACAGACAACAGATAAAATTTTATTAAAAAGAAACATAACATATAAAAACTGCATCACTTATTAAATATTTAGATTACAGTCAAGGAACTCATTTACCCGAGAAGTGTCTTAATTTTATTCTTATAACTATTGATTGGCAAGTATCTCAGGAAGTTTATTAAAAAACTTAATTGCTAGATGCCCTGGGCCATCTTGACACCTGTTTAATCTTAATTTCTTTAATAGTAAATTTTTATTATGAGTATTATGACAATGGACAGACTCATGTGCTGTGCATTGATCAATGAGACCTAATATAAAGGTTTTCAAGAATATATATTGGTGGTAATGTTAGGACATCATTAGATATGAAGTCCTGTCTGCAGTGATCTTAAGAAGGTATGTCCGAGATAACTCTGATAGCTCGTCTCTGAAGTCGAAATATCCTGGAGGCACCGCTACTGTGACCCCACGAATTAAAACATAAGCAATATGAGAATGGCATAAAGAAAAATACGCTTATCTCAAAACAGACTGCGATAGGCCTCTTTAAATGCAGATGGGAAGATGGAATCTCTGAAACATTGACTGATCAGCTTTGTTAAGGGGCTGATAAGGAGATTTTTGATGCCTTTAATGAGTTCAATGTCTCGTTGAGAGAGTTTATGATATCACGGACCTCATTCCGCCAAATTGTTTCTAACGAAATACTGAGAATGTTGTAATTTGGTGCCGTTCATTCACACTTGCAGTATGGTCTGCTATTCTGGGGTTCCTCAACCCACTTTTGTTAAGTCTTTGTCTATCAAAAAAAAAATACTGAGGTGCATAGAGGGTGTTGGATCAAGGCACTCATGCAGGCAGTTATTTTTGGAAATATCAAATATTAACTTTACTCTCTTTATATATTTTTCAATTGATAACCTACATTAAGGCTAATTACTTCTCTTTTACAAAAATCAGTGAGGTGCACTCGTACAAAACACGCTCAGGTGATAATCTCTATCAACTCTACTCTAGACTAACTGTGTCTCAAAATTCACCAACTTACCTAGGAATAAAATGTTTTAATAAAATAGCACCGGTAGTTAAGGAATCAAAAAATTTTAAACAGAATGTAAAACAATATTTACTGGACAATGTATTTTATTCCATAGACGAGTTTCTAAATTACAAATTTTAAATTAGAACCTTGGATTGATGTTCTTTTGTTTGTTATCCGCCGTTTTTTTGCCGAAAATACTGTTTTATTGATTTTTTAAATGTTCTTTTGTTTGTTATATTTATTAATCTGCCGTTTTTTTTGTGTCAAAAATACAGTTTTATTGATATTGGAGATATTTTAAATGTTTGCAAATATTTGACTAGCCTTATAATTTGTGAATTTTGTATTAAATTTAATGGTGGATAAACGTATTTTGTATTTGTATTAAATGTGACCTCTCTGAAACGAAATATCTCACAAGGGCCATCAAAGGTAAATCTGAAAGGATCAAGAGTCAAAAAACTAATTCTACTCTGAATTCCATTGGCTACGTTCACAAAGAAGTCATTAAAATAATTAACACTGATTTTTGATTTAAGTTGTGGCAATGCTGGTAAGCCTCGAAATTCATTAATAATTTTCCACATGCACCGTATGGGATTTGAAGAATTTTTAATTAGATTGTCATTTGCAATCTTTTTTGTACTTGTTATGTGGGACTTGTAAGATTTTTTGTACATATTTTTATATTTATGCAACCATTGTGAAGGATACATTCCATACAGATCATCCAGAAGGTGAAGGTGTTCATGCATGGCTTTTAAATTATCATTAAACCAGATTGTTGATGCACTTTGTTAGACTTTATGACATGTTTTTAGTGGAAAAGCTGTTTGATAGGCTTTAGTAAGAACTGTCAAGAAATTTGAACATTTTTCATCCATACTGAGATCCTGGTCCAAGAACCGCTAGTCTATTTGTTCCATGAGATTGAAAAATAAACATTTACCTTTTGAAGTTAATGGCTTATATATGACTTTGGTATCTCCCAGGTTATTATTACTCAGGAAGTATGGCACAGAGATGAGTTGCCCAGAATGATCAGAGATACCAGTATCAAGGAGGGACACATTGCAGTCTTGTACACTGAAGTTTAAAAATATGCCGTCCAGACAGTAGTTTTTCCCCTGTCACAATTCTAGTCATGCCAAATGATTCCAGTGCACAACACAACTCAGGACTTTCTCGCTTCCCTGTGCTGAAATGCACATTAAAATCACCCCCAATAATGACCCGGTTACAATAAGCAACCAAGTTTAATATGTTTTCAATTACCTGTAGAAAAGTCACAATTCTAGTCATGCCAAATGATTCCAGTGCACAACACAACTCAGCACTTTCTTGCTCCCCTGTGCTGAAATGCACATTAAAATCACCCCCAATAATGACCCGGTTACAATAAGCAACCAAGTTTAATATGTTTTCAATGACCTGTAGAAAAGTGTCGAAACACCCAGAGGGAGATCTGTAAATTGTTAATATGTATGTTTTCAATGTTTTGACAAAGACACCGCTTACCTCTATACACTTCTCAATGGTCAGAGCATTCACCTCTGTCAAAGGCGAGAAAATGGTACCTAATGTAGGATCGACCATAACTGCTGTTCCACCGCCCCTGTAGTGTTGTCTGCAATTACCCACACCAACAACGTAATTGGATATTTTAATCATATTTAGTTCGTCGGTCTTGAGCCAATGTTCTGTGAGACACAATATATCAATCTTCTTATCCACCAAGAATGCGTCCAACAAGTTTGTTTTGTTCTTGACAGACTGGATATTCACATGGAATATTTTGATAACTTGGGTTACAGGGTCGGGTTCTTGTTGAGTAACATTTCGAACGAAAAAACCGCCTCTCTAAAGTCGAGAACGCACCGCCCACATTGTGTTTTAAAGCGTTAGTAGCCTGTGAATGTGGAGGCATCCCAAAGTCGTCATTGTCATGCTGTTGACGACAGTTTCACCATTCGGGCTATCTGTGTTTGCATTAACGTGGGGATGATGTTTGTATAAAACCAGGTGATCCAGACGTGACTGCAATTGTTGGTGTTCCATTTGGGTTCAACAGGGAGAATGGATTTTAGGTTGAAACATTCCAGCAAGTCAAAAAAAACAGTTCTTTCTGGTGATTCGATTAAATTATTAATACTAAAATCGCCACAAATTAAAATATATTGATTTTGTGACATCACATGACATATTGTTAAATTTAATGCTGAAGTAAATGTGTTAAAATATTTATTGGGAGCTGCACTGCTGTTTGAACGATAAATAGTTAAAAGAGCCATCTTTGTATTATCTAATTTAAAGCTTAGACCTACACATTCATATACAAATTCAATACAAAACTGTGATACATTTATAGGCTTGTAAGTAATGTTTTTACTATAGATAGCAACACCTCCATGAATGTGATCTCTTCTTGAGAAATTTGTTGCTTACTGGTAACCTGGAATGGTACTTATTTCAGCTTGGTTTTCTTCCATCCAGTGTTCTCAGAAACATAAATTTGTCTTCCTGCAGCACAAGCAGCATGATCTATTGATAGGTAGGAATACCTATCGACATATCGATAAATAAAATATAACAAGTGATGATCACCTACCTATAGGCAAAATCTAATATCACCCACTCTTGGTCAGGAACGACTGTTTTATTTATTTCTTTATTTATTACACTTTACAGATTCATTACAAGAATTCACCCTATTACAAGCAAAATCCAACTTACTAATATTTACATGTAACTAAAGAATTTGGTTTCATATGTTATATAAAGTAGATCCTAGTTGTCAGTTATTATGAGCTATATTTAGTATGTAAAAGATGTTCATATTTCTAGTGCTATAGGCTGGAAAATTAAAAAGTAAAGATGAGAGGAATTGAGGTATCACCATTAAGTCCTTTTATTGTTCTATGTAAATAAAGCATACAAAAATTGGTTGAGGGAATTTTTGAGAATACTTTTCACAGAGTGTCAATGAGGACATAATGCAACCATACACTCCCATATTCTTAAAATATATGTAATAAAACACCTTAATTTGCATCCTCTAAAGTACATGCCTATAGCATTCATAATGTGGACACCATATTATACACACATATTGTAGCAGACTTCTGACATATGATATATAGCTGTAATAAGCATTGTGGGTTAAATAAATCATTGGTGTTTCGTACTATAAATCCATACATTTGGTAGGCTCTATTAACTACATTAATTATGTTTAATAAATGTCAATTTAGAATCATAGGTTACACCCAAATCTACAAGTTCATCCACTTTTTTAAGGTAAACATTTTGAATTGAATATGAAAATGTATTTACATTTTTCTCGTATAAGTAAGTACTTTTTTTAATAATAATGTGTACACTACAGAATGTTAAACATTCCAAATGGTACGAATTGGCAAATAACGTCATAGAATAGAATAGAATAGAATAGAATTTTATTCATAAAAAGTTACAAGAACCAATACTTCGTCATACAAACGTCATAAAGTACATTAAATACACTTAAGATATAGAAATATTACTTATATAAACTAACTACAAATACATTTACATATCTAAACAAACTACAAGTACATTTTAAAATAGTTACAGATACACTTACTATACAAACTAGTTAAAATTGTCAAGAATTAAGATGAAGATGGGGCAAAACATTAAAAATTTCAGTTAAGGAGAAGAAGACGTTTCTGATAAAAATGGTCTTTAAATAGGTTTTTAAAATTGCTGCAGGTACACTCTTTATGTTACATGGTAGCAGGTTGTACATTTTGACTCCGTAAAAGTTAACACCCGTCTGGCCTCTTTTGAGTAGAGTATATTCAAACTTCAAACTTCAAAATGGCTTTATCCTCTTAAGTTACAAATTTCTTTTAGACAAAGCAACTAAGACTAAAACTATACCTAGTCTGACTGGGTAAAAAGATTTCGATCAAGATAAAAGATATAGACCAAGCGCAGTACAAAAAAAAATAAATAAATTTATATTAAAATATCCTATAAAGTGACATTAAAGACGGTGGATACGAATAATTATTAGTTGAAGAACCTTGATTAAAAAGATTTCAGGTAGGATAATAGACATGACAAGCATAATACAACAAAAAAAGTTAAATATAAATGCATTAAAACATTCTATAAAGTAACACTTAAAAAGTTAGGTCAAAGAGATTTCAGTCAAGATAACTGTTATAGATTAAGCGTAATACAAAGAAAAATATATAAATTTATCATAAAATGTTCTATAAGATAACACTTAAAACGGTGAATCTAAATAATTATCAGCCAAAAAACCTTATACAATCACATTAAAAAATATTATACAAACACATCATTCATATATTCTTCAGTTGAATAGTAAGCTCTACCAATCAAAAACTGTTTTGCTTTCCTTTTAAACTTATTTTCACAAGCAATCTGTCTTATACTCAAAGGCAGATGATTAAATAATTTTTTGACATTCTATATTATTGAATTTTTCACCATAGCTCATGATGGAATTGGAAGAAGAGTAGTACACAGTCTCCTAGTCGAGTACAGAGACTCCTTTGATAATTCAGCCTTAAATTTTTTATGTATTAAGCAAACAGTGTCCAGTATAAATATACAAGGCAATGTGAGAATTTTTTTAGTCAAAAATATTTGTTTGCAAGACTCACGAGGCTTCATGCGACACATAAATCTCATTGCTCTTTTTTGTAAGACAAACACACTTTTAAACAAATAGTGAGCACAAGCACCCCAGAAACATATACCGCAGGTGAGATTCAATAAGAGCATAATAAACATTTCTTGACATATTTACACCTAAATTGTTAGATACCTTTCTAACTGCAAAGCATCCCCTAGAGACCCTTTTACATAGTTGTCGAATGTGCTCTTCAAATTTAAGGTTCTGGTCAATATATAGTCCCAAAAATTTATTTATTTCATGCCTATAGCCTAGTTATTAAGAATTACTTCATTAAACTGACATTTAAAATTTATTAATTTTGTTTTAGATGCATTAACAGTAAGGTAATTAGCATCAAACCATTCTTTAATTTTAATTAAATCTATATTTACAATATCCGCTAGTTCATCGGAATTTCGACTATGGTTATTCCGCAATATTGTTGTATCATCTGCAAATACAGTAAAGTTTCCGGATATGTCTAACATTGTCAAGTCATTTATATAAATCAAGAACAGCAATGGTCCAAGAACGGACCCCTGTGGAACTCCTGCATGCATGTTTAAGCAACTCGATTGCTCCTTATTAAATAACACACTCTGACTTCGACCATGCAAATATGAAGATAGCCAGATTCAGTTATGATGTCATTTTTACGTCTAGTATCATGCTCATGAAAATGCGCGTGTTGGCTGTAAAGATGTAAGTGGTTTTTGACATATAAAATGCATTCAAGGGCATACAAGCTAGGTAAAGTTATTATCTCCAGCTTAATAAAAATGTCTCTACATTTGTATCGATAATTGAGACCCCCACAACCTGCACCACTCTACGCTGGAGGCCAAAGAGACGAAGCCCAGTCGCAGAGTGACGCCATACCACAACAGAGTAACCTCGAATGAAAAAAAACAAAGTAAGCCACCCTGAGAACTGCCTGAGACACCTTTTCAGCCAATTGTCTAAGAACAAAGATGCTACCACACAGCAGACCACTCAACGCCTGTCCATGTTTCTCCCATCTTAGATGAGGGTCCAATGTAACACCCAGATATCGAACGCATTCGGGATTCATTTCCCAATCTATAAGGTCACGTGTAGAAGAAACCATTATTTCTGTTTTAGTTGCATTCAGCGAAAGACCATTAACCACAAACCACCGCTCAGCCGCAGACCACGCCCCACGAACTTCCTCTTTTAACAGATCTAAATTCCCATTTGATACAAACAGAACAATGTGTATTCCACATATTTCAGAATAGCATCCGTTGTACCTAATTTTTTTTGAAATCCAAATTGATTTGTATTTATTATTTTGTTTTTTTCTAGATACTTACACAATTGAATCTTTATGGCTTTTTCATATATTTTGGAAATAACAGGTAAGATAGAGATTGACCTGTAATTAGTAATATCTTCGACATTTCCTTTTTTAAATATTGGTACAATCGATGCAATCTTTAAAGATTCCGGAAACACACGTTCACGGATAAAGTGATTAAGGATCTTTGTAAGTGGGACAATTAGACACACTTACACTTTTAACAGAGGTACAGTTAAGTCATATATGTCTTTGCTGTTACTATTTTTTAAAGATCTGATTATATCACGAGTGTCATTGAAACTCAGCTCCTCCAGACTTAAAGGCTCATAATTTCCAGTCCTTACGACACTCATTGGGTTAAAATGCGTTGTTTGAAAACCAGAAGATATATTCTGGACTACATTGATAAAAAAGTTGTTAAACATATTTGCATTTAAATCTGGGCATTCATGATTTTTTTTACTTTTATTTATAAGGGACCACATTGTCTTTGCAGGATTTGCCGCATTTTTGATAAATTTAACATTTGATAAGATTTTTGCTTTGTTTAATTCATTTCTACATTTCGATCTAAATCCATTTCTTTTTTTTTAATATCCTCCATGCCGTACATCCTGCATAGGTCATTAAGAAAACAAAGGTGCTGACGCATCACCCTTAGCTCATCCGTGAACCAACATACCCCTCAAATCAACATCCCTGCAACGAACATGCTTTTCAGTGAACGACGTCTCATAAGCTGATATCAGTTGGCTTAAAAATAAGTTAATTTTTTCACAACCAGACAGATCACATTCATCCACAATAGTCCAATCTGTTGTACTAATAAGCTGAAAAAAATTCTGCTTACCTGCTTGGGTTAAAGGACGACACACTTTGACAAAGTCAAAGTCAAAAAATAGCTTTAATGTCTAAAATGGTAAATACATCGTTGACAAAGCCATGTTATACAAGATAGAATGAAAAAGAACATTACACAAAACTCACACTATTATATAGGACAATAATTTAAAATTAATTGAGTTATACAAATATGCTGTATTAATTTAAAATTCATAGAAACAAAATCACAGAAGTGAAAGTCAACCAACCATACAAGAAATACAGATATTAAATAAATGAATAAATCTACTAATACATACATAAAATGGTTATATAAGAACAAAAACAATTTAAAATGTATATAAGCAAACAAATAAACAAACACTAAATTATGTACGACAAACAAAGAGCTGAGCTATGTACAAAACAGTGTACAATTATTACATATAAATCACAATAGCTGGTCAGTAAAAAATTCTTGCATGTTATAATATGCCTTCCTGAGTAATATGTTTTTAACTCCTTGCTTAAATTTTTTTTGGCATTGCAACATATGCAATTCTAGAGGAAGACAATTAAATATTTTCCGGCCGTTGTAGACAAAGGAATTTTTTATCATTTGTGACTTAGGAATCGGCAACCTCATCTGATAAATTTGTCGAGTATTAAAACTATTATGGTTTAACTGTACTTCACTCCTGTATTTTTTATGAATCAAACAAGTGGTCTCCAAAATAAAAATACAACACACAGTCAAAATGGAGTGCTTTATAAATAATGGACGGCAAGAATCGCGCATTTTAGCTCCACTCATATACCATATTGCTCTCTTTTGTAATAAAAAGACATCATTGAGTAAATTATTGGAACAAGAGCCCCAAAATGGTATTCCATAGCGAATGTGCGACTCAATTAATCCAAAGTAAGCACTACGTTCTACTGTAAAATCCAAATTATTTGAAATAACCCTCAAAGCATAGCAACCTGATGATAACTTCTTGCAAAGGTCACATATATGTTTATCAAATTTTAGTGAGTTATCAATTACAATACCTAAAAACCTACATTCGCCAGGCTTAACAATAATTGCATTTTCCAAGTAAATGTCATTAGTCACACACCTAAAATTTAATATTTTAGTTTTGGAAATATTAAAAGACAATACATTAGCATCGCACCACTGTTTTATCCTATGTAAGTCACTAGTTATTTTTTCCTGATAAACAGTAACATCAGAGTCACGCCAAAGAATAGTGGTATCGTTAGCAAAAATAGTAAAAACACCATGGATATGCAGATGAGAAAGGTCATTGAGGTATATTAAAAAGAGTCGAGGCCCAAGCACAGATCCCTGTGGCACTCCAGCATTAATGTTTAGATCCTGTGAGTTACCATTGTTGAACAAGACACTCTGGGCTCGATCTGTTAGATATGAGTGAAACCACTCCAGTGTCTTGCCTCTAAAGCCATATTAAAGTATTTCGTGATCCACACAATCAAAGGCTTTTGAAAGGTCACAGAACACCGCTGAGGCGATTTCTCCTGAGTTTAGGCCAATATAAAGATGTTCCAAAAACTGAAATATAGCATCCCCTGTGCTCTTAGAGGCCTGGAAACGAAACTTCTGAGTGCTCATTAGGTTGTGCTTATTCAGAAATGACACCATTCTCACTTTAACAAGTTTCTCCACCATCTTTGCTAATGTCGGCAGCAATGAGATGGGTCGAAAATTAGATGGACTTTGACTATCCCCACCCTTGTAGACTGGAATGAACACAGCCTTCTTTAGGGATGGGGGAAAGATTCCGCGAGTGAAGGTCAGGTTTATCACCTCAACCAAAATCCCTAAAGTATTATTCGTTAGAGCTCGAAAAACCTTTAATGAGAGTCTATCCCAACCCGCAGCATTTGGGTTTCTGATTTCTCTAAGAATGGATTTTATTTCATTAACCGTGGTAGGAGCAAAGAAAAATGTCTCAGACACTGACACATTTGATAAGTAAGCTGTGGGATCATTTCTTTTTGTAATTTGTTGGGACAAGTCACTAGCAATACTGCAGTAAAATACATTTAAGTCATTAGCACTCAAATCACTATGTAACGGTGCGACATTTTTACCTCTTAAGCTATTTACAATTTTCCATGCCTCTTTTGATTTGTTGGATGAAAGATTAATGCGCTCCTTAAAATACTTTTTTTTAGCAAACCTGATTGTTTCACGATAAATACTTCGATATTTATTGTAATATGTATGAAATTTAATATCATTTGAAAATTTTCTTATAAAATGTAAAGATCTCCTATTTTTACCAGACACCCGCAATCCCTTGGTGTACCAAGGTTTTCTTTTCTTTTTCTTTATATTAACTATTGGGAAGCCATTTTCAAATTTTTTTCTCAAAATACAGTGAAACATTTGTAAAGGGTCATTTGAGGTCAAGACATGATGCCAATTGGCTCGCCCACAGGAGCTTAAAAATGTATTAAAATTTCTTTTTGTATACAGTCTCCCACGCCTTGAAGTACATCTTACTTTTATTGGATATGTAAATACTACTGATTCATGATTAGTCATCATCACCATAATCGGTACACAGATAATCCAAAACGGAAGAAAATTGCGTAATGCGAGTTGGCTGTTTAACATGCATCACAAGATTAAATGAATTTAAAAGATTGGTAAGCGTCTGGGTATTATTGATCAATTTGTCCAAATAATTTATATTAAAATCACCAGTTAAAATTAGTGACGCATTGACAGATATTTCTGTCAATATACCCTCCAATCTGTCGAAAAAAACCGCCATATCTGAAGATGGTGACCTGTAAATACCTAAAATATAAGTATTCATTTCATGACAGTATATTGTTGAAAATTCAAAATCTTTTTCCTGTAATAAATGATTAAATCTATCAATACAAACAAATCTATGACTTTTGAGAAAATCTTTTTGTACCATAATAAGAGTACCACCATGTATAGATTGCACACGAGAGTAGCAAAACAATAAAATATAATTTGATAAAAGAGTTCATTGGGTTTTAACCAATGCTTGACTAGAACCACACCAGTAGGAAAACACAAAGACTCCAGGAATAACAATAACTCGTCAATTTTAGGTCTAATAGACTGGACATTCAACAATATCATACACATTGATTTTACAGAGTGACGATACCGATTCTCTTTGTCACAGATATCTGTTATTAATCTAACTGAAAATCTTCCCTTACGCATAATTGAACACAATGAATTTATAAAATTTTTATACCTGTTTTTAGGACAGTATTCAAAACTGCCTTTTAAGCAAATAACCAAGTTTGTTACTTTTCCTACTGAGAGCAGTTCCCTAAGTTGTACATATGTTGGCAAGTAAAAGTTAATATTAAGACATAAAATAACAGTGTCCTTATCATTAAAATTAATAATTTGAGGAAAAATACTTTTTACAATTTGGTTCATATTTACCCCACTATACACACAACCAAGTACTTGGTAGTCAGAAATCAAATATTCACTAAGATGTGGAGTATAGTTCCGCGCACTACTATCACCATAAATTAAAACCTTATTTCTAGTATCTGATATTATATATATATATGTCTATTGTTAGGAACAGTTTTTTGCTTAAAACTCAAAACTTCCAAGTCCAATTTCTGAGCATGATCCAAAGGATCAAAACTTCTGACTTCCTGTACAGCATTGTCCATTATAATCGGTAATTCTGTACAGTTCGTAGTAACGTCATCATGAGCTGGTGGTCCTTTATCTGGACAATTTCCAAGTAGTATGATTGGTTTTCTGCTTCCAAAGTCCAAATAGAGGTAACCATATTTCTGTTCAGTTCACTCATGTCATCAAAATCCTTTTTTAGTGTCATCTGGTCAGAGGAATGTGCAGTAATAATTCTTTCCAAAGCCAGTTTTTGATCTAGCAATGCAGCAAGTTCATTTCTTAAATCAAGAATTTCGTTACTTTTTGCATTAATAGCTTATGTTAGTTTTTGTTCCGCTTCCATTACATCCTCCTCAAACTCCAGAGTTCTGCAACGCTGTCTTTGGAATATCGTTTCTCTGGTCGTAATTTCCTTTTTTAAAGTAAGGATCTCTTCCTGAAGGTTTGTGATCTCCTCACACTTTTCAGCTTTGATACTATCAATTAGTTCGTTTCTTAATGCAACTTGAGATTTAAGTTGATAATTTAACTCTTTAATTGTTTCTAACTCACCTAAACATTTCTCATTTTCAAAACCAGATTTCTTGCATTCTTTTGAACAAAATATTTTATGTTTTTCCAGTTTAGTGTGGGTTTTAAGATCTCTCGCCAAACAGCTGGGGTGAAATATACCAAAGCAGTGTATACAGCAATAGTTTGAAAAACATTTATTAGTGCAACATTTAAATTTATTCCTTTCATCCATTATGAATTAAAGGCAACAAATAAAAAACCCAAACAAAAATCCAAGCCGGCCCTGCTCTTTTAAAGTAGCCCTGGTATTTAAATATTTAATATTTTATGAATGGCTATATCAGCTCATTGAAAGCTTAGCTCCTATAGTAAATACTAAACAAAAACAAATAAGGTCACTGACCTACACTTCAGGTAAATGAATAAATCCACTGCCAAAAATAAATAGCTAATGTTCCACAAAAAAAAGTTATTCCAAATTCGTTTGAAGTAAAAAAAGGGAATTCCCTTGAATAGGTGAAAATAATAATTTAATGAAGTTCACACTGGCCTCTGGCTTCTCATCAGCTCATTTCAATATTTGCAGATAAGGTGGAGATAAGCAGTAAATGGTGGTGTTTTTACAGATAGGTTTTTGGATTCTTGAATTTAAATTTTCCAAATTACCACTTTAAATAAAGATCAATGTCTTTGTATTTTTTACAATAAACACAGTTTTTCCTCAGCTACAAAACAATACTAAACACATATACACACAACATTTACTTATAACCCTGCAATATGATAGCCAACATAACAATCTCAGACTCGCATCTAGGAACTCAGAAGCTGATGACTTGGCATTGATGATCAGACAACAAAGCATCCAAATTATATGATTTGTAGGGTTCAATACTAAAGTTTAAAAATATATTGTTGATACAGTTGGTGTTACGAGTGTTCTGAGTAATTGTTTGTTGTAATCCAAAAGATGTCAAAAGGTCATTTAGTGCAATAGCCTGTGGGTTATTAGTGTTAAACCTAACATAATTAAAGTCCCCTGCTAGGATTATCTATTGTTTCTAAAAATATTCATAAAAGTATCAAGTCAAATAACCCTAGGACAAACAGGTAAATAAAAATAAAAAAATGATATGATGAATGATGATATACAATGATAAAACGATTTCAGGTCGAAAAGTAACATAATACACAAATATAACAAAATTACACCGAATCGACGTGAACAAGGACAAACAAAAAACATCACAAAACCAATCTGCGTAACTGCCTTTTTAGCTGCAAAGTGCTGAGCTTAAAAATGTCATACTCTGGGAAGTGACGATTGTAGTTGCATACTAGCCGGCAACAAATGAGCTAAGCCCATAATTTGTACAATGGTATCTTTCTAAAAATAGTTGACATTGTCTCATTCTCCTAACAGGACCCAAAAATGAGACCGACTCCAGCAATATTTCACAGTCAATCCCTACATCGCGCAATTTGTGTAAAAAAATAAGAAGTGCCTTCTTTCTTCGGGTTTGCAGGCCACAAAGAAGAGCTCTTGAATTATATGTCAGACCTTGATATGTAAAATTAAATTTATATAAGAGGTATTTTGCAAATCTATTTTGTACTTCTTCGATTCTATCAATGTGACACTGATATGAAGGACTCCATATTGCAGATAAGTATTCCAAAATGCTCCTAACCAATGAGTTATAAAGACACCCAATTGCTTTGGTATCAGTCACATGCTTTGTATTTCGTTTTATAAAGCCCAGCAATCTAAAACCCTTAAGTACAATGCTATCAATATGCAGATTAAAAGTTAAATTTTCATCAAAAATAACACATAGATCGGTGAAAGAAGTAACAACTTCAAGATGTACATCATCTGTGAGGTTAGGGAAGTGCATGGGATTAATATGTTTATGGAAATGAAGCACTTTACATTTAGAAATGTTAAGATGCAGATAATTAGTGTGGCACCATTTGAAGAGTCTTTCAATGTCAGACTGCAGTGGATTAGAGTCAGAGGAAACCGTTGAAAAGAATTTTAAGTCATCTGCATATAATAAACATTTAGACATTCTAAAACTAGACACTATATCGTTTATAAAGAGTAAAAATAAAATTGATCCAATATGTAAACCCTGCGGAACACCCGACGTTACAACAACCTTCCTGGAAGCTGAGCCAGACAAGTTGACCTGCTGACGACGATTAAACAAATATGTTCTGATCCACTTCAGATAGTTTCCACAAAAACCAATTTCCTGCAATTTCCATAATAGAAGCTGATGACAAACACTGTCAAAAGCCTTAGATATGCCACTGTAAATGACATCAATCTGTTGGCCAGCCTCAACCGATGTCATTAAGTAATACTGAAATATTGCAAGATTTGTAGTTGTTGAGTGACCCTGACAAAACCCATGTTGCATGCTCTTAATGTAGTGTTTTAATGATACAAAGATATCATCAGTGATAATTTCCTCAAATAGCTTTGGTATGTGTGAAAGTAAAGAAATACCTCTATAATTCTTTATATCGCCTTTATCACCAGATTTAGAGATTGGCAAGAGAGTAGAAAACTTCCAAATTTCAGGAAAGGAACCTAGCTTGAAGGATCTCTGAAAGATTATACACAGAGGCTGCGACAATGACTGACAACATCTTACCAATAGAATAGTGGGGATTCCATCTGGACCAGCCTTCTTGGAGAGGTCAAGGCCCTTTATTTTATTACAGATTTTCTGCCTTGGTAAAACAATATGTAATTTTCCCGAACAACTTATGGGACCAATCTTACTAAAATCCAAATTGGGGTGGTGAGAATAGCAGGACTGAAAGTGATTAGCAAAACATTTGCGATGTTATTTGAACCAATAATTTCCTCACCTTTATAACTCAAGACATTGGGCAAACTAGAGGCCCTTCTTAAGTTACGTACAAATGTCCAAAAATATTTTATGTATTCTGGAATAAGTAATTGAGTTTGTGTCACATATGTAAGATAACACATATCAGTTCGAAGTTTAACCTCACGTCGTATGTCAGAATCTGCTAAATAATCGACATGTTGTTCAGTCCTTTTATATTTTTTGTAAAGGCGACTACACATTTATCTTTATTAAAATAGAGTTTATTATTTAAACACCATTGAACAGCCTTATCTATATATTTTTGAAGGATTATACAATCACTAAAAGATTTAATCTCAAAAATAAATCTCATAATAAAAAAGCATTTTGAATGACCTGAGTTATACTATTTATAAACAATAGAAAAAGTATGGGGCCTAAGTTGTGGAATACCAGAAGTTGAAATAAAGTGTCTTGAGGTATAACTCCGTGTTGATATATTGTTAAATTATTTTGGCAGTTTGGCAGGTGTTGATAGGAAAGCAATTGGTCTGTAATTACTTATTCTGTAATACTATTTCGGGAAGAAATTTTGACTGTCATTTCTCTTTTTATCTTGGAGACTTATTGCTTGATGCACAAAAAATTTAGGAATTTTTCTAGACATAGTGCTTATACTACCCGTAACAGTAGCAGCGTTCCTCTCCCAATACCCAAATTTGGTTTAACTAAAAACTGATTGATTTATGAAAGTATTAAGATCTACAATCACTTACCTGTAAACCTAAAATTAATTACTGATGAAAAGTCCTTTAGACGGACTCTCAAAAACATTCTTAAGTTAAAGCCATAATACAACCTGCATTTATGACAACCCTCTGTGATAGTATGTATAATATTTTAAATATTTCTGACTCAACATTTGTTTTCTTTCTTTAATCTTTATATTATTGACCCATTTGTTATTATACAGATGTATAGTTTTTATTTTAATTATTGATTGATGTCTATTGTTTTGTTATTATTTTATGTTTTATCTATATATTTTTTGAACCTTTCAATGTATAGTTTACTTTTATTTACATAGTGTAAATTATTCCATAAGGCATTATAGAACATTTATATTATTAAGGTTGCTTTGTCAATGAGACATGTTTCTCTGATGATAATAAAGCTTATTTTGTTTGTTTGTATATCTGACTTATTTATAAACACTATGATTTTTTTTTTAGAAAATATAAAACAGTTCATTCATGCTACAATACACAAGTGTTTATATTCGTCATATTGTCAATAATAAATATTACAATATAACAATTCTTAAGAGACAACACAAGAGATAAAATATTATATCAAATAAAATATCTTAATATGTTCTTGACTAAGACAATACAGATTTAAATTATTATTTCAAACAACTGTTAAAATATTCCTCAACACTAAAAAACGCATTCTTTATGAATATATATATATATATATATATATATATATATATATATATATATACATATATATTTCATTCATTGCACAGCAAAAACTCTCGATGACTGTGTTGATCCTCTGCAAACAACTACTCCATAGGATATTATTGAATTGAAGAGGGCATAATAAGCCACTTTTAGGGTTTGCAAAGATACACAGCCAGCCAGACCCCAAAGAACAAAACACCACTCCTAAGTCTTCCAGAGATATAGTCTATTTGAGCTTCCCAAAAATACAATCTTCTGAGTTTTATTCTTCATGCTGTCATGCCAAACGCAATCAAAAGTTTAGCCCAAGTCATAGAGCAAAACTGATACTCCAGACCATCATACCTGTTCATAATGCCCGATAATAATTCAAGAATTGCCAAAGGAATGATTCTGCCCCGTCTGAAGCCAAATTGGTTATCCATGAATAAACTATTGCTCTCAAAAAAATCAGACATTTTCTTTGCCATATACTTTTCAGATACCTTAGATAACATAGGTAACAGAGAAATAGGGCAATAGTTTACCACTTAACCTTTGTTTCCATTTTTAAAGACAGGTCTGTCATTGGCAGTCTTTCTGACAATTTTTCTATCGATGGGTTGAGTGTACCATATCACAATATTGCTAATGAAGCCCAAATCCTCCATTTGCCGCAATGGCTCAGTAAATCATTGCACCTGGTTAGGTTTAATCTTTCTGGATTATATATGTTCTTTCGGGAAAAGATTTCAGGATTGCATCCATCCAACAGTTTCATGAATATTCTAAATTTTGTGTCACCACAGATGGTCATATGTTGCACAAAATCCCAAGACATTCCTTCCACGGTTACATATAGTTGATGCAATCTACTTTGTGTAACAGGTCTAAAAGTTCTGTTTACAAGTTGAGGCTGTGGATTAGATTCCATCAAAATTTTGACTGCTTGGCGAAAATGATATGAAAGATGCAAATCAACAATACTCCATGAAACAGACATTATCCAGGCAGGATTCACCCCATGTGTATTCCGCTATCTATTTCAATGTTTGTCAATGTATTTTATTGTAATTCAATGTATTCCATGCAACCAGGTATATATGACAACCAAAAAAAAACTATAAAGTATACAAGTTTAAATAAATAAATAAATGAAAACATATATAAATCAATATATTAAGTAGAAAAAAATATAATTTTACAATAACAGTTACTCAAATATTTATTCGAATAAGAATTTTAATAAATACTTCTCATTGCAAAATGTCCTCAAGTTAATTTATCTCTAAGCAACACATTTAAAAATAACAGGTATATATGTTCATAACACTACTGCTTTGTCCGATATCAGCAATATTTGCTGCTTAGAGATAAATTAACTTGAGGACATTTTGCAATGAGAAGTATTTATTAAAATTATTATTCGAATAAATATTTGAGTAACTGTTATTGTAAAATTATATTTTTTTCTATGTAATTTATTGATTTATATATGTTTTCATTTATTTAAACTTGTATACTTTATAGTTTTACATAATCTTAATACTAAATAATATTTTCTATAATTGTTTATTGCGCCTAGGTTTAGAAACTAATATCTAAAATTATACAGAATAAAAAACTAAAGGAATTATAATTATTAAATATATAAATTCTACATTCTCTGCCAAATGCTTTTAAGTTCATTATTTCTTTTGTATTTTCAGGTAATTTACAACATTTTGATCCCAAATAACAAAATCTCTGACTAATATTTTTGTTACTTTGTAGAATTTGGTTTGAACAATTTTTTTTCTTGTTAAGTGATCATTATCTATATATTTTTTCATGTTCCTGTTTATGTTTATCTGGGTTATTCATTGTGTGTGGCCTATAAGAAGTATCTGAAAAAAAAAACTTTGCTCTGGCCATGGATGAACATAAACTCTTTTTAAAATATTTTAAATTTTGTGATGTTGCTGCTTCCACTTAAAGTTGGTGGCAATGTTCGTTTTCTAAATGAAAGGCCTTGTATATTATTGCATTTTTTTTATTGTGCTGAACTATCTAAACACTTTTTCTGTTATGTTTCCTATACCTAAATTTAACTGTTTTCGGAAAAATTACATTTGTGTCCTTTTGAAGCTCTGTAACTCCTAACTTGCAAGAAAAAACACTTTCCTTAGTTTTTAATCTATCTACTTTTACAGCAGATGTCAAAATTTGACAGGGAATTTCATAAAGAAAACGGATATATTCACCGGTTTAAGGTAGAGATGGCAACATTGCACAATTTAATATTTTAAAAAGAGAGTTTATGTTCATCTATGGCCAAACCCAAATTTTCAAAATAATACATTTATTGATGGTTCAGATACTTCTAATTGTTCACACACTGTGAATAACCCTGTATATACAAATGCTGAGGATGTATAAACACCTGATATTAAACATTTCATTAAAATACAGTTGCTATTATTTGTTTGTATAGACCACCTAGTACAAGAATAACTTTATTTACATCTAGATTAGAGCTGCTTATTTCTATGCTTCCAGCAAAAGTGCGTATTATTTTAGCAGGCGATTTTAATGTAAATTTTTTACAAACCTGGAAATTAAATATTAACTTTTTGTGTAGTTTGCTTGATTGTTTTAATTTATACATGCATGTACATGAGCCTACTCATATAAGCTGGAATTCTAAGTCCGTGACCGATCCCTTATGTTCTAATATAAATAGCGAATTAGTTGATTGTACTGTCATAAACCCTGGTTTGTCTGACCAGGAAGCTACTTTAAGTAAAATTAAGATTTTAAAGAAGAAGTCTAAAAAATTGACAAATTATGGTAGATTATTTACTAGGGGAAATTATAGTAAGTTCTGTCAACTTATAGAAAGTGTTACTTGGGATATAGCTTTGAATGCTGCGAATCCGTTAGAGGCCTTTCATAAATATTGAAATACTGAATTTATTCATGACAACAAACATACAATGCTTTTACACACGTCAATAAAAGTATAAATCTTAGATACTAATACAAAAATACATAGTATTTTTCTAAATAAATTTAATATTAATTTTAGTCTTAAAAAAATTAAACATAAACAGAAGAAACCTTGGTTTATGAAAGGTCTGAAAGTATCAGCGAAAAATATGCGATCTCTACATACAGTAAGGAAATTTTTTATTAATAGTTCTGTATTTATATTATTCTACAATTCTTATTATAAAATTTAGAGATACTATTAGAATTGCAAAAAGATGTGTTTAATAATGTGTAATAGAATAAACAAGGCGAGCAATAGACAGAAAGAATGTTGGAACATTGTTGGTGAATTGAATTGGAGTAATGTTGAGATGGTTGACTCTAGTATAAGCCCTTCTAAATTCAATTCATTTTATTGTTCAATAGCATCGAACTTAACTAGCTGTATATATAAAAAACACGACGCATTAGCTTTTTTTAACAGAGTTTCAGTGCAAGAAACGTTTTGCTTCTATCCCACAACTACATATAAAATAAAAATAAAATTACAGAAATTGAAAATAAAAATGCTGCTGGATGGGACAAAATTTCTTTTAAAATATTTTTAAAATTGTCAGATTCTGCATTAAATGCTCTAATGAAGGCAATAATTGGTCATTTTCTGAGGGAGTACTTCCTCATTGCCTCAAACTAACAACGGTTATTCCTTTGTTTAAGGGAGGCAATGCAGAGGAACCATCACATTTTCGTCCAGTTTCCTTGTTCCCGACATTAGCCAAAATTGTTGAGAAGCTTGTGAAAAACTATATGCTTAGTTTTTTGGTGAGAAATGATCTGCTCTCTGATGCTCAATGTGGATTTTTGGTTGGGAAGAACACAGGAGATGCAATATTTTCCTTCCTTGAGAATAAATGATGGAGAGGCTGCTGCGGCAGTATTCTGTGATCTCACTAAAGCTTTCGACTGTGTAGATCATGGAATACTGCTGAGAAAACTTAAGTTATGTATGGTTTTAGGGGGAGATCTCATAAATGGCTCTTGTCATATTTATCTGGGCGAAGTCAGAGCGTTTTATTTAATAAAGAGCAATCAAGTTACTTAAACATGCGTGCGGGAGTTCGACAGGGGTCTGTTTTGAGACCATTACTATTTTTGATTTATATAAATTCCATTTCATTTCATTTATTAATTCAATAGTAATACATATCATTACAATATTAATAATAACTCTTAATGTAATATCAGGTGGCACTATCAGAAGGCACCTAGCGGAATTAACAGCTGTATGTGCCAAAATAGAAAATAATATTATTTATCTATTAACTTAAACTATAACAATATGCAAGAAGAAGAAAAAACAATTTAATAATAAATTATTAGAGGTTTTTCCCTTTTTTTTTATAACAAAGTGATAAATTTTGTGTTATTTACAAAAATATAGTTCCTACAGGCTAAGTTAAACTTTTTTAGATTTTTTATTTCCTTAATATTACCTGGTAATAAGTTATAGAATTTTGGTCCTAAGTATCCAATAAATCTTTGGTTAATATTTTTATGACTAATAGGAACTTGCAACTTATTAAGTGTTCTACTTCTAGTTAAATGACAGTGATTTATATACTTCCTAAGACCTTCAATCTTATGGACAAAGGAACAAACAGAATGAATATATAGGGATCTAACATTAAAGACTCTTTCACTGTATAGAAGGTTTGTTGAGAATATTTTTTCTTTTTTGTTTATGACTTTAAGAATGTAATTTTGTGTCACATTGAGTTGTGTCAAGGCAGAAGAATAAATTCCTCCCCAAACAACGATTCCATACTTAATTAAAGATTCCACCATGGCCTTATAAACAATGAACAAAAGCTTTTTAGAAAGGATCTCTCGCAAAATATAAAATTTATATATAAGTTTTCTAAGGCTATTTGTTAGTTTTAAAATGTGGTGATCCCATTTTAAATAGCAGTCAATAATTATGCCCAGATACTTTACATTAGAAACCTCTTTTATTGTGGTGTTTAACTCACTTATTTGGATGCTGGAAAAATTAGGTCGATTTACATTGGTAGATGTGAAGGCTATATAATGGGTTTTATCTAAATTTAAAGTAAGTTTGCTAAAATCTAGCCAATTCTTAATAATAGCTAAGCCGTTGGCTACCTTATCCCTAGTACTGTTCCAGTCTCTGCCAGAGAAAACTAGAACAGTATCGTCCGCATATGAAATGATAGAACCCTCAACATTAAGAAATGTCATTGAGTTGATAGTTGATGTAAATGATAAATAGTATTGGCCCTAGTACGGTTCCCTGTGGTACAACAATAGTAGTTTTAAGAGGATCACTTAATGAGTTACTTATTTTTAGAAATTGGTTTCTATTTGTTAAATATGACCTAAAGATGTCCGACACGGAGCCCCTGATACCACTTTTTTCAAGTGTTTTAATTAGCATATCATGGAGCACCGTGTCAAACGCCTTAGCCAGGTCCAAAAAAACTGCAATACTTTTTTCACCATTGTTGAGTTTTGAAGTTATTTGATCCACTAACTCATACATCGCTGGTTCCACCCACGAAACCAAATTGTTTTTTAGACAAGATTCCTAAATCGGAAAAGAATTCCATTACTCTTTGTTTTAAGACATTTTTCAAACAACTTCCCAAAATTGTTAATGACACTTATTGGTCTGTAGTTATTAATATTATTTTTATTACCCGCTTTGTGGATAGAGGTTATTACAGCAGTTTTAAATCTTAAAGATACATCTTAAGGAAAGTGTGCAGGGCAATAACACGGATGTACATGTTTCAGTTTTACCATATAGTGAACGAGACCTCATGGGCCTTTATGGAGTATGACATTGATGTGCATCGGAAGTGTGACAAGTTTATTGAAACACTGGAAGGTGCATATCTTCGGTCGTTTCCTGAAAGGACCTATCTTGTGAGATCTGACCAATCAAATAGGATCACCTGGTTTAATGATGAACTCAGAGCAATGCGGAATCATTTAAATTTTCTAGAAGAACTGAAAATGCAATATAATTATGTGGGTATTGAACAACAATTTAAAGATTATAAAAAACTTTATACAAATGCTATAAGCCTAGCAAAAATTAGAGCTAATGATGATTTTATCAGAACATCTTCAAATCCCTCTAGGTCTATGTGGCAGTTGATAAATGAACAACGAGGTAAAACTAACCATTATGACGCATGTAATGACCTAACGCCAGACGACTTTAACAATTTTTTTTTCAAACATCGCCCTACATTTAACAAAAGATATTCCCCTTTCAAATACTAATCCAGTTCATAACTTATCACATCTCACTGCTCCATTTAGTTCATTTACATTTACTGAGGTAACTTTTAACCAAGTCAGGGATGTTATTAATAATTTAAAAAATAAAAACAGTCGGGACATTTTTGGCTTAAATGTAAAATTAATTAAATCTGTTCAAAACTGCATTTTGGCTCCATTAACAAAACTAATTAACCTTTGTTTTCAAAATAATATTTTTCCCAATAGTCTGAAGAAAGCTATAGTTGTGCCAGTGCATAAAAGGGGTGATACATCAGTCCCAGAGAATTTTAGGCCAATATCTCTTTTACCAATAATATCAAAAATTATAGAAAAATGCATGGCATTTAAAATAATGCAATTCTTTGAGACTAACAGCCTTTTTACTGACTGTCAGTTCGGTTTTAGAAGGGATAAGAATACTGTCCTCGGTATAATAAATCTTGTGTCCACAATTTTGGAAGCATTTCATAAGATGCAGTATGATTCCGTATTGTTCTGTGACCTAAGCAAGGCTTTTGACTGTGTCGATCATGGTATCCTCCTGCGAAAACTTGAATTCTACAACTTTCATCCAGATAGTATACAGCTACTGAAGTCGTATCTTGAGGATAGATGTCAGGTAGTGAGGTTTGGTGGAGTGTTGTCGGCGCAAAGCACAATTAATCTGGGTGCACCACAAGGATCAGTGTTGGGTCCAATCCTATTCTTAATTTACGTAAATGACCTTCCTGCATGTGAACCAATGGGAAAGTATACGCTTTTCGCTGATGACACGACAGTTTCCTTCACAGCTGACACACTTGAGGGTTCGCTGGAGGGGTTGTCTTTGGCGCAGGAGAGGGCTAAAACCTGGTTTTGCTCAAATAGGCTCCTGTTGAATGAAGGCAAAACTAATAGAGTCGTATTTTCAATGAGAGAACTGCAGGAAGTAAACAATATTTCTAGGCTACAGTGGGGCTCACATATTAGTAAACTAGCAAAAAAGTTAAATACGAGCTTGTTTGTGCTCCGAAGTCTCTCAAGGTGTGTCTCTGCAGTTGTACTAAGAATGGCATATTTTGCTCTATTTCAGTCTAATTTAGCGTATGCAATCCTTGCATACGCTAAATTGCTCCGCTGAGGTACACCGGGTTTTTCTTTACAACGGAAGGCGGTTTGTCTGATGTCTGGCCTCTCTTATAGAGATGACTGCAAACAAAAATTCTCAGAGTTGGGACTATTGACTGTACCATGTATGTTTATTTTAGAATGTGTCTTATATGTTAAGCGGAATGGAGAGTTGTTTAGGGCACGAAAAACGAATTTCTTAACTATAATTTTAATCTGTTGTAAAGCTGTTAAATGTATGTGTAAATTGTATTTTTCAACATTTTATTGTATTAACTATATTCTTTTCTTTGACGTGTGTAAACATCGTATTATGTACTTAGCATGAATAAATTATTGAGTACAATGCTAGTTTTAAAAATTAAGTTTATTATATGTAATAAAGGATCCAAAATATAGGCATGCATCGATTTTATAATTTTTACTGATACCCTGTCCTCGCCAGGAGCCGAACTGTTTTTGAGTGAGTTTATGTGTTTTATTAACTCATTTTTATTTATCGGTTTTAAGAAAAGTGATGATGAGGGTTCTTTATTAATACATTCCGGTTCCCTGGCTGGCGGTATTTTTTTAGCCATATCATTACCGACTGATATGAAGAAGTTGTTACAAAAGTTGGCCATGTCTTTGTCTGTTTTAAAAGTTTTGTTTTCTTTGTCCAAAATATTTATTATGTCATTGTTTTTAACTTTTTCGTTTGTGGCTGCAGATATAATTTTATAAATTTTCTTAATGTCGCTTTTATTTTCGTTTATTTTATTCCTATAATAGTCAAGTTTACATTTATTTATTAGTTTATTTAACTGGTTTCTATAATGTTTATACTGAGTTTTTAAAACTTCATTATTTGAATGTAAAACTTTCTTTTTTAGTTTATCTCTTTGTTTTATGGAGTTTATAACACCAACTGTAATCATCCAAGGTTTGATTTTCTTGACTTGTTCATTGGTACTTTTATTGATTTTGCTTTATATAGTAAGGTTTGAAAAATTTCATAGAACATATTAGTGGCTTCTTCAGAATTTGAACAATCAATAACATATTGCCAATTTTGCATTGCAAAAAGGTTTGATAAAGCAATATAATCAATTTTAGCAGTTTCTTTATTTATGCTGGCTTGTCTCTGTATGTCGTAGTCAGGATTACACTTTCTTACATTAAACATGACTGGGAAATGGTTAGTTAAGTTAGAGTCTAATATGAAGGATTGATACTTAAGCATAGAATTATTAAGTTTTTTCGCACAAAAATATGATCAATACAAATGGCAGTTGTAGAGGTAATTCTTGTTGAAGAGTTTATATATGGTAGAAAACCAAAATTACTTAATGTCGAGAGATATGAATTAACATTATCGTTATCACTGTCATTGATATTAATATTAACTTCACCTGTAAGGACCTCAATCTGATTTTTTAGATTTGCATTAAGATAACTTTGTAGGTCTAAAATAAATAATTTTAAATTTGATGAAGGAGGTCTGTACAGGCAAGTTATACCAAAACTAATGTTATCTAATTCTAATTCAATTTTAGTTAGTGTGATATGCGATGTTAGTAGAATTATATCTTTTATGAGTATTTTTAAATTATCTCTAGTATAAATTAACATACTGTCATTTTTGTTTATATTGGCATTGTTATAATGGACAGAGTAACCTGGTATACCTAAATGATCAACATCATAGACATTTAGTTGAAAGGTTTCACTCAACACAATTATATCGCAATAATCAAGTTCAAAAGCCCTTATAGTCACACAAGAGTCAAATTTTTTTTTTTACACTTCTTATATTTATGTGTATTAAATTAAGTATTTTCCCATTAATGTTAATTTTTGATTTTAAGATATCATTTCCCACACTTTCACCTGCCTCGTCAAGAGTTTCCTTCATATTTTCTAGAGTATCAACATTAAAATTTTCCATAGTCTAGTTTTCTCCGCATAACTTCCAGCATGTATTTGTAGGTTGAGCAAATAATATTGTTACTTTCATGAGAGACATCATAATTTTTATTATACTTATTATTGGGAAATGTACAATTAGCACATTTTTTAAAAGGTTTGGAAAATTGATTAGTTTCATGAAAACCCATGCACTAACCACATACCAGTTGGTTTTTACAGTTGGTACTTTTGTGGTTATAACCTTGGCATTTGAAGCACTTAGGTACACTAATGTCTTCAAAAACTCTACAGCTTTGCCATAGTAAAAATACTCTTTTATTGCTTATACATTTGTCGAAAAGTTTAGGAGAGCATTCCAAAAATATTGTTTTTTTATTTTTGCTTTTGTGTTCTTTCACATATACTATCTTTTAGAATAAAAGAATTTTGATTTCTAAGGCAATGTTGGATATATCTGGTAACTTTACAGTATTTGCTGACGATACCTCAATATTGTGGAACAATCATAATCGTAATTCTGATGAACTAGCAGACATTGTAAATAAAGATTTAATTAAAGACAAAGAGTGGTTCGACGCCAATTATATTACGATAAATGTGTCCGACAAATTTACTGAATTTAAGAGGTCAATTTACAGATATAATGCTTGATAACTGGACCATAGCAAAGATTGAGATAAATAAATTTTTGGAAGTATATATTGAACCTTAAATTTGAACAACACATTTTACAACTATCTAAAAAGATCTCTAAGGGATGCATTGTGGTTAGAACTACATCTTGCAATTTAGGAGTGAATATGGCAAGAAATGTATACTATGCTCTTGTTGAATCGTACCATGGTGTGTGCTTCTGGGGCGAGATTTATGTGCCGCACGAAGTCTCATGAATCTTGTAAACCAGTATTTTTGACTCAAAAGATTCTCACGTTTCCTTCCATATTTATATTGGAAATGGTTTGTTTGGTACAGAAAAAGTTTAAGGCCAAAATATCAAGGGAGTCTTTGTACTACTGTCCTTTCTATTCTGTCATCGGCTATGGCTAGGAATTCAATAGTATATAATGGCAGAAAATTATTTAATCATATGCCGATGAGAATATGACAGATCACTTGTGAAAAAGGTTTAGACGAGAAATAAAACAGTTTTTGATTAGTAGAGCTTACTATTCAACCGAAGAATATATAAATGATGTGTTTGTCTAAGGATTTTGTTGTGTACATTTTACTACTGCTTTAACCAATTTATTTTAGTTTTTGACTGCGATAATTAATTGTATTTACCATATTTATTAAATGTTCTTTTATAGGATATTTTAATATCATTTCAGTTATTTTGTTATACTACACTGGGTCTATTTAATTTGAGCTAAAAGTTTTGAACTTAATTTTTTTCTTTGGACTAGTTTTACTCTTAGTTGCTTTGTCTAAAAGGAATTTGTAACTTGAGACAATAAAGCTATTTTGAAGTTTGAAGCTTGGTTGGGTATAGTTTTTTTTTAATATTATTTTAATTATATAGTTTTGTGTTACATTCAATTCTTCTAGTAAATTATTATATAGATCGGACCAAATATGATTTCATACTTTAAAAATGATTCTACTAATGACATAAATTGTTATTAATAATTTTTTACAAAGTATTTCACTTAATTGATTAAATTTCCCAATTAATTTTCTAATGCTATTTTTTAAGTACTTGTTCTTCCCATTTTAAATATTTATCAGTAACTAATTATACCTAAATATTTTATGCCTGCTACTTCATTAATTTAACCTTTAAAGTCTTCTATAGAAATACTTATAATTTATAAGCAAATAAGTTATACGAGCTATTCTGTCCTATATTTTTAGGATATGTTATGAATTAGAGGCTGATACTTTTTTGTTACAATAATGGGAATTGGCAGCTATATATACTTAAAAACATTTTGTGTTTTGCAATGTGTTATTCATATATTCAATATTTCTCGTATTCTGATTTAATTAAAACATCAATTTAAAGTTTTATTTGAATTATCACATGTATGTGATCCTCCATGTTATTTACATAAAAAATGCCAGTAAATTATATATCTATAAGAACTAATGGAAGTAACCTGAAGAGTAACAAATAGACTGCAAAAACGTTATCAATTGCTAAACATAAAACGAGAAAATTATAGCAAAACACTGAAGAGAAAACTAAAAGGAAAACTATGAAAGCTTCTAATAACAGTTTTTTGACAATGAGTTCTTCGCCTAAAGAATGTCTGATTAATTGAGGATCCAGTCAAAAATATATCAGATATAGACTGTTAAGCTCATCTGATGAAAAACCAGAGAATAATTTCATAAATAAATATCTTCATCATCATCTTGATTATGATGTTGCATGACAATTTGGGGAATGCCAATAAATACCACATAAAATTGATTATAATGATGATTTTGAATATTTTGTCTCCCCCAAGATTCAATGATATAGCAGAAGTGTATACAAAAAATGTATCTTTTATGGTCCTATAGAACAACTTAGAATATGACTCTTTTAAATTTGGAAGAACACGGGTCGGAAATTCGAAAGGATTAGGATATAAATATTTATATAATATGCACTTTTTTGTTAAATTTGTATAGCTTTAGCCTTCTTGCCTATATTGAAGTATAGGTTATGTCAGTTTTTATGTTCCAAAATAGGTAACTATTTATCCCTATGAAGTTATTTGCTTAGTTTCTATAATCTTTGCTAAGGCTATCGGATTATTCTTTTATTACATTAATGTTTGTATTTAGGGTGATTAAAAATAGTTTGAAATTTTATTTGAATGTTCTATTAATTTTATTTTACATTTTTAACAATAGATCTATTTCTTTTCTGGGGGTTGTGCTGGTCAGTCATTTGGCGTTCATATGCATTGAAAGTGATTGGTGACAAACTCGGCAAACAAAAGGCATTTCTAGCATATCATGCAAATATCCAGTCTAGGGTAACCTATGGAAATATATTCTGGGGAAACTCTGTAGACTCAAATAAAATTTTTATTCTTCAAAAAAATGTATTAGAATTATTTTTCAAATGAGGTACAGGGAAACTTGCAGGAAAGTTTTCAGGGAAAAAGGGATTTTAACTTTTATGGCCTTAACCTTTTAGAATGTATTACATTTGTAGCCAATAACTTTTCATTCTTCCATGAACTTCAAGGAAAATATAATTATGAAAAAAGATTTAAAAGCAATCTGAGAACAGAAAAACCAAATTTTAACTATATACAAAGATATGCAGCATTTAATATTTTAATGGTTTGGAACTGACTCCCAACTAGCTTTCGGAAGCAGTCAATTAATGGAATCAAAACTAGGTTGAAAAATCTTTAGATAGGCCGAGCTTATTGTTTGAATGAATATTATGAGAACAGGAAGATAAATGAAACTCTTAGTTAAAGCTCAAATATGATTATTTGTATATAAATCTGTACAATGGCATTTTATTTTTTAAGTTAAAATAAATAAGTTTAAGCTGAGTTTAACTTTATAGTTATATAATATTTTATATATTTATTATTTATTTACATGTTATCATCTTACAGGCAGTTAAACTACCAAATTACAAATATTTTAAATTTTATTACACTAAATAATTACATACAAAATAATAATAGTAGAACAATATAATGAAATTTTCAAAAATCAACTAAAATAGGAATAACATACAGTCACAGTAAGTGCAAAAAAAAATATAATCCATCATAGAGTGGGGCATAGTACTGTGGTTTTAAATTTATTCATACTGTAATTGAAAATATCTACGTCCATAATATGGGTGCTGATGTTGTAGTTGTTACAAATTTGGTATAAGGGAGCTTTTTCCCAGAATTAGTAAATGAAGCATTTATGTAGAATAAATTGAGATTTCTAGAATTATATGTGGGAATGTGGAAGTTTAATTTTTGAAGTAATTCCAGGCAGTTTATTAAGTTATTTGTTAGTTTAAATAAAAATATAAGGGAGTGGTATTTTCTGTGATTTTCCAGTGTGTTTATAAAAAACAATCCATACTACGAGGTCTAAGACTAAGTTTTTACTTGTAATTATTTATTGTAAAGGAACTAATAAAGAGTTAACTAACTATTATACAAAAAAACTAGTCACTGAATGACTGAATCAAAAATTTATTTACTACAAATCTGTTGTCTCAAAACCGTTCTGCACTATATTCAGGGCTAGTAAATTAAAGGCACATGCAAACCCATTTCAAATAAAAAAATTAACCAAAACAGGCACTGCTTAGTGCGAGGTGCAAATCTGATACTTACTGTCAATAAACTCTTAAGGATCACTCAAAAGATAAGCTATAAAGGTCTGACCTAGTTACCTACATGTTCCAGCACGCTCTTTACAGTTGTATCTCGCCCATCTTTTACTAATAGTCAAAATTATGTTATAATACTCAGTAGTACATAGTTAATAAGACTATAAGTACAGATTGATTTTCATTTTATAGGAAGACCTTTTAAAAAATGAATTTTGAATCTACATTTTTTTATGCCAGCCAAATTTTACGACAATCAAATGCTTTAGAATTATTTTAAGAAGGATTGCTTTAAATAAAGTGAATATATACTATATTTATGCCATCAGAAATCAATGTATTTCTTGTATTCCAATGTATTTTATTCTTTGTATTCCACGATGTTTTCCATTCATTCCAGTGTATTCCTAAACAATCCATTGTATTCCTAAACAATCCAGTGTAATCCATGTCTTTCCTGCTTTTTCTGTGTATTCCAAAGCAATTATTTAGTGTTCATATTTTCACAAATTGCTCTCTCACTGAGAAAGATTGATGTCACCACTAATAATATCGCTGTTCAATAATTTCATAAAATATTTCATAAGAATTTGTATCACAAGGTCTGATATATATGGCCAATATGTTTATAATAATATAATAATTTAAGTACAGTCTTACACAAAAAATGTTTATAATGCTATTTTGAAATTTCAGTTTACACATATATTTGGTCTTTTACATTTTGATACACTATAAGGAAGGAGTTTATATAACTTAATGATTGTGAACCATTACATCTTGCGACATTAGATGTCTGATAGCCTTTTATGATAATGGTTTTAGTATTGCCAATTATTGGCCCTAATTCGTTCCATAGTGGAAGAAGAAGAAAGATTTGACAGTCATATTTGTGAGCCAAATATCACTATTTAGAAAAGCTGGGTCATAGTGGAGTTTGACAGATTCTTTAAAAGCAACCTGTATTCGTGCTTGGATCTAGTTTCTCACAACAAAGTATACATATACTGTTCTCTCTAAAGTTCTTAAAATTCTTTGAGTTGCCCACATACTACCACTCCTCTCTGTCACAGCTATAATAGTTAAAGTGGAATTAGTGTTGGTGCCTTCATTATTATTGTACTTCCTGCTATTGCTATACAATATTTTTCGATCTGAAGAATTAAATTTTGTGTACATGAAATCAACTGTACTTTTAGTTAAATTTGATTTACTTGCATATTTAGTTCTGTTTGGAGTTCGGATAATATTCAGTAAAAATAACATATTTAGCAGACTAGTTGGTTAATATACCAAACAGACAAAAAAAATCCTTTAGTTACAATTATTTATTAAAAATTGATAACTATTCTAATAACATTCCCTTATTACTACTAGGTCAAGGGTTAAACTTCTATGTCTAATGGTACACAGACTTCAAAAGATTACCACAAAGAATTTCAGATTTCCAGGGATCACAGAAAGCTTTAGATTTCCAAAAATTATCAAAAGACTTTCTTTCAAGTGTACAGAGACATCCAAAGACAGTGGTTTACCCCACACAGTAGGTTTTATTCATGTATGTTTCAATATGTTCAAGAGATTAGGTTGACTTAAAACTAATGTTTATCTTTAATACTGCAAAAATATTTAGCAACTAGATTTCCCATCAGGAATTATCATTGAACTTAAATTTTAGAAAGCATAAAATTTATTTATAAATGTGGTGCACTAGTATGCATCAAAATTCTCGCGTTAAAACTGCACACAGTAAGAGTGTAGGTATTAGGTATAATAAGAAATAGTTTTCAATATTTACGCACAAAAAAAATAACTACCTGTATTAAGTCAGCCAATAAAATACCAACAGAAACACAAGGCTAAAAATATAAAGTGAATAGGTAATGCATAACATTTAGATAGGAGGTATTTTAAGTTAAAAAATGTTCTAATTCTCTTTTCTGCAAAAATAAAATAAAGTATAAGAAGGATCATGCAATCTAAAAACAATATGTTTTTAAATAGGTATGTTAATATTATTTTGGTATTTCATAGAATAGGATAATAAACCCACAGGCAGAAACCACCTGGGGGTGGGACCTTTATAATCCACACAGATTGCAAAATAGGGTACATCATAAAGTCTTACCAGTTTTTAGGCTAGACATATTCTAAAATAATACATAAGTAGATACGTGAGCACCATAAATTACGCGAAAACAACAAATATCTGTAATTTTCTAATAAAAATTCTTATTTTGCCTTAGAAATACGAAAGGACAAACTTCACTAACTTCAGTCGAGACTTCAACCGAATCAAAAAAATTAACGTTTGCACAATAGATGGCGCACACCACTGGTGCTTTAAGCCAATTGTTAAGCTGACTCTTATACATGCGTATTCGCAGCATTCGCGGTTCGTAAAGATTGAGGCAAGTGCGGATGGCGCTTTCTGTAATTCACCGGTCAACTCACCGGTTTAAACGCTTGTTGTATTGGGCGTTGTGTTATTATTTAATATTACAACGGTTTGCCTATCAACGAGTTCTTTAATTCACGTTAAGTTAACTTGTAGAGGTTTATTGGACTATCCAGAGATCAAAAACTACAATTCTTGTTCAATCCTTATAAAAGTAGGTAACGTGAATAGTATTTTTCAAGAAAAAATAAGCGTGTTTTTGCCGTTTACTACTAGTGTAGTATTAAATTGCATTATTTTATTATAAATTCACTTTATTGTAATTTATTATAACTTTAATGGTGGTTTTAATGACAAATTTAGGCTAATCTACTCATAACGGAATAAGTCCATCTAACAGTATAGGTTTTGTTTAAGAAAATACTTGTTTTAATATATATTAAATTAATATTTATTTTAATATTTAATACCGCGCGCTTTTTTTCGCCACAATCCTAACCTAACCTTAAAGAAAAAAAGTTTTAAAAAAGTATCGTACCACCGATCCAGCTGAACAATTAACAATAACTTGCTTATACTCAGAGGAAATAAAGCTGTTCTGGCAAAGGTCCGCTAGGGACGCAACCTCCCGTGACCGACACGTTTCTTTTCAATCTGAAAAAGACAGTAAATGTGCTGCATTATGGGGCACTTGCGCTGGTAAAACTTTTAAAAATATGTAGAAAAATAAAACCGAACGGTTACTAGAAAATAATTGTTTTTTCACCATATCAAATGGGTTTCAGGAAAGGTATGAGAACAAATAATCATATCGCATATATTATAACATTTATACAAACAGCCTTCAGTCAGGACCAAACAGTTATAGGAATATTTTTGGACATTAAATCAGTTTATAACAAATGTCAATATCTATCACTATATTATCGACTTATCGAGGCATACATTCCTCTAGCTTTGAGCAGCGCAATATTCAGGATCTTGGTAAACAGATCTTTGTATATTAAAGATTCTAACAACAATATTACAGGTCCCAAAACAGCCACCAAAGGACTAATTCAAAGGCTCCTCTCTCAGTCCCTTCCTTTTTGACATACATAAAAAACATTATTAATGTTTGCTGGGATATTGCGCAGGACAATACCGGCTTATCGGCTATGCAGATGATTTGGTTCATTTGGTTGTGATATGCAAAGGGGTAAATATACAAATGGCAACTACGATAAATCAATATATAAACATATTAACACAATGGTTAGAACACAAGGTTAACTTTAAATTCTCTCAGAACAAATGTAAGGCAATTTAGTTCAAGAAATCTCGATATATCCTCAAAATGTATACATAAATAATTCGGTAATTTAATATATGTATGTCTGAATGGTCTTCGGAGGGTTAGTTAGGTCTCACTTAGACTTTGATTACATATTTTTAAAACCAAAATCATTAATAAAATAAACGCATTTTTTCACCAGGCCTTAAGATTGATTACAGATTGTATGAAGTCTATCTCCTATAAATGCGCTTGTCAGAGATGGCGGAGCTTGATCTCAAATATAAGGCTTGTTCATAAATTCCTCATCAAACTTATAATAATAGATAACAATTCCATAATAAATCTACTTACTCAACAAAAACGAAAGTTAATCCTCATCTTATCTGTTAGATGCATTGGATCGTATGGAACCACTCCGGGAATTTTTAAAAACAAGTTACAACCTGCCGTGCAATGAAATACAATACAAATATCAAATACAACAAATTCCTAGAATAAATATAAACCTTAAAAAACACAGTGTGAATACTAGTAGAGAATTTTTGGAACAAACAGAAAAATATCGTAACAATTATATATTTGTATATACAAATGCATCAAAGCAGGGAAAATCTGTAGGGTATGGTATCCATATTCCAGAGTTAGACTACAGTTTTTCGGAAAAACTGCCAGGGAAGATAAACATGTGCAGCAGAGACAGACTTCAAAAGTGCAATACAAAAATTAAACAAATCCTTCATTGATTCAAATAACTACCATATTACCCTACATATTAAAATAATTACCTTAGACTCCTTAGAGAGCCGTGAGGCAGCGTTGAACATCTAACTAGCATGGATACCAGGACATGCAGATATCACTGGCAATGAAACGGTGGATAAATTGGCGAACATAGGATTGTTCTTCTTGGGAATGCTTAATATTCCCAGGAACTTATAGTTGAACAAGGAAGACGTAAGCATCATTTGTAAAAATAATATTAAAGAATTTGTTAACGATAAGCAATCCACAGTATAGGTTTTGTTTAAGAAAGGTAAATTTTACTCACAGGTTCAAAAAAATGAACAAGAAACCGTGTTTCGAAAGAATATCTCATGTAGACAGCTGTCATGTAACTACAATAATATGAATGAGAACAGGGCACTGCCTCCCTGCGGAGCATGGGGCAATGAAAGAATCCTCACTCTGCAAATGTCGACAGATCAAAAAACTTGACCATATCATATCTTTGAGTGTCCGATAAATGCTCTTCCGAGTCTGTACGTACTGGTTGTATGTACGGTTATCTTAGACAAAATGGGTTGAACACTCCATTCAATATGATTCCGGTCTAAGTCTAATCCCTTATTACCTTCTTAAAGAAAAATAGTATTACATTATACATTTTTAATGTGAGTACTAAAGTACATCATGATAAAACAAATACATTTTTACATATGCCAGTATCCACTGGAAATATATACTAACAGTAACAGGTAAATAAACCCTACCACCATTGTATGCAGTTTAATAGTTTGTGTCCAGAGTTATAATTGTTTTCTGTCATGATGAAGCGTGGAGAGAGAAAGACTGACCTTGCTTGGACAAAAAAAAAGTGGAAAGTACAATAAAGAGCAAAAAGTGGTATCAGAATGATTTAAGAATCAGACTACCTGGACCCAAAGAATGAGAGCTGGGAAATTATCATAACCAATGACAGCACCATAAAAAAGGACTGAACTGGGGTACTTCTTGAACAAAATAGAAATATATACGTGCTTTGTTTACAGCATATTTATCCAATCCTAACCCAATCTAAGTGGAAATAAATCGACTTAGAAAAAAATAAAACACCATACATTTTGCAAGAATAAACAGGTTACAGAAATATAAAAAACTCTCATAGGCAATAAACTTAGCAACGTTGAAGGTACAGTTACGCCGACCGAAGTCACCACTTATTACTTATCTACAAATTATTTATATATTTTTTCACATATTTTGATATTCGTGAGTTATTAATGTTTGTACACTTACAAGTAGTGTTTTTCCCCTTTAATTAAATATTTTGTGGTATAAATTTGTCGTTTTAAAAAGATTGCATGCTAAAAAATTAATTGTTAGGATTTCCGTATAATAGGATGTAACACCATGTAACCACTTGCGGTTCCACCATCGACATCCGGTGCTAATACTCGCTGGTTTTGTTTCGGTTGGTATGTAGTAGGGGCATTGTTATTAGCGGTTGGACAGAAAAGGTTTTAGCTTCTCGCAACAAAAAATATATAGATATACAATAAAAAAATTGATTAAAAAATAATATATCTCAAAGTGTACTCTAATCTGGCTACGAGTGCTTTAGAAGCATAACATCAACAAAAATATTTTATAAGCATATTTCCGTGCTTATTTAAGTACTTTGTTTTTGAAGTTGTGTATCTAAAGCTTTGGTAGTGAGATTAGTCCAGTATCATTTTTTCGAAAACAATGTATCTGTGAAGCCAAATTAACATTTAGTAGTAGGGAATAAAGACGAATGGCGATATAAGATGTTGACAGCTTTACAATTAGTAGTTTCCGATAACAGAAGCAAATGAAATTTTTTTTTAGGCGTCAACTTTGAAATAAATGGAAATAAAAATGTGGAATTTTTTAAATTGTTCTAGGGGCACACGTCATTCCTCCGGTCTCCGATTTTCTCTTGGCGTCTCTGGCGACATACCATTATTTTTGTCCCAGATGCCAGATGCCAGAAAAAAGAAATCCCTTTAATTCCCAGTCGGAGATTTCAAATTCCTCAAATAATCCTTATTGGTAGAAATATGGTTACTTTACCTACCTGATTCTCTTAAGTATTATTTAAATAAAAACACGGTTGTATTCTTAATTATATTTATTTTGGTTAACGGCATTAATATTTAAAATATATATACCTACATACCAAAATAACTTACATTTCCCCATTAGATTCGCATTCACTTTCAGAGCTGCAACTGTCCATTATTCGACAGTATTGACGTTCAAATCAGTATTTATCAGCTTCAATAACCATGTATATAATGTAAACTAAGCTATAGAACGCAGATTTTACAGTAGAAAACCAGCAAGAAACGTACAAATCTCGAACTACTGTTTAAACGTCGGTTATTCGATTAACTATTCGGCATTCGGAGAGATTTAAAATAATAAAATAGATGACATTAGATAGTCATGGTCATCAGTCGTGAGTACTCGGCGGTGGTCGGCGATAAGCGTTTAGTTTTAACTGCGCGCGCCCTTCGGATTCGATGTTTTCATAACTGTGGCGTAGCCAAATAGACCACTCGAGCAATATACTAGCATACAATACGGAGCGATAAGAAATCCCTGTTTTACGTTGAAGATTCCCTGTGTCCCTATTTGCAATAAAAATTCCCACAAATAGGGAATAATTCCCTAATCTGGCACCACTGGTCTGGTTACATGTCAATAGAACTGGTTCGCGAACGAACTAGTAATTAGTATGATAATGATAAACAATTACAAAATTACACAAGCGGGGCTAAATATAGGTAGGATCGGTATCGCGTTAATTGCTTGGTTAGAACTAAGTGGCGCTAGGTTATCCCTTGTCCGGAACATCTGAGCAGATGATTTATTAATTATTTTATTGTTTAATTTTGCGAAATGTCAGTTGTCATAAATTATTTATTTGATTTTGACGCCGCTCTAAAGTTGAGATATTGTTACCGCGCCTCTAAGAATCGTAATAGATGAATTGAAAGAACAAAGATATTCGATCAAATTTTTCAAAATTATTCGAATAGATTCACGATTGACTATCCCACAACTCTCAAATATTCTTAAAATAGTTGTTGGAAGTGTTTTTACTCTTTTACACAAGCATTTAAAGATGTCTAGAGTTTGTGCTGGCTGGATTCCGCGTATGCTGACACCAGGTCAAAAAGCGAACAGAGTAGCGGTTTGTGGATACTGGAAACAATGCGTTGAAGAATGGTGGAAGACCATTATTATTGCGGATGAAACTTGGGTCTATTGTTATGATCAGGAGATAAAGCAACAGAGTACGCAGGGGGTAGAAAAAGGAGGGCTACCTCCAAAAAAGCACGTGCGCAAAAATCTGCCGCTAAAGCTATGGTCATAACATTTTTTGATCACAAAGGCATGGTGTATACGCACATGGTCCCACGTGGTAGTACAGTAACTGCCAGTTATTGTAAACAGGTTTTGTTTCAGTTGATGAAGGATTACATCCCCAAAAAATGACCTGAACTGATTGGAAAGTTGAAACTTCATCATGATAACGCTCGACCTTGCGTAGCGAATATAGTGGCAGGGTTTTGAACACTATGTCTTTGAACAATGGCAGCACCGTTAGGATAAGGTTATTGCATTGCAGGGGGACTATATAGAGAGTGATAAAAGTATTGTTTAAGATTAATAAATATAGTTTTGGTAGTACTAGCCCTAGTCTTTGTTGAGAGGCCCTCGTATAATATAATTTTTAGATTCGTTTTGATTAGTCTAGTCTAATCTAACTAAAACAATACCTAAAGGCAAAAGCCGCGTAATGTTTTTGTTGTATCAGGTCGTAAATGATTTTAACCATTTATCAGAAATATTGCAATGTTGCAGTATCGTGGTGCATATTTTATCGCTCCTAAAATTACTGGCAATGTAGCATTATCTGAAAGTCGTAACGCGGGGGAAGCACCGACTTGCTTTGTGAGCTTTTCATAGTTATATTCAAAAGCAGGAACAATCGTGTCCGAGCGAAGAAGCAGATTATCTGCAAAAAAAAAGAACACGAAATTTTATTTTAAAATCATAATTTATAAATAACGTTAATTTTTTCGTATGTATATTTATAGTTTTTACTTTTAGTTCTTAAATTAGCGCAACCTATTTAGGTTTTTTTGTTACTTTCAAAATGTTTTCAAAGCATTGTTAATTCTTAGGTTTTTAAACTTCCATATGTGTATTTCATTATGTTCTATTTTTGTTTTATTTTTAAGGTAGTACTACCTTATTTGCAATGCTTTCTAATTTTAAATAATAAAGAATTAACATTAATAAAAAAAAAATCTACTTATTTTATTTGTAGAACATTTATAAACTCAATACGGCAACATAGCAAATAAAACTAGATTGGACCCCGATCGTCTCTTCCGACTCCCGAGATTTAATGCCGCTTCACGCCAAGATGTGTTTAATTAAACGAAACTCGGAAGACGATCTGTTGAACGACTACCAAATCATATATCTAGTTCTAGTTACTACAAACTAGTTCTTTTAGTTCGATATTATTGTTAATCGTTCAGCAACGTTGACAGTTTACGCGCTTATCATTTGCTCCTTAATAGGTAGGTTAATAATTAGCGAAAGAACTAAATTATTTTAAATCTGCGAACTAGTTCATTTAGTTTTCACTAAAAACCCGTTCTTTTTAATAAGTCCATCGCGAACTACACACCTCTACATGTCAAACATATTGTCAAACTTTATTTCTCAGTCGTATCATTTTTATCAATAAAATGTTTTTCCTTAATGTTTGGCATGCTAACGAACAAGAGTCTGGGGAACAGATTTGTGAGAGCTCCGAAATAGGTCGATCATTCTTTTGTAGTCAGGGTGCTAGTGGTAAATTTTGTTGATATGTTGTGTGCATGGCCATGCACCATGCACGGGAAATAGCCGTTTTAACTACTTTTTGCAAAGAAAAAGTAGAAAACTGATTATTATCAATAAAAATTTTCTTTGCTGCCTTATGTCGGTGTCTTAAATCACCTAACTTCTTTGGAATCATTCCTAAAATGCAAACAAATATATTTAAGAAACAAACAAAAGGATTCCGCCGATAATTTTTACATTTTTATGCATCCTCAACGATTTTCTAAATATCTTTAAATCATGATGGTCATCCATAATTTAAGTTTTTTAACTCACCTCTATGGTATAAACTATGCCTTTAATTATTGTGCAATCAAACTTTTCCACTGGTTGATCTTGTTTCTCTACCTAAATGTTTGTAACCGAAAACTAAAAGCGTTTTAGGTATAATAATATTACGCACCTCAGAATGGTTAATCACTTTGCCCAAAACTAGTTTATAAAAGCAAATCTAATTTAATTTCATACTTAACAGTGTGCTGTGATCTAATTGACAACATATTTAAAACACTAAAATATAAGTATTCTTATTCTCTGTACGCTTCACGGTCGAATAGATATTGTCGCATTTGTCCTAATCTTCATCTGTCCTACCACCCGAATGGAGTTTTGTCTGACAAGGGTAGAAGACGAGATGGATTTATAGACAATCAAATGTGCTGATGTGTAGAATATAAATAATGTGGCGAATTTTTCAGAAGTTTTTAACAATATAAACATGACCTACCTAATTAGTAATTACTGATAATATTTATTGCTACAATTATTGATTGTGTATTTCTTAAGAATATTTGCTTTATTTTCGATTATTTCGTTATTCTCAAAAAAGTGAAATTATACTAATTTTTATTTTGTAGGCATAATAGGTATCGGGGATGCAAACTGAAAATGGATCGATATCATAACTTGCTTTTTATGGGTATCCTACACCATTTTTTTGTATTCGTTATTTTATATTTAAATTACATTTCACCTAATTTGGGATAGGATAAGTAGAATTGCCATTGTTCGTCAGTTTTTAAGATAGGTACATTATAAACATCCATGTCATGTTTTTATTTTTAATCTCACAAATGCAATCTGGCCTAATAACTATTAGACAGCAGTGCAATGTTGTGAGGATTACGCAGGTCCCAGCTTGAAGTGTATTTCCTTTTAACTGTTTTCCAATGTAGCAAGTATTGATGTATATCCTGCTTTAAATAATATCTTACTGAATAATGTGCACCATTTAGCATGTTTTGTTAATTATTTAGACGAATTATGTGATGAATTCTATTGAGACTTCAGGAATGCTGATTTCATGATGATAAATAATTATTTAGTGAATATCGATTGAGCAAAATGGTTTAGAGATTGAGTACGAGCTTGGCTGCAGAAAGACGATAAGAAAGAGATAATCTAGGTGGGTATAAACTGGTCATTCTCTAAAAACACATTAAAAGTTCTTCATTTTTGAGACAGTTTAGTCCTACATTGAAACATCTTATGTGTAAGAAAAGGAGAGTGCACAGAAAGTATATGTCATCTCGATTCCACTGGGATTATGAATCATTTGCAAACATTAGTTCATTGCGTAGTGGGGAGCATTTCAGAGTTATGCTGTGTATATTTGGGAAACTGAATCCTCATTACAGCTCGGTGTTAGATAGGTTCATCAAACATAAGCGTAACCATAATAGTTTTCCTAATACTGTGTTTGCTGTGCTGCCCCGATAGTGCTTACATTATTTGCGAATGACAATAAAGATCATAAAACCTTCCACAATGATTATTTTGTAAAGGGTATAAAGAAGTTTGTCTCAAATTACAAGCTATACAGTCTCGACCTCAATTTCTCTGAATCAGTGAAGGACCTTGGAGTGTGGTTCATGAGAAATTGAGCTTCTTTCAGCATATTTCCAATATCAGCTTGGAGGGTTCCAAAAATGCTTGGGTTTATCACTCTCAATACTTGACAATACTTCCACTGAATATTCCCAAAACTTTCTATACTTCCCTGGTAAGATTAATTCTGGAATATGCTACAGTGGTCTAGTTTCCCCAAAAACGTGTCAACATAAACATGATCGAGAATATCAATAGAAATTAAACTTCTATGCTTTGCGGCTTTTAGGTGTGGGGTCAACTGTCAGGAGTATCATAGAGTGGACATGCTTGTTAGACTTGGATTGAGCACTTTTAAGAGAAGATGATTACTTTTTGACTTTACTTTGTCTAATTGATTGTCCACAGTTACTTTCTAGGATTGGTTTTAATGTCCCCTAAATGTAATCTTCATCACTTTAAACTTTTTGCTGTCTTTCGATGGAACAAACTATGGTAGGCAAGCACCTATCGATAAAACTCTTCGTGTACTAGACCATTATAGTAAAGTATGGCTGCACACTGTCTGGTTTTAAAAATAGAATAACAAATGTAACACAAGATACTATAATAATATAAGGTCTAGTAACATGGGATGTAAAGTGCAGTGTTTGAGTATTTTAGTATGTAGAATGTTTTAGATTTTTTCTTTATAGTTATTTTTTTTTGTAATTAATATTTTAGGTTTAAAGAGAAACATACATTTTATGAGAGAATAAAGCGTTTTCCTAAAGAAATTGGTTTTATTTTACTGATTGTAATGTTTTAAAAAGTATTCCTCAAATGAGTGAAATGCCCTGAAAATTATGTACTACATTGCCTCCTGTACAAGGCTTCGGTTGTATAATTTCCACATGAATACTAGGAAATACTTCTGTAGTTTTTATTCTCTATGATTTGTTTATTGAAATATAATTACTGTATTAAATTTAGTTTTGTTTTAAATCAGTAACAAAAAAAGATGCTTTTTTTAACAAAAAAGTCTATACATAAAATACAGTTGGGGAAAGCAATGTTCATATTTAAAATTTACTTTTGCCTCAAAATAAAAAGAATTTATATTTTCAAATAACTTTTCGAGTTAATAGATCTGATAAAACTTGATTCTAGTTACCTCACTATTTTCCCTTATGCTCCTCAAATTATGAAATACTCTATATTGGAATTGACCAATAAATTATCCTACTTTATTAAAACTTGGTATGTTTGGTTAGCAGACATTTTAAAAGCATTGTAGGTATGGTACTTGATGAATGCTTTTCTTTTACAGGGGAAATAATACACCAGACTACAAAAAATGTATAAAATATATTCATATTGCTCGCACTGTGCACATATTTTTATTAGAAAAACATAAATAAAATCCTTAAGCTTGAAAACTCAAGTAATTTTCTAGAGACTGCTACTGTTATATCTATCCATAAGGCAGTGGAAAAAGGAGGGGGGGGACTTGCCAGGCTTCTCCTGAAATTAAAAAAAAATATAAATAATAACCCTTGTTTAATTAATTTATATAAATAGGATGTCAGTGGGTTAAATATAAAATGTGAGATCTCATACAGAGAGTTCTTTAGCGAGATGTCATTTGGTTTTAGTAGACTATAAACTACTAAGAATAAGTATAAACAAGCATAAATCATATTTAAAACAGATAAAAATCAAATTGGTGAGAAAAATTAAGGTAAGTTTTACAGAAATAAAAATATAGAAAATTTAAAAAAACAGGTAAAATAATAAGTTAAACCCTCAATTACTTCACTTTAAATATACAGGTAAAATAAAATGGAGTTAAACCCTCAATTACTTCACTTTAAATGTCTTAGTCACTGTACATTAATAACCTGCTGCCACCCCATGAAAAATAACACCTACAAAGATTATATACAACTTTTTTGAGGAAAGTAGAACTACTCTAATTTTTCTGTGGTAGAACCTGAAATTAAAATAGGTAGAACTTGAATCCACCATTGCGTCAAGAATTTAGTGAACAAATAAATTTTAGGATATATCTCCTTTCTTTTTCTTATAGTTTTCTATGAGTAAAACTCTTTCCAAATGACCCCTCTAGATAGAACCAAATAAAATTCTTACTTTAAAAATAGGAATTGTACAACTAGTTTAGTACACTATTCTCAAGACCACTGATTAAAGCACCGAGTACCTACTTGGTATAGAGTATATACCTGAAATATTAAATATATACTTGTTTTCTAACTGATGAAGATAAAACTCAAAGAAAAAGAAAGTCAAACTATATAAAAAAAATCAAAAATGAGTTGAAGCTTTGGTTTAAAGATAACTCTGTATTGGTTGAGAACACAATTGGTTTTTTGTAATTATTATTAGTTTTGGGACAATATTTCAGCCTTCAATTTCGTATTCAGACATTACTAAAGAAATGATACACAAATTTTCATGGTGCCTCAAATACCTACCAAAAAATGGTTAACAGCTCTTGAACCATTACTTCCAGATGTGAAAACTAGAAGTAGGTACACACATAATTGCTTAGTGTATAATTAAAAATAAAGGTTTGACTGAAGCTTATGAGGTTAGTTATCTTCAAAAAATTATTGTATATTATGTATGCAAAAATATTTACCTTATAACAATTTTTGTTCTGAATTTGTACAAAAATCCATCTTGAGAAAAACGTCGTCCAACTCTTATGGATCTATTTTTGCAATATGGAGAAAAAATACGTTAATACTTCCGTACAATTAATGGAAATCTGTAAATACTTAGAATGAAAGAATCTGAAAAAATATAAATATAACAAAATTGATATGTAAAAGCGTTGAAAACGTTTGGGCAATCCTTCTATAGCCCGTAGAAATACCCAACGAAAACTATCACAATCGGCGGCACTAGTTTGAGGTGCATTTTGACCGCGTGCTACAAACTCAAATTCTGAATTGTTAAACCCCGTTTCTATTGCTTTTTTGTTATATAGATTTAGATCTAAGGAGCATCATTAGTACGTAAAAAAACTAATCTACCAAACAATTCTAATAGAGGTTATATTATAATGATGTTTGAACTGAACACAATGAACACTGGCTCAAATAAAGCTTTCTTCACGTCATAGGAGCACACGATGATGCACGATACGCAGTAGGATGGATGAACATTAGGTTCGGTGATAGTATCTCGGTCGAACAACACAAGAGCCAATCGTGTATACTCGGAGCTCCTACAAATCTGTTCCCCAGAGTCTGTTGCTAAGGATGCCCCGAAGCAGTGCTGCCAGGTTATTACAATTGTAACAGACCTTTTACCCTTTGGAGAGATTTATTACTTTTTCACCTTCTCATGAAATCCTTTTTACTCGAGGCTCGAAATAAAAAAAATGTTTATTTAGGAGAATGGCTGAATGACCGTATACGGAATAAACGTGTTTTTTTTTGCTTTCTAAAGCGCAGTGTTCTACTAAAATAATTTTCAATTAAAATTTGTTACCTTTCTTCAAAATCTATCACCTTTTCGAACGCCTATCTATTACCGTTTATCAAAATATTCTGGCAACACTGCCCCGAGGGCTAAGAGAGGTTAGCTAATGATTAAATGTCTATAAAAAGTTAAGATAAATTTCAATTTAACTATTTTCTTTCTTATGAAATATTTTTTTTGCTTATAAAATATTTTTCATGAAGTTCTGTATCTTAAGCGATCACATACATTTTAGTTTACACGTTACTGATATTTACAATTCCTTTAACTATTTTTATTTATGGTATACCTTTATATATTTTTAACTGACTTCAATAAAAGGACGAGTTTTTCAACTCGACCCCGTGTACTTTTTAATGTAGGTACACCCGTTACTTCGGGATTGTCTCACAAATTTGGATGAAATTTTAGGTAGATCTTAATCTCCTCTATCGATCTGAAAAAGTATTTGTAAAAAAAGTAAAATAGCGCCGTGGGAAGGGAAAAACTAAAATTCTAAGACATTAGTGGTTGATAAGAAATAAACCCAGTAGATTTTAGCCATTAAGAGGTACTTCAAGGCGGAACGCTGTAAGTGTCCCACTATTTGACCTTACAAGTGGGTGCTAACTCATATGCCCCTTCAATACTACATAATATTAAAATACGAGTCATACAAAACTCTTGCAGTCATGAGCTCCTAGGCTATAAATTGATTTCAACTCTGCAGTATACTTCGGATTTATAGTGACATTTTCGCTTAGCTCAACCCGGTATTACTTCCAGTGTTGCCAGTAGGTGGCCGTCTCTGATCTAGATAAAGTCAAAAAAAGCTTTAATGTCCAAAGATACAAAAATCCTATTAACAAAGCAATGGTAGAACAAATCCAAAAACTATATAAGAATTAAAGTATTAAAATATGGCTTTCTACCTGACAACCACAACCGGCTAAAAAAATATGGCTTTATACCTGACAACCACAACAGGCTAAATTAACTCGAATTAAAATAAAAATACCTATTATTACATAATGAAATTTAGAACTATGCGTTATAATTCTGTCGATAAATTAAAATAAATACTTAGTACAATAATGAAAAGACAAACACACATATTTATATACATATAGTAAGTCATTCAAAACTGTCTCGAAAATACTCAGAAAGATCATAATAGGCCTTATCTACTAGCCTATTCTTTAACTCTTTCCGAAAGACATACATTATTGGTAGTGACCTAATGTGAATCGGCAGATGATTAAATATTTTCCTACTTTCATAAATCATGGATTTCTTTGTGAGTGTGGAAGTTGGAATTGGAAGGGGTAGTTCACCTGTTTGTCTTGCAAGATGAGCTGGGTTGGGGTTCAACAATGCATTTTTGTTCTGACAACCACAACAGGCTAAATTAACTCGAATTAAAATAAAAATACCTATTATTACATAATGAAATTTAGAACTATGCGTTATAATTCTGTCGATAAATTAAAATAAATACTTAGTACAATAATGAAAAGACAAACACACATATTTATATACATATAGTAAGTCATTCAAAACTGTCTCGAAAATACTCAGAAAGATCATAATAGGCCTTATCTACTAGCCTATTCTTTAACTCTTTCCGAAAGACATACATTATTGGTAGTGACCTAATGTGAATCGGCAGATGATTAAATATTTTCCTACTTTCATAAATCATGGATTTCTTTGTGAGTGTGGAAGTTGGAATTGGAAGGGGTAGTTCACCTGTTTGTCTTGCAAGATGAGCTGGGTTGGGGTTCAACAATGCATTTTTGTTCTGACAACCACAACAGGCTAAATTAACTCGAATTAAAATAAAAATACCTATTATTACATAATGAAATTTAGAACTATGCGTTATAATTCTGTCGATAAATTAAAATAAATACTTAGTACAATAATGAAAAGACAAACACACATATTTATATACATATAGTAAGTCATTCAAAACTGTCTCGAAAATACTCAGAAAGATCATAATAGGCCTTATCTACTAGCCTATTCTTTAACTCTTTCCGAAAGACATACATTATTGGTAGTGACCTAATGTGAATCGGCAGATGATTAAATATTTTCCTACTTTCATAAATCATGGATTTCTTTGTGAGTGTGGAAGTTGGAATTGGAAAGGGTAGTTCACCTGTTTGTCTTGCAAGATGAGCTGGGTTGGGGTTCAACAATGCATTTTTGTTCTTGAACACCAGGCTGTTTCGATAATAAACAACGGTGTTAGAGCCGATATTCTTTGCTGTCTTTGTAAAATTAAAATGGTTTCAAAGAGACCTTGGTTACATAGATCCCAAAATGCAATTCCATTACGCAATCTCTATTCCATTAGAGCCAAATGGATCCTTCTGCCAACTGATGAATCTAATTCTCTCACTATTGTTCATGTTGCATAACAAGCAAAAGCTAATTTTTTGCTCAAATATGCAACAAACCTCAACCGACAGTCCAGCAAAAGCCCCAAGAATCTAACCACATTAAAATTTGAGAGAGGGCAAAATGTAAATGATGTCAGACTTACCAAACAAAATCCATAACATATAAGTCTCATCATCGTTGAGCGGAAGATTTGGGTCAAACCAATCCTTTATCCTGACTAAAACGCTAGAAATTAGACGATTTAGGTCCTGAGTTGTTTCTCTATTACTTTTATTATGTATTTCGATTTCCAATAGCCAAGTAGAATTAAACATCTAATTCTAAACAGCTTTAAATCAACAAAATATCTAAACGTGGTAAAATGAAAAAGTCCATCTGATGCGTCACAATATTAAATGTAAGATAGGGTTGTCAAGTGTCCCGTTAGTGCCTATTCGTCCCGCGTCCTGTCTGTGCTTGAGCGGAACGCAATATGTCCCACTTTTTAATATAAATAATAAATACATTTATTTGCAATACATCTATAGTACGTTTCAAAAGATTATCTATTATTATGCTAAAAGGAACTAAAAGCAATTAGAAATTGTTGAAAGTTTAATTCTTTTCTCCGTCTTTGAAGGTTTTGAAAGATATCTTTAGAGAATCTGGAGCAATTTAATTGCATACTTCACTGCGATGGTGTGTTGGTAACTTTCAGATACCGTTAATAACCGTGATGAACATTAAGATTTACGTTATGTTTCTTGTATGGTTTAAATATATTGTAAATAAATATATACTTAGCTAAAGACATTATTATTAACAAAAAGCAAGGACCTTTTTTTTAGTCACCAAATGCTTACCCCGTCCCTCACAGGAAGGCATACTTAATTCGCCACTGCGTACCTATGTTAATTTTTTATTATTTGATATTTTGTAAAAATGCCAGTAACGAAAATGTCCCGCTACTTAGTTTAATGTCCCGCTTTTTTTAAAGCAAATTCCGCCAAACACCGATCATGACTTGGCAAGCCTAATGTGAGAATATATTGAAACCCCCTTTTTTCACAAATGTAATGTTACTTATGATTCACATTCTTTTGCTGACCGTAGATATCTTAAAACGCTACATTCAGACACCATTCCGATTTCCGTGACAGCTTTAGGTAGCAGCAGGGTCAGGGCTGCTAGATTTTGGGAAAGAGAGGGCGCCAATAATAATATATTTATTATTATTTAGTTATTTATTGATTTATCTACAAGGTTACTATTAATAGGTATCCTATTATGGTTCATTATCAATAAAACAAGTTTTTTGCAGTTTGTCAGTTTTTTCTATGACTGGAGAATAGCAAAAAAAAGTTAACGCCATGTTTTCGAAAAATCTTTTATCAGAAACTAGGGATAATTTAATATTAACTTCGTAAGTGATATAATACCAGAAAAAGCAGTGTATCGTTTACACCATATGTTGCATTTGTTGCCGTGTTTATGTATTTGCTTTTTTGTTTTGTTTTTATTTTCAAATACATGTTTTTAAATTGTTTAAATTGACGGTAAAAGTAAAACAGTACACATATAGTAATATAAAATAAATCTATTTATTTTAGATGTAAATATTTTTAAACAAGTAGTACATGGAATTCCATTAACATTAGCACGCAATTAGGAAACGCCCTGTATAGTACTTCACAATGACGCCCCCTGTACAAAGTAATATGACAGACGGAGACAAACGGTCACTTTTGGGATACCCGGATAGCCTAAAGTCGAACTGCATAAGTTAAAATTTTGATAAATCTTGTTCACTGGAATCAGTGCTGGCTCCCCTACTATAACTACATTGATGTGTTAATTTTAGAAAAATACGAGTTCTGTAGTTTTTCAAATATTAATTGCAATATTAGATATTTTTTGAATAGAAAATTAATTATTTTGAAGCAGTTTATTGACAGCTACTTTATGAACAATTTTACAAAATATATATAAAAAAAACTAAGCCATTTTTGAGGTTGACGGCTGTGATTCTAATGGTTCGATTCCTTCTAAATCGTTGTCTTCCTCTGAAAATGATGGTTTCGTCGTCACTACTTGAAGATCCCAGTGTGATAACTAAATCATCAATAACCGTTTCAATTTTGCCGTCTACTTCCCACTATTTATCTTCAATAGAACGAACATGTTTAAAATACGATTTCCAATTTTCAGCCGATATTGAGTCAACCGCTTCTAATGTTATTTTATTTAAATCTTTAATTGAAAGTTCACCGGTGTTGCGCTCTCGAATATATTTTTTACTCCTGCCCATGCAAGTTCAATAGAGTTGAGGGCGCACATGTATATAGGCAGCCTTACAGGTGTATGACCGAGGTTACGTAAAAGACCGTCAATTTTATACTTTTTTTTCTCTAGGCTTGTTGGCTGATATTACTTCATATAATTGATATTTTCTCCATGTTGGATCACATACAAGATTGTTCGATTTAAGCCACGATATCATATGAGCTTTTGTAGAGTATTTAGTTGGCACTTCTACATGAGAATGATAAGACGCATTATCCATTACCACGACTGATTTGGGAGGAATGTTAGGTAGAAGCTTCTCGAGCAACCACTTTTCAAAACTATCTCTATTCATCTATCCACGATAGTCCCCAGTTGTTAGTCTCGAGCGAAAAACTAAAGCAGCCCCTGGAACAAATCCGGCTTCTGAACCAGCATGAACTATAATAAAGCGGCTACTAGAGCGGATTCCCTGAACAACACTTGTAACACTTTCAGTTTGTCAGCATTTGTTCGCTGTCATATCATTATCTACCCAGGTTTCGTCTAGATACACATTGCGTCCTTCTTGCCTATATTGCCTTACAGTTGATAGATATTTCACCCGCCAGTGAAAAATATTTGGTCTCTCAATGAGCAATTTTCGTCTATTTTGGCACTTCCGCCAAACAAAACCATTTGAACGTAAAAGCTGATTTAAGGTTTTATACCCGTACGGAAAATTTTTTTCTTTGTAGCACGAAGCAGGGGTTTGCAGGTAGGAACCTTCAAGTTCAATCCTCTATTGTTCGTCGAATTACTTGAAAATCACCATCGTCAATTTTATCTTTGTATGATAATCGGGGTCTTTTTTTACCAGGAGATTTTAAAGGTGAAGTAGAACATGAGCGATCATTATGTTCTCTTTGAATTTTTCTTACACTACTTTCCGAAAGACCAGTGTAAAATGCGGTGCGTTCTGTTCGAATTTGAATTGGAATAGTTAAACTATTATTTTCAGCTTTTCTAGGCCTCTATAATGCTCGCAATAACTTCACGTGCACCGTTTTGAATTGTTTTTCTTCTTTTGCTCGCCCTCGTTACTTCGAAATAATAATTCAAATTCAACGCAACGCATTTATATAGAAATGAAAACAAATGCTCGAACTGCATATCCGCCACTGGAAATAGCGCGAACGTTCTAGCGGCAAGTGCATGGAGAGTCTAGGCACATTCCAATTACAAGTGGACCAGTGCGAAATTTACTAAATCCTCGATTAATTTTCCGTACCGCTTAGCTGGCGCACTTTATAGGTGAAGCGGCAAACTATTACAACAGATAAAAATAACATAAAATTTATTTGCCTACACAAATTTTACTTTTCCGCTTGCTTAAGTCTATGAACCTTTATTTTAAGGACCGCCCGGTTTTCTTCCGTGTCCCGCACTTTAGAAATATATCGATTTAAATTTAATAAATTAGCGCCGTTAGAAAAAAATAGTTAGAAGAATAGCAGCATGCAGCTGTAGGTGACAAGCCAGTCTTGCAAGCGTTAACTTAATGACAATGGGTAAAAGTAGTCAGCGGTAGCGAAACCGGGGCATGCTGAAAAGAAAACCCTTTCTATCTTTTCCGTTTTTCTGTAGGGTTTCCACTGTTCTAGTTTCTAGTAGTTTCTGTTTCTAGTTCTTTAGTAGAGATACGAAAATATCGGTAGTTTTGACCATTAATAATTACCGGTAATTTAATAATTTACCAGCGATAGAATCCGCTTGTACGGGTATCACGAATCAGATGCACTTTTATCCCTCATATAACCGTATATCTGTGACTTGACTTCTATGCCGTGAATAGCTATAATAGACATAGAAATAGTCTCAAAGACTCGGTCTCAGTACAATATAATTTCTAAGATTCTAATATGACTGGTGTTTCTCTCTTTCAAGCATCATCAGAACTGCAGGTAGCAGAGAGAAGCTTAGCAAATAATCACTCTCAAAAATCGGAAAAATAGCTTACAAAAAAAAATAATAAAACACTAAAGTACACTAAAATAAACAACTATTTATACATATTTAAATTACCCTATACATATCTGAAATACCTGCTTGATTGTTTGGGTGTACTTTAATGGGTTTTATTTTTACGACTTTTGAGAATGATTATTAACTAAGGCTCTCTCTGTAGGTCTGATGATGTTCGAAAGGGCCAAACACGCGTCATGTTAACGTCTTAAAAATTACATTATACTGAGACCGAGACTTGGAGTTTTTCCCTTATCAGTCATTAAACTAGAATGAGGAAATATAGATGATTTCTTTGATTAAGAAATATATTACTGTGTTATAGTTCGAACTTTTAAACTTTCAAATGTTGCCGATAGGGCCATCAGTAGTTTGGTACCTCTATATTGCACCAGATGCCGCACATGTCCAATTTTGTAGACGTTAAGGCTTAGTCACACAAAACGCGGTCTGTTGCGGCGGGCAGCGATATTGGACCGCAGCGGGATAACGATAATTTTATATTACACAGAAATGTATTAGGTTGGTCACACTGAAAGCGGTCCATCGAGGCGGGCCAGTTTAGATCGCGACGACAAGCGATACACTTGTACTAATTTACAGAATTCCGCGCGTATATACGTCATGTCGGAAAATACTGAAATATTTATAGAGACAGTGAGAAGCTATGTGTTTTTGTACGACACAACACATAAAAATTATAAGAACATTTTGAAGAAAAGTGAGGCATGGAAGGAAATAGCAGAAACTCTAAACATGACGGGTAAGTACATTTTATTTGTGTACATTTATTTATAAATTAAAAAATAACATAATATTAAAATAAAATAAATAAATATAGTTTATAAACTGCTGAAGTAATCGGCAAATTTTTCTCGTACCTCAAACGCAGCAGTATTCGATCTTCTGTTGGTCGGTCTTGTGTTTAGTAGTGCTCGTATTGGTTCATCTTGTTGTTCTGTTTCCATAGCTGCATATTCTCTAGTGTTATTTTTTGTTATAATATAATTGTGCAGGCAGCATGCTGCTTTTATAATCCAGTCAGCCGTTCCAGCATCTGTTTCTATAGCTCTCAAGAAAATTCGCCACTTCATAGCCAATATGCCGAATGCATTTTCGACTACACGACGCGCTCGGCTGAGCTGTGAATTAAATTTTTTTCTTCTTGCATTATTAATAACCCCGATTTTCGGGTACGGTCTCATCGAAAAAGTTTCCAGTGCAAATCCTTCGTCACCTACAAATACATGTGGTACTGGATCGTCTCTTCCTGGAAGTGGTTTTGGTGGTAAAATAGTTTTATTATTAATATACTGTTGATAGAAAGCTGAATCTTGAAAGATAGCGCTATCACTGTGACGGCCATAATTGCCAATATCCATTACCATAAACTTGTAATGTGGGTCTACAATAGCAAGGAGAACTATAGAGAAATAATTTTTGTATCAAAAATAAGCTGAGCCACTACGACGAGGACATTTTAGCCTAATATGTTTTCCGTCTATACTTCCAAGGCAGTTCGGGAAGTCCCACAATTCCAAGAAATCCTCAACAGATTGTAACCACATTTCTCTATTGGGTGTTGGCAAATACTTTGGCTGTAGTGTATTCCAGATTTCTTGACAGACATTTCTTACAATTTTGGATACAGTTGATCGTCCTACTCGATAAGAAAAAGCGATAGTCTGATGGCAGTCGCCGGTCGCCAAATATCTGAAAAAGAAAAATGTATAGTTGAATAGAGTGTATGTATGAAGTGAATGTGTTGTTTAAACGATGACATTAATTAACTTCTACTGTTTCAAATATAAAACTTAAATTAAATATAATAACTTAAAGTGAAAGGGATCTAATTACTTTATCTAATTGATGTATTTCTGTTTCAGCCGAATCAGCAAAACAAAAATGGAAGAATTTACGTGATTCGTATATGAGATACAAGAAGTTCACACGGGGTGAAACCGGTCAGGCCAAGAAGTACCATAAGTGGCCTTGGAGTACCCACATGGAATTTTTGGATTACACACTTAAATCACGTTCGCACAGTAGCAATGTACCTACAGAAAGGTTAACAGAAACTGAAGACAGTCAGTTCTCTGAAGCAGATAATTTGTTGACGTCTGACGATACGACCCAAGAAAGAAATGCATCTACAGAACGATGTTCAACACCTTTATAAACACCAGCTCGACCAAAAGAAAAAAGAAAGTCCCGCAGCCGCCCATCAACGGAAAACAGCCCAGATGATGTCGACAAAGTAATTGACTTCTTGTCAAACAAAAGAAGCAAAGAGGTTATTGATGGTGTTGATCATTTATTTTTGAGCTATGCTGCGACCTTTAAAAAATTCAGTCCATTGAATCAGGCCAAATTGAAGTTAAACCTTGCTACATTATTTGCAGAAACTGAAATTAAAGAGCTAGAAGCGCAATCGCCACCAGCGCTAGAGGCATTAACATCAGATTCTCGAGCTTCTTCGGCAAATTCTTCACATTTCCCCCAGCATCCAAAGGGACAATATGCCCGTGATTCTTCAATCAATTCCTCACATTATTTGGAGACATCGCGTCCATATTCACCACATTTGGACCCCAATACCCGATTACAAATCTATAGCGAAAGATCGTCACGCCAATCAAATCTTTTTTCAGGATTTTCAGCAAGGGATGTTTATGAAGGAGCAAGCGACATGATTCAAAATTCCGAAAATACTAATTATCTGAATTTAACATAGATTATAAATAAACTTACTAGTTATTTTTTTAAACATTTGAATTGCAATGTTGATTTTCACGTTTCTTCGTCCTTTTAATTAAGTTTAAACAATGTAAATATTTGTACTTATATTAATATGCTAATTAAAGTGTATTTGTATATTTCACATTCATAAGTGTCTTACTTACCTCAAACAAATAGCTAATCTTTCTCTTGTATGAATTGGTGTTCTCCAGTTAGTGGTGCACTTAGTAATATTTGGCTTTAAAACGTCATGTAATTCTTCAAAACACAACCTCGACATTCGGAAATATTGAAAAAATCTATCTTCATGAGACTGTAATTCAATACAGAGACGGTGGTATTCACCAAATTGTTCTCTCTTTTTATTGATGGGATGTACCCACCAACGCTTATTCCTTTTCTTTTTTCGTAGAGCAACGAGAAGAAGAATTTGCTCCTCGTCAGAGCTAGACATTGGAAACACAAGCACAACCGATTGTAAGAAAATGTCGCATCCTGTGTGGCATTATATCGCCTTTTTACCGCTGCGAAGATCGCGCGAAAGCTGACCGCCGCGACAGATCGCGTTTTGTGTGACTAGGCCTTAATCTAATCTCACTTATTCACTTAACAGTTAGACCAGATCTAGTTAGTTGATTCTTTCGAACCGCCTCGTCGAAGGCAGACCTCTGTGTTTTTAACACAAGTGGTTCCAAGTGTTCGGTTTAGCAGCTTTATTCCGGGGGGATGCGGGAGACTCAACCGCTCAGTGTAGAAACTAACGACCCCGCTAGAAAGGGATCAGATGCTGTGAACGTGTGAGGCCTAGTTGTTCTGCGTTCTATCTCGTTCGTCCGCCCAGTTATACATAGAATACTAGCGAAATGGACGCTATATGGCGGGAGTGGGAAAGGTTAGGGGTTAGCTTGAAAGAAAAGGACATCCCGTGATATTAGTACTACTCTCAAAGGGCATCTAGTGGGAGCCAAGATGCATTAGAAGGTTTTTTAAAGAAAGACAAATTTAAAAGATATTTGAAATATCCGGGATGTACCGGCACCCATTGAAATGATGGTAATGTGCATAGTCCCAGATACACTCAAAGTGCTCCCGACAAATTATATAACTAGTCCTGGCTAAATGTTGTATTACGTAACGTTCAGGCGTGCGTAACCCTAAACAAAAAAAAAGAGATCTGTTTGCCATTGAAGTTAAAACTCTTGTTCGCCAGTTACATTTTGCTTATGTCACTGTAATATTTTGTAATAATTGTAACATTTACAAAAACTATTGGTTACACGGCTGCATTCGTCATCTTTAACCTCTAGATCTGGTCAAAATTTAAACCCCTTTAATCTTTAATGAATATAGCTGTAAATGTTTTTGAAAAACAATCGATAGTTTTCGATTGTAATAAAAACTATCGATAGTTTGAAGTTTTAAATACTATCGACAGTGCCATCGATAGTTTCGTACCTCTATTTTTTAGGTTCACGCCTTCCCGAATCGAATCTTAATAATTTTTTCTACTATCTTTTTTCTAGTGCTGATATAACGATTGTGTTTAAAGAGCTCCTTTTTGTGATAATTATGTTGGTTGATGCTCTAGCAGATTTTTTGGTTATCTGTTATCATGGAACCTTGGATTGCCTTGGAAAAAGTAACGAATTGAGGAGGGCAGGAAGATGGAGTACCAGGTTCGCATTTCCAAAATGATTTTAAAAATGTACAATATATTTTCTAAACTGTGCTAAAGGGTTTATTGTAAAAAATACTCAATTTATAGAAAATCATAAGGTTACTTCTGGCTTCTAGATTATTGAACGCAGTAAACTGAAAATGGGAGAAGATTGTGTTGAAAGGCGTGAAATGTCTGGTGCTAGTTCCTTAGGCTTTGTCAGGACATTTCAATCTAGAAGTACTTTCAAGCTGGTTGTAAAATAATGTAAGTCAGGTTTGTCAGAACTTAAATGATATTTTTTTTAGTGTAGCTTGAGTTAATCACTGGAAATTTATAACTGCTTTTAACTTATTCATGAGTGCTTTACCCTTAAAGCAAGAATAAAAATAGAGTTCATTATTTACATATTTAGCCACTGCCAAGATTACCTCACAGTATAAGGTCAATCGTACGACGATGCCAAGCCTAGCCAGGAACACCAATGTTTATAACAATTTATATTAGAGTGAATATGTTTAAACATGGTGCAATAAAATTTTCATACAAAGAATGTATTTCCAGTATTAGTTTCTAAGCAGTATAAAGAAATTACTTTTATTGCAAAATAGTAAAATACAAACTAAAATACCCAAAGTCTCAGATCAGATTTCACCAGTAACAAGAGTTTTAGTTAGCTATGGCAAACCCGATCGACAACTCCACGTATTAGACCAGCCCACTGTGGTATTAGAGCATCCCACTTTTATTGATAAGGGATCCTTATAGTAAAAAAGTATAGTAGTCTACAATAAACATTGTTACAGGGTCACGTAACCGGCGTGGCTTAAAAACCATTAGCGGGTCGTGGAATTACAATAAATTTTAGCGTTAAAGAAATTAATTTGCTAAAAATATTTTATTAGATACCAAGCTTTTCTTAGCGCCACTACTGCATGTGTTTTAATGTGTTATTGTGCATTTGTTGATATGGCTCAAATCTTCTAATTATATGTTGCCTTACTTCAAGAAGCAGCATTCTGAAGGTGCGGTGACATTAAACATTAATTTTTTAAATATTTAATAAATAAGTTTTATTTACTTCATCTTGGACATTGCAAAACTAGGAGCTTTAGTTGACCTAACTATGGTGCGGCAATGTGCATTTGTAAAAAAATGGCCTTTAAGTTTGGACTTTTCTTTTAATCACTAAGTAAACAGCAAGATTTCCTTTTTTAGGAGACATGTCTAATGGAAGATACCTTATTTACTTATTTTGGGTCAAATGACGTATTGACCAATCCAGTTCAGTATAATAGAATGTTTATTTCGTCGGGGGTCATGTGAGAATCTTCAGAAGCAAAATGATACATAAAAAAGACTCTGAGGTGATTTCTTTTCCGATTACAATAGTTTTTCCTATCAGAGAATTAAAATAATTATAGAATATAACTATACTGTATTAAAATAGTCGAAGGGCTTTTCAAGCTCAAAAAAACATACTGCGATTTCGAAAATCACCAGATTTTGGATGAAATCTGAGGAAATAATAAAGTTTCGGGTGATTTCGCGCCTTTTTTTAATTTCCACTTGAGTTGGGCCAATTTTTTATATAAGTGTTGTCAGGTAAAGGAATTTAAATGGTGATTCTTTGGGTACTAAAGTAAAAAATGTATTCGTAAACATGTTCTAAACTGGTTAGAATTTAAGATTTAGGATATTGAAAATTAAAAAAAAAATCTTTTATTTCTTAAATTTTAGCTATTAACATGGAAAAACAATATGACAATTGGCTATTCTATTCATATCCAATAGCACTCGCTTTTTTTACTTTCCTCACAAGAGGAGTATTCTAGTTACAAAAAAACGTGTTTTTTTCAGTTCTGTTGGTTGGTTTGTATGCCTGTCCGTGACAAAGCTCAAGAAATGCTTGTCCTATTTACTTCAAGTTTTGGTTAAAAATTAAAGGTCATATGATGAAGACGTGGTAACATTTTGGTAAAAATCCAATATGGCTGATGAAAATGGTGGGTTATTGAAATGTTAAAACAATATTACTAAGAAACTGCTTATCCATTTTATCTAAATTTTGCAGAAAAATTAGGCTTGACATGACCATCAACTGATAAGTCTTACTACAAATCCAAAATGGCGGTCTAATAAAATATTGTGTGTCAATGCGAAAACCTACTTCATCGATTATGTTCAAATTTTGCTCAAAAATCAAATATTATATAGGGATGAACTGGTAAAAATGTTGAAACAAATTCAAAATGGGGGAACAAAACGGTGGCCTAACTAAATGTTTAAGAATATCTGAAAAAAGTACTTATCAGATTGATTGGTTGATTGATGACATCCCCATTTTAAATATTTATTACTGAAAATGCATGAATTGCTGACTTAATATCGATTTTTAATCAAATCTGTATAAATATTAAAACTCGCTCGCATTCTAGGCATTCCTACTCTCATTTTTTAATAAAAATGCATGATATATATTTTCAAATACCCCAGACTTTCTTTCAGCCAAATCTACACAAATGTTAAAATTCCACCGCCATGTTGGCATTACAATCTTGAATTTTTAAAATGTTGATAAAAATTCATGATGTGCAGTCTTAGATACCCCTAAATGCCGTTCGATATATTGGCGCCACCATTTTTATTGTGCATTCCTAAATAATCCCCACAAATGTTAAAGTCATCCATCCAACCTGTTGACATTATCATTTTGACACCGCTATTTTGAAATTTTAGAATCCTGACACTTTTAAATTTTCCTAGGCACTGACTTTCAGTTTTGACTACAAAAGTAACAATATTCGTCTGTCGTATTGGCGCCGCCAGTTTGGATTTCTAAATGCTAAGAAAAATTTGGATTTTTTATATCCGAAAGTGTATGCATGTCAAATTTGAAAATAATCGATAATGGAAGTACTGAAAAATTCATTACAAGATTTGAACCAGACATACAATCAGATGAATAGGAAGCCAATAAAAGCGCGTTAAAAGTATTGATTTTAGTTTAAAACTCTAACACCAGTATTCACTAAAGAGGTTTAACTTTAGACAAAGTCTAACTTGACAGTTACAGGTTTAAGATGACATTTTCAACAACTGAACAAATCATTTTTCTAAATGTCACAATTACAAATGATAGTGACATAAGCAAACCTAACTTAATGGTTTGATTTTAAATAGTGAAGTAGAGAATGATTATTTATTTAAAAATACCAATTTGCCTCATTAAGGAATAGGTAAGAATCCTTCTTTTTGTCAACGATAATGAAGCATTGCCCATTTCTTCATTTTCATACATCAAATATTTTAACAGGTCGTCATTTTGTTTCACCATATTGAATTTATACCAATATTTTACCAGTTTTTTTTTATATTCATTGGCATTCGTCAACAAATGGCCATGGCTTGGGCATGGGCCATCCCCACTTCTTGTTTTATCGTAAACATTGGTCGATAGAATGTGAAATATAGGGGAACCATGTTGGCGCATACACGTAACGTGATTTATGAATGAGTCGTGATCTCTACTTTAATTCTTACTCAAAGGCTTTACCTATGGAAATGTTTATTCTTTTAATGACATATCAGTTTTAAACACTTTTTCTGACAACTCCAAATTTCAGTTGGTATCGTTGATGACAATCTTATCATGAAGAAGCTTGAACAGTATGGAACTAGGGGTATGTAACAATTTAATTTCTTGATGTTTAAACAACAGATATCAAGGCATGTGTATGTAGGGCTGCCATTATAAAAGAAGTTGACCTGGTGATTAACCAACAACAAAAAGAAAAGGTCCTCACATTACTGACTACATATTTGCAACTATTTAGGGTGAAACTAGAAACATGATCATAAGAAATGGAAATAGGCAATTGTTTACTGCTTATACAACCATACTAAGTAAATATAGTAGTGAGGCTTGTTTTGTTTGGTTGTGTTGCCAAATAATTAACCATTTTCTGAAGTTGGTTTTATTTTTTCGAAAGATGTTTACCCCAGATATATTGGCATTAAAACCCAGAGACCCCAGATCAAACTCAGACAGGTGGTAGCCCTATGTGTATCTTTCAAGTTGGGAAAAGCCATAACTCTGAGTGACAGTGAATTAAGTTGGACGTACCTCAAAGCTTAATATTGTAAGTGAATAATGATCCTGTCAGACAGTGTGGTGGTGGTACATCAGTTGTATTGATGTAGGGTCTCCCCTCTTATTATGTCTATGGTACAAACATGTGGAGGAGAAAGAATAAGGTATATCAATAGAGTCGTTCAGTGATATTATAGTTTAATTTTTGAGATTAGAACAATAAAAATGATTAATCTCCTCATTATATTCCAGATTTCCTTTGTTTATTTCCTGCGGTTCAAACTCAATTATTGTAGGAATGTTGCTTTATTGTTGTATCATTGAGTGCAAGTTTAATGGATTTCTGATAAGTTCTTTTGAATTTTAAATGGTTAATAAAGGGCAAGTTACGTTTAATGCTTTATTGATCCAGCTTTCTAACATTATTATTTTATATTTTGAGAGAAGCCTTATTGAATATTTCTACAATTTTTTAGCATTTCCCATTTGAAAAATATCAATCCAATTATAGGCTGCACATAGATGTGATTTTTTAAATTACTTCCCACGATCAGATTACTATGTCTTTAGAAACTTTATTTCTTATTATTTTTCAGCTTCATCATCAGACAAACCAGCATTTACAACTTGACAAAGTACATTAAAATTTGAACAGATAGTGTGGGAGAAACTTATATGCATTTTCAGATCATAACAGTTAAAGAGATGCATAACTTCAATGAGTTATTAGTTGTAGTTAGGAATTCAGCCCTTAGGTCACCACCCAATAAAACTTGACTCGACGAAAAGATATTAAAACTTTTAGACTTGGTCAAACTAAATAACTTGGTCTGTTATCAAATAATCCTAGCTCCTAATTACAATAAAATCAGTTTTATTTTTAAATGTTTTATTTAATGTGTATAAGGGTACCCCCGTATCATCCTTTACCTACAGTAGGGTAGTAGGAGGTAATTATGATATATTTAGGTAAGGACAGCGCTCTGTAATTAAAACAAGGTCAGGACAGTCAAAACTATGGAAAAGTATGCTTTTCAGCTTGTCAAATCCGAAAACTCTTAAATATTCTAAACAGCAATTAAGTTTTGTGCAACCGGCTGTTAATCTCACATTCAGTTTTATTAGCTTGTTGTATATTCTTATATGTTACTTATCATTCTCAAAAGGGCCCACATTTATAAAATAGTTTAGTAGTATTAGACTTGGATAAGAAAACTATACAATCATTATAAAATATGAGAACCTTTAAACAATGTTAATAACATTGTTTTATAGCCACAATATAAAATGTTTAATAAAAGTATTTTGCAATATATATGCAGCCCCAATATAAGATTTTGTTTAAATCTCGGATTATATGCAATAGGCATGTAAATGCATATTTATGCAATATTTTTATATTTTAATAATTTTTGCATAAAATTGCATATTTTGAATCAAATGTAGTAATCTTTGCCTCACATTTATTAACACCTAATACATTTAAATTCTTCACTAAAATATATATGACAGTTGAGTAAAACCTTCAGTAAAACCCATTCCAAAAATTTTATAGCATATTTTATCGGTAGATGGAATTCTGAGGTATGGGATTTTCCTTCCCATAATAATGTCATTTATTAAATAAAGTATTGCATCTTTATATCAGTGACATGACATTCAGTTAGAGGTAAACTATTTACCCTGAGAAGTGTATTATCGAGTTCTGCATTTTATAGTGTCTAACAAAGTAGTATTTTGGATAAAACTGCATCTGGAATTAACATTAGCAGGTCATGGTGTGATGTGGAAAATCAATTTATTCTAATATATTTATCTTTTAGTTATCAATAGATATCAAGTGGTAGGAAAGGTGGCATTTAATTGCACAAAAAAAATGTAAGAAGAATGCATGTAGCTAATACACACTGCAGTTTAAATAAAATCCATGTTAAACAGAAAGTGATGACTTCATATTGCTAGTATCTAATGTGAAAAATTAAATTAAAGCTGCTTGAATCCCAGTTACTGTAAAATGCCACTAGTCTGAACCAGATTGCTTTAACAACCTGTTTATAAATATATAACATATTGGTACTTGTGCTCTGTAATAATTCACATTGATCTGCCATTCATGTTTTAAAGGGTATGTTTAATTAGTGATTTTAAATGTCCTTATTTCCACACAGTACCTGAGTAACATAACTAAAGTCAGTGACACTTGAAATACTGAATAATTACTTCTAAGTCCTGCATATATCAAAGAAAGCAGTTATTCTGAATGTTACTAAATATACTGGACGAAGTAAACATGCTTACTATTACCTACAAGGAAGAAATCCTTTAATAAATAAAACATAAATGTACATACCTACCTTTAAATATCCACACCACCAATGTGTTTATTATTTTGATATTACTATATTTTTTGGGATGTATATCTATTTTCGCCAAAGCATTCAAGATAGGTAGATCAACAGGTATTTGCAAATTTTGGAGGCATTATGGGTTAAAAATGTCGCGTCTTTGTCAAACTTATTATTACATGCTAGTAAAAGCTATAGTTGGCAAGCCAGGTCAACTTGAAAAAGTAGTAAATTCAATGGAAAATGAAAATTTATGCATTTTTACTCTAAACCAGATTTTATCCAATTTTCCGACTTTGCATTTAAAAAAAAAAATGTAAATCTGTCTTGCAAGAAGAAGACTGAATTTTTGATGTAATTAATTTTTGATATAATTAATCCTTGCAAGCCATGCTATTAAACTGAGTACTATATGAAACTATATTAACACTGAATTTATGAACCAAATATATCCAGAGATTCAAAGACAACTAAAATACAGGCGGGAAAACGCTTTGATATAACTGTTGCATTAATTGTATTAAAATGTAAGTAATTATTTAAAAAAAAAAACTAAAACATGTAAACCAAATTATTAAATTGAGTTTTTTACATTAGTTTTTAAAATATACTGGGTGATTCGTTTTTTTTTTTTTTGAAATCAGAATTGCTTCTGCTTAGACCAAAAGTTACTGATATATTATTGATGGGAATGTGCAATTTGTTTTGCCCTAGGTCAAACTGCCTAGATTTTGCAGTCTCAGAGAATAGATAACTTATAGTAGTAGTTTTTTTTAGTTGCTTAAAGTCTTTGCATTTATGGGAGTATTTATATTACATATTAATATTTTTTTTTTCTATTTTAGGATCATCGTGGATATGACCTGGGAAACGTTAGAGGTTTAAATTGTATAATGATGAAAATAAATCTTATGTTACGGACTGTCTTTTATTTAAAAATAGTAGTTTTTATAGAATTTAATAAGCTAAACGTAATGATTACAGTATTATAGTAGCAAAACAATTTAAAATGAGACCCTGTATTGAAAAAATATAGTGCTTGAAAATGTTATATTGCAAGGTTTGTTCCAAAAGCGTAGGATGTAAACCATCCAGAGAGGACTTCATTTAGGTCAATATATCGTAAAACACTATTGATAATATTTTTATGTACCAGGAACTTAAAACTATATCAACCGAATGTGGCAAAAAATTATGGTGCTTGTGGTGAGAAGAAGTACTTCTCGGGTGGATTGAGTAGCTCGAGTGGTTTTTCTGATTCACTGCATTAGAACCTTAATTTAAAGATAAGCAACAAGCTTTAGCTTATGTATATCAAGAAGTTTGTGTTTGCTTTAAAAGTTACATTTTAAAATAAGGAAAGAAATTGACAGTAAGGAAAAATTATTAATTATTGAATATAAGATGCTACTTGTAAATAACAGTCGGTGTTTTTATAACACCTATTGTATACAAACAAAGCAGTTGGCTTCAAATTAAAGCGTTTTAAAAAAAACTACATTTAAAATTATTTTGTGTGAAAATAAATTTGCATATATCTGATGTCTTGAGTAGTCTATTAAGATTTATCTATAAAAACAATTAGAAAATTATTGAGCATATTTTTTTTATCTCAATTAGGAGAGAATAGAGATGGATAATCAATACTAGAACTGATCGTTGACGTCTGACTAGTGGACTTGATCCAAACCGCAATTTAAAACAAGTACTGTCAAACGGGGTGAAGTCAATAAAAAAATGGATTTTTTTGGTATAACTAAAAATCCAGTGCATATTTTATTGAAATTAAAAATATATCTTCCTTGTTTAAGCCGTTTATTATATGTCACAGATACATGGTCGTAGGTCAAACTTTAATGAAAAATAAACATTTATTTTTTGGTAGAATTGTACACAGGCTGGGATTAATTTATCACATGAACGCTATAAATATAAAGGAACAATACAGCGAAAAATAAAAATCATTTTTAAAACTAGGAATGTAAAAAAAATTCATAATTATCCTGTTCCTCTGCCTCCGACGTCTTTAATTCATCATCACTCTCTTGGTTGTCTTATGTCTATTCCGCGGTGCTTTGTTTTCTCTTCTTCCAAATATTCGCTTCCTATGCTTTTACCTGCGGCTACAGTTAAACTTTCCTCTCTTTTAGCATCATTAGGTCCCGTCTTTAGCTCGTGTAAATAATCTACTATAGTTGCAGTCATTGAAGATACTGCGTTGTTTTCTACCTCCCTCGGATCAATTCTTGGTATTTTTCGAAGAACAGCATCGGGATTGAACGAAACTAAGCCACATGCTTTAAAACCGGCTAATATTTATTAATTTCTCGATCACCAAATCCCTCAACTGCAGATTTTAGCATCCTGGGAAAAAGAGTGTTGGGCAAAACCCCTGTATTCTTTAATTTCTAGTCTTCCAACCAATATAAACTTGATCTCATTTTTTTTCACATTCCTGTATAACACTCGCAGTGATATGACTTTGCAAATTATCACCAACAATCAACTTGGTCTCTTAAAGTTTCCGAAAGTAAGGAAGAGCGACGGTCCGTAATACCGCGTTTATTTAAGTATTGTGTTATTCGACGAATATATATAGGTTTTAGGGGAAACCCCCATTCAGCACATAATTGCAATGCATTTAGTAGTGTGGCGTATGGCACTCCATATTCTTCAGACGCTTTGCGCATGCTCAATGTTTTCGTGGGCACTGCATTTAACGCTCTCTCCAAGAAAATTGGATCGTAATTTTTCTTTACATAATAACCTAGCTTCTTTGTATATTTTCGTGGCATCTATAATAAAGAAAAAATCAGGATTAAAAAATCTCATCCTGTCGCCTTATCACCCCTTATACGCTAGCATTCCAATTTCTTTAAAATAATCAAACAAAAGCCAACTGATTTAAACATAACCTCAAACTACTAAAAAAAGCCTTAAAAAGAAATGATCCCCAACAAACACACCTCATTGGTGAAATGCATATAAGATATTGGCATAAATGCAGTCTTGTATTGGGACTTTGCAGGCTGCCATTACTGGCAAAGCATGCAAATGACCACTGGCCGTCATTAGGCCAACAGATAATTTACCATCAAGGGCGAATGATGGCTTGCCTATATCGAGCAATTAGATTTACTATGAAGGGCAAGTGATGGCTTACCTGTATCAAGCCACTATATTTATTGTGAAGGGCGAATGGTGCCCCGCCTACATCAAGCTATTAGATTTATTATGAACGGCAAATGATGGCTTGCCTGCATCAAGCTATTAGATTTATTATGAACGGCAAATGATGGCTTGCCTGCATCAAGCTACTAGATTTACTACGAAGGCAAATGCATTCGGGTTACTGATAGGGTTTTATTAATAAACTATTTAGAAAATCGTTAAAACATATTTATTCCATATTATAATAATTTTACAAATTTAAATAAAATATATAAAAAATTTCTCATCGCACTATTATAGAGGAAATACTTATTAAAACAGGCGGGAAGCGAAGAGCAAAAATGAAACACAAACGACTTATTCGACTGCAACAAAGGAACTAACTTTTAATGTTCGGTAAACATCAGAGATGGGTCGTTCACGACCGACCCGGTTCACTGATCCGGATCTTTAAAGTGACCCGTAAGAGCCGGGTCGTTAAAATATTGGGAGCCCGCTCACGGATCCCAGAAAAATAAGAGTCGCGAATCGCTGACCTGCTAAGCGGAGCGGCTGAACGTGTGAAGTCGTTCCGTCGTTCGTTGATTCGTTCACTAATGGATCTTGTATTCGTGCTGCGTTGGATCTGTGGGTTGGGTTTTTTTGGTGGATCGGGCATCGATTACGTTACGGTGCAAATGAAGTCATGACATTCTAAATATGAGCGTTTATTCATTATTATGTGGGTCGGTATAATGAAATAATTATAAATAATATAACAAACATACATATATAAATTATATAACAAAATCCTTAATTTTTACGTTTATATAAATACACTCGCAAATAATAACTAAAGTAATTAATAAAACCCAAAAAAAAAAACATTTATGTATGATTTATGTAAATAAAAAATAATAAAAAATATCAAATAAAATAAACATATATATTTTTTATAACAAATAAAAATTCCACCACCACTACCACCAGTTATATTTCTTCGTGAGTTTGCATATTTTTATTACAAGTTGCTATTTAAAAACATAATTTGGCTAATTTTTGAGCTTTTTAGCCTGCTCCTTTTCTCTGTTGCAATTTGGCCTGTCTTGGAAAATTGCCGTTCGCACGATACCGAAGTTGCTATAATACATAGCCTTTTTTTTGCTAAATTATATAGGGAAGGATAGACGTCTTTTCTCTGTTCCCACCAAAGCAATGGATTTTCTTGCCTGTAAAGAAGTGGCTCACTCAAATATTTGTCCATTTCAAATATACTAGCTGCTTTAGGGTTACTAAGTGCTTTGGAATTAGTAACTGTTTCATCAAACTTTTTCCAGAGGGAACTGCTCTTAGTTACAATTTCTTCTTTATCTGACTGAGAATTTTTAGCATCTATCTGTATTGTAACTTTTTTGATAATTTATTGAAATTTTCTTTTTTATATTTTCTACTGCTAAATTAGCTTTATCTGTGTCCGAAAACCCAAATTTTTTAAATCTTGGGTCGAGTATGGTAGCTTGAGACAGGAGCTAATGTTTTTCGATATTTTTAAATCTCTCTCCAATTTGATTTAAAAAAATTGTAATCATGCTCTGTACTTCTTGATTTAACTCTTGGTTCTCACGAAATTCTAAAAAATGTTTTTCCATAGCTGACACAAATAAAAATATTTTGGAAAGTGTAACGTTTTTTTCGGCACTTATTTCATTTGTTATATCGTCAAATATTTTCAAAATTTCAGCACACATTTTAAGAGTGTCCCATTCATCAGGCGTTAAATAGAAATCATTTTGTTTTTGTAACAGGGCCAATGTAGAAATAACTGGTTCTTGTCTTTCCGTTATTCTTTTTATCATGTCCCATGTGGAATTCCAACGGGTAGAAACACCCATTTTTAACTTTAACACGGAGAATCCCATCTGCTCCTGAACTTGGTTTAATTTTGCATTGGCATTGGAACTTCTTTTAAAATATTCCACCATCCGTCTTACTTTATTCAAGGTGCTGTCAATTTCTTTTAAACCTTTTTGCACAATTAAATTAACTGAGTGGGCGAAACATCCCCAATGGCGCCAGTTGCCGTTACGAATAGCCGCGACAATGTTAAACGCGTTATCACTTACAATACAGGTAATTTGATGACTAATGTTCCACTCTGCAAATGTTTGGGTCAATAGTTGAGTTAAATTTTCGGCTGTGTGTTTTTCAGTAAATGGTACAGGGTGTTCGCAGTTAAATGGACCCCCCCCTTAACTTTTTAATTTGACGTTTGACAAAAAAATGTCAAATATAAAAGAATTTTTTTAAAAACCTCTTTCCATATGTACAGGGTGTTTCAGAAAGTCTGGGCGTGGTTCAACTTTCCTATTTTAAATACCTACCCCATTTTTTATTGGATTTTTAAATTCTCCTAAAAATTCCAGACATATTTTATATAGCATACCCTACACCTAAATTTAACCCATAAAAAGATATTACCGCCAGATTTTTTCTATTCAAACAACAAAGAATTAAAAGGTATTAACAGAACTAATCTAATTATTATTATATTAATTATTAATTATTATTATATTAATTATTAATTATTATTATATTATTAATTATTATTATATTATTAACTACTGGAATTCCATAAGGTGCTGGAAATGGCCTCCATTCATCTCGACACATAGGCGGTATCCCTTTTTTAATTTATTCAAAGCTTTTACTAACCAATTTTGATTCATATTTATAGTGTCTATACCATTTTGTATTTGTTCTTTTAATAAATTAACATTGGTAAGGCCCCCCAAGTAAATGTAATTTTTTAAATATCCCCATAAAAATGTGTCTAGCGGAGTTAGATCGGGACTATTTGGAGGCCACTTAATTGTCCCATGTTTTCCAATCCACGTTCCATACTGTCCATTTAAATAGGTTGTTACCATCCTTACGTTGTGGGGTGGTGCCCCATCTTGCTGAAAAATTACCTCTTGTGCTTCATTCAATGGTAATTCATCGATAAGATTCTCAATATTGTTATTAAGCATATCAAAGTATGCATTTCCAGTAAGTGAATGGCCAATAAATATAGGCCCAAGAACTCTATTGTTCTTTATGCCACACCATACATTTACAGATTGGCGACCTGAATGCTTTATTTCAAAAAACCTTTCGGGATTATTAGTGGACCAATGATGTAAATTTTTCTTATTTGGAACACCTGCGGTGCTAAAGTTAGATTCGTCGCTCCACAATACTTTATAAAAAAATGTTGGGTCCCGTTCAAGTTCTTCTAACATTCTTCTGCAGAAATATAAGCGTTCTCGTTGGTTAGCTTCTGTTAAATATTGGACTTTTGTCAGTTTAAATGGGCGCCACTTATATTTTTTTAATGTTTTGTGAATTTTTCCAACACTTTTGTGGAACTCTTTCGCACAATCTCTTATCGAATTAGCAGGGTGTTCTAGACAGAATAAAATAATTTTGATAATAATAATAATAAGCTAGAGCTAAACAGATAAAAATACATACCTTGAAAATATAAAAGGTAATCTAATTCTTCGTCTTCGTTCATATTTACAGTCCTTTTTCGTCTTTTTAAAGACTTGGAAGTCCCAAATAGTTCATAAATACGTTTAAACGTATTTAAAGCCGGCGCGCGTCTATCGCCATGAAGAACTATATATTCTCGTCTTGCCATATATTTGTTTTTATTGTTCTTAATATATAAAGACACAATTTCAAATTTTTCTTCTTCCAAATAAACCATGTTTAAAGTTTTAACGTTTTTTGACAAATTGTCTTTTTATTTACTATATTGGTTTCCAAGGATATGAAATGATACCACCATACGCTATTTTTCACGTATAATTTAAAATACGCGTCACAAGTAAATGAGAATTTTCTGACAGTAATATCTTTTTATGGGTTAAATTTAGCTGTAGGGTATGCTATATAAAATATGTCTGGAATTTTTAGGAGAATTTAAAAATCCAATAAAAAAATGGGGTAGGTATTTAAAATAGGAAAGTTGAACCACGCCCAGACTTTCTGAAGCACCCTGTACATACGGAAAGAGGTTTTTAAAAAAATTCCCATTGAATTATAAAACTTTTATATTTGACATTTTTTTGTCAAACGTCAAATTAAAAAGTTAAGGGGGGGTCCATTTAACTGCGAACACCCTGTACACAGTCTAACAAACAAGATTGCATTTCAGCTTTGTATATCCAGTGTGCTGTTATCGCTTCAAAACTTTCATTGTTAATTGACGTCCATCCATCTGTACTAATGCAAATTGCTGTTGCTGTTTTTAAATTGTTAATTACACTTTCACGACATTTATTATATATTTGAGGAACAAGACTGGTGGAAATTGTTTTTCTGCTTGGAAGTTTGTACCCAGGACAAAGCATAGATATAAACGATTTAAATTCCTGATCCTCTACTATTGAAAATGGATGATATTCTTTCACAATCATTTTGATTAACTGGTGGTCTAACTGCTTAGATTTGTTAATCGGGATGGGTTTTGTATTTATAAAAAAATTTCCAATAGAAGACTGCAGCTGTCGTTTACTAGTACCAGCACCAACATTAGGCACAAGAGCCGGCGTGGAAGTGGATGGAGTAGATGTACTGGCCACACTTTGAAGTTCATATCCAATTTCGGGTGTATCAGATACTTGGTCATTATCAACAGTTTCAATTGCTGCGTTGGTTTCTCTTTGCTTTTTTACCCCTGAAAAAAAATTGGTAAAACGGTAAAAATGTTTCTTAAAAAATTGCATAGAAGCACAGGAAAGTCTATCTCCTGTAGACAATATTACGGGAAAAATCCATTAAATGCATTAAACATTTATTTCTGACACTCTGTAATTAATAATCTGTAATTGCACTAGTGCACGATTGTCGCTGTAAATCATTTTCTTTTGGCCTACGCCTATGTGAGAACAAAATTATCAGTTTGAAATTATCTAAGGAAATAGTCAATTTTAATTTAAATTTATCAAAATTATTGTTTACCTGGATGTTTTGCACGCATATGTCGAGATAAATTTCCAGTAGAGCCCTTTGATACACTTATTACTTGGGAACAATAATTACACTTAGCTTTGTTTTCCCGTTCCTCGAAATGATTCCAAATTTCACTAACTTTTCTTGACATGATTTAAAATTATGTTTATAAGCAATATACGAAAGTTGTTGAAAAAAAAACACTCAGCACCTTTTTTTATATGTTAAATAAATAAATTAACCATATGTCTGATAATTATTCTTTTTATTTAAGGGCTTCGACTGCCTTTGACGGTCGCCACTTCGGCCAGATATGTTTAAGTTTAAGCTTATGAATTTATGAAGCAAAAAAATAACAAATTTACGGATCGGTTCGGCAAACAAACTTTATTATCCTACCTACTGAGTAGTGACAAAGCATAATCATAAAGCAATAAATTTAAGGGATAATAAAAACTAACGAGCATCGAGCACGTCCCTTGTATTTCAACACCAGACGAGGCGACAAGAATAATGGCCGGAATGGCCCTTTTCTTTTAAGATAAGTTATTAATAATAGTTTCGTTTTGTTTAAGTTATACTCATAATTATAATCGTGTCGTTGTCGGAATGTCGACCTTATCATCAAAGAAGTGACTTAATAAATAAATATACAATTTTATTTGTGGAGACTTAAAGAATAATCACAAATCATTATTTATAAATTATTAAATTTGTTATGACTTTTAAACAATTAATAATTGTTATTTGTATATGTAACTCATTGCGCAAAATATTAAATATGTGTTTGTTAAAGAACATCAATAGATGTGGCCGTCTGGCCGAGCCGATGCAGCATCAAATATTTTCAACAAATCTAAAAGGTCGGGTCTCGGGTGGCAGTCGCGTCGCTCACGAGCCAAGAGTGTCGCTTCTTCGCTCTATTGAACAGTGATATTTGATAGGGAGCCGACTGACCCGGGATCCGGCTCACTAACCCGGATCTTTTAACTGATCCAGATCCGTTGACCCGACTCTTTAAAAAGATCTGGATTGCCCACCTCTAGTAAACATGAAATTACAAATGTAAAAAAGAAAATACCGACAGAGCTTACAAGTTATAATTACTATCAACATAGGACGCGCACATTATTATATTTTAATTTTGTTTTGAACCCCCACTAGGTAAAACTAACAAAATGAAATATCTATTAAAAATACCAAGACAATGTAAAAACTTGTAATGCTTACTCGCAGGTAAAGCTTTAGTTAAAACGTCAGCTACCATTTCATTTGTTTGTACATATTTAATGCTAACAAGTTTGTCAGCAACAACTTCTCGAATGTAAAGCCGGGGACACACTTTCGGCACGGTACGTCACGTTACGAGCTGGCGCGTACCGTGGCGTGTCGTACAAATTGAGTTTAGAAACACATACACGGCACGCGCTTCATACTCCATACCTTCCGAGTAGGTTTCCCGCGCAAACTTTATTTATTTCGGAAAGTACACTTCGTAATATATGTAAGTTTAGTTTTAAAAAAATGGAATGTGCCAGTAGTACCGATTCTTCTGATTGGGAAGAAGAGTTAGAAGAAGCAGCAGTATGTCTACAAATAATAGAAAATAAAGCAAGTCATAGGGCATTATGGGTACATGAGATTAACCAAAAGAGGGAATCAAGCGGTGAATTTCATCGACTCGTAAAGGAATTGGAATCTGATCCACACAGATTTCATATGTATTTTAGGATGCAAAAAGAAAATTTTGACTTTTTGCACGACTTGATTAAAGAACAAATTTTCAAGAAGGATACCTTTTTCAGAAAAAGTATTAGTACCAGAGAAAGACTAGCTGTATGTTTAAGGTAAATATTTATTTATTCATTTATTTTATAAAACATAAATAAATTTAAAACACAGTTTGAAAAACTTGTTGAAAATGATAATTAGTGGTACAAACAACAAAATAAACAACTATTCTAAAATATGGTAGGAAATAATATACAGGCACTTTAGTGTGGGTTAGGTCTATTAAAAAGAATTTTTATCCAAATACAATGTTGTCGGACTTTCTGGAGCATTTGAAGAAATAAATATTATGCGAGGTTTTTCTGCCGACACACCTAACTTGTTACTACCTATATTAACAGGGGTAGCCGTAGCCTCAGTATGAAAAGTTTCTTCCTCAGTTTCTTCCATATTATTTATATCACAACTGTCCCTTCGTTCGATATAAACTTCAGATAAATCGTGAGGAGAATGGGATGTTTCAGTAGTTGGGGAGCAAGATGGTATATAACTAGAGCTACGATTTTGCTGAATCACTGAGTTGGGGGTAGATTCAGATAAAGGAAAAGCAGTATTAGTAGACTTTTTCTTTGCATCGCTTATTTCAGCTTGGAAAACAAGATTGCTTATTTGAAGTTTAAGCTGTGCTTGATCAAGGTCTGACAATCTTTTAGCCGTTTTTGATATGCTCAAGTAAAACAAATCTGATTCGTCATAATCGTTAACATTTTTTGATACAGGCAATAAAATGTTATTATCCCTTTCCTTACATTTTTGCTGTCTTAATTCCGAATTTTTTTTTCATAATTTCTACCATTTGCTGCGCTGGACTTTGCATTTGCTTAACATTTTTTTGTTTTCTTAATTCGTTCAGGCGTTTAGTAGGCTGTTGAATAAATATATCGGTCTGGCCTGAAGAGCCAGGGAGTTCGACGTTTTGTGAGACTTCTACTTCCATTAGATCAGAATTATCTGAGTCATTTTCATCTTCTTGCGAATTTTCAAGCAAGTGTGGCTCGGAAGCTTCTTGGGAATTCTCTTGAAATTGTGGATCCAACTGTTCCAAATTGGTGTATGTTCTAAAATTAAAAAAAAAACTTATAATCCTTTCGCATAAATTTTAGATGTGATTGATATAAAGCATCAAGCTTTTAAAAAAATATATTTAATTTTTCAAAAGTGCTGTGTTTACGTAAGTTTAATTATGTTTTACTTCCCAGTTCAATAGAGTACAAATAAAAACTTTAAAAAAATATTTACTTTTATTTTTTTTGTTAAAGCAGAAACTGGTAGCCCTCAAAAACCTAAGTTACCTTTAAAAATTGCCATAAGTAACTCTTTTGTATTAAATAAGATTGACTGGGTAAGTGAAATTCCAAAGTCGAGACGAGACCAGATATATACTTTTCTATAACTGTTAAAAAAATTTACACTTACTTTCTGTTCTCCAAAAACGGCAATATGAAGGACATTTGGCTTTCGAATTTCCACGGCACAATTTTTTTGGCTGCTTGGCCACTTTTAGTAGCCCGACGCCTGCTTAGTGCATTTGCGAAACATTTACGTAACTTGTCCCATGCTTCTTTTGCCTCGGCAGCTAAAAATTATATTTTGTTTTAGATTTCTGGCGACTGGTAATTCTTTTCGATCTATCGGTTTCAGTTACCGAATGGGTTTTAGTACGGTTAGAGAAATTGTAAAAGAAGTATGCGAAGCTATTTGGAAGACTTTATCGCCAATAGTAATTCCTAAACCAACAAAAGAGCTCTGGACCAACGTAGCTGCAAAGTTTAAACAACTATGGAATTTTCCAAATTGTATCGGAGCCATAGACGGCAAACACGTAAATATACAATGCCCTATTAACAGCGGGTCCAATTTTTTTAATTATAAAGGCTGTCATTCGGTAGTGCTTATGGCTATTGTGGATGCCGAATATAAGTTTATATCCGTTGATGTCGGCTCGTATGGCAGAAATAGCGACGGAAGTATCTTCGCCAATTCTTCGTTAGGAAAAGCACTATATAACAATACTTTTGATGTACCAGAAAAGGCACCATTAAAAGATAATTCAGAGCCTCAACCTCACGTAATCGTTGGAGATGAGGCCTTCCCTTTGACTACTTTTTTACTTCGTCCCTATGGAAAACACAGTTTAGCCGGTAACGAATCTAATAAAATATTTAATTATCGACTCTCTAGGGCTAGAAGAGTTGTAGAAAACGCGTTTGGAATATTAGTTTCACGTTGGAGAGTTTTCAAAAAGCATATGGAAGTACAACCAGAAATGGTTGATAAAATAGTGTTAGCGGCGTGCTGCATTCATAATATGCTGTGCACTAAAAATGACATTCAACCTGATACTAACCCTAACCTAATACCCAAACCTAATGGGGCATTCCAAAATTTTAACTCGTCAAGAAGAAATTCGACGCAAGTTGCTAATCAGACCCGAGAAGCTTTTAAAGAATACTTCATTTCAGACGAAGGGAGCGTACCGTGGCAGACTGAAGTCGTGCGTGCAGGAAGAATTCATCATGAGGAGCAATTATAATACAGGATTTTACCTTCAATATTTGCATTTGAAGTTATTTTGTTTGTAAAATAAAATCGTTGCATTACAAAAATAATTTATAATAAATCGTTTTAAAAACATATCCCTATGTACAGGGTGTCCCACGGTGGATGACGATAAACCGTTGGCAACATCGCTATTTTAAATACAACATCCTATAATTATAATTGCATTTTTAAATTTATGTAACATACTCTATACCTAAATTGAACAGATTGTGAGAATTCGACAGTCGAAAAATGGAAATTTGATACTTTGAACTGCGTTAATAGCTTAATAGAAGAAGTTAGAGCAAAGCGGTTTGCACTTTTCTTAGTTTTTGAAGATCTATTCAATGACAGTTGGATTTTATCGAAAAGAAAACAGAAAGTTACTTTTTAATTTTTTTAGAGCTACTTTAAAAAATTTAAAATTTCACGATAAAGTTGAAACTAAAACTAAAATCTTCTCAGCAAATCCTTTCATTTGATACCCATATCATGGGATTGTATAAAACATATGTAATCCGCGATCTTGGGCAGTCCGCCATATTGGATTTAAAGTTTAATTACGTCACTTGATTTTTTATACTCTCAGTAAAGCCTTTCATTTGATACCCATATCATGGGAGTGCATAAAAAGTCCGCCATCTTGGGCGGTCCGCCATATTGGATTTAGAATGAAGTCACTTAGCTAAAGTCTAAGCTAAGTTGTCTTGCAAACTAAACGTGAATGCAAAATTTCAGCTCAATCGGTTAAGGATAACTCCTTTAAAATACAGTTGCAAGATTGACCCGAACAAACATACATACATACATACAAAAAATTAGAATGATTGGTTATTTAGTTCTCCATAAACGTCTAATATGCCATCTACCGTGGGATATCCTGTATTTGCATCCTCTATACAGGGTGTCCCATAACTTATGTACCATAGAGCTACAGGTGATACTAGGGACCAAAATAAGATGATTTGTTCCATAAATGCGGTGGCAAATATCTATTGTTAAAAAGATACAGGGTGTCAACATTAAATGTTAAAAATCGTTTTTACTAGACTTTTAACAACCATTATTTTCCACCGCATTTATTGATCACATCATATTTTGATATCTAGTATCACTTGTTACTCTATGGCGAATAAATTATGGGCCACTCACATTTTAAAAGTTGTTAGGTTTGGGATTAAAAAAATAAAAATGCATGCATTGAACACTGAAAAGTGAAATATTTCCAAAACGGTTTAGTTGAGCGAGTTTTGACAGGGGTAACTTTTTTGTGTAAAAAAGTACAAAGAATCTATTTTTTTAATTAATAAGTATCAAATTATACTGAGAAAAAAAGTTATGGTAATTTCAAACTATACCAACTACCGTCTAGAGCGCCCTCTATGGGCTAAAGTAAAAATGTGTCCATAATCGGGTTTCTCGTACCGAAAAACCCCCGTATGCCAATTTTTAAGGAGATACGTCTACAATGGTTTATAAAATAAAATAAAAACGATTTTTAGAATTTAACTTTAACACCCTGTATCATTTTAACAATTAACATTTGCCACCACTTGTATGGAACAAATCATCTTATTTGGTCTCTAGTATCACCTCTGTTGCTATATGGCACATAGGTTATGGGACACCCTGTATAAGTAAAACAAACTAGAATAGACTTGAACATCACACGTCAAAAAACACCGGGTATATCGTATCAACATTTAAAAAAATCAAAAAAACTTTTATGGCTGAAAACTCAGGCCATTAAGAATATTATGTTTTAGGCTGTAATTATCTTAAAAAATATCCAACTTACCTGAAATGTTTAAATCTTTGCCAATTTCCTCCCAAGATTCTTGGCGTATTTGTTTATTTCGGTAGTTTCTACTTTTAATATTATACAATGACTCATGTTGTCGCACTTTTTCTATAAGTAACTCCTCCATTTTTATTATTAAGCCACAAAAGTCAAAACAAACTAAATAAACACACACAATGTTGCATCAAATTACTGCCATACTCAGTATGCGTGTGATAAAAGTGTGGATTTCCACAAATCAACGACACGCTGAGACACGCGTGTTATGTGACGTCAGCATACCGTGTCGGCTATACCGTACCGTGTAGTGTGTGTGATAGAGAGCCACAAAAAGACATGTAAAATTGAAGTCCACACTTCTAGTACGGCACGCGCTAGCTCGTAACGTGACGTACCGTGCCGAAAGTGTGTCCCCGGCTTAATGGTGTCTGACATCTATATGCTTGGTACGTTTATGGTACATGGGATTAGCACTCAACTTTATAGCACTTTGATTGTCACAATAGATTGAAATACAATCGTATGAGCCTTTTATTTCACCTAACAAACTTCGTAAATCAACTGCTTCTTTTGAAGCTTCGGACAACGCCATGTATTCAGCTTCCGTTGTCGACAGGGCAATAGTCTTCTGTTTATTACTCCCCCAAGAGACAACACAACCTGAATACTGAAAACAGTACCCAGTATATGACCTATCAACTGTGTTACTACCCCAGTCAGCATCAACAAAACCCGATAACAAACCTGAGCCTTTTTTATAAGTAAGACAAATACTTTTAGTTTTACTCAAATACCTTAGAATTCTTTTAGCGGATTTCCAATGACTAACATCAAAACAGCTGTTGAATTGACTGAGATAACTCACTGAATAGGATATGTCGGGTCTAGTCAAATAATTTGTCATGTAAAATAAGACAATAAGCAGAAGTATCTTTTTTAATTGCATTGTGTCTCAAATTCAATTCTCATTACTACGGATCCCGTTTGAATTGTTTCTTTTTGATGGGAGCAATCTATAGAGGAAAGTGGCCTAATATTGGATACATTTTTTTAACGATCAATATTACTTTTTTAATCAACACTAGATTTTTACCAATTTCGGAAATGCCGTTATACAACTATATAGTATCCTTTCACATAATTGATTAGACTCCAAAAACATTTTGTTTCGCAATAAAAAATAGTATAAGAAAAAACCCAATCTAGCCAATTCAGAAAAGTTTCACCTAATATTGGATAGGGTATCCAATATTAGGTCATACAAACAAACCACTAATAATAAAAACTCAAAACATTTTATTGTAGTAAGTACAGACAAAACTGTTTAAAAAACTTACGTTGAACAAACCTAATTAATTTTACACTATTAGTAATTATTAAAATCTCTTTTTGAACTTAAGGTTAGTAAAAAATGCGCGAATTATCCATCGACACAAAAGTCACAGATATAATTTTTTTTACCGCAAACGCCAGCACATGCCTCATGACACCATCTATAACATTTAGCACACTGTATCCATTGTTCCCCAGCTTTGTCGGAAGAAAACGATTCCAAACAGAACACGCAATCCACATCTTCATCGTCTGGGTCCATATCGTCTCCAGAATCAATATATAGCACCTCTTCACTTGACTCTGATGAACTCGAAGAAATCGTTTTTTTTTTGCTTGCTTTCTTGAACGACATTTTTTTCTGGGCAGTCTTGTTTGAAGTGGAACCAATGTTCAAATTCTCTTTAACTACTTTTCCCTTTTTAGGACTCTGAGCTTCTTCAAGGCTAATTTGAAAGGTGAACCACTTACTAAAGCTGCCGAACCCGAGTTTTTGCGTTTCACTCCCGACGGGCCAGGTAAAACTGGCAATGGGGTAATTTCACTTGGTTTTATAAAGGCGTTCGGATTTTTTTCAGCAACGGGAACTGCACGAGGTTTAATCGAAATATTTTGTAAAATTACAATTTTTGATTTAGATTTGTTGCAAACAGTCTCACTGCACGTTTCTGCTTCAATAATATTTTCAGAAGTTTCTTCATTATCAAGAGAGGTCTCTAATTTTTCATGGATAACAAAATCATGATCGCGGAATACATCGCGATTTAAAGGCATAATGCCGCATTTTCGAAAACCGTTTATAGAAATTTCCATTGACGCAGTCCTTGCATAAGCCTTACCCAACAAACTTGCGATCTGATATGGAGAAACGGTTCGCCCGGGGTTGGACCTTAACCAGTTTTCAATTTCCTGACAGTAATAAGTTTTTAAAGGTGACATCAATGCAACATCCAGGGGTTGCAGCTTGTGGGTTGAATGAGGGGGTAAACATATTAAGCTAATGTGATTTTCACGAGCTTTATTAATTACTTCCAGATTTCTTGTATGTGTATAATGTCCATCTAGAATTAGAACTAGTGGATCTTCAGACGACGGCTTGGCGTGTTTAATAAAATGATCCAGCCATTGGGTAAAGAGATGAGACTGAATCCAGCCGGATGGGTGACATTTCCCTATAGAATCGGGAGGCGCTCCATCCATAAGTTCCGCTTTAAAATTTTTTCTTGGGAAGATCAGCATTGGAGGTATATAGTGTCCGTTAGCGTTCATACATAATGTGACAGTGACAAGCGAACCCCTCTCTGCCGTTGTCAAAGCTCCGACTTGTTTCTTCCCTTTGAGCCCTATAACTTTAGTGTGCTTGTGCTGAACTGCAGTTATCCCTGTTTCGTCGACGTTATAAACTCTGCAGGGATTAAACTTTATTTTTTCTAATTCGGGTTCCAAAATATCAAAAAATTGCCTCACATTTTCTTTTGTGAACCCCTTGATTCTAGCGGCCGAAACACCTTGAGGAGTTCGGAATGAAATATTTTTGTTTCTTCTTAAAAAATTTCGTAGCCATTTTCTCCCTGTAGTTCCTTTTACCTTTGAAAACGGATGCGGCAATTTATTGGCTAAAGCTAATTGATAAGCCAAGCGGCGAATATCCGGTGAAGTTAAGCCATAAAACCTTTTTTCGAGTTCCAGACAATGTATTGCCAAATCTTTTTCCAAGGACTGTGGAAAAACCGGCTTACGACCCAGGGTGGATTTTTCCACGTATTCAAGTGGTTTTTTTGACTTGCAATAGTATTCCAATGTAGCTTTTGGAACGTTGAACGCTTTTGCAGCTTTCAGATAGCCCATCTCTTTGTTTAATACTGCATTAATTGCGCTGGTCATATTTTCTTTAGCCCATTGTTTTCTCTTTTTGGGTGCCATTCTGGAACCAAAATTTAGTGTGCATTAGACTTTAATCCCTATATTGGATATCCAATATTAGGAACACCCCCACTATCCAATATTGGGAACTCAGTCATGTTTCTAGGTTAGGTTTTTTTTTTCAAAGAAAAAAACAACAATTTATTACGAACTCATAAAAATAATTTACCTAGAACATGCACCACATTGATAAAAGTAGAATATTTAGTGAACTTACCTTATTTTGAATTATTTCCCACTTAAAATTAGCCGTTTAAAAACTTTTCATTCAGCGAAATTTGAACAAATGTCCATTATTAGAATACGGGAGTGTCTAAAGTTCCACAAACGTAAATATTGTGTTTTAAGCTTTAACTGAACTACCTGTTAATAGATGGAGCTTCATGTATGTTTTAATGTATGAAATACGTAGGTATCCAATATTTGGTGCTATCCTAATATTAGGGCACTTTCCTCTAAGTATAATAGAACTAATGTTTTTGAATTGTTCAGGATTAAAAATGGGTTAATTTGGAGCACCATAGTAAGACTGTCTAAAGTTGGAAAACATTTCGTATAAAGCAGAAAATTTGTTTTCTTCGAAATTTAAGTACAAATCGTGATAAGGATATCTTTCAGAATTTAAAAATACTCTAATATTTGACAAGGTAATATTGTCAAATTTACTCATATCTTTAGCAATTTTCTGTTTTCTTGAAAGCCAATCACAACATGACCTGGAGCTTCTAGTTTACTAGTTGTTTTTACCGGCCTTGTGTGACGGGTTGTTTCGGTTAGAGAAGAATATTCAACAAGTTCCCAACTCCTGATTCCTATCAATATATCTTTATTTGATTCTAATATTTTTGATAGAGCAAGTTGTTGTGGCATATCAACTAGAATGTGAGGAACTTTCCAATAAATTTTATCGAAAGTAACCAATGCAGTGTCAGGAGCACTAACAGGGTGTGCCGGATCTTCTTTGAAGATACCATCTAAATCATCAGTTGATCTAATAAGAACTAATTCATATTCATAATAATTTTTCTGTAATCTTCAAAAAATCCTAAAAGCATTTTAGTGGTATGAATACGGAGAATTTTCCATCATTATCAACTAAAATTTTATCACCTTTTCGATGTGGAAACCAACCTGCATTTTCCAGTTTTAAACTTTCGTTGGTATTGTGGGAAAGGTAGCTTTTTAAGGTTGATGCTAATCCAACATTTCTTATTGAATCTATAGTAATTCCGTTTAGTTCACAGCGGATTTCTCTGAACAAAAAGGCTATTCCATTGTTAATAAATAGCAATTCTTTCTTATATTTATGTTCTGTATTAGTTAATTTTCCTTCGATATAAAGTAAACTATCTGATGGTAGAGTGTAAGCATCGAGTTCTTGAATTGGGATCCTTATTTCATCACTGTAATTGAATTTTGAAAAAATATATGGTTGATATGGGTGAAGCTCTAAACTAACGATGGAATTGTCTACATAAAGCTTTTCGTTTACGTTTAATATGTTCAATATGTTTAATATGTTATTTTAAAACAGTGAAACCCAAAGATGTGAGAAATTTACGATTATCTTGTCTTAACTTGTTGGTGTTGGATTTGATACTGAACTGTTGTTTAGTCTTTTTCTTTTTATAAGTTTTTACTTGGTTGATACTGGTAGGTGCAAGTCTCATTCCAAGGGCTCTATTATATCTAACAACCATTTTATATGTCACTAGCTTGTAAATGTAACCTTACTGTTATAGTTTCTCCTCTAAAACTGATAAGTTCTTCTTCTTGATCAACTATTTTAACGGTTATATTGTTAATTGCTTTGACGCTAACTGGAAAATACAAAATGGGCAAAGGAGATTCCACTATTTTATACCCTGGAGCTACAGTTGGATAAAACTGGTGAATAATATGAACAGGTTTACCATTACTGTAAGAACCGACACAGATATTACAATCAATACAAATAGCATTCACCTTAGTTATTTTTGCAACATTATCTGATTCTTCCTCTTTCATAGCTTTTAGTATCCTGTTAAAACCCAACATTTGGTAAAATCAATTTTTCTACTACACATTAAAAAAGTTTTTAGAGTGTGAACATTTGCTTTTAAAAGAAAAAAAAATTTTCATTCGGAAATAAATCTTCTATACTTTCTCTTATGTATGTTTCTATACCTGTAATGTCATAAGTTCCGTCGGGAATAACAATTACTTTATTATCTATATAAAATTTATTATATCCTTTTATATTGGGGATAGTCATAAACGTTTCAAAATCAGCTAAAACCAGGTAATATGGGCGGACTAAAATCAGCAGAGAAAACAGAACTGTTTCCTGATATGGCAATTGTGATGGACATTGCAGTTTATTTATGAATGAGATATTACAACAAATAATGAGTTTATATATTTTTTTGCAAAAATTTTAGGGATAGTTGACCACAGTTATATGAATTAAATTTTTGTTTGTTTTCATAAGTATAAAATACATCCACTTTGCCATTCGAATTAAAATATTTGAGAAGTTCAAGAGGTGGTTTTAAATTTCCATAACTATCAAAATATATTACATATTTGTTATTTTTAATATAAGCAGTCCAATGAGATCCTTTATTTTGTTTTTTATCCAAATTTACAATACCACACTCTTTCAGATTAATTTTTTTTGGAAGTTCATCGAGCATAAAAACACCTCTAAAGCCAGTTATTTTTAACAGCTTTACATATTTAATAATATTGTTCGTAAGTGCTCTTTTTTTGGAAAACTTATTTTGATTTTTTTTTGTCTGATTGCTTTCATTTTGACTGATCCTCCTTTGTAAGGTCTAATAAATAGTCCTTTTCCTTTATATGGTCTAATATATAAGCCTTTGCCTTCTTTAGAAGCATTTTCCATTGCAATATTATGCCTATGTATTTCTTCTAGTTGCTGTTTAGCTGCTTTAGAAAAAAGAGGTAGAAGTCCTCCAACTTTTTTGGGTGTTCGAATGATACGTTTTTTTCTCAATTTAAGTTTACCCCTTTTTTATCTTTAAATCCCAAACCGAACTTTCTTTTACCCTTCATTATTCCTGCAACACTTAGAGCTGCAATTTTTTCACCAATAGAAGAATCCTTAGCTTTTACCCTATCCCAGGCTTTTTTTTCTAATATTTGGTCAGATATGTATCTTCTTGATAAATCTTCAGTCTGAGAGTATGATATATCGTGTAATTTACAAGCGGAATCCAATGGATTTATACCAACGTCACCTCTAGTTAATCTTTTCTCCAAGTTGGTGCCTGTACCACAATAATTATATCCTGGTATATGAACTTCGAAGGGTAGTTTACTAATTAATTTATTTACTAAACCAGAGCATTTTCTATTACGTCTTTTGATAGTTTTTTCAACTTATGCCGACCCACAGTCATTGAAGTTCTTTTTATACTAAAAACACATTGACATTTTTCTGGTATAAATACTTTTACAGCTAAAAATATTTACTAGTGTGATTAAGAATGAGGATTGAAAAACAAAAATTCTCTTTACCAGTAAATAATCATGACGAAAAATTTTTAAGTAAACAGTTGAGAAAGCATGGTGACTTATTTTGCGGTGGTTCAAAAAGAGGACTCGTAGTTGGTTTGTAGTGGTAGTAGTAAGTAAGCATAACGTTGGTTTTACAACCAACGTTATGCTTACACTGCTCGAGCATCCTAATGGAATTAGGTTTGAAAATGTCTATGTTTATTCAAAGTCAATTCTTAAAAGTCATTAGATCAACCAAAATATGAATATTTAAGAAAGTTGTTAAAGCCTATGAAAGAAATTGGATACTTTGAATACGATAGCGATGAGAACATTATTTCACCTCATGAGATAAAGCCAAATTCCGTTATCATTTTTGACTTGACTTTTCCTTGTCATAATCAATCTATTATCAGGGACTATTTCACGCATGGAAGGCATAGAAATACTGATTGTTTTTTTATTTTTCAAGGATATTCCTCAATCCTTAAACGTCTAATTCGACAAAATTCCAACTTATTAATTTTATTTAAACAGGACTGTTTGAGTTTAAAACATATATATATATATATATATATATATATATATATATATATATATATATATATATATATAACGACCACTGTATATTGGATATGACATTTGATCAGTTTAAAAATATTTGTGCTAACTGTTGGATGGATCCATATGGCTTTCTTGTAATTGACAAAGATTGTGAAGTAAATCACGGCAGATACAGGAGTAAATTCGATTCCTTTATATATTTATAAAAGTGAAAAATTTGCAGTTTTATTTCATTTAAAACTTGTACAGCACGGATAAACGTTTAGCTAGAGAATTAATAAAATCGAGACAAGCCGTGAAGCAGAAATATCGAAGCTTGAAATTAGCTACTTCTACCGCTCAGTCCGAATTAGAACAAACTTATAGACCAATAACAAAACCTCTTAAACAGCTAATTTCAAATATTGGTAAATCCGAACCATTCGATTTAAAAGAAGAAAGAGTTTCAAAGTTTGAAGAATTCAAAACACCTACAAAGCTTTATAAAACATCAACTCCGACGAAAACAATTCAGAAAACAAGAAAAACTCCGTTACTCCCCACAGAACTACCAACATTTTTAGATGACAGTAGTATCACTTCTTCCTCTCCTGTAGTACAACCATTGATATCAACTGTTATAGCGGAAACTTCAGATCCTTCTAGTGACACAACAACAAATTTAAACTTGTCAGACATATTGGAACAAACTAGAAAAACAATTCAAACCTATGTTGGTATACCGTCATATAAAGATTACTTAGCAGATTTTCATGAATTACCCAGTGTATAGTTTCGATGCTCAGTAAAAGACTAAAGGAGAGATTTAATGTGGACTGTTTATAAATATATTAATTAATTGTTAATTTAAATAAATTTAATTGTGCTGTGGCAATAGAATACGTTTATTCAAAAAAAACGAAAAAGGAACCACTAAAATGACTTACCCAACTATCCAAAAGGGATGGTTCACAACTGGTGATGGATTGGGCGAGTCTTCGTGAGGTACCTCTGGTCTCGCTAAACGGCTTAACGTAATTTGCCTAAATTTGCACTTAATAAATGTACTTTACTTCACCATAAGGGTGCCTTACACCAAACAAGTGTAACTAGCTGTTCAAAAGAAACAGACGAGAGATTTTTAAAATAGTCAAAAATATTTAAGAACGCTCGTGCTTCTCGAAAAGGTCTTACAAGAGTGGGAAGTTGAATTTTTGGTCAAATCAGTGGTTTATATGCGCGAGTTTCTTAGAATAGAGATCTATTGCACACTTACAAATAATAAAGGAACTTGAAAACTGAACATTCCGCCCGACCAAAATGTATTTGGAAGAAATACATTTTAGCAAAATATGTTTATAGTAGAATAAAAAAAAAAAATAAAAAAAATAAATAAATAAATAAATAAATAAATTCGCACAACTGTTACTACACAAGACAGTTCATTTTCCAAAACAAAATATCACACAAAAAAAATTATTTTATACCTTTGTAAGAAAAAATATAAAAATTAATGTATATATTACTATATATGCCCAAAATAAATGTATCTTATGAGACATAAACAATAAAAACTTAATAATTAGTCATCCACCGGGAGAGGACATAATTTAACTAAAGGCCGAGAAAATACTCCAGTGCTTGTTTTAACCGTGGCCACTCGAGCAACACCATCAGACCCAACAGTGACCGCAGTAATACGACCCAACGGCCAGTTGCAAACTGGGAGATTTTCATTTTTTATAATAACTAATGTTCCAATTGCTGGAACATTTTCAGGCTCCAACCATTTGCCTCGCTGTTGCAGCGTATGCAAATATTCACGATGCCAACGTCGCCAAAAATCTTGGTGTATACGTTGTAATAGTTGGTATCGTGACAAACGGCTCAGTGGCAATTTGTAGAAGATCAGGATGGGGTAAAACTGACACAGGAGACAATGTTAAAAGATGTGAGGGCGTTAAAGCGTTTATATCGTCGATATCAGAAGTAATAGGTGTCAAAGGTCGAGAGTTTAAAATACTTTCTATTACTGTAAGGACAGTATAAAATTCTTCATTCGTAAGAATTTGATCGCCAATGATACGAGCCAAATGCGATTTCACGGATTTAATTCCAGCTTCCCATAACCCGCCCATATGTGGGGCTGATGGAGGATTAAAAGACCAATTAATATTTTCCTTTGAAGCTGAAAATTCAACAAGACTCTTAATTTCTTTTGCAGCAGCGACAAAGTTAGTGCCACAATCGCTATAAAGGCACTCAATTCTGCCTCTTCGAGCTAAAAACCGTTGAAAAGCAGCCAAGAATGAATCGCAAGAAAGATTTGTACACAATTCCAAATGAACTGCTTTTGTCGCAAAGCACACAAACAAGCAAATATAAGCCTTGTGGGTTTTTGCTCCACGATATCGTCCCATTGTGATTTGGAAAGGACCCCCAAAATCAACTCCAGACTGGGAGAAAGCTTTAGCTTGTGTAATTCGTGAGATAGGTAAATTGCCCATAGGAGGCTGGTAAGGCGTAGGATTTGTTTTCCAACATTTGACACATTTGCTCAAAACCGAACGTATAGTTCTCTTTGGGCACAAAACCCAAAAATTTTGACTTAAAAGATAATGTAATGTGCTTACACTAACATGAAAATATTTTTCGTGATAATATTTTATTAACAATGTAGTTAAACGAGCTTTTCTTGGAAGCAAAATAGGGTGTTTGGCATTGTAACATAATGAAGAATTCTGTAGTCGTCCACCAACACGAAAAATATGAGTTTTATCAATAAAAGCGCCTAGTTTCCGAAAAGGTTTTGATAATTTATTAGAATTAAATTCATCCTCGAAATAAAGTTGCTGGGTTCGTTTTACTAAAATGTCTAATGCAGTGTTTAACTCACTGTTATTAAGTGGACCAACAAAATTGGGTTGTACTCGTTTGGCTCTATTGATAAACCGTAAAGCATAGGCTAAAATTCGTTGAATTTGGGGAAATGAGGAATATTTGTCAATTAGAGAATCAACAAAATTATCATCTGGAGAAAATACAGCAAAAACTGTTTTCTTTTCTTCCGCTAAATGGTGAACTTCAATTAAATTGGGGTCGACAGATATATGTTTTGAATCAGCAAGATATTGCTCAAAATTATTATGAAGGAAATCTGGCCCTGAGAACCACAATTTGTTATTCAATAGTTCGGAGGGTAACGATCCACGTGACGCAATGTCAGCAGGATTTGATTTTGACTGAACATAATGCCACAAAGATGGTGAAATTTTATCTTGCACATAAGCAACTCTATTTGAGATAAAAGTTTTCCATCGATGTGCAGAAGAATGTATCCAACTCAGAACAATTTGAGAGTCAGACCAGGCATAAACTGCTTTAAACTTTAAAGTATCTTTATAAACGTCTAAAACATAACGTAGAAGTTTTGCTAAAAGCACAGCTCTGCACAATTCCAAACGGGGAATTGTAATAGGTTTTATGGGAGCAACTTTTGTTTTGGAACACAAAAAATGTGTGCTTATTAAATTGGTGGGAGTTGTACACCGAACATACACAACAGCAGCATAACCTTTGCAGGAAGCGTCGGAAAAGCCATGTAACTCGTAAGAACAATTATTGAAATCTGACGAAATGCGTCTTGAAAACTCTAACTTTGCAAGAACAGGTAGTTCTGTTTTATATTGTTTCCAACTACGAATAATATGCTCAGGAGGAGCCTGATCCCAAGATAAACCAAGTGACCAGAGATTCTGTATAAGAACCTTTGTGTAAAATGTAATTGGTGCAAGAAAACCAATTGGATCAAAACAGCGAGCCAATTCAGATAGTAAAACACGTTTTGTGCATTGACGTTCCAAAAGGAGTATCGAAAATAAAAAACAATCTCGATTTGCATTCCATTGTAAGCCCAATATTTTCACTAATGCTTCAGGTTGTTTTGTATCAAATGAGATAGGGTTTGGATTAAGATAATCAGGGGGTAAGTTGCTAAGTAATGACGGGGCATTACTTGACCATTTTCGAAGTTCAAATTTGCACCTTTTGAGAAGGGCGATAAGTTCTTCTTTTAATAAGACGGCTTCTTCAAAGGAGGAAGCACCAGACGTAATGTCATCAACAAAGGTTTGATGAAGAATAGCATTTGAAGCTAAAGGAAAGTGTTGACCTTCATCATGAACCAATTGGCGAAGAGTGCGTAGAGCCAAAAAGGGAGAAGGTCTTAAACCATATACTACTGTCACTAATTTATAGTCACGTAAAGGTTCTTCAGGCGAAAAGCGCCAAACAATTCGTTGATAATCAAGTTGACTAGGATTTATTTGTATCATACGATACATTTGTTTTATGTCAGCACAAAGAACATATTTATGGATTCGGAAGTTTAACAAAATATCAAGAATATCGGGTTGCAGTTTGGGACCTGTATAAAGGTAATCATTTAATGATTTTTGGTTAGGGAGTTTGGCAGAACCATTAAAAACAACTCTGAGTTTAGTCGTTGGCTTATCAGGCCGCAGTACACAATGATGTGGAATATAATAACTAGCAAGAGGTGTTACAGGCTCAGAGATGAGCTCCATATGCCCCAAATCCAAATATTCTTTCATAAATTTACAATACTCTAAATGCAAGTCTGGTTGCTTTAACAGTCTACGTTCAAGAGAAGAAAATCTACTGATTGCCAGATCTTTCATTCCTGGAAAAATTGGCTTGTCCTCTCTGAACGGAAGAGAGACCACATATTGACCATCAGGATTTCGAAAATGCGTAGAAGAAAAATGACTTTTACAATTGCTATCTTCTGAAGAAAGAACAGATACAACAGGCACAGACTCAATTTTCCAAAATTCTTTTAAGGTGGATTCAAGTTGAGAATCCAAAGGGATGCAACCTAGCGAAACAATCTTAGGAATTTTATAGGAGCCTTGTGTATGTTTTCCCATAAAATTGTATTAATAGCGTTTGGGCTGTTATCAGATCCCGTTATGTTCTCTCCCAGTAATATTTTAGAAAAAATGTCAGCTCCCAAGAGACAATCTATTCTGCTTGGGTAAAAGAAATTTGGATCGGCAAGATTTAAATTATGAATATGTGACCAATCTCGAACATTAATTTTTTCAGAAGGTAAACTATCCGAAATTTTTTGTACAATAATAGCATCCGTATGCATAACAATATTTGGATTATCAACTGGACACAAAGTCAAGGTTGTTATGCCTTTACTGAATTTGGATTGCATAGACCCAAGTCCCTTAATTTCAAAAGTTCCACCAGAAGACAATAAACCTAAGCGAGTAACTGTGGCTTGAGTAATAAAAGATGACATACTTCCTGAGTCAAGTAGACATCTTATAATTTGATAATTTCCTTGATTATCCAAAGCATGGACACGAGCTGTAGACAACAAAACATTGTCATGGTGAGATTGCACACCAGTGCCCACAAAAGAAGAATAACTTGAATTTTTAAGATTAGATAAAATTTTAGGAGTATTATTTACAAAAAATGTTTGCAGTTTTTTATCATCATTTTTTGGCAAAACTTGTTGCTCGATAGAATTGTCCAAATGGGACATTGGGGATGATGGTAAATTAGGTTGCGTAATGCCGAGAGCATTGTTTTGAGAATTACCAGGCAAGAGGCTAGGTGTTTGTAAATGAGATTTTGAAAAATGCAATAAGGTATGATGGCGTTGATTACAAGTTTTGCAAGTCATCAGTGACTTACAAGTTTTAATATCATGATAGGTACTCAGACAATTAAAACAAACATGTTTACTACGGCAAAAATAATAGCGTTCCTGAGGAACTTTTTTTAAAAATATCTGGCATTTATGCAATGGATGATTGTCTTTGCATAAAGTACAATTAAGTTTTTGTTTATTAGAATCATCTAGAAAAAAGTTACGATTATTGCTATAATGAGTTACCTTTAGCGGCTTGTTTGCAGATAAGTTTAAAGTATTATATGCTATTGAACATTTTTCCAAAAAATCCATTAAATCTTTAAATTTGGGTACTTCATTTGAGGCATGGTGTAGTTCAAATTTAGTTGCAGTGTCATGATCTAAACGTTTTAGAAGCATCATAACTAAAATAAAATCCCACTCCTCAACAGGAAAACCCATAGTTTTAAGCGCGCTTAAGTTTTCGGAAAAGGTATCTAATAATTTTCTAAGACCCACAGAATTTTTAGAAGATAAAGAATTTGCATTTTCAATCATTTGCCAATGCTCTTGAGCTCGAAGTCTTTTATTAGAATATCGTTCTACTAGTGTATTATAGGCTATTTGATAATTGGTGGCTACCATCGGTAAAGTACGAACCAAGGATAAAGGCGGACCATCCAACGACGAAATTAAATAATTAAATTTCTCTATGTCAGATAAAGAATTATTTGTATGCACTAACGCATTGAATAGATCAAGAAAAGTTACGAAAGCTTTAAAATCGCCTTTAAAAGTCGGAATTACAATTTTTGGAAGTCTAACTTGCGATGCAGTGTTAAAAGTACTATTCTGTTGGCTGACATTTGGGTCATTATTTTGATCGGGATCAAATAATTCCATATATATTGTTTTTACAGTAAAAAAGTCACTTAGAAAACCGTCTCGTATTATATTTTCTGTGTTAAGATCAGCGTCATCATCGTTCAATAAAACTGAAATAATGTCATTGTGATTCTGAAGGAATTCGTCTCGAATATTGTTGATTTCTCCAGCTCTAACTTTAAATAAATTTATTACGCTAGGATCACCTTGAATGCGTCTACCTAAGGATAAAAGTAATTGAACTTCATTCATGCAGGAATTTCTATTAAATTTAAACTTTTTAAGTTTTTTGGCATCGGCCATTTTTTAGAGTTTATTTGATTAATTATTATATAAGGAAATTAATGAATCTTATTAATATGAATTAATTTAATTCTAGCTTATTAATACAAGCAAAACAGCTTTAAGGTAAAAAAGTCAATAATAATATAAGCAAAAATCAGTTAAACATCCAAGATAGTTAGCGTACCACAGAAAATAACGTTATCGTACAACAGCACTCTAATCAAGAATCAAGATTTCATATTATTGTTAACAATATCGATAGCGATATAAAAGTGAACCCTTTTTTTTTTGTGGATATTTGAACGGTCTTGTGAATAAATAAATATGGCGTATTGGAATACGAATTTATTTGAGAAATTATTAAATGCAGATTTTTAAATAAAGGCGGAAAATTACCATAAATTTAAATATCAGAAAATAGCGTTATTCACAGAAAAATTTAGAGATTTTAGTATAATAGAATTTCAATATAATAAGTATAGTTTTATTTAAAAAAAATATGACAAAATAATAGAATTTTTTGGAGAATTCGGGTCGATCAGGACCAAATGTATAGTTTCGATGCTCAGTAAAAGACTAAAGGAGAGATTTAATGTGGACTGTTTATAAATATATTAATTAATTGTTAATTTAAATAAATTTAATTGTGCTGTGGCAATAGAATACGTTTATTCAAAAAAAACGAAAAAGGAACCACTAAAATGACTTACCCAACTATCCAAAAGGGATGGTTCACAACTGGTGATGGATTGGGCGAGTCTTCGTGAGGTACCTCTGGTCTCGCTGAACGGCTTAACGTAATTTGCCTAAATTTGCACTTAATAAATGTACTTTACTTCACCATAAGGGTGCCTTACACCAAACAAGTGTAACTAGCTGTTCAAAAGAAACAGACGAGAGATTTTTAAAATAGTCAAAAATATTTAAGAACGCTCGTGCTTCTCGAAAAGGTCTTACAAGAGTGGGAAGTTGAATTTTTGGTCAAATCAGTGGTTTATATGCGCGAGTTTCTTAGAATAGAGATCTATTGCACACTTACAAATAATAAAGGAACTTGAAAACTGAACACCCAGATCATATATTGATGAGGGTGTGAAAGATACACAACATAAATTTGACCATTATTATGGAATAGTTCATGACCTCGAAACGGATAAGTTTTCTTTTGGTTTAACACAGATACCGGTAGAAATTATTGGAAAAGACATTAAAGTGGGAGGAATAACGTACACAGGCACGCCAGGTTTATACGAGTTGCTTTTCAAAAAAGAACCGAAAGGTTATAAGAAGGAAGATTTAGATAATTACATGAACATTCTAGCTAAAACAAATGTATACCGTAGGAATTTTGATTCAAATGAACAAGTTCAAGGAAATGCATCACACAAATATGTTACAATAATAGGACCATATTTACAAAGAAAGGGGATTACAAAGACAAAAACCTTGCAAAGATTAGTTACAGCATTTGACAAACCAAAACCTCCGTTTAGAACAACTAGAGCCAAAACAACAGGAAAGGGATTAATTTTGAAAACAAACAGATCAAATACAGACTATGTATATCGGAATAATGTAAACGAAATTGTTGATAGGCTACGTTTATTAATTTCATCAAGTGATGCGGGAAATAATGCTCATAGTAACGAGATTATCTCTATTATTGAAAAATTGAAAGAAGATAAAGTTATACTATAAATAACAGCTTTTAAATATAATCATATTTATTGTTTATTGAAAGCTCAACATGACAGTTAATAAATTTGCACGCCATATTTCAAAACGTCAATTAATAAATTCTGCTTCTTTGGAAAATACAATTTATTCAAATATTGAAAGTAAAATTCTCAACAATTTTAAGTTAGATTTTATTAAACAAAATCAAGAGGGAATAAGTGACATTAATAATTTAAAAAGGAGATTAGGTGAAAATGAAACAAATAATGAAATCTTTGCTAAAAAGCTTAAGGTTTTTGATGAAAATTTTTTAAAGTATGAAAACCAAATTAAAGGATGTTATACCTCAATTGAAAACGTTAATAAACAGTTGCTAACGCTAAATCAAATAAGTAAAGATTTGCAATTTTTAAATGAACATGTTAAAAAGGAAGACAAAAAATTAAGTGATGATATCAACAAAATTAATAAAATAATGGAAACAAATATAAGAGAAGTAATAATAGAAAAACACAAGGAAAAGATTAAACAATTAAGAACTTTTATAAAAAGGTTAGATGATGAAAAAAAAGAAATCAAAATAGCATTCTTAACAGTAGAACAAGTGACCAACTCTCTTTGGAAGAAAAACAACAATATATTTCCTTTGGAAAGATAATGTCTAGTGCAATTAAGAAATTAGAACAAGAATTAAATTAAACAGAGGAGGAATTCAAATATAGTGATAGTAGATCAACTACTTTCTTAACTGGAGAGATAAAAAAAACTCCTTTAATGCTTTAGAAAAGGAGATTACTAAAATTAGTAAAGTTTTAAATGAAAAAAGCTATACAATACAAATTGATAAATTGAATGAATGGGAAAAAACATAAAAGTTATATTTCGAATTATTACAAAACATAGAAATTGAACTTCCTTAAAATTGAATAAACAAGTTTGTTGTCATGTCAACCGTTAAACAACAAGTCGTTAATGAATTACATAAACCTGCTAGAAAAAACTACAAACGCAGAAGGGTGGTGGTGAAAGGGTTAAATGATCTTTTTCAAGCTGATTTGGTTGAAATGTTACCCTATGCCAAATTTAATAAGGGATTTAAATATATCTTGATTACCATAAATGTATGTTCTGAGTATGTTTGGGCCGAACCGGTAAAATCTAAATCTGGAAAAGACGTAACAGCGGCAATGAAAAAAATATTAATCAGTGCAAAAACTCCACCAAAAAACTTGCAAACGGACAGAGGGAGAGTTTTTCCATGTAAATTTTCAAAATTTGATGCAACAATTTCGAATTAACCATTATAGCACGTTTTAGTATAGTAGAAAGAGTAAACAGGACTTTAAAGAATAATATGTGGAAAATATTTAGCATTCAAGGAAATTACAAATGGTTTTATATATTAGCGGAAGTTTAAAGTTGGTGATCACGTACGCATAAGCAAGCATCGGGAGGCATTTTCGAAAGGTTACACACCAAATTGGTCAAATGAGATATTCCACATTAAAGAAGTTAAGATGACAAACCCCTGGACATATTTAATTCAAGACAAAGATAATCAGGACATTCTGGGTGGTTTTTATGAGCAAGAATTACTAAAAGTAAAGCATACCGATGTGTATCTTATTGAGAAGGAAAGGAAACAAAGTTTATGTGAAATGGTTAGGACTTGATAAAAAATATAATACATGGATTGATAAAAAAAATATTGTTTAATTAAATTTTAGTTAAATTTGTTTTATTTCTGTTCCTCACTTTATGCTTTAGCTGATACAAATTACAATGTCTGAAAAATACCTACTCTTATGTGCTGATTAATTTCAAATAAAATTCACATTTAATAAATTAAATTAAAACATCAAATACAATTTTTATTAAAACGTGTCAAATATATTTTATTTCTATGTTCCTCAGATAATATCGAATCTAGAATAAGTTTACAATCATTTATTCTTTTTTCAAAACGGAGTCTATCTAAGTACCACATCTGAAAGTTACTCCTACGGGCTTGTCTGTAAGCAAAGCTCCACTTCACTAACACATGCACTTTATTGTTCTCTTCCAGAAAAGATATTGTTTTCTTCGTAATATTTTCTTTTTGATCCATTTTCATTGTTTTCTTCGTAATATTTTCTTTTTGTTCCATTTTGCTTCAATTTGTTTTCCATTTCTTCAGGATATAAAGCAAGTAATTCCATCATAGTTGAAACATTTTCACTGTTAGGATTTTGTGTTGGACTTATTATATTATAAACCTGCGTACACAAGTCGCCACAATGAGCTGAAATATTATTTTGAAATATGTATTGAATTCTTGCCTTTTAATTATAGATAATCTATAATCAATAATTTCCTTCAATCGCCACAAATTGTCCAAAGACTCTTGTCCTAAGTATATGAAGTGTGGGCCTTTTGTAATTTGCAGAACAGGGATATCATTTATTTTCTGGACCTGCAGATGAATGTTGTTTATCTTCACACTGGTTTGATCAACTTGAGGAAAGTAGAAATTGTTTACAATAATTCCTTGATGAAAACAATTGTCTTTCCAATTTTCTTCGGTTAGTGCGATTAAAAATCCAGTTTTTCCACCAATTACAATTTTTGGAGAAAAATCATTTAAACTAATGCCAACCAGAACAAATTTTGACAAAGAATTATTTAAAAAATAAATTTTTGAATTAAGAAGCGTTTCTAAAGATTTATGAACCACGGCGTCGTTCGTGATGACTAAACGAGACTGAAACATATTGCGTTATTCTTGTACTTAAATATTCTCATCCCCACTTTCTTTAAAGTTTCGATTAAAATGGATTAATGGAAAAATTGATTTCCAGTTTGAAATTTGTAATAAAGATAAATAATTAAAATGGTAATGTATAAAAATAATGCAAAGTTTAATGTAACACTAATGATGGTAAAGTAATAATTTTTGAATCCGTCATAATAATTGGTACAGTTGGGGGTTATAATTTGTAACTGATTATTTTTAAACTCTAACCTTTCGATCCAATTTGTATCAAAAATAGATCGATTTGGATAATGATACAAAATTTTAAAAAATTTACTTGCAGTTTCATCTCTATTCGTTCCATCCAACTAATTGTACTATTGTTAATTAATCCAATTTTCATAAATTTACAATATTTACTTAGAGTGACGTCTGTTTTATTAGAAAAACATATTTCACACTGTGTTACGCCAGGGGCATGATGAACATAAAAAACACTTTGGAAAATAAAATAAAGAAGAATGAATTGCGATCTACTGATAGTCATTGAAACAAATTAATAATTATATTCCAAATTTATTAACATTAAGCAGATACTTTCACCACGAAAGCAAAAGCAGTTGTAAAAAAATAACAATAAAATGCTTATTTAAAGATATGAAAAGTTCATAAATAAGGATATTAATAATACTATATAAAATGTGTAGCTTGAAGACTTATCTTGAATGGTTACAATTATTCGATTCCTATTTTCCATAAACACTTATTTAAATCACAATTCCTAGCAAATTTCTTATGCTCCACAAAAGGATCATCATAACCAATCAAAAATTTCAATACCACAATAAAAACATTTACAAATATCATTGATTGAAATATAGTAAAAGACAGCTCCAGCCAACACTTCTGGTCTCAATTTTCCTTTCCATTTCTTAAAAGTGGAAAGTCGTTTTTCATATGTTTTAAAATAACTGTTATCAATTTCTTTGTCAAAAGTTTCTAAGCACATTTTGTGAAAGGCTTATGAAGACTAACTTTGGTTTCAAAAACAACACATTTGTTCTGCATTCCATTGATACAAAGCAATATCTTGGTGTCCCCAAGCTAATGTATTAAAACTATAGGGAATTTTATAACTCTTATCATCTTCAGAACTCAAAGCCAGTTTATTAATTAATTCGGTGAAAAGTGTGTGTTGTCTAGATCGAAAAACATACATTGAACAAAAGGTTTTAGAATGATTTTCAACAACATCTTTATAATGAATAAAATCCAACTGCTTTTTAATGGCATTTTTCTTAACACCTTTTGCTTTTTTTGTTAAACTATTTTCCGTTTTAATACAATATGCTTTTGCTCCAGTACCAAAGAAAGCAGTAATGGGTTCACCAGCATATTCATCTTTTTCCTATAACTAACTTTGTAATAGGCATTTCATGAATACCAAATTCATAATTAGATGTATCAAATTTGTGAATATTTTTTATCATGTCAGAATAAATATTTGGAGTTGTGACTTCTAAAATGAACGAATCGGTATCGGTGTATAAAAGTGAAATATTTTCCTGATAAAGAGGTTTTAAAAAATTATAAAAGAAATCATACATGACACTTTTAGATATATCTAATATTGAGAAGCCTACATATATTGGTTTATTGTAAGTAACTTGAATCTTTTGCATTTGAATAGCTACCAAGTTTTCAGAAAATATTGTTAAGTCCTTTAAATATGGTTTTGCAATTAAATTCTCAGCACCATCTTTTCTTCTATTTTTTTCCCACTCTGTAACAAGTCTTACGTCAATTCTCCTATCAACATTTTCAATAGTCTTGCCATAAATACTATTATTTGCCAACTTGTAAGTATTACGATCAAATTCATTCTTTGAGTCATTTCTTAATCTTGAATTCAAGTCTATATATTTTTTCAACCAATCAGATTGAAAAAACTGTAAAACTCTATGAACTTTAGTCAACTTGAGTCCATGTTCCAAACATTGTTTTAATAACTGATTGTGAATAACATATTTTGATTTATCATTTAAATTGGGTATTAATTTTATGCATTTAGAATTTGGCGGTTTAAAATTTTCAGGACAAAACGGAAAATCGTTATGATAGGAATGTAGACTTGTAGGATATTCTAAATCAACTTCTAAAACATATCTTTTATTAGATTTTTTAGAAATATTCATAATATTTAAATCGTTGATTTCTTTATCTGTTAAGCAAACAAAATCTTCTGTTGGAATGTGCTGTGACATTGCATAACCATACAAATTTATTGCATCATAATAAATTATGTATTTAGTTGGCTTTAAAGGATCAAAATTTAAAAGAAATGGATTATTAACTTCAGATTTTCTACCAATGCGAGAGCTCACACCACCGCGAACGCTTTTTTTGAAAAAGTGTATCATATCTGGATCTGTTAACAATTCTAACTCTATTCCAGTATAACGCAATCACGCCTCTCAGGATAAACCTGGAAAAGTGTAAAAATGAGCTGGATCGAGCTTATATGTGGATAAACAAGTGCTTCTAAAATTTTCAAAAATATCTGCCAAAAGTAAAGTATCAGAGAGTAAGTAAAGGTCGGAGTATTGACCATGAGATTCACATTTAAACAATTGCCAAACCTTTACAGCTCTTTGATATTCTGCATCACTGATGTACTCATCCGTTAAAGTATTATAAAATTGCTCTTTCAGAGGTAAAGTTGTTTCTTCTAATTATAAATAATCATCAATATAATTGTAAGGAAATACACCTTTTTGGCGGATAACTTTAAATCTTTCTTCATCATTGAATTTTTTTTTTTATTTCATTACATTGTTTATCTTTTAAGCTTTCAGAGAGTTTTGATAAAGAATGGGATAGAAATTGAAAGGAATCAATGAACCTTAACGATATATTTTTTTCTTAGCCTTTTGTCTTTTTATCAAAATAGTTATCCACATGAATAAGCTTTTCAAATGAAATATATGTTTCCTTGTTTTGTGCGATAACTGTTAGTTGTTTTTTGTTTAAGCATAATTTTTTAAGAAATAGATGAGAATCATAATTGCGCAAATTATGCAATATAACTGGAATAAATTTAGGTATTCTGTAATTTATGTTGCAGAGTGAATGAGCTGGACCTCTATAAAGACCAGTTATATGACAATGATCTGCAACCCTGTCATTTAAAAGAGGTTTATTACAAATATGACAAACTGTTTCATAGTTATGATAAATTTTGTCCAGTTCGTTCAAAGGAATCATCTTTTTAGGAACCTTTAAAAATTTATTGTATATGTTATACACGTCTCTTTCTAAAGAATTTATAAATAATGTATCACAATTTTGACCTCTATATCTTTCAAATTTAGAATAATTATCGTCGAAGGAACATTTAATGTAATAGACAAATGAATGTGGAATATGTTCATATTGTTTTAAAGTGTATGAAGTATTAGGACTTTTGTCAACATTGTCATTATTTAACGGCTTTAAAATGCATTCAAAATCTGCATACACCACGAAAGGAACTTTCATTTGTTTATGATAATTTACAAATTTCAAAATATTATCATATGAATAGTTTCCAAACTTATATTTTATTAATTCTTTAGAAGGTAGGTTAATTCGTAAATGATCACAGTCATAGCTATTGTGTCGTAATAAATTTTCTTCTGTAGGGAAATATTGTAAACAACCGTCACAAATATATTTTTTTCCGTGATGTTTAGACATTTGTGCAGAAACTAATTTTGATAAATCTTTAATATAGCAATAATGAAAAGTTTTTTCATCATCATCACTTATTAACAATAAATTGACATGTTGATTTTTTTTATTCGATGAATAATAAAGTGGACCAATTACTTCATACCCCTTTTTAGGATTTATAATTTCTAATCCATATACATTAATAGAAATGTTATTTTTTTCTTCAAAAATCTTAATGTTCTTTAGCAACATTGGAAATTATATACCTGACATATCCAAAACAGAAGAGTAGTGTGTGTAGGATGAAGTTTCAAAATCTAATCGGCTTGGTTGGTGAAGAGCAGACACAACTGCCCAGGCGAAGCAAAAGTTGTCATCATTCCTAATGTTGATCACAGCTTGACGTCTCTTGATCTCTTGAGGAAGTTCGATAAAAGATGAGGCTCTCAGCGGATTGTGATTGTTAACATTAATTTCCAAATGGAGTAAATTCATCAAAGCCCATCCTGCAACGTAAAAATTAAAAAATTACTTTTTTTGTTGCCGTTGTAAAATAGAAAATAAATTCTTTACCTGAATCTCTTTCTACAAATTCGTCAGCTTTGTGGTCAATAATGGTGCAGATTTGCTCTAAAAGTTCTTTTATCTGATATCCCTGGCAAATGACTTGGAACGGCGCATTAAAAGATTTGACATCATAGCTGTCGCTGCTGGGGTTAAAATAGAAACGGAACAGTTCCATATTTAGCTTGATACATTTATGTTTCTGCAGTTCTTGATCTATTAGATGTACAATTTTGTATTCCAAATGTTGAAAATATTCTTTCACATTTATGAAGTTTTGGGGTAAGGAAATCGTATTAGATATTATTCGTTCCCTGAATGCCGACTTGATAATTTGAACACCTTCTTCCAAGCCTATTTTGGAATTGTTCTTGTGCACACTAGATCGAAGATGTCCACCCCATAGACTTTGGTTTATATTTTTCCTGCATTCTTTACAATATTTGTATAATCTATAAATTAAGAAAAAATATTTTACAAAATAAAACATGAAAAATAAAATGTTCTTACCTTTAACAAGCTTTGGTTGTTTCAACCAACTAGTGAGTGTTGTGGAATTTCCGCAAACATGTTTTTTAATATGTCGCAATAAATTATCCTTTCTAGTGAAGACTTTATTACATGTTACACACTTATGCATTTTTGAAGTTTTCTGGATAATAATAATAAAATTAATATTGTGCATTTTTATTTAGTTATAGTCAAATTTTGAAAAAAACAATTGCATTTTTGAAGTTCTCTAGATAATAATAATAAAATTAATATTGTGCATTTTTATTTAGTTATAGTCAAATTTTGAAAAAAGCAATAGAAATTAATTGACTTTATGAATCCATTTCTTCAAATGAGTCAACTAATTTGTCAAAGGCCTGTTTAACATAATTCACCGTACTTGCGTCTCCCTGTTTAATTGTGATCAAATCAGTTAAATTTTGAATAGCGAAACCGAGACACTTAAGGTTTGCTACGTGACCCAAATCCCGGCTCCCCAATTACCGGCTACCCTTTTCAGGTTAAGTTAGGTTAGGTTAAAAAAGAAAAAAAGGAGAAGGAAGGAAAAAGGAGAAAGAAGGAAGGAAGGAAATTGACGAAGGAGTGGACATGGATGGACAACTGCTAAATTTAGGAACCGAGGCTGATGTAAAAGTAAGCAACTTTAGGGCTAGTAAATTATTTAATAATTTTGAAGAAAAAGATGTATGTGTTATACAAAGCTACACTAAAATTGAGAGTCAAAGACTAGGAACATTTGCTATTTGCCTTGTAGTGCAATTCACATGAGATATTTACGGAGAGGGGAGTCCGATCATGTGAGCTGCCACTACAAAAGAGCTTATGTTGTTAGTGCTTCTGATTTACATTGTGCTATTTGTAGGATACATCTTTTTCTACTAATTACTGAACCTGTTTGCTTTTACTGCAATAAAAATGAAAAAAAAGAGATGGAAGATTATGTTGTTAAATATTAATATTAAACATAGTTTGTAAAGGTGATGGGTAGATTTATTTTAACAATATTAATTTTAAATATAGGTTATAAACGTAATGGGTAGATTATGTCAAAAATATTAATTTTAAACATAAATTGTAAAGATAATAAGTAGAATACGTCAACAATATTAATTTTAAAATATGTCAACTGTTACTATAAGCGGTTATATATTTTCAGAGCTATATGCAAAATACTTCTTTTTATTCTAACATCTGACCCTGTATTTTTTTTATTGCAACAAGAACGAAAAATAAAATAGCTAATCATATGTAAAAATAATGTGTAGATTATGTCAACTGCCACTATAAGCGCTCATATATTAGCATAAAATTTTGTTAACGGTTGTTTCTGTATTCAATTGAGTTTTCTCTTACTTGATGCAAATTATATTAATATTATTAGTATAATTAAAAAATATTAACTTAATTTCCACTGTTTATTTTAAAAATGTTAAACCATAACAAATTAGTATGTATTAAAACACTTAAAGAATATTGTCGTTTTAATATAGGAAAAGGAAAAACTGTGTGTCAATTATATATATATATATATATATATATATATATATATATATTTATATATATATATTTATATATATATATTTATATATATATATTTATATATATATATATATTTACATTTACTTTTTACAAATTTATTTGACCAGAGTTTTTACAAAAACAAATTATAAAAAATATCCTCTTTTTAAAACTACAACAAAATGATGTCTAATTACATCTTTGAAGATTTGTACCAAATAGTAATATCTAGTGCGGCATACAGGACAATTGTTTACCATTATAGAACAACAATTTTCATCATTCCATCTTAAAATACATTTTAAACAAAAAATGTGGGAACATGTATTTGGTCTACATGAATCATAATATTCGATTATTTCAAAACAAATAGCACAAAACACTTTTTTCTCTTCACTCTCAGTTTTGTTCAAATTTTTTAAAACAATCCCATTTTCTTCTTCTCGAACTAATGGTATAGTTTTTTCTCGAACTCCTGGTATAATTTCTTCGAGGCTAATTGTCTGAAGCGGAATGGATCGATTTCTTTCTCCAACTGATTCACTCATTTTATTTTAATATTATTAATAGATTTATTCAACAGATTTTTTTCTTTTAACAGTCACTCGTACCTTAGCATACTAAAATGATCTTGATGCACCTATTTATAAGATTAAGAATGCAAAATCAAATGTGGGAAGACAAGAGAAAAAATTAAAAATATGATGCAAATGAGAATAAAAGGGGAGGAACATAAGAATGAGGGACATGAGAGAGAGGAGGAGGAGGAGGCGCTACCCTATTTTAACTACTAACAAGGTTTATGACAAAAAACAAAACGTTTTATTTCAATATATGACATCACCCGAGTTAACTGCGGCTTTCAAAAAAACGTAATTTTTGAACAAAATTTGACCCTAGTAAAAAAGAAAAAAAAGTAGTAAATGAATAATGTAACAAAAAAATTTGTCAAAAAACCTTATCAACTAAATAGAGCTAACTGTATGATATACTCTAAAGCACGGTGTAACACAGAGCGGCACATTACAATCAGGGCATTAGTACCGTGGTTCCTTTCGAACTTTTTTGCCGCGAGCATCACGCACTCTACAGCACACACATTGTCGAATTGGAGATTGTTTTTTTTTCAGTTGCAGGGATACATTCTGGGAAATGACGTCCTGTAAGTCTAAGTGGTGCAGGCTGGCTTGAAGGTCGTCCTTTTCTGGAAGAAAATTCCGTGCGATGATATTTTTCCATAATCTTTTTGATGAGGTCCAACCTATAAACCAGTGCTGACTTTTCTCCTCAGGTTTTTCGATATAGTACAAAGCAGTTTTACAGAGCCAAATCTAATAAATGGAAAATATTTTCTTGTAATACTTTTTTCCACGCTTTCTTGGAAGGTTGTAACCTACGAGGTGTTGATCCACCCGATCAACTCCACCCATGGTGTCGTTATAATCAACGACGACTTTGGGTTTTATTATAGTCTCCCTTGGTTTTACTACCTCGAAACAGGTGTTTGTATGAATGGTTCAAATCAAAGAAACATTTTTCTTGTCTTTCCACTTTAGAACACAAACTTTACCTCTCTGAAAGGCCACCACCTCCTTTTTTCAGTTTTTCTTTTTCAACTCTGAAGGAACTTCTTTCCGTGTTAATTTCAGTGTTCCATAAACATCGGTTTTCACTGAAATTAGTAAATCCGCAAGCTGGGGAGAGTTATAAAAATTATCCATCGTTATGCAGTAGCCCTTGTGTAACAATGGTTTGGATAGAGTCATAACGACTTGCGACGAAATTGGTAGATTTTCATAATCTTTATCAAGGTTGGTTTGTTTTTCAGTATAGATGATAAAATTCCATACATAGCCACTCTTAGATTCACACAGTAAGTACGTCTTTATTCCGAATCGAGCTGTTTTTAACGGAATGTGTTGGATCCAACCAAGTCTACTCTTATATAAAAGAAGACTTTCATCTATAGACCGGTTTTTTTCAGGTACAACCAGTTCTTGAAACTTGCTAACCAACTTTTTGTATACTGGCCATATTTTATTGAGTTTTGGATTTGGATGTATAGCTTCATCAAAGTCATCATTATTAGAAAAATGGATGTTTTGATGTATGGCCTCAAATCTATTTCTGCTCATGCAACTGGAAAAAATGGGAGTCACCAAAAGAGGATCGGTCGACCTGTATTGACGCAATTCTGGTTTTTTTATAACGCTTTGTAAAATTGTCAATCCTAAAAAAACTCTGATTTCTTCGCTAGTTACAGGGTACCAGGCTTTGCCTCTTTATTTTTTGGGCAGCATACCTGTTGGTTTCTGTTACTATGTGGCCAACTAGATCGTCGTCAACGAATTGTTCAAAGAAATCCAGTATGCTCCAATCATCGACGGATGCACAATTTATAGACGGTACAGTCGTAAAAGGGAAAGATGGAGGGGCTGGGGAATCAGGGTGCAATTCAAACCAATTACGTGCTTCAAGTAAATCTGCTGAACTATCTGAATTCGAGCTACCACTCGAACATTGTCATAACTTGTATCAGAGCCACTTTCGTCTATTGGTTCTTCAATTTCTGACTCACTTGACAGATCATAATCGTGCCTGTCGATAATATAATACTTGAGTTTCAACTACTACACACAACAACAATATCTCTCACGTAAATTTAAGACATAAAAGCAGCGCAGCAAACCTTATCAATTAGCAACAGATACTAAACAGTACATCTGTACCCCCTGCCGCCTATTTTAGCTCGAGAACCAAGAAAAAGCCGTTAAAATCATGACATGACCCGAGACTACTGAGCTAAACGTGTAAAAATGCGGGTTTATGCATTTTGCCGCTTATCACGAGACAATTCGGGTGATGGCGAGCATTACCGATAAATTTAGCGAACCCCGAGTTACTTCGGGCATAGCAATACTGAAACGCTGACCGTGCCCGACTTATCTCGGGCGCGGGCGTTAAGCGGTTAACAAATTAACTTTTAATGCTCTTAACTTATCAAATAAACAAAAAAATGGAGAAATAATTGAAAATTTAAAACAAATTTTTATTCTGCTGCAAAAAGATAAAAATGTCCAAATCTTGCTTTTAGACGGTTTCTCTTCTCCGATATCTCTCAGTTGAAAATGCTCGTTCAAATAGAAACCGTAAGCAGAGACATAAGAACAGGGTGAGTCAACGATTGGAAAAAGTAAATTTACGTCTAACAGGTAAAATCTGGAAACAAACTGTTGTGGGATATATACAGGGTGGCCCATCGAAAACGTACCGCAAGGCATAACGGCCAGGGTAATTTTTTTTTCAAAAAATCCAAAAACACGTCAATTTTGTTTGTGAGGGGGACAACTTTTGCCCTTAAAATGATCGCAAAATTTTCAACCCTCTAAGCGGGGGTGTCATCCCCCAAACTTTTTCAAATGGGAAGAGGGGTCAAGTGGTACCGCAATGAAAAGGGCTTTCTATTCTCTATACATTCCCGCTTTGGTTTTGAAAATCGGTCAAGTCATTTAGAAAATATGAAGGATTGAAATTTGAAAAATACATTTTTCAAAAAACGCATAAATTGAATTAAATAAAAAAAAACTTACCGTATTAATGAAGCAAATGCTGAAAATGTTGCCCGTCGACCTCCATACAGTAATACAAATTAGCTTCAAATCGTTCTCGAACATTCTGAAGAACTTGAGGGGTCCTTCGCGACAAACGTCAATAATTCGTGTTCGCAGATCTTCTAATGAGGCAAGTGGAGTGCTATACACTTTACTTTTTATGTGTCCCCATAGAAATAAGTCTAAAGGAGTCAAGTCGGGTGACCGGGGAGGCCACTCAATGGCATCCCTTCGTCCTATCCACCGCCCGGGAAAGTTAGTGTTTAAATAATTACGCACATTTTGAGAGTAATGTGGAGGTGCACCGTCTTGTTGAAATATCAGTTCCGCTTCAACGTATCCAGGATTATTTTCGATGATGTCAGTTAGGGCTGGGTCGATGGTATTTTCCAGTAAATCTAAGTACATATCACCTGTTAGAGTTCCAGGAAGAAAAAAAGGACCCACAATAGAATTTCCAAAAATACCAGCCCACACGTTCAATTTCTGAGGATGTTGTGTGTGCACCTCGTGAAATACCCTGGGGTTGTTCTCAGCCCAGTACCGACAGTTATGCCGATTAATTACACCGTTCAAAAAGAAAGTGCACTCATCCGAAAAACACACATTGAATAGAAAATTATTATTATTGGCCACTCGTTCACTAATAGTTTCACAAAATTGCAAGCGGCGATCAAAATCGTCTTCGTTGAGTTCTTGTACCAACTGAATTTTATACGGGTGGAAATGGTGTTTTTTCAATATTCTTTGGACACTTGTACGATTCACGCCGGTCTCATTGGCTAATTTTCTTCTACTCAGCGTACTATCCATGGCAACTTGGCCCAATACAAAGACCTCTATAGCTTCATTTACTACAGGATTTTCCATCTGCCTCTTTTTATTCATAAGGGATCCAGTTTCGCGAAATTTTGCTACTAACTCGCGAACAATTTTGCCGGAAAGGTGTTTTTCAGGATGTCATTCATTAAATATCTGCGCAACCCGATTGCCACATTCATTATTTTTAAAATAAAGTTCGATTATTTCCACTTTTTCTGCAAGTGAGTACACCATAATTATTGATAAAAAATTTAATGATATTGAGAAATTTAAACGCACAAGTTACAGAACAGCTATCTAGCAACTACCGCACCTGATCGTTATGGCATGTCAAATCACTAAAATCAGCAGTAAACATCTAAAATAACAGGACAAAAATAGCGAATTGGTCGAAGGAATTTATCCTTATCATTTACTCTGATAATTTGTAAATAAACATTTTAAATTTCAATCCTTCATATTTTCTAAATGACTTGACCGATTTTCAGTGGCGGCTCGTGGTGTTTAGGCTAGGGTAGGCGACAACCACAATAATTTCAAGAATAATGACGTTATAAGAAAACGTTCGTACACACTTAGCTGACAACTAAGTTTTATAAATTAAATTTATCCGCCTATCTTTTAAAAGGGCGAATTTACTTATTATGACATCCGTAAAGTTATCAGCCTTCTGTAAGGAGCAGAACAACTCTTTTTCTATTGAAATTAGCGCAAGTGACGATAAACGTTCATTTTTTATTGTATTGCGAGAATACGTTTTTATTCGCTTTAAACAAGAGAAATGTCTTTCCACTGAGGTACTTGTAACAGGTATGGTAGCAATTAACGCAAAAAGTTTGTAACTTTCAGGAAATATTTCTTGAAGTTCATTTTTTACGAAATGTTTTAAAATTGCCTCGACGCTCAGCAATGCAAATTGTTCATCGAGATATATTACACTAAGCTCATTAATTAATTTTTGTTTGTCAAAGAAATTTTTATAAAAGTTGGTCACATTCGTCACAAATTCAAGCGGAAAATTTTTGCTATATTCTTCAAATTTTGAGGAATCCCCTAAAGAAAAATATAATAACTGAGACATATCTGCAAACCTAACTTCTATTTGAGTCACAATATTGTCAATTATCTCATAAAATAAAATGCGTAAAGAACTTTGCTCATCGCCTTTAACGGTGTCCGATAACTTAATTCTTTTTGACAATTGCCCTGAGTCCCTATTATTAAAAATCCTTGTTTGGGCTTGTTCAAATATTGTATTAAACATTGTCTCATTTCTCAATAACTTGATACGATCTCTTGCCATAAATATTTGCTTTTTACAATAGGTGATTTCCAATGATTTTTTCTGTAGAATGTTGAAAAGGGGGTCAGTTATGTCAAAAATATGTTTATACACAGCGGTAAGAAACGAAAATTCTAAATCGTTCATAAATTTAAGATATCCCTTGGCCCCGTTTATTGACTCAGCCGATGATGATTGGTCGTCAATAATTTTAGAAAAAACTAATTTTAGGCCTTCCCATTCAGAGTGCAAGATTTGAATGATTTTAGAACGGGAAGCCCACCTGGTGTCTGAACTGGAAGAAATCCTCTTTCCTATCGTCGAATCTAAAGTAAATGTCCGTTTTGCAGACTGATGAAAAAATCCGGGAATCGAGGACGCACTTGCGAAAAAAATTCGGCAATTTTTTATATTTTTTGAACCAGTTTGTAAAACCAAATTCAATCTGTGCGCACTACAATGCGTAAACAAAGCAAAAGGAGCATCATCTTTAACTTTTTTTTGTAAACCATTCAATGAACCTGCCATCACATTAGCACCATCGTAGCATTGCCCAACTAATTTTGTTTTATAATCGAAATTGCCTATGACTGTAACAATTAATCCATACATTGCGTCCGCTGTTCTGTCTTCGCTAACGTCATGAAAACCCAAGAAACTTTCTTTGATTTCACCGTATTTATTAACGTACCGAATTGAAATCGCACATTGGGACTTCTCAGAAATATCCGTAGTATGGTCAGCTTGCACTGCAAAAAACAACGACTCTTTTATCTCCCTATGAATTGTATCTGCAAGGTAATCGGAAATACAGGATATCAAATCATTCTGGATAGTTTTTGATAAACCAGAAAAAATATTTCCAATTTTTTTTAAATGTTGTTGTATTTCGTTATCACGTTTAATTAACAGATTAAAAGTTTCCCGAAAATTTCCCGCACTAACGGAATCGCTTTTTTCATTATGGCCTCTGAAAGATAATTCTTGCTTTGCTAGGTGACACGTAACATCGACCAAATAGCTCATTAGAAGTCGGTTTTTTCTCACCTCCTCATTATAAAAACCAAAGCGGGAATGTATAGAGAATAGAAAGCTTTTTTCATTGCGGTACCACTTGACCCCTCTTCCCATTTGAAAAAGTTTGGGGGATGACACCCCCGCTTAGAGGGTTGAAAATTTTGCGATCATTTTAAGGGCAAAAATTGTCCCCCTCACAAACAAAATTGACGTGTTTTTGGATTTTTTGAAAAAAAAATTACCCTGGCCCTTATGCCTTGCGGTACGTTTTCGATGGGCCACCCTGTATGTAAGTCATACTCATTTTAAAAATATTTTAAATTATACGGGGTGCGACAAAAAAGTAAGGCAACTAAAAGTTGTATTTTTTTAAATGGGACACCCTATATTTGACTTGATTTTTAAATTCTACATAAAATTCTAACACTTTTTTATATAACATGTTATATGGCTACAATTGGTACTTTCTTAAATATTAACTTTAAACATAAATAAATTAAAATTTTATGCACATCTATGATTAGCAATATAACGCCTAGTTGTGTCACTAAAAATAAAATATTTTGCTTCTGCACAAAAATAAGCACGGAATAAAAGACTGCTTTCGTAATATTGAAGATATCACATACAGGGTGTCCAAATTTAAATGCCCAACTTTAACATTTTCAAACCAATTTATTTCAGTTTTTTTAAATCGAACCCTCCGCATATTTTTATTTAGTCTTGTTAAGAATATAGAATAAGAAAAATATTTTTAGAATGAGCGCGATTTACATATGTATCCCATGGCATAAACAGTTTGTTTCGAAATTGTACCTGTTCGACGTAAATTTACTTTTTTCAATCGTTGACTCACCCGGAACAAGAGGCAGGAAGCACCCTTGCGGTGACGTATGTATATAATACAAAAATTAGTTAGGTATCGTTCAAAACCGATTTATGACTGCTGAATTACTGTTTACGTTTAAATAAATTAGGTTTATTTTCGATTTAAGTTTTCTAAATCGTTTATTCCGTGAATTTCAATCTGAATAATAATACAAATTTTTGAGTTTAAACTACCGATGGTTACCTAAAACAATCGAAAATAATTTTCGATAGTAGCGCACTAGTTATATTATTTTACTTTGAAAATAAAAATTTGGACTTAAGAATGTACTCATTTTAAGAAAAGCTGGTAACAAACTAAAACTTAAACTCTAACGTGAGGTAAGTATATATAGTATTTTTGAAGATAAATCGTGGTATGAATTGATAAAGTACGAGAAATAATAATTAAGCAAAATTCGATCTATATCTACACTTGATAATATTTAGTATCCAGAGATAATTTACGATAAAAATATAACTCAGCAAAAACTCGAGCGTTATCACTTAATAGTTTAATGTCCGTATAAACAACGGTAGTTAAAGAAATCAGCAATTCCCCGCATTTTATCTTGGTACGGTAATCTAGTCAGGAATCTATTCAGGCTGAATGTCTTGTTAACGTAACTCACTATCAATAGTATCCGACCCCTACAAGTAAGTACACTACGAACAATTAGTTCCAGATGGTACATTGAAATAGGTAAAACAAACAATAATACTTAACAGAAAAAAAACTAAACATTAATTACATATATTGAGTAATGAAATAGTCTTAATTTTAGATTTGTGAGAGATAGGTACGTTAAACCAGTCATTATGAAAAAACCAATTATAATTGCGTAACATGCGGTCGACGAAAGCAGTTAAACCATAGTTTGTCCGATGGGTCTGTTCAGTTAATAAACGAATTTGCCTTGTATGCCTGGCAGGAACATGCAGTGACACGGCTTCGATCATCTGATTACTGTCAATTAGATTGTTTAGCACCTTGTATAAAAAGACTCCTTTCTTCTTTGTTCAAGGCTTTGAAGTTCACAGAGCAGCAGTCTAGTTTTATAGATTATATATGCAGAGGGGAAAATGGTGCTTAAAAAGTAGATATTTAGCAAATTTGTTCTGAACCCGCTTAATTTTGTTGGTGTGACAAGTAGATATGGGGGACCAAATTGTAGAGCAATAATCCAATATACTCCTAACTAGACAATTGTAGGACATGTTATGGCTTTTGTGTCAACCTTGTGTTTTGTGTGTCTTAATAATACCAAGCAAACGAAAAGCTTTAAGGATGATGTTATCCAGGCGCAAATCAAAAGAGAGAACACTGAAAAATTATGCCCAGATCTTTTACGAAGTCTACATTCTCTAGTTCTGGCCTTCTATATTGTGAACACCTTGTTCACATATTCCGACCTCCCCTAGTTTCATAAGAAGTAATAATAAATGCTATCAAAGGTCTTCGACATGTCTGTAAAGATGACATTAACATGGTTATCCATCAACAGATGCCGTAAGATAATCCTGAAATAGTGCAAGATTCGTAAAACGGTTTTTGAAGAATCGATGTTCGGGATTTATAAATCGTTTATGTTTAAAAAATCTCGTCTGACAGAATTGCCTTGAAGAGTGTGTAGGTAGGGAAGACAATATTGAGGTACCTCGATAATTGCTTATTTCTGCTCTATCTCCACTTTTGTAAATCGGAACTAGATTTTAATACTTCCAGGTGGAAGAAAAGCTTCCATTATCAAATATTGTCTGAAAAAGTTTGCAGATGGGTGTAACAAGAGATGGACAGTTTTTAAGAAACCGAGGTGGGATTCCATCAGGGCCAGCGTTCTTATTAATGTCGAGATTCCTCAGTTTATCAGCGATCTCAGCAGTGGTAAATTGATGGTACGTAAGGTTACTAGCAAAGTCCACGGAGTTGGCATCAGTTCCTCTATGATTCTGGTGCCAAGACTCGAAATGAACTGCAAATGCACTGGTGATGTCAGATGCTGATTGGTTGCGTTTTCCTTTATGTCATATTTGCAGGCATACACATTTCTTTATTGATATTTTTGATAAATAATCAAAAGTTTTTAGCATGTGCAGGAATCAAATGCTCAGTGTTAGTAACATCTATCAGGTAATATATGTCAATACGAAGTTTTACTTCCTTGCGGGTGTTAGAATAGGACTGATAATCTAGGTCTACCATATTGGGTACGTGTGGTCTTTAATAATTCTTCTGGGCACAAATTTGTTAATACTATCAAAGAGCGTTGCATAGAAGGCGTCAACAAGAACGTCGGTATTGTTTAAGTTGTCAGAGAATGATGCCCACACCATTTCTTCATAGAACTTGAGTTCTTTAAAACTGGCGTGTATCCAATATTAAAAATAATTTCAAGTGGCGGATGGTAGTTATCAAGAGGAAGAAGTGGCTGAGCGGCTTGTGAACTTGTACTTCCACAGAATCATCTTCAAAAATCAAATTGAGGAATCTGTCAGATATGTTCTCAATGAAATTATTCTGCTGCAACTCCAAATAGAACATGGTGTCAATCAATATGCCCGTCTCAGTGTTAGGAATAAATCGAGGTAGGATGATGTTTTCCTCCATAATCCATTAAATGTGAGTAATATTGAAATCTCCCAGTATCAAGAACTTTTTTAAAAGCTTGCAAGTAACGCAGAAGGATTAATAGGCATCTGCATTGCAGTTAGGGGGCAAACAAACAGATCCTAGAATGAGGTCAGAAGTTTTGAACTTTATTCTGACACAATTGTTGTCGTCGTCCCTCAACCAACCTTCAGTTTCGTCCTTCTGCGCTTGTAATAGAAATTATATATATATATATATATATATATATATATATATATATATATATATATATATATATATATATATATATATATATATATATATAACTTTGAGAAAATATCTGCAGAGCCAGTGTAGGTAAAGACTGATAATATGGGTTCCCTGCAAGATATAGAATATATATATATATATTTATATATATATATATATATATATATATATATTATATTATATTATGATATATATATTTATATATACATATATATATATTATATTATATTTTATTCTATATCTTGCAAGGAACCCATACCTACACTGGCTCTGCAGATATTTTCTCAAAGTTTAAGCATTATTTGGGGTTAGGATCCAGTAAAAACAAGTCTTTTAAATTGTCGACGTTTCGCAACTTTATTGTTGCATCCTCAGGGCGCATATATTTTATGTCCAGCATATAATCCATATTATTGTGTTTACCTACTCCGTTGTTTCGTTAACAATCTTTTTGTTATGTTAGAGTGGTGTATTATTTGGGGTTAGGAAATATCTGCGGACGAACGGAGTAGGTAAAGACTGATCATATGGGTTTCATGCAGGATATAAAATCTATGTTGAGGATGTAACAATAAAGTTGCGAAACGTCGACAATTTAAAAAAAGACTTGTTTTTTTACTGGATTCTAACCATAAATAATTCACCACTCTAACATAGCAAGATGATCGTTAACGAAAACCATTTAAAAACTTAATATCTGGAAAATATCTGCGGATCAACGGACTAGGTAAAGACTGATAATATGGAGTTTACACAGGATATAGAATCTACATGTGTGTCCTAAGGATACAGAATAAAGTTGCGAAACGTCGACAATTCAAAACAATACTTTTGTTTTAATTTCCTTCATAAAATGGAAGTATTGTAATCGTGAAAAAATCACCTTTATGTTTTAGGGTCACTAGATGACGAAAAACATGTTTTCTCGATTCCGTTGGTCTGTCTGTCGATCTGCCGGTCTGTCTGTTCGCGGCATAGCTAAAAAACTACTTACCTGATTGACTTCAAATTTTCGTCAAAAATTAAGGGTCGTATGAGGATGACCTGGTAACATTCCAAAATCCAATATGGCAAAACAAAATGGCGGCCTAGTGAAATCTTATGTTATCCAATGTATTCCAAATTTTGCAAAACATCCAGTATTATGTTGGAATTATCTGGTAACATTTTGATACGAATCCAAGATGGCGCAACAAAATGGCGATTTAATAAAATATTTAAAAATCTAGCCTGAAAAAACTGCTTAATGATTGATTTCAAATTGTGTGCCATAGCTAACTGTGGTATAGTCAGTTGCCGGTATAGCTTAAAAACTAACCCAATTGACTTCAAATTTTGACCAAGTCATATGGGAATGATCTCGAAATATTTAAAAAATTATGAAAAAAGTACTTATCCAATTTATTTCAAATTTTGCATAAACATCAAGTATTATGTTTGAATCAACTGGTAACATTTTAGTACGAATCCAAGATGGCGGTTTAATAAAATATTTAAAAATTCAACCTGAAAAAACTACTTAATGGATTGATTGGGGATATAAGGATGACCTGGTAACATTTTAGTAAAAATACAATATGGCAAACCAAAATGGCGACCTAGTGAAGTGTTAAAAAATATTACTAAGAAAGAGCTTATCCAATGTATCTCAAATTTTGCACAAGTATTATGTAGGAATCATAAAATAAAATTTTGGTAATCTCAAAAAATCACCCTAGCGGGTTTTATATAGCTTTGCGTTTTAGCGTCCCTAGGAGCCAAATAAATATGTTTTATCAATTCTGTCGGTCCACGTGTCGGTTTGTCTGTCAGTTCGCTGCATAGCTTAAAAAGTACGCATTAGGTTGACTTCAAATCTTGGAAAAAAATTAAAGCTTATATGGGGATGACCTGGTAATATTTTCGTAAAAATCAATTATGCCGGAACAAGATGGCGATTTAGTGAAACGTTAAAAAATTATGAGTATAAGATAGCAAAACAAAATGGCGGCTTAATAAAATATTTAAAAAATCAGTCCGAAAAAAAACTATTTATTAGATTAATTTCAAATTTTGTGCAAGCATTAAGTGGGATATTGAGATAAGCTGGTAAAGTTGTGTTACGAATTCAAGATAGCGGAACAAAAAAGCGTCCAAATAACATGTTAAAAAATTAACTTAAAAAATCCTCTTATTCAATTGATTCTAAATTTTGGAGAAAAATTAAATATGATATAAGGATAAAGTGGTACTTATTGAATTCATTTTAAATTATGCCCAAAATCAAGTGTGGCATAGGTAGAAACTAGTAATATATTGGTAGTGATCCAATATATTGCAACAAAATGGCGTCCAATAAAAATATTTGAAATGATAGTATAATGTTCCTAAATAACGATGTACTGAACCAAATTGGTTCACACTTCACTATTTTTAATAAAAGGAAATATTCATAATGAGGGAAGTTCCGGGTAAAGGAAATTTACCGATTTTTTTTACTGTATCCTAACCTCAAATAATACACCATTCTAATATAACAAGAGGATCGTTAACGAAAACCATTTAGAAAGTTAAAAAATTTTTACTAAAAAACTAATTATTCTCAAGTTTTGTGTTACATAGGAATGAACTGGTAACATTTTGATATGAATCCAAGATAGCACAACAAAATAGCGGTCTAATAAAATATTTAAAAAATCATTCCAAAAATATTAAGTATTATTCAATTTTTGTGCAAGAATTAAGTGTGATATAGAGATAAATTAGTAAAGTTGTGGTACGAATTTAAGATGGCGAAACAAAATGGCTGCCAAATAAAATTTTTAAGAAATCAATGTAAAAAATCTTATTCAACTGAGTTTGAAATTTTGCAGAAAAATTAAATGGGATAAACTAGTACGAATTCAACATGACGTATCAAAATGGTGGTATGTGTCAATCTAAAAACTATTTATTGAGTTTATTTTAAATTATGCCCAAAAGTCAAGTGTGGTATAGGTAGAAAGAAACTGGTAAAATATTGGTAGAAATCCGATATGTTGGAACAAAATGGCACCCAATAAAAATGTTTGAAAAGACAGTATATGTATATGTAACTTTCAACTTCATGGAAAACGAAAAAAAAAAACCTAAATTATAAGAGGCAAAATCTAACTTGAAAGAAATTAGTGAGATTTGTCTCTCACTGCCTCCTTCACATTTTGGCAATGGCAATTTTCTAACTATATCTTCTATTGATATACCAAATATTTCTTTTTCGGATTTGAACAATTTTTTTTCTTTTTATATTTTTTATAGTAAACGAGCTTGAAACTCCGATTTTGAATAGCAATTTTAAACTTCTGCGATATAATGTGTTTCATTTGACCAGCCGGATGAATTTGCTGCTCTAACTGACCTGGAGGAGCCCCAGCGAGCATATGTTATTTTGAAGTGGACACGTGGGAGTACTAGTAAAGGCGGAATTTGGTTACCAATACCATTCACTGTAGCCATCATTGTGACATTAAAGCCTCCTTCACCAGAAGACATCACACTTCTGTTACCATGCAGGCTCTTAAATTATTCAGAAATAAAGAAACATTGGTTTTATTAAAATAGTCGATCTTGCCAATCTTGTGGCCTCTGGGGTTCGTAATGTAGTTGACGGATGTCGTTTCATGAACGATCTAAGCCATCCCTGGCCAGCAGTTCCATAGCATCTTTTTTTGTTAATCAGTAATGATGTTTAGAGGCCAGTATAAGGTAGTCTTTTAGAGCATTTTCTTCGTACTTTGAAAAAGCTTCTTTGACTGCGTTAGTTCACCATATTCAAAGGTGTCCTTTCCTGTAGCTTTGTGTGCTGCCAAATGCCGAGCGAGTTTTTCCTCTAGAGTTGCCTCTACAGCAGCTTTCAGTGCTTGACGATCTACTAGTTGTCTTTTTTTTACCAGTTGCATTGTAAAGCATCTTGAAATGGCTGCAATAAAAATATAAAATCGGTAAGTTTCAAGGTACAATTCCTCGATTGTCCCAAGGTACAGCACAGCTCAATTTTATTTCTGCGATTTTATTACCAAAAACCTTTTTCAATAATAACTAAATGAAGTATACATATTGCACACTAAAGTTAAAGGATACTTACCCGTTATTAAAAAGAACAATGAATAAATAATTAGAAGAAAACTACTTCATAAACTGGGCACACGAATTTACTTTTTCAGGCGAAAATAGGTTATCGTCGTTTTAACGTTTGCTATGAACTAAATAACTGCACGGACAAGAATAGACCCGTCGAAAGCTAGGAATCTTATTTAAGTTGTACAATGAACAGATAACAGATTGCGCCAGGATGGGTTTTATTCCAAGGTACAACTGTCCCGAGGTTCGACACTTTCCCCTACAACATCTTGAAATATAGTGAGAGACCAAAAAGTTAGAAAACAGAATGGAGATTCTGGTTTTTGAAGTAAGAGAGAGTAAATTTAAAAAATTATGTTTCATTTCTTATGGATTTAATATACATTTGTGTACTTTTAATCATGGACGACGCAGTGGATATGATAAAATTTGGATTTTGTAAGTGATTTGACAAAATGTCGATTTTTTTGAGTACTTCTTGCCATACAACTAATAAAAATTTAAACTGAAATGTTTCAATGATATTTAAACACTAGACGCTTCAGCAGCTTGAATACCTGTAATTGTTTGGTAATTCACCCGAAAGAATTTTTTCACACGTTTCTTCCATAACTTGAACATTATAGTAAAATGAATCTACAATTCTTGTGTGACTAGCCCACCTAGTAGAAAGCTTTTTTAGAGTCATTTTTTTTCTAAGTCATTAGGATACTCTCCCTGAATTTTTCTAAAAGGGTTGACCCTAGGAAAACTTTCCGTTATAAAAACGTATGCTTTTCCAAAGTTATAAAAAACAATTTTACTTCGGTATTGCATGAAGCAGCGTCGACAAGGGCAAAATTTAAATTGTGAGCACAACAATAAACATAAACTGCTTCTGGAACAATATTTTTCATTTTTGTTTGTAGGCCATTTAAATAACCAGACATAACTCTGGCACCACCATATCCTTGTCCCCCGCAGAGTTTCAAATCAATATTAACTTTTTTTAACTGCTTTGTTACTGTATTAAAATATGTTTCTGCTAACATAGAACTGCTGTTCCATCTTATATAGTAACAAATAATAAAATTCCTTCTTCAGAAATTCTCAAGGTATTAACAAAACGGCAAGATAATGATAGCTGCTCCTTTTTGTTAATATCTTGAGTTGAATATGTTATATGCGAAAAATATTTAGCAGCTTTTATTTCATTCGTAATGATATTTAAAGTTTCCGAAGCCAAATGTTCAATTAACTCATTTTTTTGGATTTTATTATTGGTATATTTAGCTACTTTTGAAGAGGGCAGCTAGCACTACATCGTATTTTTTCAAGAGATCCACGAGCTCTAAAAAATTTCCTTTCTTTTAACTTTTTGAAGACTCATCATGGCCTCTTAAAGACAAAGATTGTTTAGCTAAAAATAATATAATATTTATAAATCGTCTCACGATTTTTTGATATTTCATTATTTTCTTTTTGTAACTGTTGATCATTTACTGTCATATTTTTGCAAAGGCGTAGCTTAGTAATAATAAATTTGTTATGCAAAATGCAATACAGTACACATCTCTTTCTTCATTTTGGTCTCTTTTTAAAATTCTTAAATCCTCTCCGTATGTCAGACCAAACAGTTGGATTTGATATCTTAAAGAGCCAACAAGAAAAAATAATGAATTTGCTCTGGGTGAGTAAATAAGCCAAGTGCTAATTTTGTTGTCTTCAGTTTTATGCCAACTAGTATGAAATCTTCTGTTGTCGGACATATCAAAACTATCAACTAAGCCGGGCTCCGTAAAGCCAAAAGCCTGTATAGTTCAGTATCAGATTCCATTATTTTCATTTCATGGTAAATTCTAGCAGCTGACAGAGTCATTCCTGAAGCAAAATATAATTCAAAAGTGTCTTGTACTGTTTTGTTCACACGTAAATATCCGAAGGCTTCTGCTACATTTACTTTATGGGAATGTTCAAACTTTATTTTTATCACAACGTTAATTCCGTTTTTTAAAACTACATAATTTTTTATTGTGTTTTTGTTTTTATTATTTTTTTAAAACTTAATATCAATTTGCGCTTCGCAATTTTTGTTTCTATTTTTATATGAATGCCGTTTTCGGACTACTATTTTATTTAAAGACGAGTGTTGACACATATATAACTTTCGAAAATCATAGCGGGATGCGTTCAGATAGCGTCTTGACGTAATCAAGTTTGAATTAGTAGAGTATGAAAAATTTTTTACCCAATTGGCACATTTTTCATCCATTGTGCCCTCCCCCTAAAAGCTTACACTGCACCATCTTCGCACAAACGTCTTAATAAACTTTCAAGGGTTGCTTTATGCATTTTACATGTCTATAAATCCTGAAAACGTCACATCAAGACCATCACATATCAATAATAGATATTGCAACGGTTTTAATGTGGCTGTTTCAACCTGTAATAGAAAACTATACAGTGTGTACAAGATAAGAATGAACGGTGATCTCCGAAACGGTAAAAGATACGGGGTCTATTAAATAAGAGAAAAGTTGCTCATTTCTGTGCCCAACAGTACGACCTTTAGAAAGTTTATAAATTTCCATTACTTCTGGAACTGTCCGAAAAAAAACCAAAATTTTGCAAAACTGTTTAAAAAAACTGGCTTTATTTGAGAGCAGATTTCAAAATAAACTGCAAATTTCCATTTCCACTTTTTCACCTCTATCCAATGGCGTTATTAGTTTTAAAATCGTATGTTTCGTCTTCGAGGGGCCATCATCAACTCCCGCCACATACAACTCCGGCCACATACAACTCCGGCCACATACAACTTATAATAGCGGAAATTCCCATAAGGAGCAATGTGTTAGAGAGAGATGGGTATACGGATGTCTGCCGTGCAAATCTCTGTGTAAGAAACAAACACGATTTTTTGGGCAAGTGTGATACATAATTGCATTGCATAATCAAAATACACAATGAGCGGAAGAAAGTACGCATCATATGGGACATTTTTTTATTACATTTTTTTTTAACAAATTTCGATACGTGCAATCGCTTCTGCATCAAAAGAAACCCGTTAGACAGTGCCGTGCGTCTTTTCATGTTTGGCAGGACATTTAAAAAATTTAAAAATGTGTCAAAACACACGATAAAAAATAAAAATCATTTTTTAGCAATAACAGTAATATTTTAAATAATATTTCATAAAGGTTGGCGAGCTATTTCTATTTTATTCGAACAAATTTTAAAGTCTCTGAATTTGTCATGGGTTTAGCCGCTTCCTAAGAGGTCACTCAAATATCTCCAGGATATAATCCCAATAATGTTTATTATTAATCAAAGACCATGTATCTACACAATTATAATTTCAATTCCTTCTTCGAACACAAAACAAATTGATTTTTGGTAAATTGTTGGAATCATATCTAATAGGCCGGTGCTAAACTGAATTTAAAGGCTGAAAAAAATTATTAACAGGCTGGGACCACATGGAAAATTTAGTTAGGGTGATAACTAAGAAAAAAATTGCGTTGATACATGTTCCTTGGTTAAAATAAACTGTATCGAGATTATAATGTCCTGCAGATATTTCAGTTATGAAGCAGCTGAACACATGGTAAATTTACAGATTTCAAATTTTCTTCGAATAAAATAGAAATAGCTTGCGAATCTTTACGAAATATGATTTAAAACATCACTGTTTGCATTACTAATGAGATTTTTTTTATCAGAAATGTATTTTTCAAAATTGAAATATTTTTTTGGCAAAGAATTGATTTTTATTTTTTTTGCCTCAGATTTTTTTCAACATATCTACTCTCGTACGTACTATACGTATCTATAAAATGTCATTCTGAATTAATCGAAAAATAGTTGATTATTCTATTAATTAAAAATAATCAATTAATCGGTTATCGATCTTTCCAAAAAAATTTAAATAAATAATAAATTAACCGATTAGTAAACAGCCATTCCATTATTACGGACGGGACTCCTTTTGTCAAATTTTTATTTTGTTGTTTAAATTTCTAGGTTTTAATTATTTCTAAATTTCCATTATTTTCTAATTAATACGTCCTAAAGTTCATTACAGTTTCATCATATTTGTTGCCTTGAGCCCTTAGTTTTATTGCAATATTACACAAAATAAAAGTGATTACGGATGGGACAAAAATCTAAACGTTTAAACTCACTCTAAAACCTGCCACACCTTTTCATATATTACAATTGCAAAATGTTTTCAAAAATTGTTTTTAAGAACACAAAGACCTAATACTTATCGTGCGAAAGTTCATCACTTATTATAAGAAAAGAAATTATTTTTAAACCATGCTACACAAGTGAAAAGGGTAACCTGCTGATGCGACCAGTGGGCGGATTGAACTTCATCTTGAGAAACCAGTGAAAAATTTTCTGCAAAATCAATTTGAATAAGCACTTCTGTGTCTTTAAGATTTTCCTTTCGTGATTTAAAATATTTTTCTTGGTTAGCTTTTACAAAGGTAGGAGCTTTGTAGGTGGGTAACTGTTGTTCGAACAAATTAAGGGCCACTGACAACGAACCTTCAGTAACGAGTAGCTGAGGACGTCCTGTTACGTTCTTCCATTGTTTCCACTTAATAATAATTGCATTTGTTTGTGCTAAACTATTTAAAGGAAGGAGGTCCTCCAAGTGTTTTCCACAATCGTTGCAATTATTAAGCATGCAAACGTCATTTGTGATTCCACAACAAATTTCGTTTAGTAAATCAGTTCCATAATGGGGAAAAACATTTGGATATTTATTATAAATGGATTCTATGAAATAATTGAAATTTGTGTGGTAGCGGCAGATACATACATTGTGAGGGTTTGGGAAGAAAGTAATACATATTTGGGACGTAAACTATAAAATTTGCTTTTATGAATGATACTATTGGGAAATTCTTCTTAAAATAAACTAAACGTCTCTTTTATAGTCATCACCATATGGCGTATTAGAAAAACTTCTTTTTGACCCGCCGAGTTTTTTACACTTCTAACGTCTCGTTTGCCAGGAGCTTGTCCGCTAACATCATCCTTTAAAAAGAAATTTTCTACAAGTTTTTTTTCGTTCTCAGATATTCCAATATTTTTATTTGTAATATTAGACTCTTCTAGATTACTTGTGTTACTAAATTTTACATTTTTAAATAATTTCCGCAGAACAGTTTCTTTATACTCTGACTTAGTAGGTAGAGATTTCTTCACTTTACATAACGCTTTCCCTAGAGTTTGGCGGCATTTGTATGGACTGAGTTTTTCTTGTTTTAATTCAAGTTGTGCGTTTTTAATTTTTTGTCTATAAACTCTTTTTCTTATACAGTCTTTCTTTCTTGGTTCTTTTAGAAGCTTTTCATTTAGGATTAACCTCTTTGTTCTTTCTTTACGTTTCCTTTCAGCATCTCTTTTAAGATCTCTTTCTTTTTGTCCTCGTCGTCATTAATTTTAAGTCTGTATTTCCGAACGGCATTTCTTACTTTTTCTTTACGTGTTATGTTTTCCATATATCTAAGAAAATATTTACCAAAGTCTAAAAATCGCCACATTGTAGGATTTTAGAACTATGTAGAGAAAACAGAAGACCAATCTAAGTAGCCATCTTATATACTATAGTATGGATACATACAAGGTAAAAAGGATAAGTTTATAATCAAGATGACAGTTTATTAAAAGTATTCTGGTAGTTACCTGACACATTAAAAACGTTTGGTAAAATTTAAAATGAGCCTTTTTCAATTATTGCAGGCATACCGTATATTTTTAAGTTTAAAGATTACGGACGGGACAAAGTTTTTCATGCATTATATATCTTATAAAAAAATATTGATATTTTTTGGGTGCAAAAATACATACACCTTTGGGCAACAAAACAGCGCGTCAAATATGGTCCGAAATATTTGTAACGAAAAAAGTTATAGGTATTAATTTCAAAAATTGTTTACGGACGGGACAACAATAAAATGTAAATGATTTATCACTAAAATAACTAATATTACTTATCTAATTTTAACAAAATTTCCAAAAAACACTTTAGGAAACTTCACTTTGACAAGCCACATATATTGTTTGTAGCAACTGATATTTGTCTAACATAGAACGAAAGCTTTCACGGCTGTGGTCAATTAAGAAATCATGGTTCTTGGGATTGCACGAGGCATCTTCAGGGATCTTCACTTCACGAGATCGGAACACTGAATGTGTTTTTGACACTGTCTAATCCCGAGAACCATGATTTCTTAATTGATATTTGTCTAGTCGTCGCAGCCTACTAGATTTAGAGCAAAATATCTCATTTTCTGGTAAAATAAAAATAGTAATATTTGAGATTGCGTAACTTCGCAAAACAAACAGATCTCGTTTGTATTTATTATTTTACTTTTACCATATCATTTGCATTTAGATAGGTGAGAGGTGAGTTTTGGCATATTTTATTTTCTAAAAATTCCGTTGACATGTACCGTGGAATGGCTGTAAATCCACATTTTTATATTTTTTTGCCTCCTTAAGCCTAGTACTCATAACTGCGTATTGCGAATATTTATTTTCCGGAATCTTTCCTATTGGCTGTTCTTTAAACCTATTGCAACGGGAAAATTTTGCAAATATTAAATTATTTTAACTTTTGCGAATTTCGCAACTTTTATGCTTTCTATCTTTGTGCTTTGCATCTTCTTCCTCTCTCGAACTCAAATTCCTGCATTTTAAGATTAAGTGAAAGGAAATGTTTCTCTGTCTTCTATTTAAAGACACCGTAGTCATTTTTAAATAAATAATTTTAATTTTAGGAAAACATCAAATAAACAAAACCGTAAATAAAATATAACCTCAACGTGGAACTGTCAAAACTGAAAATGCAATTAATTTCGCAGTTATAAGGATTGCAAGAAAATAAGCTTTTTGTTTCGGACGGAATTTTGCCGATAAAAAAAAGCAATTCGCAGTCATGAGTACTAGCCTTTAGTCTAATATAATCCTAAATTTTGCACTGTCAAAAAGATTTTTTAATCAAATTTAAATTAACCCTAGTTAGAATGAATTTTTGAGTGTACAAAAAGGCAACAAATATTGTATTTTATAAAACCAAAATTTCAATTTTCGTCTAAAGTATTAATTATCAACAATTTCGACTATATAAGTTTACTCTTTAGACCAACTGCTTTTCATAAAACAACACTTGGTCGGTTAAGTATTATTCAGGCTGTTTTTCAATTTACTCAATAACGCTAAAAATTTTTTTCAGGTTTTTAAAATATTACTTTCATTTAGGTGTGTCATGTACTCTTAAATTTACTTTTACATATTTTTTCCTCCTAAAATTCATCCTGGCAGACCGAAAAACTCGTAAGTTTAGAAGGAAAACTCCTAATCTGGCAACACTGTAAGGATATTTTCAGTCGTTCGAATGGAATGTGAATGTATTCAATAAATGGTGCTATAAAAAGTTAAGGCGGTATCTAAAAGACAAATCAAAGAAAATCCAAGCATGATCGGATAAGGATTTTTCGCCAATTCTCATTCATAAAGCTTAATATCTTTTAGATTATAGGTATTACCATGACACTGACACTAAGAGGATCCAAAAGAAATTCACCAGCAAAAAGCTGTTTATTTACTCTACTGTTAGGCACATAAATGCACAACTTTTCTCTAATTTAACCGTGTCTCTTACCGTTTCCGAGATCCTCATGCAGTTCATTCTTATCTTGCACCCACTGTATACTAACTAAAAGTCTTCTGATAAAAGCTTACTATACTGCACTAAACTACTGAACACTAACTAACCCCCCCAATAAACTACCCTAATAGGCATATATATACTAACTACAAGTTCGGCAAATTAAATCTAAAACAGTGCGGCGTGTATTTGCATGACAGTAAAAAGTGCGGGAAATCCAGTCAATCAGCGTACGCGTGAGATTTCCAATATTGCTCTGTATCACACGGGTTCTATACAGGTTTTTGGCTTTACGCAGCCGGGCTGCATTTTTCTATATGCCACACGTAATCGCAGATCGACTCGTGCCGAGCGTCAGGTTCTAAACGAGATACTATCACCGATCCTAATGTTCATCCATCCTACTGTGCATCGGGCATCATCGTGTGCTCCTCTGACGCGAAGAAAGCTTTATTTGAGCCACAGTATCTATAAAACATTAAAACATATGTTCGTTGCGTTCAAATGTCAACATCATAACATAACCTATTATTTAGAATTGTTATGGATGTTCCTTAGATCTTAGATCCAAATCTATATAACAAAAATGCAATAAAAAAGGGAGTTTAACAGTTCAGAATTTGAGTATGTAGCCCAAACTAGTGACGTCGATTGTGATAGTTTTGTTAGGTATTTTCTACAGGCTCTAGAAGGATTGCCCAAACGTTTTCAACGCCTTTACATATCAATTTTGTTATTTTTACAGATTCCCTCTAGGTATTTACCGATTTCCATTAATTGTACGGAAGTATTAATGTATTTTTTCTCCATATTGCAAAAACGGATCCCCAAGAATCGGACAACTTTTTTCCCCAAGATGGATTTTTGTACAAAACCGGGACAAAAATTGATATAAGGTAAATATTTTTGCATACATAATTTACAATCATTTTGTGAAGATAACTAACCTCAAAACTTTTACCTGTAAACCGTCAGTCAAACCTTTATTTTTGATTATACCCTAAGCAATTATGTCTGTACCTACTTCTAGTTTTCACAATGCAAAAATTTGTGTATCATTTCTTTAGTAATGTCTGAATACAAATGAATGAATGAAATGTTGACCAAGAAGTCTGGATAATAATTACAAAAAATCAATTTTGTTCTCAATCAACACAGAATTATCTATAAACCAAAGCTTCAACTCATTTTTGATTTTTTTTTAATGGTTTGACTTTCATTTTGTATGCGTTTTACCTTCACCAGTGAAAAAAAGTTGAAAAACAAGTATATATTTAATAATTCGTATATACACTCTATACCAAGTAGGTACTCAGTGCTTTAATCATTGGTCTTGAGAATAGTATACTATACTATACTAGTTGTACAATTCCTAATTTTAAATTAAGATTTTTGTTTGGCTCAATCTTGTGGGGTCGTTTGGAAAGAGTTTTACTCATAGAAAACAATAAAAAGAAATATATCTAAAATTTATTTGTTCACTAAATTCTTGATGCAATGGTGGATTCAAGTTCCAACTATTTTAATTTTAGGTTTTACTTTCCTCAAAAAAACTAGTATATATATATATATATAGATGTTAGTTTAAAAAGAATATTTTTTCTTTTGGAGTGGCAGCAGATGTGAAATGTTAATGTACATTTGTACAGTGATTAAGACATTTAACGATGTTTAAATTGAAGTAATCGAGGGTTTAACTATATTTTATTTTACCTGCTTTTTAAATGTTCTACCGTTAATTTTTCCCACCAATTGATTTGTACCTGTACCTGTTTTAAATATGATTTATGCTTGTTTATACTTATTTTTAGTAGTTTATAGTCTACTAAAACCAAATAACACCTTGCGAAGGAACACTCTGTATAGGATCTCACATTCTCTATTTAAACCACTGTCATCCTATTTATATAAATTAATTAAACAAGTGTTTTTATTTATATTTTTTAAATTTTCAGGTGAAGACCCCCCTCCTTTTTCCGCTGCCTTATGGACAAGTAAATTAAAGTTATGAAAAAAGACTGTCAGTCAATGTTAAAAAGCAATGAGCCAAATACAAGTTTTCAAGTGGTTGTTCGTTTATTTCCTCTAACTCTGGTTTCTCAAGTTTTCAAGCTTAAAAATTTTATTTATGTTTTTCTAATAAAAATATGTGCAATATGAATATATTTTATACATTTTTCCTAGTCTGGTGTATTATTTCCCCTGTAAAAGAAAAGCATTATTCATGAAGCACCATACCTACAATGCTTTTAAAATGTCTGCTAACCAAACATACAAAGTTTTAATAAAGTAGGCACTCTAAAGGATAATTTGTTGGTCAATTTCAATATAGAGTATATTCATGTACCTACCGCTAGGAAAAAGAAAAACATTACTGTCCCCAACTGTATTTTATTAACACTAAGTGATTTTTTAGGTTTTTATGTTAAAAAATTTTTTTTCTTATTACCAATCTAAATTAAAGCTAAATATAATACATTAATTATATTTCAATAAACAAATCGTAGAGAATCTAAAACTGCAGTAGTATTTCCTAGTATTCATATGGAAATCATACAAGAAAATTTTCAGGGCATTTCATTCCTTTGAGCAGTACTTTTTGAAACATTACAATCAGTAAATTAAAACCCATATTTCCTTAGGAAAACTCTTTATTCTCTCATAAAAATATTATGTTTTTCTTTAAATCTAAAATATTGATTACAAAAAAATATATATGGCAAAAATAAACTATAAAGAAAAAATCTAAAACATTAGTAGTATATCTGACGGGTTTCTAGGAATTTTGTGAGGTTATGTTAACCGATCTTCCAGAGGAGATACTTTGGGGCCCAATATTTTGTTGTGTGGGCTCCGCTGAACTTTGGAGCCCAATATTTTGTTGTGGGGGCTCCGCTGGACAAAGTTGACGTAATGGGACCCCATTCATCAACAAAGAAAGGTAGGTAACCTCATTGAATGTTACCTTGTGACCCCAAATATATTGATTTCGAGAGGGGGCACTTTGGGTCACCATTTTTTTGTTTAAGTATGATATAATGGGGCCCCTTCCTTAACAAAGAAAGGTGGTTAGTTGTGTATTGAGGGACCCCAAATGTATGTTACTTTATGGGATGCTATAAATGTCTGGGGCTCCGTTATTCCTTGATGACGCATTTTTGTTATGTTTTGTGAGGTTATGTTAACCGATCTTCCAGAGGAGATTTGTTGTAAATATAATTGCAGGTTTTTTTTCTTTAAACTTTAAAATCTTTTTAAAGGATAGATTAACGTATTTTCTTTGAAATCAAAAATGCCTTGTGTGCTTTACACACGCTACGAATAGATTTACTTAGCCCTTATTAATAAAATACATCATTTTCATGTACATTGTTTTATTTATTTATCTTTAAACAAAAAACAATATTTATAATTATATAATAACTTAGCGTTTGATAGTGCACAATGCCAAGTAGCACCATATGGATCCTTGTGGAAGTGACATTCAGGAACTTTCTTAAACTTGCTTAGCTTTGGTTCACTCTCCATCGGTATTTTAAAAATTCTTTCTGCACTTATAAATTTTTTTAAAAAAATTGCCTTTTCATCTCCTTTAACGTATACTTTTGGGGCATCATATCTGTTCATAACATGTTCTAAGACATTTGCTATTTCATTCAAGTCTATTACACGAGACTCCCATATTAGACCATGATATGAGTTTTCAAGATAAGATATCCTTTTTAAATCCTGATCTTTTAACATGCTTTTATTATATGGTGGTTTGAAAAGAAAATTTGAACAACGTGTTCCATCATACACAGCTAGTTCTTTTGGAATAAAGCCAGAAACACAATTAAATCCTTGGATATCAAGACACAAAACTGAATTTTCTCCTGCAATAATCGAAGTTACGAGACACTACTGCTACCTAGTTTACTCTACTTTCTTTTATAAATAAAATTCCACCACTTTTTTCTAAATTACTATTTCATTGGAGAGCCTTATCAAAACAAAGTTCAACTCCTCTTGACCTATTATAGATAAAATCAAACAAATCAAATAAAATTGATATATTCAAAGAGGGAATAATGGTTAAATAATGACTGAATTTATACAAGTTTAAAATAGAAAAGCCTAAATAAATTGATTTATCAAATTTTATTTCTAGGTAGGTGAAAAAAAAAACAACACAACAGCAATATAACAAGTAGTATTTATTAAACATATTTATTAAAAAATTACAAAACATTTTTGTTGAAATATTCCTGAATAAAGCATTTTATTGCTTTACAGTTATAACAAAAATATTTTCAACATATTTATTATTAATTACAATTCACTATTAGTAATTAACATATATTACCCATAAACACATTCTAGCTTTCAGGCATTTTTTCTTTACAATATAAATTAGTTGCAGTGCTTGATAATGGTGCATACAATACATCAATAAAATTATGTCTAGCAATCGACTTACTACAAAAACAAAAATATTTTGAACAAGTATTACAACTCAATGTACCTCTTAAATATGGTCGGTGACTCTGAAATGCAAAAAACAATTATATTTTAGTTGGTGTCAGTATATAAATAATTTAGAATTCGTTTATCGTCTAATGGATTTAGTGCTACTTTTCTCTGATCAATAGTGTAAACATCGTGCTTAAAAGATTTAATTAATTTTTGAGAACACTCAATAATTTGGTGATTAAAAAGACATTGATAATAATCTTCAAATGTTATTGTTTTCAAAGAGCTTGATTTTATTCCTTTTGCCTTTTTATGTTTTTTTTCATTTAAATTTGTGTTGGAATCAGTACTAACTTTATAAGAATACATCTTGGAGCGTAAGCCAATAAATTCAGTCATGATCTGTCCATGGTTTTCATCTTTCATTAAACCAATTACTTTTTTATTTTTAAGAGGTATACCAAAAACATTGTTTTCATGATAATCTGAACTATCAAATTTATCTATATCTTCTTTAATATGATTATATATGTTGTCAACAGAAAAATGATAAATCAATGAATCGGTATCTGTATATAGTAATTTTGCAGAGTCGCCAAACTTTTTTTTAATATAGTTATAATGGAAATCATACACTATTGTTTTCGAAATATCTAAAATTGAAAAACCAGAATAGATTGGTTTATTGAAAGTTACATTTAGACATTTCAATTAAAACCATATTATTATCAAAAATTGTTAAACTGTGAAAATTTGGTTTTGAAATATAATAGTTTGCTCCATATCTACCTGACCATTGTGTAACTAATTTTACATCTTTATATTTCCTCACGTTTTCCATAGCTTTTCCGAAATTAGCGTTATTGATTAGTTTATAAAAGTTTTTATCATGATCGTTTTTACTTTGTTTTCTTAGTTCCGTTTTTAAGTCAATAAATTTTGTATAGTAGGCTGATTGTTTAAATTTAAGAACTCTATGAATTTTAATAATTTTTAAACCTAGTTGAAGGGCTTGTTTTAGATTTCTATAATGAATAATGTAGTTCTTTTTATTGTATAGCGTTGTAAGTAATTTTGAAACTTTAGATTTGGAAATAGGTGGAATACAATGTTCAGGACAGATAGGTAACTCTTTGTGTAATTCATATAGTTCTCTGGGGTATAAAAGATCTAATTCAAATATTTATCCCCAATTACCATCATCAGGAATATTTAAAATATCAATGTTTTCCTGATAAAAATCGTTTACCCATTGAAATTCTGCTTGAGGTAAAGGTACACTCATTGCAGCACCATATAGATTATTGACATCATAATATACATATAAGTTGCTTCATTACTATTATATTGTTTCTCCATAAATTTATTATTTGCTTTAGCATACCTGTTCGAACATTGAGAAATTCCTCCTCGTATACCCCTCTCAATAAACATAAACATGTTAGAGTCTGTAATTAATTCTAGTTTGGTTTTTGTCATTTTTAAAAAGGCGTCAAGTGCTAATGAAGGAGTAGTAACATAATGTAAACAGTCAAGATTGTAAGTTGTCATACAAGTAGCACGAAAATTTTCAAAGATATCTGCCAATAAAAGTTCATCTGTTTTTAAGTAAAGTTCAGTATATTCTTTTAAATTTTTAATTTTGAAAGTTTCTCAAACAATACAAGCATGTTGATAGTCATCATCTGTTATATTTTGATTATTTAAAGAACTATAAAATTCTTCTATTGCAGGTAAATGATCCTCTTTTAATTTGTCCCAGTTATTTAAATATTCGTACGGAAATACACCTTTTCGAGTTAACAAATTGAATTCATTATCATTTGAATAAAAAGTTCTAGTTATTTTTTCACAGTCGTCTGTTAAATAGGAAGCTAATTTTTCAATACTTGATGACATAAAGCAAACGAGTGGATAAATCTAAAAGGAACATTTGTGTTTTCTATGTATTTGGTGAAAGAAATGTATCGTTCTTTGTTTACAGGTAGTAAAGTAATTTTTCCCTTTATATCGGTGCTAAGGGCTTTAATAAAAAAATGACTATCGTATCCGGATACATTATGGAAAACAACAGGTATATGATGATTATCAGTATACATAACGTTACAGTGCTGGTGACTGGGACCTCTGAAAATAGATGTCAAGTGATTATGGTCTTTAACACGCTTTTCTCCTTTTAAAAATGGTTTTTCACACACATGACAATTTGGTGCGCTCTGAAAATAGTCTAATTCTTCAATAGTTAGTTTTTTCATGGGCAGAGGATTTGCAAATATCTCTGAAATTTCATCAGCTAATTTTTTAAGTTGATTTATAAACCAAGTAATACAATCGGGACCAGTATAACAATTAAATCTCGATAATTGACTATTATATGAACATTTTAGATAATAAGCTATGCTGCATGGAACATGTTTCTGAATTTTTTTTGTTCTTAATTGCGTAATATTTACATCACTTTCACATTTAATAAGAATACATTCAAGATCAGCATAAATTGTGAAAGGAACCTGTTCTTTGTTCTTAAAATTTTAAAATTTTTTCATGTTCTTTAGGCATTGTTATTTTGGTTGTATTTAATTTTTTACAGTCTATAAAATGTTTTAATAAATTTTGTTCAGACACAAAGTGATTTAAACAACGTTCACATATCCAGGATTTGTTATGTATGTTACCAATTTGAGAATTAACTAACCTAGATAAATTTTTTATGTATGCAAAATGAAAAAATCTAGTATTTAAAATGTTCATATTTTGATTTAAATTAAATTCATCACTGTCGGAGTTACAATCATCACCATTAAAACAGGGAATAATAAGTAAATGAATTTTTGTTTCGAAGTTTGTTTTACTTAAACTTACAGGAAAATTTTCTTTCTTTTCAAAAGTGTAAATATTAATAGAAAGTGAATTCATAGTTTCGAATTTTGAAACATCTTTTAAACTAATTGGAAAACTAAGACCTTCATAATGTAGTTTTTTTATCTGTTTAAAATGTGGATATGAACTAGTTAAACTAGAATTTCTACGGTGTGCAGCAGGATATAATGCACACACTATTGACCATAAGAAGCAATATTTATCATTATTTTTAATATTAATAACTACTTTAGTTTTTTTAATAAATGTCGGTAAATCTACATAAGTCGACCAGCCTACACTAATGGGGTTATACTTATTAATGTTAATCTTTAAATGAATAATTTCATATAAAGCCCACCCACTGTCCCTTTCTTCAAAACATTCTAATTTTGCTAAAATTTTATTTTTAATATTTTCATTATATCAATTTTTTAAATGAGTTGTATTATCAATTATTTAATTTTTTGTAGAAAATGTTTTAATATCTGTTTCAGCAGTGTGTGGCTTTACAAAGTTTGCATAAAAAATGCCATTGACTTTAATTAAAGAATGTTTTAATTCCTTCTTAATTTTAATGGAAAAACTTTTAAATGCCTTTGAAAAAAATTCTTTTGGGTCCTTAATATTAATATTAGTTATAACCCCAGTCCTAATTCTCTTATTAAAGCAAGATTCAACATCCTGCCATATAACATTGTTTGAGTTATTTCTACATTGCTTAGATTTACCAAATTTAGATTTTTTACAATTTTTTAAGGTACAGTCGTGTTCATTAATCCGTTGGACAAAATTTGGCTTGTGTAAACCATCCTGTCACCCCTCAAAAGTTCATAAATATGTTGTACAATGTAAAAAATAGGGATCTTATTTTAATAGCATTTTTGCAAATATTTTATTATAAACGGTAATATTAAACTTTTAGTAAAAATAAAACAATCACATATTTTTAAACACTAGTATTTATTAAAGTTATAACAAATGAACCAAAAGAAAAATAAATAAAGCAATAAAATAAAGTGTTAATATTTAGTTATTGCTCCATTCCTGGCTAAAACTTCGTCAATTCTCCGGGGTATCGACAAATATAAATTTCTGCAAAGATCAACATCTTCTCTTAATTCATCCCATATGTTCATTATTTCATTTTCCAGATCATCCTTGCTCTCTGGATGAAAATTGGACTTATACATTTTTTTCGTAACCAGGCCCCAAACATTTTCTATAATATTGATATCCGGACTTTTTGCAGGCCATAACAGAGTCTCAATATTTTTATTTACAAACCATTCAGAAATTATATGAGCATTATGAATAGGACAATTGTGTTGCTGATATATAAAATCATTTTGTGGAAAATGTTCCGTTACGCTGGGTAGCATAACATTTTCTAAAATATTGCTATATACTGTAGCACTAAATCTTTCGTGAATACTCCACCATACCCCAAGTCCCTTAATGCTAATCCATGCCCATGAATTAACAGAAAAACGTCCAGATCTATCAGAATTATTGATATATGCTTCATCATACCTAGAATTTCGGGATCTGTATACTCTAACTTGTCCATTATAGCTTGATTGAAAAACCTTTTCATCCGTAAAAACGACTCTATTCCAATTCTCCCTTCGCAAATTATTTAGAGCAAAAATAACTCTTCCTTGTTTGTGATGTTCAGTCAGCTTCATTTTTCTTGCTGCTACATGATTGCCTAAGACAGACTTTTGTATCCTGCGGCAAGCGGTACTTCGTGATGCAGGAAAATTAGTCGCTTCTACAGCATCTCTTGCTATACTAAATGGATGTTGTTGCAAATAATCAATCAACGCGTTATTCTGTTGATTGGAAGTGATTCTTGGTCTCCCTGTAGGTTTAAGTTTTTGAAAACTCCTAGTAGTTTCCCACTGATTTTTGATTTTTTGCACAGTATTTTTGCTAGTGTTCATAAACTCGGCCACTTTTCTCACTGGAAGCCCGTCTTCAACATACTGCACAATTTTTGCTCTTTCAAGCAAGGATAAACCCGGCATGGTTTGACTTTGGCAGTTTCGACTTTGATTGGCATCAATTTCAGTTAAACAATGGTCACAGGACAGGTTATCAGCCCAGTTTACATACAATAAAACTTTTTGTCCAACGGATTAATGCACACAACTGTACATTGATAATGTTTTAAACTTGCTTCTATTCCAGAAAAATTTTTAATACAATCTGCTTTAGTTTTTATGCTTTTCTTTACAATAAAAATTTTTTTTTCAAAATTTTACTCCACCTATTATATTCTTCTAACGTTTTAATTATTCTAATAGCTTTTTCAAATTTTTTAATTACTACACCTACTAATTTATCTAAGTGTTCATGGTTGCAATTTTTTGTCTCTGAAAACTAAAAATAAAAAAGCGATTATTCTATATTTCGAAATATCTCTAGGTAATGAATTATTTATATGTATGTCACATTTCCAACACAAAAAATTAAATTTACAGTTAGGATGTTTTTTTAAGTTTTAATCTATTCTTCTAATGTTACTACAGGTACTAATTTATCTGAAATTAAAAAAGCAATTAGCCCGTAACAAAATATTCAAAGATTCATGAAATAAATTTCATGCTATTGTTGTTGCTTCTACTTACATCATATTTTCTATTGTGGCTTTAAGAGGCTAGTGTACAGGATCTTGCTGACCATTGCTGTTGTCATTTTGAGAGGTATTTTGAGAAGTCGATGGGACTTCAGTTTTAATTTTTTTAGGAAAACTCATTTTTAGTTTGAAATATTAAAATAGCTTTCATAAAGACTTTTGCTTTTGCACAAGAAATACTTTTGAACGAATGAAGACAAAGGTCTTAAAAACCAAATAAGTAAATTCACTAATTGGTGATTTATTAAAAAAACAATAAATAAATTAGGGATATTATATTATAATAATATTTTCTTATGGTTTTATTATATATAACAAATTTGTTATTAACCATAACGCTCTAATAGTGATATCAACTTGTTTAATAAACAGCGATGATAAAAGTAATTTTTATGAGATAAAGCATTTTTGAAATTTAATCTAATTTTTGGTTTATTTTACCTCTCACCTTTATTATTTTTTACAGACATCATGGCTCCTTCTAATGAATTTTTTTATAGATTATGCGGTTGCATATGTTTCTTGTAGGGGAATGTTGTTTAAAATATTACGTTGCATATTATACATAGGTTTGCATTTATTTCGCTATAAAATTATTTAAAATATTAAATATTTTGCACTAGTTGCCGTTAAACGTGACTTGGAAATAAATACATTTTTTACATTCTAAATGTGTATAAATATCATTACACTTCTCCATCATTATTATTAGTTATTACAAGTTGAAGAAGTTAAAGTTAAAAGAAAAGTTGTCTAACGTTCCATCAACAATAATAATTAAGTCAACAGACAAATTAAACTTTCCTATAAAAATGGCTTTGGTGGTGATGAGGGAACTATTCAGGTAAGTCATATTTTTTTTTTCTTCTTTTTATGTGAGGTATGTAAATTTTTAATGTTTTTTAAAATATTTCAGTTTGAAAGAATTTTTGTTAACAAAATTATAGTTTTAGAAAAAAGTTTATGTAAAAAAAAATATTTGTTTGAACTTTAAATGTATGTAAATTCTTACTATTTGAGTTTGAAAGAATTTTTGTTAACAAAATTATAGTTTTAGAAAAAAGTTTATGTACTGATTTAATTTTGTTTCTAGCTTTGGAGTTAAAAAATTTGAGGTTAATGTAGAGAAAATTTTCATTATGCTGTGCTACACTCCGAAGCATGAAACCCTACTTACAAAATTTGGTAACCTTCCGTTGCATTACATTCGAACTAAAATGGAGGACGATTCAGACCTGCAAATGTTCGAAAAAGCCCTTAAACGATACCATTTCAATCTAAAGGATGAAGAGGATAGTTTAGCAGCGATAACTTTTTATTAACTTTTTAAATCCTAAAATGTTATATTTCAGATAATGAACAACAGGCAAGCTTGTGTGACGCCAGATCATATGGGTAATGGTGTATGGACACCACCAAGACTGTCTGAACTGAGTGCTAATATTATAAGTTATTGTATAGGAAATAAAAGTAATATAAAAAAATTAGAGATACCGGTAAGTTGTAAAAAACTTATCGGTATCCAATATTATAAAAATGGATTTAAAGATGTATAATATCTTATAATAAAACAAAAAAACGTTTAGTTTCATAAGTTTTTTATTTAATACTTAGAGTATTACAAAACATTATTTTTATCTATCCAACTATTATGTTTGTCACTAAAACCTAACCAGCGAATAAGTACTTTATTTTTATTACGTTTTAAATTTTTCTCAACTAAATAGGCATCTGGAAATTTAACTTTTTGTAATTGTTGCTCATAAAAGCCTCCTTTAATTTCCTGCTTGTTGAAATCTTCTACTATGTAGGTAGTAGGATTTGTGAGTTGTACCTTTTTACAGCAAAAATTTCAGTAGACCAATTAGCCATATATTTCTTTCAAAAACACCACGAGTTTTAGATATTTTTACATGATATCGAACTTGAAATTTAGGTTTCGACGCCAATTTTATGTGACTGTAAACTGTATTAAGCAAATGTTTTTCATTTTTTTTCACTTACTTCAGACGGTTTCATACCAGTTGTTCTATGTTTTTTATTATTATAAGTATATACAACGTGCGGCAATAGGTTATACCATTTAAAAGTTCAATTCAAATTTATTTGTTTCCATATCATACTTTTTAGTGTTCGTATTACACGTTCAACTATTGAAGCCTTTTTTTCACTATAAGTATAGTAATGTATAACATTATATTTTTTATACAATGTTTGACAAGGTTTCGTTAAAAATTCTGTTCCTTGATCTGTTTGTAAACTTTTAGGTGAATGCTCCTTAAAAACCTTTTCCAGGGCTCCTGCTGACCAGTTTTTGTTTTTTACGGATATGCCCAAACGTATTTGGAAAAACAATCAATAACGACTAAAATATATTTAAAACAATTGTCAGGATCATAAATTTGTATTTTGTCTTCTTCTTCTTCTTGGGGTGTTGCATCATTTTTTAACAATTTTGATGTATTTTCTCCAGAGGGTTGGGACGGGGTTAGTTTGTTTTTAATAGTTTTTAAATGTTTTGTTATTAGTGAAAAAATATCTTCATGTGCAAATTCATCCTGTTTCAATATATTAAGTTTCTGTTTAACGGTCTATGGTTTTTCTATTAGTTTTCTTTTGATCTCTTTTTCACTAGCATCCATATTTCTTGTCACTATTTTGTGTCTTTTATACTAGAACTTGAAAGTAGGACTAACACATTTTTTACTTCTCACAAATATATGTATTTATCAAAACAACAACGATATCGTCCTTCATCTAACAAATACCACATAGAGCTTTAAATTTTTCAAATATCATATCGGTACCTACATGATCATTATAAACATGCTTTAAATTCATATCATCCTGTTTAAACAGAATTAGTGCGTTTGCATTATCCCTTATTAAATGTTTTGGAATTTTTGCATACGTCTGAGACAGATAAAAACAATCAACATGACTATGACGTCCCATACTAAAATATTCTCGAATCACATCTTGTTTATCGCAAGCTACGACATCAAAAATAAAAATGTTGTTTTGCTTGTGCGGGTGGTAAAATTTGTTCACTATTGTTAAACTCAAAATAACCAATTTCTTTAATGGGTTTTAATAATTTTTCTAAATACAAGTATTTCGGTTGGTACAAAGATTTTGAGTATAAATAAACATTTTTAAATTTTAAACTATTAGGATGCTCTATTAGGGTAAGCATTAGGTTTGTTTTTCCACAATTTGATGGTCCAACAATAATACATTTAATTGATGAAGGTAAAAGTAAGCTATGTTTTCGAAGAGAATTTTTTTCCACATAGTAATTATTAACAGGTAGAGTAGTACGTTGCTGAACTATTTTAATATCCTTTTTTAAGTGTGTTTACTGTTAAAGACAAAATAAAACTATTTATTACTACACAGTTCATAGTAATTTATTAGTTTGTTTTTAACCTTCTTAGGGTAAAGATGAAATTTTATACTGATGCCAGTAGTAGTCCCATCGAAGGAGAAGGTCTCCTAAATACGGTTATTAATAAATTACCTGTAGAATTACACTTAAGAGGGTATAACTATTGTGGTCCTGGAACGAAGCTGGAAAACCGCCTAGCTAGACGCGATCGAGGCATTAATGAGTTGGATGAAGCATGTAAAGAACATGACATTGCTTATGCAACCTATAAGGATCTTAATTTTAGACATAAAGCAGATAAAAAATTATCAGAGAAGGCCATGGAAAGGTTTAGGGCTAAAAATGCTACGTTTGGTGGAAAAATGGCTGCATCAGGGGTTACTGGCGCAATGAAAACAAAAGTCAAACTAGGAATGGGTCTTGATGGTAATAAAGATCAAAGGACTGCTAATAGAATTAGAAAATGTACTACAACATTGGAAAGGGGTATACATATGTTAAAAAATGCTCTTATAATAATGGAAACTGGTTTAGAGGCTGCCGTTAAAGATGTACAAAAAAATAAAAAAAGAAACATTACTAAGTCGACAATACAACAACCACAAAAAGATAGATTTCTAAATGCTACTGAAAAGGAAATTCAGAAAAAATTAATGAGCGTAAAAAATTAAAAGCAATCAAATTTCGTAAACAAAAGTTAAATATTTTTGAAAAAAAAAGATACAAGTAGTGAATCTGCAGAGAATTTAGTCATGTTGAAAAGAAAACGACAACAAGGTAGTGAATCTGATGAGGATAGCAGTTTAAGAAAAAAATTTAATATCTCAAGTTACAATGATGATGATTATGATAATAACGAAAACAAACAAACGCGAGGTATAAAAAGAGCATTGGAATTACCTGAGGATTCAACAGAAGCTTCCTTAGTACTTAAGAAACAAAAATTATTTACTTAAACAATTATATATAGAGCATATTAATAAGTTTTCAATTAGTTTCAGAAAGACCTTTCAAGAGATTGGTTCTAAATTATTATTATTACAATGGCATCACACAGAAAAACAGAGTCAGGTAAACGTCAACGGAGTAGTAGTAAACCTCGCCATCGTCGTCGTCATCGTAATGGTATTAAAAAGAGAAGACATTTTAGAAAAGTTAGTTTTAAGGAAGCAAATAAAAAAAGTATAGTAAACTAAAAACCAAAAGATTTTACTAGTGCCTTAAAAATTGCAATAAAAAAAGTAAACCAGTTCAAAAATAAAATAGGACCACCCAGAATTATAAATGTACCAAGACAAGGTGGTTTTTTACCGCTAATACCCATCTTTGCTGGGCTCAGTGCTTTTGGAGCCTTATCTGGGGGCGCTGGGGCTATAGCAAAAGCTGTAAACGATGCTAAGACTGCTAGCGAACAATTGAAAGAAGCCCAACGTCACAATCATTCATTTTAATTTTCATTGTAATGTGCATTTATTTAATGCAAAGAGATGTTCTAGAGAAAATGTACTACTATTATATAATTGGTATATAAATAAACCTAATTAAAAAAAATGTTATCTTTTATTTACCTATAAAACTAAGAAATCATTAAAAATTAGTTAATAATAAAACAATGCCTGTACCATCAACATCTAAGTGTCCTAAATGTAAAGGAGAATCAGATATATATATATATATATATATATATATATATCAATCAAAGTGTGTACCTTGTGATGTGCAAAAATATTTTAAGGAACAAGACAAAGCAAAACATATACCGTCTCGTTATTTTAATGGAAACGAAAACAAAGGAAACGAAAGAGCCAATCGGCAAGGAAATTAAAAAATGTGAAAATTATATTCAACATACTTTTTCATGTTCCATTTGTCAAAGTAAAGTAACAAAATTTGAAAACAAAAACCTGTCGCAACAAGTTCGAATTCTAAAATATTGCAACAGTTGTTTAATAAATCATATTTAAACTAAACAAACAAACAAACAAACAAAAGTATGCTTTATTGCCGCAGAAAAATTCTACAATTTTATGGACAAAGCAAAATATACCTAAAAATAAGACATATCAAAACATTAATCGAAAATAATTTCGACAAGTCAGTGCTTTTATTTTTAAAATGTAAATTATCAATTTACCAAATCGTAAAACACACGTTAGAATATAGCATAACATTGCAAACAGTAAATGAATCATGATAACCTTATAAAAGTAAACAAACACACATGTACGAGGTGAATAATTTCGATGACATTGAAATCAAAATTGCAACTATGCGACCTTAAACTCTATGTTATTATAGTTATACAAATAATTGTGATGTTAAACAGAAGGTATATTGAACTAGTGCAGAATGTAGTATACAAAAAGAATTAAATTGTTTTTAATCCAATACCTAACAAAAATAATTAAGTTTTAAGTGAATGTTCGACAGTTCTTTTCCCTATATAATGATTTACAAAATTCTATGCTATGAGTTAGGACATGACTCACAAAAGATTTAAGTAAACAAGCGAGTTTAGTGACAATTTAAAGAGACTTACTCACTGAAAAAAAAAATCATTAACGCTGTAAAGTGGTCTCTCAATGAGGTATGCTTTGGTGTTTTTTCGAAATTGTGCAAGCATAGGGATAGATTTTAAATGTACTGGCAGATTGTTGTAAAGTTTTATGGCGTTGTAAATAATTGATTTTTTTATTAATTCTGTGGAAGGAATGGGAAGATAAATATCATGCCTAGAGTTTCTGGTAGGGTATACATGTTGTGGCCTTTCTGGGAGGGTGTTTATATGTTTTCTCAGCAAACATACCGTTTCCAAAATAAATAATGCAGGAAGTGTTAATATTTCATGTTTTTTGAAATAGTATTGGCAGTGAGCTCTATTATTTAGACCAAACAAATAACGAATGGCTCTCTTTTGAAGCATAAAAATACTACGAAATTGCTCGGTGGTACAGCAGCCCCAAAAGGGAAGGCCATAGCGGAGGTGGGATTCAAATAAAGAGAAATAAGTAAGTCTGGCAGAAGGAACGTCTAGTTCTTTTGAAACTGATCGAATGGCGAAGCAGGCGGTAGAAAGTTTTTTAGTTAAGGTGTCAATATGATTAGACCATTTTAGGTTGCTATTTATATTTAAACCCAGGAATTTAACCGACTCTACGTATTCAATATTGCTGTTATGTACCTGAAGTGGTTGTAAAGTTCCCTTATAAGATAACGCCACCGTTTTATCGACGTTAAAACAAAGCATATTGGAATCGGACCAAGCCTTAATTATAACCAAGTCTTTGGAGATACTAGAGTGTAAAGACGTTGTATCAAAATCACTCCATGTTATGCTTGTGTCATCAGCAAAAAGGGAGATTCTTCCATTAATTTTAAGGTTCGTGATATCATTAATGTATAACAAAAAAAGAATAGGTCCCAAGACTGAACCTTGAGGAACTCCACTTGTAATCAACTTACAATCAGAATCGGAACCATTAGCCCTTACAAGTTGTTGCCTTTTTCCAAGATAAGATTTGAACCAATTTAAAGAAGTACCACGAATTCCATAAAAATGTAGTTTGTTTATCAGAATTTCATGACTAACACAATCAAAGGCTTTCGCATAGTCACAAAAAACTGAGGCAGTTGGGTGGTTGTTATTGAGAGATGAGTAGACGCCTCTAAGCAACGTGAACATGGCGTCACTGGTGCACTTGTTGGGTAGAAATCCGAACTGCTCCGGGGATATTATCTGATGTTTCAGGAGAAATGGCATAAGACGGTTCTTCAGTAGCCTTTCGATGATTTTTGATAGCACTGGTAGTAGTGCAATTGGGCGATAATTGCAAGAGTTAGTTTTTTCGCCGCCTTTATGAAGTGGAATAATTATAGCTGTTTTAAGGCAATCAGGGAATACACCTTTTATAAAGGACTCATTTATTAATGTTGTAAGGGCCTCTATGACTGGGAGTGGCAAGTTCAGGAATATTCTAATTGATAGGCCATCAGTGCTACACGAAGATTTACTTTTAATATTATGTATTACCTTCAATAGTTCAGTGTTGCTAACGGGACTTAAGAAAAAGCTATCAGCTAAATTTTTTGAAGGAGGGAGAAACGAAAGAGGGTCCAAACTTGGCGAGATACTAGAGGTGACATTTTTGCTTACATTAATAAAATAATCATTTAGATCATTAGCCCCTGGCAAGTTCTGAGTCACAGGGTTTGATTTGTTTCTGAGGTTATTGATGATGGACCAGGTTTCTTTTGAAACGTTATTAGAGTTTGTTAGACGTTTTCGGTAGTGTAATTTTTTTGCTGACTTAATAAGAGTAGTGTAGATCCTCCTATAATTAGAGATATAGTCGAGAATAAGAAAGGAGTCGGTGAATTTTTTTATATATGAGAGCGAGCGCATATTTTTAGCAGAAATTCGTATTCCTTTCGTGGTCCACGGTTTATGCCGCTTAGGTTTGATATTCTTAAGCGGGAAGGCCTTGTTAAAAGCACTTAAAGTTTTATTTAAAAAAGTTCTGAAGTTTGTGTTGACATTATCAGATTCAGAATAGTATAATGTCTATGATATTAGAATGAATAAAATAAATTTTGTTTCTAAATAATTTTTTAAATATATTTAAAATATTTTATTTTTGTAATAAAAAAATATATGAAAGAATATTTTCGAGTTATAATTCCAGAAAATCCCCTCCCCTCCTTAAAACTCCTTATAAAAGGCTCTGAAATTAAAAGAAAAATTATCAGTTTAAAATGCAGATTGAAACTAAAAAACATTTAAAACGCGTAAATATGAGTATTAAGCTCTTATTAATGTTTTCCAATCTTTTATTTGCGGATGGTATGCTAATGACTTCTAATAGTTCAAACAGTACTTTTCGTGGACAGTGTAATGATAATTATAATTATTTAAGGGATGACTATGATGTCTTGTATAACACAAGTCTATATTTATATAGAGAATGCACTTCCAGTCTTGATGGTTATATTGAATTATATGATAACGAGCAGCAAGTTAATGTTTTGTTAATGGATCAATTTGAAAAATGTGAAAATACCACAACAAATCTAACGCTTTCCTCAAATTATACAAATCAAGTAAAACTGTTAAAAAATAACATTGCTTTGGAATCTAGTATGCTGTTATTCAAGAAAAAAGTTGTAACACTCGAGGAAAAAATCAAATTTGTTATGCGCTGGTAAATGATAATAAAGAAGAAATATCAAATCTGCAAAACAATGTCACAGATTTGATACATGAATTATAAAGTGTGGACAATCACTTAAATCAATGTAAAACCGATTTACAAAAACAAACGCAAGCCTATAACAAAATTTTTGCCAATCTAAATGCTTGCCTTGAAAGAGAAGAGTTTTTGCAAGAACAAAAAGATAAATATGTTTACAACTTCTAGAAAAAATAGGAAAAAAGCAATGAAAAACTAAGAGATGCTGATGCTATAAAAACCCTTTGTTGTATACCTAGCTAAACAAAAATTTCAAACCTAGCGAAATACATAAAAAGAGTTACCATTAAAACAATCAAATTTTTATATAAATGGGGAATACGGTTAGTTAAAATTATTAATAGTTTTCTACCAGCAGTAGTAGCAGCAACTATAAAAAACAAAACACGCAAATATGAGTATTTCAACCTTATTTTTTGTTGACGTACAAGGATTCGAAAGCGGTAATGTACTTCTTCCATTCCATTGTAAGGAGATAGCAATATATTCTCCACACGTTCACGAGTTGGTGCATAAATTTATATCGATGCCAATAAACAACTTGAATGCCTTCAGTACCAGGGTACAACAATCTATTAAATCAACAACAGAACGAGTTCATGGTCTAGATTGGTGTCATTTTGGTGATTTAAACCAAGAAGATATTCCTGCTTTTTTGGAAGACACTATTGGTCGCTATACAAGACAAACTGTAATTATTAAGGGACACCAAACGAGAGAACTTCTAAAAAAATATTTACAAGATGCTGAAATTATCGGCATTGAAAAGGATGATGACGATTCAAATGGTCATGATGAACTTGACTATTGCCCTTCAAATTCTTTTTTAGATTCAATTTTTAAATCGTATCATTGTAATAAACATTATATTAATAATATGTCTTGTGCAGTAAAAAATGTATATAATTTAGCTCATTGGTATCTTTATTGTAGAAAGGTATAAATAAAAAAAAATGTTTTAAATATTTGTTCTTTTAATTTTACCTAATAAAATAATATCTCATGTCCAAGGTGCCCTAGGCTAAGTAAATCTGTTCGTAGCGTGTGTAAAGCACACAAGGCATTTTTGATTTCAAAGAAAATACGTTAATTTATCCTTTAAAAGGATTTTAAAGTTTAAAGAAAAAAAACCTGCAATTATATCTCTCTGGAAGATCGGTTAACATAACCTCACAAAACATAACAAAAATGCGTCTTCAAGGAATAACGGGGCCCCAGACATTTATAGCAGCCCATAAAGTAACATACATTTGGGGCCCCTCAATACACCACTAACCACCTTTCTTTGTTAAGGAAGGGGCCCCATTATATCATACTCAACCCAAAAATTGGGAAACCCAAAGTTCCCCCTCTCGAAATCAATATATTTGGGGCTCACAAGGTAAGATTCAATGAGGTTACCTACCTTTCTTTGTTGATGAATGGGGTCCCATTACGTCAACTTTGTCCAGCGGAGCCCCCACAACAAAATATTGGGCTCCAAAGTTCAGCGGATTCCCCACAACAAAATATTGGGCCCCAAAGTATCTCCTCTGGAAGATCGATTAACATAACCTCACAAAATACCTAGAAACCCGTCAGATATACTACTAACATCCTACATACTAAACTAACCTAGAAAGTAACTGTGAACAATCAATTAGATATAGCAAGGTCAAAAAGTAATCATCTTCTCTCAAAAGTCCTCAATCCAAGTCTAACAAGCATGCTCACTCTATGATACTCCTGAAAGTTGACCTCACACCTAAAAGCCGCAAAGATAGAAGTTTAATTTTTATGGATCTTCTCGATCATGTTTATGTTGACACGGTATTGAGGAAACTAGACCACTGTAGTATATTTCAGAATTAATCTTACCAGGAAAGTATAGAGAGTTTTGGGAATATTCAGTGGAAGTTCAGAAGTATTGAGAGTGATAAGCCCAAGCATTTTTGGAGCCCTCCAAGCTTATATTGGAAATATGCTGAAAGAAGTTCAATTTCTCATGAACCACACTCCAGGTCCTTCACTGATTCAGAGAAATTGAGGTTGACACTGTGTAGCTGTAATTTGAGTCAAACTTCTTTATGCCCCCTACGAAATCAGATAAAGCAGCATTTTCCCATGTTGACTTGTAAGTTATTTGTTTACGACTAGTCCCATAGAGCATCCAAATCATTCTGGAGCAACAAAATATCATCAATATCCTGGATCCTTTTATACACTTTTAAATCGTCCTCAAAAATAATCATCGTAGAAGGTATTATGATCTTTATTGTCAGTCACAAATAATGTAAACACTATAGGCGCAGCAGTTTTATTCTTTAAAAACACAGTATTAGGAAAACTATTATAGATGAAAATTTAAAAATATTTAACACTGAGCTGTAATGAAGGTTCACTTTCCCAAATATACACACTATAACACATAGCTCCTCCCTATGCAATGACCTAAGGTTTGCAAATGATTCATGAGTGGAATCGAGATGACATATACTTCCTGTGCTCTCCCTTTTTCTTACAGATAAGATGTTTCGATGTGGGACTAAACTGTCTCAAACATGAAGAACTTTTAATGATTTTTTAGGAAACGACCAGTTTATACCCACGAGATTATCTGACTCAGTCTTTCTGCAGCCAAGCTCGTACTTAAATCTCTAAAACATTTTGCTCAATCAATATTCACTAAATAATTATTTATCATCATGAAATCAGCATTACTGAAGTCTCAATAGAATTCATTTTATTGTAAATACTTAGATTCGTTTATTTATCTAAAGCAGGATATACATCAATACTTGCTATATTCGAAAATAGTAAAAAGGAAATACACTTCAGGCTGGGATCTGGGTAATCCTCGCAACATTGCACTGCTGTCTGATAGTTGTTTAGAGTTATTAGGCCAGATTGCATTTGGGAGATTAAAAATAAAAACATGGCATGGATGTTTATCATGTACCTATCTTAAAAACTGAAGAACAATAACAATCATACTTATCCTTTCCCGGATTAGGTGGAATGTAATTTAAATATAAAATAACGATTAGAAAAAAATGGTGTAGGATACCCCTGAAAAGCAAGCGATGATCGATCCATTTTCACTTTGCGTCCCCGATACCTATTATGCCTACAAAATAAAAATTAGTATAATTCCGCTTTTTTGAGAATATCTTGTACAAAATTAATCTAAAATAAAGAAAATATTGTTAAGAAATACACAATCAATAATTGTAGCAATAAATATGATCAGTAATTAGTAATTACTAATTAGGTAGGTCATGTTTATATTGATAAAAACAACTTATGAAAAAAATCCCCACATTATTTATATTCGCACGTCAGCTCATTTGATTATCCATAAATCCATCTCATTATCTATCCTTGTCAGACAACGCTCCATTCGGGTGGTAGGACAGATGAACATTAGGACAAATGCGACAATACCTTCTAAACACCATTTGCGATCGCAAAACACTTGTGCTAAGCAGCACATGTTATGGCAAATGCTCTTCCGTTAGTTATAAAATATAAGCACAGATATAAGTATGAAACAAAAGTACTTCATACAGGCTGGTTCTTAATAAATACGCCATCAGAAAATTTTTATTAAATAAAACGAAAAACTTATATTTCGAAAATTATTGGTATTAAAGCAAATGTAGGTAATTGTATAGCTATGCAATTTGCAATTACGTATAGTTGTGATATGGCGCATTTATTACTGAATAACCTATTTTACTTAATTGAATCGACTTTGAATTTGACAAGCAAGTGACACGAGTATAGACTAGGAATACTTCAATGTAATGTAATAGTAATGACAAACCGTTTCTGTGGAAACGCACTTACCGGTGATGTCTGCTGTAGAGTAGTATACCTTGTAATTATTGGATCATGGATTAGATATATTCTTAACGTCATGTTTCTTAAAAGAGGGTAATTTTTTTCTGGAGGAGAGTAAGAATAATCCTAAACGTTATATAATTAAATATTTATTAAACACATTGTCTTTTATTAAAAAAAACGGCTGCATCACTAAAAGATACCAAACCTATTTTGCAATCTTTCGACCTCTCAAAGCTCTATTTTGTTTTACACAGGTTCCTAAACTATGAGGAGCTAGATTTCCATTCTTCCTGAAATTGGCAGGCTTTCTCCCAGACCGAAATCGCCTTTTGCCAGTGAACTTTGTTTTTCTTCGGGCTACACTAGTTGGCTGTACAGAAATTTTCACACCTTTTCTTTTTATATGGACCATTTGTCTTTTCAACAAAGAACAAGGTTTAAATGATGTGTATAGTCCACTTAAAAGAGAAGATGAACTATTCATATTTTTTGTGTAATTTTGAATACAGGCTTTGACTCCGTCTTGAAAATTATCGGGATCGTCTTTAAGGTTTTTTATTGCTTTGTTGTCTAGATCAGCTATAAAAATTTTCCAGTCACTTAATAATTCTGTAGTTACATTGTCAACATTATTATCCTGGCCTAAATTTATTGTACCGCCTGCGCCTGTATCGAAATCAGTACTACTGTTATCATTAACTGTATGATCTGCAATAAAATTTGATGCCTATTAGTTTTGCTTTCATCTGACTGAAAGATATCATCCGGTACATTTTCACGAGCTAAAGGTTGAAGTAAATGTGAAGTTGGCTCACTACCTGTAGCGATTTTATACAAAATGTTTTTTTTGCTGTTCTGACAAAATATTACAAGCACTATTATTGTTGAATTTTTTTATGGCTCCAGCTTAATGCTTGCACATTTCCCCGTTTTGACCTTGTAATAAAATATAGTTCCTTTTTGTCCGAGCTTAAAACAGTATATTGCAAGTGACCTGTTCTAGTGATGTTGATCAGATCAACGTCTTTTTCATCTGGGGCATATCGTTTTACATTTATTTTGTTTAGTACTATATCCAAGAGTCTTTGTTTGTAATACATGCAGAAACCCACCACAATAAAATCGACGAGCTGAACCAGATTATAGTCTTTTGTTCTTTCCAAGGGAATGGCTCTCTGCATCATCGAAGTGCACAATGAGACGGTGTGATGATCATCAATTTGCTGTATTTTAAATACTGTATCTGTATTGGACAAGTTCTTTTCTAGATTTTCCAGTGTATCTTTACCAGATCTGGAACCAAAAGTCTCCTTAAAATGTTTTTGCCATATATTTGAAAAGTCCTTCTTCTTAGGAAAAGCCTGTCTGTCTGCCATTAATTCATGCTATCTATCGCCATACTCCTCCATTTTAGCAAAACAAAAATTGTGATAGGCTGAGGCCACGGAACGACCTCTATTAAAATACTCCAAAACTTCTTGAATGGTAATGTCACTGATAGGTCGTTTACTTAAAGCAGCTGCACTAGTAATCGTATGATTATGATTGCTTTTAATGGTTAATAAACATGGCCAACTTTTTATAAGACTATGCTGCGTCGTATCTGAAGCCCTTGAAAATTGAATGGAATCTCGGTTTATTGCTATAATCGTAAATGTGTTTTCTTTTTCTGACTTGTTTGCCTTGTATTAAAGTGGCATTGATAATAATACCTTTGAATTTTTTTTTTTGCTTTTTCAACAGAGTTTTTCATAGTCCACGTCGTTTTAGACTTCATTTGGTATTCTGACATCCATTGCTGCAAAAAAACAGATTTGACACCGTTTGTTATATTTTATGAAAACATTCTTGGGCACAAAAAAAAAAGCAATTTAAATGCAGTACATTTCTTATAACAGGTATACAGTTTGGTTCAAATTGGGTATAGCTACATGTATGAGTATCTTGGAAACCATAGGATTAATAGGAAAGGAAAACTCTTAGACAATTTAGTAAAAAGTAAATTCGAATCTGCTCTCCAGAAGGGACATTGTAATAGTAAAAGGAGAAACAGGAACTAAAAATCCAGTCAACCTTCTTGTATCAAAATTTATTAAATTTCTACTCGTTTCGATCCTAGGGATCATCATCAGGGTACAACTGATTGGAAGTTGGATAGAAAAGAAAAAAAAATAAGTTAAAAATAAAAGTACTTACAGGAAACAGGACAAAAAACTTTTCTCATTGGATAAAGTTTTATGTACATAAATAAGTTTAACTACAACAAAGGAACGTAAAACAATTATGTGGAAATACATACACTAATTACAACACTGGTTAACAAAATTAAACTTTTTTCTTGCCACACGAACTAATAAGGTACACTATATAAAACTTTTTACGCTCAATTCAAATATGTTTTCAGATTTTTTCCATCACGCATAGTTTTATAGTGACTCTACTTCCCCTGGTAACGCTTTTCCATAGTAGAGATATCCTGATCGAATCTTTCTCCATGCTCGTCACTGACTGCCCCAAGATTTTTCGGAAAAAAATCCAAGTGTGAATGCAAAAAATGGATTTTTAAACTCATGTTACATCCCATTTTTTGATAGCAATTTAAAAGATCATTTACAATTTTCTGATAGTTTTCTGATTTGTAATTTCCCAAAAAATCGGTGCAAATCCTGGTAAACGATAGCCATGCTTTTTTTTCAAATGAATTGAGTTCTGAAATAAATTTGTCATCCTTAAGCATTTCTCTGATTTGGGGTCCTACAAATATACCCTCTTTGATTTTTGCTTCGCTGATTTTAGGAAACTTATTTCTTAGGTACGCGAATCCATTACCCTCTCTATCCATACCTTTAACGAAATTTTTCATTAAGCCAAGCTTAATATGCAAAGGGGTAGTAAAATTTTCCTAGGATCTACAAGGGGAGGATTTACAATGTTCTTATTCCCTGGAATCAAAGATGTTCTTTCTGGTCATACTTTCTTTGTGTAATGGTTTTTCTTGTCTCTGCTGTCCCACTCACAAAGGAAACAACAATACTTTGTGTAACCAAGTTGCATTCCAAGTAGAAGCGCTACAACTTTCAAATCACCACATATGGCCCACTTAAAGTCTTTATAATTAATTTTGTCCAACAGAAGCTTCATGTTGTCATATGATTCCTTCATATTGGTAGCATGAGCCAAAGGAACGGACGGAAACCTGTTTCCATTGTGCAGTAGAACCGCCTTCAAGCTGACTTTGGACGAATCGATGAACAATCGCCACTCATCTGTTTTATATTCATGCTCAAGTTCCCGCATTACAGATATAACATCATGCCAGAACACTATCCCATCTTCAATGGAAAAGAAGTCACTGAATTGCTGGTGACGACTACGATAGAACGAAACTTTAGTTTCCTTCTGAAGGAGATTCCAATTCTTTAACCTAGAACCTAAAAGTTCGGCTTGCTTCTTAGACAAGTTTAAATCTCGTACAAGATCGTTCAGATCCCCTTGACTTAACAAATGTGGCTTATTTGAAAAATGACCTGGGTCAAATAGCGGATCAGATTGCAAATTTGTTTCTGCCCTGTTTACTTCTAAAACATCTTCCGACTCATCATCACTCAGGATCATATGTTCCGGAGGCTGTGGTACAGGTAGCTGATCACTGTGAGGTACTGGTCTTATTGCCGATGGTAAGTTTGGATACTTGACAGTATGTTTGGATTTTGATGTTATTCCAGTTATATTTGTTAAACAGAAATAATAATCCGAGCTATGATCTTTAGGTTCTCGCCAAACCATAGGAATAGCAAATGCCATATGACGAGTTCCTTTTGCCCAGGCTGTGAGAGTTTTAACACAAGTAACACAACAAATATGGGGGGCCCAAGGTTTATCTTGATCTCCTATTTTACAGCCAAAGTACTGTTCGTAGCATTTTTTAATCAGAGGTGTAAATGAACGTTTTTGGAATTTAAACGTTAACTCACCGCAGATATAGCAGAAACTGTTTGGGTGATTTACACAATTTCTAGGCATTTTGTGAAAACACGTTATTTTGGTATACACCAAAAATAAAACACAACTGAATAGTTCTAAATTCCGGATTGCACACGAGACACGATAAACGCGCTTGGTAAAGTCTAACAAACGACTAAGGCAGGGCGCACACTGAATCGGAACAGCCCAGAGCAGCCCGGCCGGCATATCGGTAGCTACCGCACATTCATTCGGCGTTCTAGACCCGCATATACGTGTTCGACCATCAACGTGCAGGAGTAAAATTATTAGTAGCAAAAGGCGAAATATTGAAAAACAAAAATAAGTAAAAATGAGTAGCTCATCTGATTCAGAGGAGGAAATTATTATATTGGCTGGAGTGTGTGCTGAGGCAGAAGAAGAAGAAAGATCTAAAAGGAGATACTGGGTCCACAAGATAAATTTAAAGAGAGAAAAAAACGGCGAGTTTCATCATTTATTTCCCGATCTGTTGGCTGATGATAAAAAATTTTTCAAGTACTTCAGGATGTCGTGTCCGAAGTTCTATGAACTTTTGGAATTGCTACCATTAAGAAAACAAAATACTAACTGGCTAAAGGCTATTTCACCTGAAGAACGCTTAGCAGTTACTGTGAAGTAAGTTTAGCATGAATATTTTGATGCTTACACCGATTTCGGGAGGTCAACCGGTTTTGAACATTGACAATGTATATTTTGGATATTTGCATTGTTGACAGATTCTAAAAATATTCATAAATTCCAGATATTTGATTTTTAAATCCATTAGAATAGGTAATAATCGGTTGACCGCTCCTAATCATTTATATCAATAATAGAGCTGAAATAAATAATTTTTAAGAAGATTTAAATCATAAATTACTTAAATATCGCAAAAATATTTAAATGATAAATCTTTTTAGTAAGAAAATGATTTAAATTAGAAATATTTTAATATATACAGGGTGTTAATTAAGTACGTAGGCAAACTTCAAGGGCTGATTGCTAAGATTATTTTAAGAAAAAAATTTCATATAAACATGTGGTCTAAAATGCTTCGTTCTCGAGTTACAGGGTGTTGAACTTTTTTAAAAAGATAAGGATTTTTATTAATATTTGTAAAACCCCTTAACGGATTTTATTGAAACTTGATAGGTAAAGTACATGTTTGAGATGCAACTTTCCCAAAGTGGAAAAGTTTCGACGCAGCCATAGGCGTGCGCATGGGCAGGCATTCCATTTGTTATTTTAATAAATTTATGGTGTGCCACTGTCTATCTTCAAAAATGGTTGTGTTTTTGTAATGGGCTATTCAAACTACTTATAAGTTGTCTTTTGTGTATTTTTGATTTAATGGACCGTTCTCGAGAAAATCAAAATTTCTGAGTACGTTATCCTATTAAACTATTTAAAAAATAAGGTATTTTAGTAATATTTGCAAGACTCCTTAAGATATTTTATTGAAAATAGGTGAGCTAAATAAATGTTTAAAGTGCTATTTTTCTGACTAAATAAAGACGCATGGACCACTGGCGTGCGCATGGGCAATCATTCCAATTTTTGTTTTAGTAAGTTTGCTGTACGCCACTGTCTATTTTTGAAACTGATTGTATTTTCGCAATTATTAATCGGAAACACTTAAAAATCGTCTTTTGTGTTTTTTTGATATAATTTACCGTTTTCGAGAAAAGCAAAAAAAATTGATTGCGTTATCCCATTAGACTTTTTCAAAAAAGTAAGATATTTTATTAATATTGCAGAAATTTTATTGAATCTTGGTGTGCATTACTACTAATGTGTTACGACTAAAATGAAACAACGCTTTCTTTCTATGGGCGTTTATTTGGAGACTGACTACAATTTCTTAAGTGATTTTGCAAATATTAATGAAATATCTTATTTTTTAGAAAAAATCTAATAGGATAACGTAATCAATTTGTTTCGCTTTTCTCGAAAACCGTATATTATATCAAAAAAACGCAAAAGAAGAAATTTAAGTACCTTCGATTAATAATTGCGAAAATACAATCAGTTTTAAAAATAGGCAGTGGCGTACAGCGAACTTACTAAAACAATAAATGGAACGATTACCCATGCGCACGCCAGTGCTTGAATCGTTTTTTTTTTTTAGTCAGAAGAGTAGCACTTTAAACCCTTATTTTGCTCACCCAATTTCAATAAAATATCCTAAGGAGACTTGCAGATATTATTAAAATACCTTATTTTTTTAATAGTTTAATGGGAAAACGTACTCAGAATTTTTTGATTTTCTCGAAAACGGTCTATTATATCAAAAATACACAAAAGACAACTCATAAGTAGTTTGAGTTGCTCATTAGAAAAACGCCACTATTTTTGAAGATAGACAGTGGCGTACCATAAATGTATTAAAATAAAAAATGGAATGCCCGCCCGTGCGCACGTCTATGGCTGGGTCGAAACATTTTTACCTTGAGAAAGTTGCATCTCAAACATGTACTTTATCTACCAAGTTTCAATAACATCCGCTAAGAGGTCTTACAAATAATAATAAAAAACCTTTTTTTTTTTAAATTCAACACCCTGTATCTCGAGAACGAAGCATTTTAGACCACATGTTTATATGAACATTTTTTCTTAAAATGATCTCAGCAATCAGCCCTTAAAGTTTGGCTACGTACTTAATTAACACCCTGTATATATTAAATTCAGATAAATTTTCAAATAAATTTTCTGATATAAACCTTTTCATGAATAATTTTTAATAATTTCTAAAATATATTTAAACTTAAGTTATACAAATACAAATAAGCACAATAATTGTTATTAACTTTAAAATCTATGTAAACTTTTTTTATTAAAAAAACAGCCAATTTTAACAACTTGAAACACATAGGTTAAAGAAAATAATGAAAATATACACAAACAAGTAGTTTTTATTAGAAATAAATGAAATCCATCTTTACAAAATTATGAAGGCGGGTAAGAACCATAATTACGAATAATATTAGGTTCTTGTGTCTGGATGAGTTTGTTTGGTTCGGTTACTCTATCCTCTGAAGATTGCCAGTTCGGTGTAGCTTGAGCTTGCATATTGGACTGAAAATTCGTAGTACTGCTAGAGTGCCATGTTGATGATGATGCATGATGTTGGGAAGGCTCATTAGTTTGCCATTGTTGCGAGTTGTCATTCATCGTTAAATTTTTGTATTCATATTCTGACACTAAGTTGTATATTTTTGATTTTACTTCAATTTGTAGATAGGGAGAAAATGTCCGTACTGTTTCTTCAATACTTGCAAAGAACTTCTTTAAATGATCAGCTTTCTTTTCATCAAGTCTTAATTTTTTCTCGCCCAAATACTGTTGGAGCACCTGTGATACAGCTGGTGTTGCATGTTTTTGATAATTCCGTGCTAAAGAAGGCGTAGATATTGATGGTGGTTCTGCAGTAACTGACGGGGATAAAGCAGATTGCGGGGAAGAGACGCTACTGGAGAGATCATTAGGTTCAGTATTAGAAAGTTGTGTATTTTCAGTGTCGGTATCTATGTCGATGTCGTCAATAAAACCCTGTGATTGTTCTGGTAGGTTGGATTTTTGATTCCGCTCTGCGAAAATATTGACCATAAAAGACATAATATCCTCAAATTTCCATTTTTTTATTGGAATATTTGGTTGGCCACTCTTTGTTTGTCTTTTTTTTAGCGCTTTCCGATATGCGTCTCTTAACAGGCTCCATTTTTTTTTTACAATCTGTAACTAAAATAGAAAGGTTTAATTTTTCGTATGTACAAGGTGGTCCACTTAAGATGCTCCTATACTTTACCTCAATAACTAAGACACTGAGAAAAAAATGTTAAATACAAAAAGTATTTGACCATAAGTATATTTTTTATTTATAATATTTTTATGTATACAGGGCTTTCCATTGTGCCAGGACTGTAACCAACTTTTTTCTTTTTAATGAAATGGTATGAATATTTTTAGAAATTCTAATTCTACGCTTGATTTTGAGTATTTTTTGTCATTACATAGCGTACGAAATTTTGAGTAGTTTCGTGGGTACCCGTCTTGAAGATACAACAACCGATACTCCCGCAGGGCTAATGCTGGACTCTTATTATTTCTTATGTAACATAAACCACTCAAAATTTCGTATGCTATGTAATGAAAAAAATACTCATAATCAAGCGTAGAATTAGAATTTCTAAAAATATTCATACCATTTCATTAAAAAGAAAAAAGTTGGTTACTGTCCTGGCACAATAGAACACCCTGTATACATAAAAATATTATAAATAAAAAATATACTTAGGGTCAAATAATTTTTGTATTTAACTTTTCTTTTTCAGTGTCTTAGTTATTGAGATAAAGTATAGGAGCATCTTAAGTGGACCCCTGTACTTGTCCTCAGAATCATGCTCATCCATTAAAAAAATAGTCTATTTTCTAAACTAAAGTCATATAAATTAGGTACATTCTTGTTTTTTTTTCAGATTTTTGGGTCACGGGGATTGTTTTTCATCGTTATCATTCAGCTACAGATTAGGCGAAAGTACAGTAAGAAAAATTGTTTACGAGACTTGTGAACTAATCTGGACGGTTTTGGGCCCTTTAGTAATACCCAAGCCAACGTTGGAACAATGGAAGAAAATCGAAATGGCTTTCCGGACAAAGTGGAACTATCCAAACTGTATTGGCGCCATAGACGGAAAACATGTCGTATTCGAAAAACCACCTAACTCTGGATCTCTTTACTACAACTATAAAAAAGAGTTTAGTATAGTTTTAATGGCTTTGGTAGATGCCGATTGTAGATTTATAACAGTCGATGTTGGAGCTTACGGTCGCAATAGTGATGGAGGCATATTTCGTTCCTCTCAACTAGGAAAGCAACTTCAAGCAGGAACGCTAAATATTCCTGAAAACAAGCCATTACCCCAAACAGATAAAATTTTGCCCCATGTAATTTTAGGAGATGAGGCATTTCCTCTATTACCAAATGTTATGAGACCATATCCTGGTGCTCAGGCAGCTAATAATCAAGCAAATAAAGTGTACAACTATCGTCATAGCAGAGCCAGACGTGTAAGTGAGAATGCTTTCGGGATAATGGCTAAAAAGTTTCGAATTTTCTTTAAAAAATTCAATATTTCCCCAGATCATCTTGATACAATTACACAGGCATGTACTGCTTTACATAATTTTTTAAGAAACGATGCCTGTATTTGGCAGCCTGGGGAACTGGAGAAGGAAGAAACACCCAAAGGCTTAGTTGATTTACAGAATATTGGTGGTAATTTTCAGCGGGATGCTTTTGCTATTAGAGAGCAATTTAAAAATTACTTCTCCCATGAAGGAAGTGTACCATGGCAGCTAGAGAAAGTAAATGCAGCAAGCTTAAACTGAATCAATTACTAGAAATTTAGAAGTCAAGTTTCGTCCAAATTGAACGGTTCCTTTCAATCGTTTGGCCGCTAAGGGACGTTTTTCAAATTTGGCCGATTTATTAAAAATGCCCTATAAGTTTCATATTACAAAAGATAAAGGGTTTTATTGAAAACAAACTATGTGGCCTTTTTTGCGAAGTTTTATACAGAGCCCTAAGTGTTTCTATACAACATTCAAATGTTATTTTTGTCTTATGGAACACCCTGTATATTTTTGCATTTTAAAAAGGTAATAAAATATTCTTTATTTTGATGTGTTACATGTTGTATTTCCTTAAAATATGTACATATATTAAAAATATTTTTATTTTAAAATAAAGTGTTACACAAAGTGCCACAGAATTGGTTTCACTAAAACTATTTATCTTTTTTAATATAAAATTATCAGGCATTTTTAAGAAATTGACCAACATTGAAGATTTTTTTTCGCGCCACTGATTTTCTCATCAAATTTGAGCCTCAGACACCGTGGTTCATTTTCATAAGAAAGCGTTTAATTTGGACCACCCTGTATTATGTTCTAATAAAATATTTAAATAATTATCTGCCTATTCTTTTAAGTAAAAATATTTCTTTAATATGAATTTATGCATACACTGGCTTGGTTTGTTTCATATAAATGTAAAAATATGAATAAAAATAAAGTAAAAGCTCATTATTTCTTAAGTTACTAGGCTAAATTATTTCCTAGAACACCAGTAGCAGTACGTAATTTAATTTTAGACTTTTTAAATAGGATTCTACAAAAAATTCTGTTTTTTTTTTAATTTGTGAAGTAAATAAAAGCACTACAAATTTGTATTCATCATCTGGCCGCTCTTTTTGAATTTATAAATAAATTACTTACCAGAATTTCCAGTTCTTTTTGATACTTCGTCCCAAGCATTTTCCTTACGAACATTGTCGTGATAAAATTTATCCTTCGGGTCATACAAACATGTATAAGCCCGAACGCTTTCAATTAAAATTTCGTCAGACATAGCTCACCTCTCACCTCCGATTCTTTTTCTATACTAAAAATAGTCCCAAACCGTCGGCACGACCGGCAATTTTTGCTCCTCCAAGAATACGATGCCGAGCTGGCCGGTGCGCGCGATGGCTGTCCGCGCGGTTCCGATTCAATGGGCGCTGCCTCGTTTAATAACGTATAATGCAACTTGTGCCGGCCGTGCTGAGTGCCGGGCTGTTCCGATTCAGTGTGCGCCCTGCTTAAGCCGTTGGACTGATTGACCGTCATAGGTGTATAAAATGGCTACGTGTCGTCGGCAGCAGCGGCGGCATAGACTATATTATATTACCTGTATAATAAAATGTTCTCTTATCTGAACTTTATTATGCTAAATATATAATAAAAACAGGTAGTGTACTGCAAAATTAAGTATTTGTGCACTATATTGAGCTGCTACCTGTATTATAATTTAATATACTACCTGTATTATATTTTATACTGGAACATAAAAACTGTGGGTGATAGAAAAATTCTAAAAATATATTTGGTTTCAGCGCACAAAAAAACACCAAAAACAGGTAATTTTTTTTCTGTGGCAAATTTCTTGTTAACCAGTGTTATTATTCATTTACACAAACACATGTTAAAATCGACCGTCGTCCGAGGAAACGAAATTTGCTACCAATCTAAAAAGGACGAAAGGTTCAAAAAATGTATGAAAAAGTAGTTAATTTAATATTTTTATGTTAGCCAAATTGGGTCAAAGTCAAGGACGGGAAGGTGGAACAAAACGCCGTTTTCCAAAAAAGTATCTTTGCATAAATTCCAAAAAAGAACTAATTTGACCTGGATACTGCAAGTTTAATACAAAGTATAGAAAAAATGCAGATATGAAAACGCTATATAAGTCTGAGAAGAGAAAGGTTGACATTTTTTGTACAATAGAGTACATATTACTTTTGACAGTGTGTGCAAAGAAGTATGAAACACAAATAAACTGCAGGTCAGATATACAGGGTGTCCAAAAAATACAAAACACTATATTTCAAAAAATAAAAAATTTTAAGGTGAAAAAATTAATAAATAAAATTTAAATTATGTTTTTTTAATATTGTTCCTAGTTGAGAAGATATGCGCATCTTCAAAAATAAAAAAAAAAAATTTATTTGGAGGGTTGACTTTAAATATCTTCTTAACTATAATCATTATGAAAAAGCTTTATTTAACTTTTTGTGGCCTTTACAAAAAGTGTATTTTTTGAAATAACTAATTTTCTAAATCCACTTTTTAGTATTTTTTTGAACACCCTGTTTATCTCAACCAAAATTTTAATGTCAAAACTATTTTTTGTTCAAACACCAACTTTTATCAAGAGCAATTTTTTTGAGAAATGAATACTAGACAAGTTTTTCATTTGTTCTGTACTCTTCTGGACACATTGCATGTTAAAATGCATTTATTTTTTTTGTTATTGTATGGAATATTGGATAACTCACGTTTGGTAATTTAAAATAAAACTAAATGGCTTGACAAGCAAATGAAGCTAATTGGTTTGCAAGTTGCAGTTTCGTTTCTTAGTGGAAGATTCGATTTTGCTTGTCACTTTGTTTTGTAAAGCGGATGTCACGTGATAAACATTTCTACAAAAGTAACAAAAAAAGGGCACTTTTTCACAGTATATTAGGTCAAAAAAAAAGAAGTCAGAGATATATATATATATATATATATATATATATATATATATATATATATATATATATATATATATATATATATATATATATATATATATATATATATATATATATATATATATATATATATATATTTATATATACTTAGGGTCCTGGTAAAAGTAAGATGTGTTCATGTTCTTATTCACATATTTATTAACGTTTCGGTCTATTTTGACCTTCTTCAGAATACATTGAAGTTAGAAACTAAAAAAAATTTTAACTGTTAAATCATGTTCTGTATTGTACAATTTTTTACTTTCACTTACCTAGGTACAATCAATCTAGCAAAATGCATTGCTTCAGTCATAAACTATAATTTCCTGGAAAATTTATCATAAAACACAAATTAGTTTTAGTCATTATACGTAAGTACAGGGTGTCCAATTTTGGTTGTAAATGCAAGGTATCTCCAGTATTTGCAAATATTTAGGGTTGAGATTTTCGCGACACCGTGCCACTTATTTGCAAACTCAAGCTGTCGTAATCAGATTTTCCATAGCCCGCCTCGTTTCGGAGATACAGGCCCAAATTGAAAAAATTGCATTTTGGGACACCCCTCGTATCTCGGTTATCTTTTAACGTATCGAAAAGCTAAAAACTGGCTTTTATAGAGTTTTTTACGTAGAATCCGGTGGCGTAGACAGATTTTTTACTCGAGGCCGTCGTTTTTGATACATGACCCAAAGTTACGTTTTTTAAATGGGACACCCTCTATATTTTTACGTAGTCCTATTCGTCTTATTATGAGCTTTTCAAAAATATATAGTTATCTATACTTATTTTAAAAATAAGGCTACAGTTTAAGTTTTTAAGAATATATTAAGTATATCTATTTTTCGTAATTAGCCATGTTCAAAAGAACTGCTCGAACTGATTTCCATTTTCTCTTAGACATCTCTCATACACTCTTGCAATTTTACCCAGTGCATTTGAAATGACTACATTGCGTGCTTGTATTTGCAAAAATGTCTGCTCAGTGGTGTTACGCAGGTCTTGAACTGTGTTATGTCGGGTACGAAAAATTAAATTTTTTAGGTGACCCTATAAAAAGAAGTCCAATATGGACAGGTCAGGCGACCTAGGAGGCCATCGGACAGGTCCGTGCGTTCCAATCCAGCCTTCGGGGAAGTTCTCTTCTAAATACCGCCTCACAATTTGGGAGTTATGTGCTGGAGCTCCGTCTTATTGGAAATTTATTTGATTCACATGTGCTAAAGGGATATCTTCTATGATTTCTGGCAATATATTTTGCAATATTTCAAGGTAACGATTAGCAGTGAGACCTCCTTCAAAAATAAGAAATTTTATTTTGGTTCCTAGTACGAAACAAGCGACATTAAAGCCAAATCTTCCTTGTTGCTAGCGTGGAAATATCAAATGTTGATTTTCAGGTGACCAGTGTCTCGTATTGTGCCTATTAAATATTCCAGCACTACTTATATTCCAAAATTTTGGTTAGTATTAATTTTTTGTAACTACCACTGGCAAAAATCAGTACGTCGTTCTGCATCTCCAGGATGTAGATTTTGCACAACTCTGACTTTATAAGGTTTATACTTATGTTTCTTTAAAATCGTTTGAACCCGAGACTTGATTACACCCACTTCATTCTCTCTTTTTCTATTTTTCTACAGGACGTTACAGGTGTTACATTTACACTTGCTAAGACGTTAATTTCATCAGCCTCACGATTCTCTTTGTTATATTTCTTTGATCTGGGCTTTTTGAAAGAGCCAAAATTTATTAAATTCGATTTCAGCCTATAGAATATTAATTTATTTGGCTGCCTCCTTTCCGGATATCTATATAATAAAAGTTTAAGTTTTAAAAAAGATTGCAATAATAATTGTGAAAATAAAACATTACCTAATGAAATAAAACTCAGAAGCAGCGTTTATATTTTCATGACTCTCCAGGAAACAGGTCAGCATATCATATTGCTCAAAGTTTTCAAATAATTGATTTGCAGCCATTTGTTAAAAAGTAATAATCAGAGCGACTAATTTAACACGTCTATTAGTATTAACATCAAAACTTCATTTACTTTATGACAAAGCCATTTTTGACAATCAGTCTATGGCTTATTATGAAAACGATACGTTAAAAGATAACCGAGATACGACGGGTGTCCCAAAATGCAACTTTTTGAATTTGGCCCTGTATCTCCGAAACGAGGCGGGCTATGGAAAATCTGATTACGGCAGCTTGAGTTTGACAAAAAAGTGGCACGATGTCGCGAAAACCTCAACCCTAAATATTTGCAAACGGAGATACCTTGCATTTACAACCAAAATTGGACACCCTGTACATTTAACACGACGTTTAGTATGACAATCCACAATAGTAAAATAAAAACAGTAAACATATATGGGACAGAGAAATTTTCAGACTGAATGTCGATGTGAGATTATTATTGTTATTGCTATGGGTGATTTCTTCTGTAAATTTTTTCTAAGATTTAATTAGATTATAAGGTATCTGCTACACAAAACTGGAATTCCTTTTAAATATTATTATTTTAGGATGTAATATATTTTACTAAAATGTTTTATTTCGGTTTTTGAGTTTATAGCGTTCGGGTTATTTTTAATTTCAATCATTTCTAAAAACTCTCGCTTTTTTGTATGATTTTTCTGTTCTTAATATCTTAATGTTTTCATAGTAAAAAGTATGATTTTTTCTCGACAGCGGTCTTATTTTTTTGTCGTATTTGTGGCTCTTAATTCTATTTTTCAAATATTGACCGGTTTGACCGATGTACACGCCATTGCAATCTTGACATGGGATTTCGTAAACTACGTGAGATTTTTTATTTTTGGGAATTTTTGATTTTAGTTGACTGAAATTATTTTTTAATAGTTGAAATCCTTTATGTGCGATTGTAATGTTATGAGGCTTGAATATATTTTTTAACTTTTCTGATAGACCCTTAACATATGGTAATGATACTTATTTTTTTGTTTTTGGTGTTTCGAAGGATTTGTTTTTCTGTAGTTGATTGTAAAAAACATGAATACGTTTTTTGAACATGCTGTTAATTAGACGATCAGGATAGTTGTTTAATTTGAGTGCATCTTTTGCATTTTTTATAGCATTTTGTCTAAATTCTGTGTCAGATAATTTAATTACGCGATCAGCAAGTCCTATGATAACTGACTTTTTTTGTGAAAGTGGATGTTGGGAGTTAAAATTTAGGTATCTAGAGGACCATGTTTCTTTAGTATACCATTCTGTTTGTATAAAATTGGTTTTTCGGTGCAACGTTAAGTCTAAAAAATTTATTTTGTTATCTTTTTCTATTTCGATCATGAATTTAAGTTTTTTATGGTAACTATTAAATTGTTCTAGTATATTTAGATGGTTGTTTTTTGGTATTGCTAATATACAATTATCCACGTATCTGTAGAAGAATGGTATTTGGCAACTTACGTTGCTTAATACAGATTCTTCGAGGTCTTCCATAACTAGCTGAGCAACTACGCTGCGATGCACCCATTGCACATCCAACTATTTGTTTATAAAAAGTCTCATTATACAAAAAACATGTTAAATTTAAAGTCAGTTCTACAGCTTCTAAGAAATTATTCAAAGGTATATCAGTATATGTTTTAAGTTTATTCCACTTTTTTGTAATAATTTCCTTTGCCAGTTGTACAGGTATGTTTGTGTATAAGGATAGTACATCTAGAGATATTAGTATATAATTATCTGGCAAAACAACATTTTTTATTTTGTTTTTAAAATCTATAGAATCTTTGATATAGTAATTATTTTGATTTATAATTTTTTGAATTATGTTTTTAAGAAATTTTCAAAGGTTTTCTAAAGGTGATTGTATACATCACACGATGGGCCTAAGAGGAATATCTTGTTTATGGAGTTTTGGTAAACCATAAATTCTTGGGAGTTGTGCGTTTTGAATTTTAAGTTGTTTTGCTGTTTGTGAAGAAATATACATTTTGTTTTCCCAGCGTGATATTAATTCGTTGTTCTTTTTTTGATAGATGTTTGTAGGGTCGTTTTTTATAAGTGTTGTTCGCTTGCAGTAAAAGTTTGATTTTTTTTTGTCGTATTAATCTTCTAGCATTATTACGGTTTTGTTTGTCTTATCTGATATTAAGACTTTTAATTGTTTGTTTTTCTTTAGGTATGTTTTTGTTTTTTCCATTTTATTTAAGAATGTTTTGTGTTGTTTATTAGAAGTGTATTTTGACTCATTGAAATTATTTTTATGGTTTGTTATGATATTACAACATTGTGACCCCAGGTCATCTTTAGTTTCGGTGTTAAGGTTTGTTATAGCTACTTCAACGTTAGTAATTATTTCAGAAATGGATAGTTCATTTGATGTATTTAATGGAGGTGCGAAATTTGGCCCTAGGCTAAGAACCTCGTTTACATAATCTGGAATATCGATATTTGTAAGGTTTTTAATCCAGCTTGTGTAAGTATTTTTTTGGCATTGGCTTTATTATTAAGTTTATTAATTTTATTTATATTTTTTTGTTTTATTTTTTGAAAAATAGATTCAGTAAGTTTTTCTTCCTTTTGCATAAAATTATTAATAACATTTGGTGGTAAACGTGTTTTCAGATAATTAGCTATTCTAGAGGTTTCACTTTGTAAATATTTTAAATTTTTTGTGGTGTGTAATTAGCAAGTTTAGAATTTTTTTTAAAATGCATTCCCTAAATATATATATATATATATATATATATATATATATATATATATATATATATATATATATATATATATATATATATATATATATATATATATATATATATATATATATATATATATATATATATATATATATATATATATATATATACATAAATATATATATATATACATAAATATATATATACATAAATATATATATACATATATATAAGTAAATATATATATATATATATATATATATATATATATATATATATATACATATATCTATATACATATATATATATATATATATATATATTTTTGTAAGAAATCTCTCGGGTATTTGGTTCTATGTAATATAGAGAAACACTATACTAGTTTCATAATTGTTTTAATTACTGACGTTTCGGCCACTTTGGTCTTTTTCAAAGCATCTTGTAAACTAAAAGTAGGAAAAAAATTTTTTTTCTTATACATCTGTCAATTAATGTTTAAAAAATAAAATGGCTTATCTAAAACAGAAACATGGAAATTTTACAACACAAAAGACATACTGTAATTTGGACAACACAAATTGTTAAAACTTAAAACTTAGCATCATGTTTATTTACATTTTAAATGAGGATTCGTAACCTCACTTCCTAAAGATGATATTTTTAAAATTTATGGAGAAAGATAATTTATTCATTTATTAATAGTTCAATATAAAATCTTATCAGACCAGAAGTGGTCCAGTGGTCGAGGGCTCCATCACGCAGTCACACGCACCCGGGTTCAAATCCCAGGAGAGTACCTTATTTTTTATTTATTCATTAACATTTTTACTACGAAACAATCTATTAATTTTATTTTTAAGTTAATTGTTTTATAGTCTATTTTATAATAACATATACAACAATTTTATACAGCACATTTTTTTTTTTTTTGGGACTAAAGAATATTGGTATATATTTTACTGAGTTTTTGGATGTCCGTCTTGTCGTTAATTGAATTTGGTTCTTTCTTGATATATATCATTTCTAAAATTTCTCTTTTCTGTTTGTGAGGTTCGGTTTTTAGGATTTTGGTGTTTGGGTAAACAAAATTATGTTTGAATTGATTTATATGTTTAGTTAGGGCGGTCTGATTGGTTTTATCATACTTATGTCCATTTAACCTATTTCCCAAATATTGACTCGTTTGTCCAATGTAGACTCCATTACATTCCGTACATGGTATTTGATAAATGCAATGCGCTGTTTTATTTTTGGGTGTTTCAGATTTTAATTTGCTATATTTTTTTTGTATTAAGTTGTGGGCTTTATGACATACTCTGATTTTATGTTTATTAAAATATTTTTTCATATTTTCTGATAGGTTTTGGATGTAAGGGAGGGACATATAAGTGGGTTTTTCTTTGTTTTGTTTTATGTTAATTTCCGGTTTTTCACTACAGATGTTAAGACGGGTTGAAAAAATTTTTTTTATTAATTTAGATGGGTAACTATTTTGTTCTAGAATGGTTTTTGCTTTTTTTATTGCTTTTTGTCGGAAATGTTCATCAGACAGTTTAATTGCCCTGTCTGCCAAACCTATTATGACCGATTTTTTTTGGGATAAGGGGTGATTAGAGAAGTAGTTCATATACCTTCCCGACCATGTATTTTTTGTATACCATTCGGTTTTTAAAGTTTGTTGTTGGTGGTATATTGTCATGTCAAGGAAATTAATTGCACCACTCTCCTCAACCTCGATTGTAAATTTTAGTTTTTCATGGTAACTATGGAATCTCTCAAGAATTAACGATTCATGGTCTTTAGGTATGGTAGTGAGGCAATCGTCTACGTATCTGTAAAAAAATGGAATTTCGAAGCCAATATTTGGTAGGATGGTGTTTTCTAAGTCTTCCAAAACTAATTGAGCAATGACACTCGAAATTGATGAACCCATAGCACAGTGGCGGCTCGTGAGTATATTGAAGGGTGAGGCTACATGAGGTTAATTTTGTTTAAATGTGAATAAATTTCCACGTCACCCATGAGGTATTATTCTGCGACGCGTTGACCTTTTTTTTTAATGGAGGTCATCGCCAATAGCCCTACTAAACCATTAAAAACTAATAAAGTGGCAAAAAATATACGACTTTGGGTAATCAGTTTTGTTCCCTGTTGTAAATCTAGATTTAATCTGTGGGCGCAACAATGAGTAAACATATCTAAAGGAGCAATAGATCTAACTTTTGTTTGAAGCCCATTTATTTCACCTGCCATAACACGAGCCCCATCGTAACACTGCGCGACCAATTTATTTTTAAAGTCATAAGGCTCTAAGCTGTTTTGTATTAAATGAAAAAGGCTCTCTGCTGTTCTATTATCGTTAACGTCAAAAAATCCTAAAAATTTTTCTTTTAAAGATCCGTTGGTCACATACCTAACTGTTATCGAACACTGTGATTTTTCTGTTATATCAGTACTATCATCCGCAATTACGCCAAAAAAACAGCAATCGGTGTCATTGATTTCTTTTTTTATATATTCTTGAATATAGTCATGTATGCAACCAATTAGTTCATTTTGTATAGTCTTAGATTGTCCCGTAAAAATATTACTAAATTTAGCACAATGTTCAGTAAGTTCGGCATTTCTTTTTATTAAGCATGCAAATATTTCCTTAAAATTGCCACGGTTAAAAGAATCTGTTGTTTCATTATGACCTCGAAATGCCAAGTCCTGTTTACCCAAAGTAATAGTAATAATAGTAACATCAATTAAATAATTTAATAATAAACAGTTTTTTCGAACATTTTCATTATAAACAATTTTATTAAGACTTGCTCTTGTAAGTGCTACCGAATTTTTAATATGCTCTCTTGAACTTTCATGCGATTTTACTGCTCGTGGAAAATTTTTTAAATCCGAATATCCGCCCCCTGAACTCCAATTATTTTTGAGGCAACCTAATAAAATACAAGGCCAACAATATAAGCTTTCTTTATAAATACTTCCGCATAGCCACCTATAAGTTTCGTACCAAGATATTTGAAAAGTTCTTGAATATTTTTTACCTTGCCTCTTATCGTTAAATATTGCTAAAATTTTCGGCGTCGGACGGCTACCTAATATCTGTTTCTTTTCAGTTTCGCTTCTTCTTAAAGAAGGCGTTTCAATTAATGAAGCAATAATGTCGTGAATAGGATTCATTTCAAAAGCAAATACAAAAAATGGAACGGTCCAACTTACCAAATCAAAACAAAACAAAAACTTACTCACGCGTATTTATTCACCTTAAAAGACAGAACGCCCTCAATCAGCGATTATCGCAATCTATTTCCTATTTCTTTCTCAGCCGCACGCACCACGTAAAAAGAAGCCGTTGGAATATTTCGCTAGTCATGTGATTTAAATAACCAATAAAAGCATATCCAAGCTACAGATTTATCGCCTCAAGAATGCAATAGAAAACGCGTGCATCGGCAATCGCCATCCCGCTCTGTCGTAATCAGGTGACTCGCCGGCATCGGCACCGGCCGTTGATAAATAGGTCAGAAGTCGAAACTTTCCAAGCTAAAATTATTTCGCCTCATTCGAGAGCACTTTCTTTAGGAATGGGTTTGCACGGATTGCACGGTCGGTTGTTTGATGTGGTCAGAATTTATTTTCTAAAATATTTATTATGGGATTATATTTTGTTTTTTTTTTTAATGTTATTATGTTGTAAAACTGTTAAAAAGTATATTTCTAATTGGTAATAGATAAAAAGTTATATAAAAAAATTCTCTTTTCCTTTATTTTGGGGGTGAGGCGCGGCCTCAGAGGCCTACCCTGACGAGCCGCCACTGCCATAGCACAGCCATTTATTTATTTGTAAAAATTATTGTTAAAACTAAAATATGTGGAATTTAAAACTAGAGTTACACCTTCTATAAAATCATTTAGGGGGATATCTGTATAGTTTTTTATTTCATTCCATTTTTTTTTCGATTATATTTATGGCCAAGTCTGTTGGAATGTTTGTGTACATTGAAACTACATCCAATGATACGATAATGTAGTTTGGTGGAATTATTAAATTTTTAATTTTATTTTTAAAATCCCAAGAGTCCTTTAGATAAGATTTGTTTTTATTTGCGACATTATTTAATATATTTTTAAGGAATTTGGATAGATTAGTCAGAGGTGACTGCACACATGACACTATTGGTCTCATAGGAATGCCTGACTTATGAAGTTTGGGGAGGCCATAAATTTTTGGTGAGAGAGAATTATTTATAATAAGGTTTTTTGCTATTTTTGGGGAAATATAATTTTTTGTTTCCTATTTTTTTATAAGGCTGTTATTATTTTTTCGGATTGTGTTTGTGGGATCCATTTTTATTTTTTTATAAGTGCTTTCATCATTTAACAGTTCAAGCATTTTAGTATCGTAGGTGTCAGAGTTCATAACTACAGTATTGTTTGACTTGTCGGGTTGCAGGATTTTTAAATTTGGATGATCTTTAAGAAATTTTGTTGTTTTGTTGTATTTTGTTGACAGGTCTTTGTGTAATTGATTGTGATTATTTTTATTGTTGTTTATCGCTACGTTAAAATTAGTTAGTATATTACAACACGATGCCCTCACCTCATCTTTTGTTTCGGTTGTAAAATTTTTAATAGTTGTTTCGATGTTTGAAATAATATCTGGTACTGGAATGTCTTTTTGTTGATTAATAGGTAGAGCAAAGTTAGGTCCCAAGCTGAGTACTTCGGTTACGTATTCAGGCAGGGGGGTATCGGACATATTTTCAATCCAGTTTTCTTGTATGGAAATTTTAGTTTTGTTTTTTTTATTTTTGTTTTTTAAAGACTCTATTTTTTTTAAATTTCTTGATTTAATTGTTTGAAAAATTTGTTCATATTTTGTGTTTTCAATATTAAGAAATTGAACTAAAATATCTTTAGGAATGAGGCTAGCTAGTTTTTCCTTTTCGTCAGAGATTAAACTGTCTGATGAACATTTCCGACAAAAAGCAATAAAAAAAGCAAAAACCATTCTAGAACAAAATAGTTACCCATCTAAATTAATAAAAAAAATTTTTTCAACCCGTCTTAACATCTGTAGTGAAAAACCGGAAATTAACATAAAACAAAACAAAAAAAACCCACTTATATGTCCCTCCCTTACATCCAAAACCTATCAGAAAATATGAAAAAATATTTTAATAAACATAAAATCAGAGTATGTCATAAAGCCCACAACTTAATAGAAAAAAAATATAGCAAATTAAAATCTGAAACACCCAAAAATAAAACAACGCATTGCATTTATCAAATACCATGTACGGAATGTAATGGAGTCTACATTGGACAAACGAGTCAATATTTGGGAAATAGGTTAAATGGACATAAGTATGATAAAACCAATCAGACCGCCCTAACTAAACATATAAATCAATTCAAACATAATTTTGATTACCCAAACACCAAAATCCTAAAAACCGAACCTCACAAACAGAAAAGAGAAATTTTAGAAATGATATATATCAAGAAAGAACCAATTTCAATTAACGACAAGACGGACATCCAAAAACTCAGTAAAATATATACCAATATTCTTTAGTCCCAAAAAAAAAAAAAATGTGCTGTATAAAATTGTTGTATATGTTATTATAAAATAGACTATAAAACAATTAACTTAAAAATAAAATTAATAGATTGTTTCGTAGTAAAAATGTTAATGAATAAATAAAAAATAAGGTACTCTCCTGGGATTTGAACCCGGGTGCGTGTGACTGCGTGATGGAGCCCTCGACCACTGGACCACTTCTGGTCTGATAAGGTTTTATACTGAACTATTAATAAATGAATAAATCATCTTTCCCCCTAAATTTTAAAAATATCATCTTTAGGAAGTGAGGTTACGAATCCTCATTTAAAATGTAAATAAAGATGATGCTAAGTTTTAAGTTTTAACAATTTGTGTTGTCCAAATTACAGTATGTCTTTTGTGTTGTAAAACTTCCATGTTTCTGTTTTAGGTAAGCCATTTTATTTTTTAAACATTAATTGACAGATGTAAAAGAAAAAAAATTTTTTTCCTACTTTTAGTTTACAAGATGCTTTGAAAAAGGCCGAAGTGGCCGAAACGTCAGTAATTAAAACAATTACGAAACTAGTATAGTGTTTCTCTATATTACATAGAACCAAATACCCGAGAGATTTCCTACAAACATACATTTGTGGTTCAAGAACTATTCGTTATATATATATATATATATATATATATATATATATATATATATATATATATATATATATATATATATATATATATACATCCTGCAGTGAGTAGGTCCCCCGCTGATAGACCATTTACATTTAATGGGTCCTCCGGTGCGATAGGTAGCCCGTATATGGAGGACCTATCGCATCCTGTACAAAACGATTCTACAAGTCATCCTATGCCACCCTGCAAAATTTCAGATGGAGGACCTAAAGAGTGTTTTTGGTCAATTTGTATATTTTAGTTCAAGGTTTTGTGGAAATGACGCGTGGAGCCACTGCAGCGCGTATATAGCAATCCGTAGACTTCCTCCCGATATCAAAGTAGATCAGTCCCCCGGAGGGTATTTGATTTCAAGGTTGCAGTGTATGGGTCCCCCGGAAGCATATAAGCACAATGTACATTATTATGGCAAACGCAGGGCGATATGGTTATCTCATTGGTCGATGCCAAATAACAGTACACATTGCTGTACAAACGCCAAATAAATGTACATTTTGCCACCAAGTCTCCGCGTCACCAAATAACAGTACGAATTGCTCTGCATACCCCAAATGGATGTACATGTTGCCATCTCAGTTTTGTTTTTGCTTAGTCATTACGTCGCGTCGTTTTATACATCGAGCACGCTTTGTTCAGTTGATTAATCGATCTTGATATCATTACCTTATTAAAAATGTTTGCAAATGATATGGAATTACCCCGATCTTTTAATTACAAAACGAAAGAGACCAACAATAGCAATTGTATAACAGTTTATGCAAATTTACACAATCTAGAAGAATGTGATAAGTGGATTCAAGAATATTCAAGGGTAAATCACACGAAATGGATTGTACGTGATAGCGCTCCCAATTTGAAACTGTTTGTGTGTTCGTAAGTATCTAAGTTCGATTAATGTTTTACTACTTATATACTATAGCTGTGCTGGAGTTGGAGTGCTACTTCAGGATACTTTGGTATAACAGACGATGGAGATTTTTTTTTTGTTAATTTGTGTTAGGGGTTTGGAGTTGGGGTGGGTAGAAGGAATAGGGCAGGATATTTTATTGGGTGTTAGGTTGATAGCAGGTAAGGCAGGTATATTGTATTGTGTAATTATTACCTATATTATAACTCTGCTGAAGCTAGTACAATCATACTCTTGCTTCCTCATGATGCTTTGGTGTTTTTTGTTAGGTTGGGTATTGGGTTATCGGTTTGGGAAGGGGGGGGGATATAAAGTAGGATAGGCTATTTTATTGTTTTTTTTATATGATTAAGCTGAACTAGTCTGCCTATATTATTACATAATTGTTAGCTTTCTACAAAACTGAAAAATATATTTAAAGTTTCTGACTTTATAGTGGGGAGTATCGAGTAAAAAAGTGGTGTATTTTTTGCAAAAGTGTTGATAATTTTTTTGGAGTTTCGGAGTAGGGGAGAGGGTGTATTTTGTCAACAGCTAAGGGTTTCATAGCACTATACGGAACTATAGTATTTACGTTTATATGAAGAATCTTTATATAATTTCAACAAATACCAGTTTTTAAAATAACAAGGTACTATTACACCATAGTTGATTTTAAACTTAAACATAAATTTTATTGTAAACTATTAAAAATTAACCTAAAAAATGTTTCGTATTATTTCGATGGCGAATCGCATTTCAAATGCCAAAGTGAAAGCATTGTTGCCAGATTTTAGTTCAAATTCCGCCGGAGATTTTTTGAGTTGTTTTTTTTATTAAAATTAGTAATTTACTTTGAATTTGTGTTTTAAATATCGAACTGCGTTTATTGGTTTTTGGTTAGTATTGGTTAGTATTAGGCAATCCAACGACCTGTCAAATAATTGTTTGCCCTCGGCGCCATGTTGGTCAGCAAATGAGAAAGAGATAGTCAGAAACAGTTTTTTTTTACATTTGAACAGATCTGTTAAAATGTCATTGGTTCAAAAATTGACTTTCCCTCTGCGCCATCTTGTAAAGTCACGTGGTTTGAATTTCCTAATTGGTTAGTGTTGGTTAGTATTGGTTAGTATTGATTAGTATTGGTTAGTATTGGTTAGTTTTGGTTAGTATTGGTTAGGTTGCTTCTTTATTGATGCAAACATGTGTATGTTTAATAAAACAAAGAAAAATCGGCATACACGTGTTCGCAGGGAAGAAAAAAACGAGTTGTTTCTATTTTTTTTAGAGGAAGGCATAAATGTAGGAATTCGTACCCACTTTTTATTCGGGTATAATTGAATTAAGAAACTGTTTGAATGGTTGTATGTAGTGGTAAATCCTTTTGACTTGAGTTGGGAACTAGGAGGTTCAAATCTCACCGTGTCTTCGTCTTTTTAACGATAAAAATCGTAAGCCAGGTACGAGTTCCAACATTTATGCCTTCTTGTTCTTAGTTAGGTAAGTAGGTATAAGGTTTCTTTCTTCCTTCTTTAATTAGATATTTATCATTTGTGGTAGAAATCAAAGCGATAGATTATATTTGTTTAATCAACGACAATAGTGATATTAAGCTGACAAGAATAGATATTATTCATTGATCTGTGTCAAAGGCCGAGAAGAGGATCCGAAGCATTATAATTTTTAAAAGTTATGACATTTTTTTATTCTTAGTGAAATACCTTAATTTTAAGAAATTTGCATTGATCTCAGTAAAATTAGAATAGTTCGGCAACAGTGCACGGAAATTCGATAGTTGACGTAGCCAAAAGTGGGGAGTTTTCGCAGTGTATCATCATATTTTTATGATTTTCAAAATGAATTTTGTCAAAAACTATTGGACCTTTCACTTTTTTTTTCCTTGGAAATTATTAGTAAATAGGAGAACTTCTTAGTTGTTTTTAAATTTCTTCGAAATTTGTCGTACCTTATAGCGTTATAGACCCCAGCTAAATTCGATTATTGTGTTATTACCTACACTATATGCATAGTTTGGTATCTATATATATAACTAACCTTGTATAATACATATAACTTTTCCAGAAAGAAATATGTGTGCCACCACAGCTCATTTAAAAAGAGAATCAACACAAACAAGAAATCAAAAAACTGCGAATGTATGGCTAAAATTACAATAGTGGTTAGAGTAACTACAAAAAATACAATCGCAAAGCATCTACATGTAAAGGTAGGAAAAGAGATTAAGAAAAGAGATGTTATCGGATTATTTTTTGTTGCTTTAATCTTTGAGTTAATAATAAATGTGGTCAATTTTAGTTTTAAATATTTTAGGAAGGTTTTCCGGCAGTAATTACCATAAATAATAAACACACCCACAACATAGATACTGCAGATGCGTTGTCGGCGTTGCCAGCTTCATCAGAAACCAGACAATTGTTTGAGACCTACTTTGATAATGGTATGGGAATAACTGAATCTATTAATTACCATTTAAACAAACTTGAATTAGAAGCGGACGAAGAAGATCTTGCTAATGGTTCTATAAACCCAAAATATCGTACAGTGCGATATTGGTACGACAAATGGCGAAGTGATAATTTAGGATCGCGTTTTGGCAAAGGAATGCTCGAGGTAATTTATATTTTGCACTATATTGAAATATTTTTACGTTTATCGCGCTGCCACTATTTCACAAATCGCAAAATGAAGATCATGTTTTTATCTGTGTTTCAAAGTTAAAATATGTCATCTGGCTATCTGCGGAAAAAAATTCGATAAGTTTTATTTCTTCATTAATTAGGAAATGATAAAAGCTTTGCGGGACTATCCGAAAGATGCGTGGGGGGCGATAAAACACTGTTTTGGGTATACTTTAAGACCACCTACTTTTTGCATTTTTCATCCAACAGCATCGACTCAATGACATAAATTGTAGAAGACTATTTTTTCTACAACTCACCATTTTCGACATAAACGAAATAAAAAAAAAATGCTGACGTTCCCCCCGCTCTTTCGGACAGTCCCGCAAAGTTGGAGTTAAGCTTATGTGCATCGCCTCAAGTGATTCTTGAAGAGAAGAAACTTATCGAATTTTGTCTAGACAAGATTACAGATTTATTGTACTAATGGGTTTTCTGTTTTGTTAACTAATCAAAACATTTTTTTTGGCCAATTTGTTTTTAACTAAATACTTATAATATTAATATTTTTAGAAACTTCAAGAAAAGCAGCCACAGTACACAGAAAAAGGTGTTACTATAAAGGTTATGGAAGACCCTTTTACAGTTGTCATAATTACACCAATCATGAGAAGAGCGCATAGTTTACATTGTGCTGGGGATATTGTATTTGTGGACAGCACGGCGTCTTGTGACGCAGAAAATCATTCTATTACTTTTATGCTAACAGTATGCTCTGCAGGTGCTGTACCACTAGCAGTAATTATAAACAAGGGTCAAGCAAAACACGACTACATAGCAGGCTTTAAAATGGTAAGAGAAGCTGTTGGCGATTCGGCTTTTAAAGAAAAAGGGTTTCCTGGGTTTTTTTACCGTTTTACCCGTTTCAATTTTCATTTTTTGATATACTTGACTACAAAAACATTAATGATGTAGTTTAAGGTTTTTTTCGAATATAATTCTAACGGTATTTAAAAAAACATTAAGCGAAATTAACACTTTTATTAGTTAAGAATCTACAAATGAAACTGATAAAGCATACATATTTAGAACCGTACCTACAAAAAAATTAAAAACAAACAAAAAACTAAAATATTGAAAACAAATTAAACGCGTCAGTTACGATTCGTTTTGTCACTTATTTCTATACAAGTTTTGCACAAATACTTTTATTTTCAACCAGTTTTTGTTTTTAAGTAACTCTGGTTCTTGTGAAATGAGAGCTTCACATTCGCCTTTCTTTGGAGGTCGCTTTTCCTTTATATGAGATTTAAAGTAGGTACTAACTGTATTCTTGTGATCTTCTGTCCAAGGAACAAGGACTCTCTTCTGACCTTTCCCACGTTTTTGTATGTTCCCTTGCTTCACTACCATTACATCTTTTGCAAGATTACTTTCATTAACCTCTTCTACAACTTCCTCTATTTGTTCTACTTCTTCACCTGGTTCGTCAAATAAATCTACTTCTAAGTTTAAATTTATTTCATCTAATGTTTTGCCTTTAAATTGACCAGCCTCGCCCTTTTCCATAAGTATTAACAGCTTAGAAATTCACGCTGTTTGATATATATCATCAGGAAGTCTATAAGATGAACGGTGAATTCCTAATGTATGACCCATAAAAGACGCTAGCTGCTCCATGTCATTTTCAGTCATGTTAAATAATTGAGTAAGAGTCGCTAAATGTTTTCTGAGTCTAGTACAAGTAAGAGCATCAGGGTTTTTGGCCCCACATTGTTTAGCATATCTTTTTAATACTTTGTATCCCATAATTGGTTCACCTGAAGTAGGGTTTCCAAAAACATAGTTGTTGGGTGTATTCAAAATTTTATCTTTACAATTTAAAATTACATCTAAATGATCCTGGACATCTTTGGTAATTAACACCGGAACCCCTCGTCCCCTCTTGCCTCTTATGACAATTCTTTTAAAATTATTCATCAAAACCTTTTCAGTTTCTGAAATAGCTTCTGAAAATTCTTCATAAGCTTGTATGTTTTGATTTTCCAGTGCGGTTTTATACGTCCTAACTAAAAGTCTTTGTAGTTCGCCTGGGCGTCTTCTGTTTAATAGTAACAATCGGCAGTAAACAGTTTCCAACAAAATAACATATGCTTTTTGATCGCCAGAATTTTCCTGCAGTTCTAATAATGCAGATCTTGCGTTTTTAACAAGATACTCTTTTAATAGTTTTAGGTCGCTAGCAAGAGGGACTAAGCTAACCTTATTCCATTTTTGAAGACTTAAATCGCTTGCAGCTTGACTCGATATATCAAATTTCCAGTTACCTTCAATTAACTGAATTAAAGTTTTTAATTCTACTTCAGTATTTGCGGATTGTATTGTAGAACATATTTCTGTTTTTTTTAAGGTATGCACAAGGGCTATGTCGCAACACTGCTTTAAAGTTGTGCCCATATGCAAAGCAAGTGATGGAGCTTTATAAGATTGGTCTTCCGGATCGTAACTTGAGGCAGCTTTAGTAGCTGATACTAATACATCATAATTTTGAGGCCTAAGAGCATCAAAAAGAGTTTTAATAGAAGGTTTTGTTTTTCTGGCTTCAATAAGAAGCCTAGCCAATTCTCGCATTTTTCTTGAAGCTACCAAAATAAAGTATTTTTCTCTATGAATTTTTAAATACCTTGAAGCAAATGCACATATAAGCGAATCTTTTTTTGCTATAAGTGAAATTTCATCTGCTCTCATTCGGGGAAAAACATTAAGTCTTAATTGAGGATCCACTCTTAGGTTACGAAGTAAAAAATTTTGGGCATCAGCTTTAGAATTTTTTGCCGAGGCTCCTTTGGTAGGATTAGCATCACATTGCTTGCGATGGCGCCATAAATTTTTTGAAGAATAAAATCCCAAACAGTATGTACAAGGTAAGTAACGACTTTCTTCAGATCCTTTCCTTACAGGTTTTGCTACTTCATTGTTTTTTAGGAAATTACCTTTCTTCCTAAGAGCGAAAAGGAGATCTTTTCTTTTTTTACTGAGGACAGGAAATGCTAAAATTTGTTGTACTTCTACCTCACTTTGGTGATTTCTGGTTATGTGCCTAGGAAAATGATTTACGTATGATTCACACAAGTAACAAAAGGTTAGATTTTTTGACTTCTTTTTAACCTTTAAAGTTTCATGAACTTCATGATTATTGTCGTCTTGAATCAAACTTTCCGGGGAAGAACAGCATATTTGTGGTGATGAAGATAATATTTGCTAAAAAAAATGTAACTTAATTTTTATTAAACTTATTAACATTAAAACTTACCGACAATGTATTACTCCCAGGAGGGTCATAATCAGGATCCTCTACAGTATCATTAGCGCCTAACTCGTCGGGTGAGCTTACTGACTCCTAAAAATATAAAAAATATATAAAATGCGTCCATGATGGGATGATATAATAGACCGTCAGATAATGACTAATTTTCGTTGACGATTTGATCATTCATGATTTTAGGGTATTTAAAGTTACATCACAAACAAGTAAAATAAGCGAAATATTGAGCGGTTCCCGCGGTACAATCATTTTCAAAAGTGGGTTTTCATTTTCACCAACTTTTCCGGAGCCCAACTTCATTTAGCTCTTATCTGATCTTATGCCAATATATTTTATGAACCCTGTAGATTGATAATTTCATACGTCAAATTGGCAGCAATGAGCAAAAGGATTGAAATTATAGGGTGAAAGTGTAATAAAAAAATAAATATTTGTTGGTGATTTTCTCATTTCTGCCAATTTGAAGTATGAAATTATTCAATTTACGGGGTTCATAAAATATATTGGCATAAAATCAGATAAGAACTAAGTGAAGTTGGCCTCCGGAAAAGTTTGTGAAAATGAAAATCCACTTTTCACAATGATTGCACCACGGAAACCGCTCAATTTTTCGCTTACTTTATTTGTTTGTGATGAAACTTTAAGTACCCTAAGAGGCATCATGAATGAGCAAATCGTCAACGAAAATCAGTCATTATCTGACGGTCTATAAAAGTTATATTTAATTTGCAGAATTAATATTATCGCATATATTCATATGCCATATAAGTCGTTGGCTAACATTTTGTGGAGAAGAAGATGATATTTGCTAAAATAATGTAACTTAGTTTTTATTAAGCTTACTGACATTTAAACTTACCGACAATATATTACCCCCATCTAACACGTCATGTGGGCTTACTGACTCCTAAAAATATATAAAATGGATCTATGGTAGGATGGTTATGATATAAAAGATATATTTAATTTTTAACCTTCACAGTTTCATCGATTTCGTGATTGCTGTCGTCTTGAACCGAACTTTCTGGAGGGGAACAGAATATTTGTGGAGATGTAGATGACATTGGCTAAAAATAAAAATTTACCGGGAACTTCTATTATGAATCTTTCCTTTGATAAGAAATAACGAAGCATGGTCCCATTTACATCTGACCATAATTATGTAATAACACATATACACCCAAGACAAAGGTTTTTATAAAAATTAAATTTTCGATTATTATGCCACACTTGATTCTTGGGCATAATTTAAGTTTATTATCGTCATTTTATTTTTCCATCTTGGATTCAACATTTTAAGTCAATCGAATAAATATTTTTAGATAATATCGCGAACTAACAGATAGACAGTCATACAGACAGACGAATCGAGAAAACCTTTTTTTTTGGTAACTAGGGAGTCTGAAACGTAAAGATTTTGGAAAATTGTCATGGTTACAAATATTTTGTTTAAGGGCCCTCGAATTCCTACCAACATTCTAGAAGTTCATCTTTATATCACATTTAACTCTCGCATAAAATTTCAAGTCAATCTAATAAGTTGTTTTCCAGGCTGAGTTTTTAATAAAAAATTTTTTAGGTCGCTAAAATTACTACTTCCCGTCTATTAGTTTTTATTACTCTCACTGACATCTGAACTTACCAACGATATATTACTCCCAGGGCTAGGATCTTTTACGTTATATATATTATCAGTGGAAGCTGACTTGTTCGATGAGCTCACTAACTTCTAAAAATTTTAAAAAATTATATATATATTTATATATACAAATGCACTCAGTCTATAAAAAACGAACTTTGGACTTAATTTTACTGGTTAACAGGTAACCATTACATTAAAAAACAGGTTTTCATGTGGTATTTTTAAAACCTATTAAAATATTTAAAAAGTTATGGAAATAATGAAATCAATAATCCGAATAAAAAAGATCATTATGGCGATGTACGCTTGACAATAATAATAAAGGCGTGGACCGCTGAGATAGGACGGCCCATGATTCTACAATAATTATATTGTGAAGCGCTTGTTGCCACAAATTCTTTTCCTATCTGAATTGTTGCTTTAAAGTTATACAATTTTCTACTATTTACTGCGTTTTAATGATATCGAATAAGATCGTGATAGTTTTGGTGTTGTTATTTAAATTTAATTTGTAAGAAGAAAAAAATAAACTTATTTCGCAGTCAGTCACTACAGGGAATCTTAGCCAACCGGCCACACTGTTCATGTGAGATCAAAAGTGTATAGCTTGGTAAACTAATTGATGGCTCAAAAGTAATACATTCCAGTACCAAAGTAACCAAAAAATGCTTATTCAAGATCCTAATAATCAACCATTGCAAAGTTATATTGCGATTTTGTGATAGATGAGGATTTTCGATATTATAGCGGTTGTGATTCGCGCTCGTCCCTGGAAAAATGAGTCAATAAAATGTTTACTTTAGAACCTACCACATTTAAAGCAGGTAGGTGCTGCTGCGGATCTTCGGATGTATCTTGTAGCGACTTCTTTGACAATAATATTGATCTGTCTTGTCCTGTAGAAACAATAGGGGAAGGAGCTTTGTTACAGAACCAAATATTGCTTCGTTTGTTTTCAAAATTAAATGAGCATATGTCATACTGAAAAAAGAAAACGAGCTATGTTAAATCAAAAGCTTAATAGTTTTTGGCATACTTACATATTCGGGCGGGAAAACACGATCTTGTGCCATCCTAAAAAAAAGCTATATATAGTTAAGGGAATTAAATAATATACAACAAATTTAAAACAAGCAAATCCTTGAAGTAATTAGACATCCATAGAACTAATTTATTATATACATGTATGCGACACTTTAAATGCTTCCATTTTACCATAATGACACAGAAAATACAAAATCTAATATCAGACAGAATTTCCTATAAAAAAAGCCTAATCTAAACGAACCTACGTTTTTTATATGGTCAATATGATTTAGATTTATGTATTTTTAAGATACTGTAATTTCGAAAATTTAAACTTCTGAAAAATATCTAGTGTCCTTTAAAGCATCTACGTCAATAACTCCTAACGGGAAATTTTTTAAAAGATAAAATCCTATTGGCACGAACGGATTGCTTCTGACTATTCAGGTTTTTAAGATATTTAGAAAACAAACAAAAAATAGAGTTTTGAATCAAATAAATAGTATTTTACTTCTCAAATTTTTCACATCTGAAAAGTACATTTCTTAAGCCAAGTTTCACGTCAAACATAAAGGCCAAGTCTTTGTTTGTAATACGGACTTGTGCTTTTTATTTTGATTTTAACAAGCATTTGACACACACACACACACACCAAATTCGTTTTAAAAAATTAGTAAATTAGTTTTACCCAGAACTCCCTCGTCTTTCAGGTGAAGTAAAGCATACAGTTATTTAATAATATGTAAAGGTACTCTTCCTTATTATTAGTGCGGATTCTGCTGCCTTTATTTTCAGAAATAGAAAAAAAAAGTTTAAATAGAAAAGTTGAAATATTTTTTATCATTAATATTTTATGCGTATGTCAAAAAGTACAAATGACGTTCGCTAACTGTCAAAATGACAATGATATGCATTAAATGAATCACGCTGTATATTTTAGCTAGAATGAATGAATAATGCATATCTGATAACTAACGAGCTTTTTTCGAAGAATCTTGGTCAAATGTAATAATATTTCAGTATGAGATTTATTATTGTCATCAGAGAATAGTGTAGTAACAAGATGGCCATGATTCAAAGGGCCGCGTAATTAGTTATCAAAGTTATAATTAAGTTTATCCTAATCAAAGTTATAATTAAGTTTATCCTATTTCCGGGTTGTCAAACTTTTTTTCTTATAAAATATTTACATCGAAGAAGAAAATTCTGAAATTATTCGCATTTTTTACAAAAATATTAAATTCGCCCTTGCCGCATTAATTGAATATGGCAGCCTGCATTCTTATAGACTATTGCCATCACAAAGCACATTTCTTAATACGGAAAAGAATTTTCAGGAACGTAAAATTCTTCAAAGTAAAAAAACGACGCCTTCCTTCAAATGAAAGTGTCTGATATATTTTGAAGGTAAAACTTATCAGATTTATTTTCCCTTAGAACACTCCATGCATTCTATGATCGATACCAGGAGATTTTTGTATAAACCTACGCTGACCGTTAGCCACCGTCATTTGTGATTTTTCGCATACGGAAAAAAATAATACAGATAAAATTCTTCAAACTTTGTATTCAAACTTTCTCTAAAAATAAAACTAGCAGAAGCCGCAATAATTATGAGAAACAGGCTTGCACTGCATAGGGTGTTCACACTGTTCACGTATATTTTGACAACCACTTACACAGAGTTAATTACTCGAGATAAAAATGGCAAAAATCTTTATAATAAAAGAAAGATGTCATGTAAAAATATATTGAAAATTGTTTTGTTAGGGGGCTCAGCCCCGAGAATAACCCTCTCTAAAGATGAATTTCACTAAATATATTCGAAACGTTTAAAGACTCTTGGTTTAATTCGTTAGGACAATGCCAATTCCGAGAAAAATTAATTTGAAGATTGCCTTACATTAAAAATTAAACAAATTTTGGATTCAGTAAATAAATAAACCATTTCGTTCCTACTTTCAACTTAAACTTGTCTTAATTGTGCGTTTAGTTTCTTCTGAAGCTAAAGTGCTGAAGAATTGCTTTCCAGCAAGAAAAATTTCGCCTAATTTTCAACCTGGATATTTTTGGAACCAGACCAAATATCGACATCCGATTTTCACGGGCTGACAGACCGATTTTTTGTGAAAAAAATGCTATTTTAAAAAAGTTTTAGCTGTTAAGATTTTTTTATACAGGGTGTCTATGATTTTTATCTCAATTTTGAAAGTGTGTAACTTTCTGAGAAATTGTTTTTAATTTCATTTCTATGCGTCGTTTTAATAAATGATCTTCTGCAAAAAAAGTAATTTTTCAAAATTTTTATATCTGCCTTAGTTTTAAAAACATCGATTTTTTTCCAAAATTTTCAAATTTTTTGAACTTTTAAGCACCTAAACCATCCGGTAGATTACATTTTGCATCTTATGCTACTCTTTAATATACCCTAGGTTATCCTAATCTATCTTCAATAAAAAAATACTAAAGTAATTTGTCCATTGGCGTACTAATTATTGCCTATTTTAGGAATAATTTATTAATGGCTCACCGATCTTCACGTTCAAAGGTGCACAATTTTAAAAATAATCTTTTAAAGTTTAATTTCTTTACATCACTTTAATCATTTATATATTGTTAAGAAACAGGTTTCTCAAAATATTGACATTTGCCTTTATTTTAGAAATATCGTTTATTTTATTTCACCATCATAATTTTTTCAACTCTTCCGTTCTAAACCGTCCTGAATTATAATTCTTAGCGGCAAATTTTGTTAGCAATTGTCATACCTTAAAATATCGAGCACCTCGATGATCTGATGTACAGTGCCGAGCTAATACTAGAAATTAATAATTGGTAATGTCAATTATGCCATGAACTTAAAATATTCTGAGCCGATTCCAGTGTGATCAGAGAAAACCCGAATTTCTTATGACCTGCTGACTTTATGTATAGCTTTAGCCCCCAACGGGTTTTAAAGTTTTAAAAGAGCCATGTTTTCCTTGTGACAGCTATAAAACCAGATGGCCTCTTTACTAAAATTGTCCTTAGGTTTAACCGCATTTCTCCTCAGAAAAAAAATCAATTAGGTGACAAAGTAACTAGCGTACATAGGTACTGTGTCACCCCAATTCATCCTTTTTGGTTTTTGGCAATAGTCGTAACCATTTTGCTTCTTGCTCAAACAAAACAAAAAATACAATTTTAATGCCAACAGATAACTGAACTTATTTATTACACCTTAAATCATTTTCTTTATTTTTCATTCTTAAGCCTCATCTAATTAAAATCTTTCCGTTTTTTGTTGTTAAAAATATGAAATGAGCATTATCAGAATTCCCACACTTTAAAATACTGTTTTAGTTCTGCGGCTCTTTGCTTTCGGTAGTTCTCGGTAGTTTGTTTATATTCATTTGAGAACATTATTTTTCAAAAGCTACGACAGCGCAGTATGTAAAAGGAAATAATTTAATTTAATGAGGCTTCAAAATTAAAAATAAAATAGACACAGCATGTAGCTTATGTGCACAGACTGACTGACTGACTTGTTGGCGTTCAACAGGACAGTCGTGAGATCATTAAAAGAAAACGATTTAAGGTGTAATAAGTTTAGTTATCTGTTGGCATTAAAATTATTTTTTTGTTTTGTTTGAGCAAGAAGAAGGGAAAAGTGTTTACGGTTTTTGCCAAAAACCAAAAAAATGAATTGGGTGACAAAGTACCTAGGTACGCTAATTACTTAACCTCCTAATTGTTTTTTCTGCGGAGAAATGCGGTTAAACCTAATTTACCCCGATAGGAAAATTTTAGTAGAGTTGGTTAGCGCTGTCACAAGGAAGGCATGGCTTTTTTGAAACCCTGTGGGGATTAAAGCTATAAATAAAGTCAGTAGTTGATAAAAAAACGGGTTTTCTCTGATTACACTGAAATCGGCTCGGAATATTTTAAGGTTCTCAATGACATTAACAATTATTATTAATCTCTATTAATAGCACGCCACTGTACAGCATATCATTGATATTTTTAATCATCATAAATAAACTTACTGAAAGGTATGACACTTGCTAACAAAATTTACCAATTAACCATTCAGGATGGTTCAGAACGAAAAAGTTGAAAAAATTCTTATGGTTAAGTAAAATAAACGATATTTTTAAAATAAAGGCAAATATCAAAATTTTGAGAAACCGGTTTCTTAACAATATGGCAATGATTAAAGTGAAGTAATCAAATGAAACTTTAAAACATTATTTCTAAAATTATGCACCTTTGAACGTGAAGATCGGTGAGCCATTAATAAATTATTCCGAAAATAGGCGATAATCAGTACATCACTGGACACCACATTACATTAGTATTAATTAAACTCAAAATACCCACATTTCATAATCTAATATTTAAAAGTTTCGAACATATTTAAGAAAAACCAACCTTCTCGGGGCTGTTCTGTAAAAAATAGCCTTAGTTTCGGGACATCCTGTATATTGATTGATTGATTGATTCTGGGCTATTAAAACAGGGCAGGTAATATTAATAGTTATTAAGATATCAAGGGGTATAAGGTGATATCCCTTTGACTATCCGTAGTGCCTTCAAGGATTAAACCTATAAACCTACTATCTTAAATTTTTTTTAATTGTGTAAATTCTAAAAAAAATAAAAAAACAAATTTTTATTAAAATGCTGTAGGGTGTTTTCTTATTTAAATTATTTAAACATAATGTATTTATGAAAAACGCCAAATATATTTTGTCCAATATTTCGAGACACAGTTGAAAGCTTTATATATTTTTTCGTTCTACTTCATGGCTCCTTCAAACTTCTCCTTCCATGTTTCGTGTCTAAAGCACGACCATCAACATATTTTTTTTTTAATACGAACCTAGATTTTTATTAGTAATTTTAAAAACCATTTGTGTATCACCTTTCTAATGGTGTACTACACAAATGCCATTGGCGACGTTTCGATGTTGTAAAATGTCTTCATCAGTAATTTTTACAAGTACAGCTCTGGTTTCATAATTTAAAACCGCTAGAAATGCCATATTGCATTTTTTTATATTTATATTTATTTATTTAGTCTATATTAAAAAAGAGAGTTGATGATGATAACAACCAGAAGGCTAAACGGCCGAAGTTAAATTTAAATATACCGTGTTGTAGAACAACAAACACTATAAAACATTTAAAATTAATCTGTCTTGAAAATCAATAGTTTTTGGAAGTATTCGATGAAATATAATGAGGCGTTTTTCATAAATCGCCCTGTGATTCCTTAAAAATAATTTGCGGCCATATATTGATTAATTATTGGGTAGAAACTTATTCTTCTATTAATAATTATCTCTAAAAATTAAATATTGATCAAAAAATAGATGGCCCTAGAAATCATGCAGTCCGATCTTAAATTAACGGGAACTACTTCAAAAGTTACTTGCAGGATTTGACCCAAACATATAACATACTAACTAACCAACAAACAACTAAAGTTAAATAAAAGCTTTTAAAAACTAAACACTTTCTTAATTCAGTACGTACCTGAGAAATCAGCTAATACACTCACCTTTACACTTTAACGTATTTTGCACTGAAGCCTAGAAAACCCGGGAAACTTTGTGTAATCGATTAATACATCGACTTTCGCATCATAGCAACTCCGTCGAGAGTTACGAAATACTAGTCTGTTGTTAACTCTTTCTTTCTCGTAAACAGAAGGAGAGATATAATTAAGAATGTTTGCCGAGTTTTATCCTGGATCGGCATTCGACGGGTAATTCCAAAACTGTATTTTTGGTAGTCTACTTTCGGCTTATATTGTAGGGTCACCTATCCACTGCAGTTTGTATAATCCATATATTTACTTCTATACCAATATATTACCCTTAATTGACTGACCTCAATGACTCATTAATCAGGATCCTCTTTAAACTGCTTAACATAAAAAACTGCATTTTGGCATACAGGTTGTCTGTAAGGTGTAGATGTAGAGGTTCGATAAGAAGGGATTTTTGATAACTTAAATTCCAAGAGGGTGAAACCGCTCTCTAAATGTTACAATATTTTTCATTTACAAAAAGGTTAGTTTTTTGAAAAATGCTTGAATGTTATGTTTTTACATATATGAACATGATTTAAGTTTATACAGGGTGCTTCAAAAAATCCACGGATTAATAACGCCCCTTAAATATTACAATATTTTTTATTTAAAAAACGGTTAGTTTTTGGGCAAAATGATTCCATACATGCATTTTATTTTATTTTCTACATGTTTCGGGATGTTAAAAAACTATACAGGGTGTTTCAAAAAAATAAGTCACTGATAAATCACATTACAGCTCTAAACGCTAGACGTAAAAAGCTGAATTTTGGCATACACGTTGATTGTATGGTATATAGGTCCAATAAGAAGGATTTTCTTTTCAAAACTCAAATTCCATGGGGGTGAAATAGTACTCTAAATATTTCAATATTTGGAAGGAATGCTTGAACTCTTGTATTTTATTTTATTTTTTACATTTAAAACAAAAATTTAAAAAACTGTGTATTACAAATAATTAGATCTATAATTTATAAAAAAATCTTCCACGCCCCTGGTGACCGGTAGTTTAAGTGCTACGTGTGCATAGGGATCTCGAACTTGGTTTAATGGATGCACAATTGCTTAATTTAATACTGATAAATATGTCTTTAATATATTTATACAAATTCAAACTACTTCGAAGATATTCGCATTAAATACGATTCTTCCCGATTTAGTTCTTCTTTCGTTCTGACTTCGTTTTAATAGTTAATTATTAAAAGTAAATTTTACATTCTATTATTACTTTTTCTCCTCTACAAGTTGGTATTATCAATTTTGAAATGCCACGTTTCGTATTTGGACTACCATCACCCATTTAGTTTTATTTTAAATACGGACCTGGATTCTTTATGCCTTTTTTAAGCTTAGTAAACGATTTTTCTTTTGAATTTGTAAAAAACAAACAACATTTTTTGGGCAACTGTGAGACATCATTGTATTGGAGATCATAGGCTTCAAAAAAATGAAATAAAAATTTCAGGTCTCTATTAAACATTAAGTTATTGATGGTGGCCTGAATACGAAGTTTCGCATTTAAAATATGATTATGCAGTCTTGTAGAAAGGAAAAAATAGCAAAAAAATGTTCTCTCTATTTTGAAATACCTATATTAAAATAAAAGAAATCGGAAAATATCGTATTTTTACAAAAATGGTCTATAATTTTATTAATTTGTAATCGGCATATTGATTAGCAGCAAATTGCGCAAATTTGCCTTAATTTAACTAACTTATGTCTTACGGTTTCCGTTATTCCCAAGCGTACACTCGAACTTGTAGCACGTTGCATAGAGTGGCGATCGTTGTTAACCCTTTAAGGCGCAAAAGACCTTTTTTTTTTAAATATTGTTTATATTTTGATATTAGGAAGTCCAGTTTATTTTAAGCTTATACGTACCTGTTTCAGCTGAAAATACTGACCAGAAGCTGAGTTTTTTGCAAAAAACTGATGGGAAATAATTATCCCAAAGAACCTTCTGAGTAACTGAAAAAGTGCAGGATTTTTTGGGATAATAATTTCCCATCACAAATTTTAGGAGACAATTAAATGTTTTTTTGCAATTTACTTTTGTTTTATTAACATATCATTGGACAGAATGAAATATAACTTATAATGAAACTTACAACTAAATATATTAACAGCTTTTAACTACAAAATAAATATAAACCGAGTTAACAAAAATGAAATGGCATTGACATAGGAACTAAACTATTTCTTCTCAAATCCAATCAAAAACTAGAACTGTTACAAAAAAAAACACATGCTAAGTGCCTCGTAGAAAAAAAAACAAATATTAAATAATCAATTACTTTTGTGAAATTCCGCAAAACAACCTTTACAGAGGGCAGCATTACAAGCAGAACATATAATATTACTGCGTTTTTCTTTAGTTTTGGTGCTACATCTAGTGCACCTTCTATATCCTTTTATAACTTCTGGCATATGTATACCAACGTTAGAAAGACGCAATGTATTTTCAACCTTCAACACGCCTCTACCAGTTTGTTTCTTTTTTGCACATCCTTTCATTGGTTGATAACCTCTTTTGAGTTTGGAAGAATATTCTCCAATCAGTTCATTCACCAAAACAGATCTATATAGAAGATGACTGATAGGTTTTTCGCGCTTGGCAGTTTTGGACGATTTATAAATTACGTAAGAGTTATAAATTGCAACGTCAAGAAAATAAAAAAATATTTTTAGCCACCATCGCCGTGATTTTCTGACTACAGAATAATTCTCCAACATCTGATCTAATTTGTCCACACCACCCATATATTTATTGTAATCAGATATGGCTTTTGGGCATGGTACCTCCTCTTTTTCCCCCTTTTTATTGGTTCTATGTACAGAGGTAATCTTTGAAGGATTATGTATTGAAGACAAAATAGAAACTGGCTTCTTTCCTCTGTCTAACCAATGTACAAATGAAATATCGCCGGTACTTGCAAAATCAGATTCGTGTTGCTTCAACTTTTTGCCATCTATAAGATTTGAAGGAATGTCTTTTCTGTTCATGCGTACAGTTCCACATGAGAAAATCTTTTTACATAAAAGCTTATAGACTAACTGCACCGAGGTGAAAAAGTTATCGAAAAATACACAGTAGAACATCCCTTGTAGCATTTGTGTTAATTTTAGCACAACTTTTTCACCTAGTCCCAAGCCATTATTGTTAGATGGATCTTTACCGGTATACACTTCAAATGTCAACATGTAGCCAGTAACGGCACAACACATAACCCACACTTTGAACCCACGCTTGGTTGGTTTCATGGGCATATACTGTTTCAATGATGAACGTCCCTTGAAACCAATCATACTTTCATCTACTGAAATAAAGCGACTTGGGGAAAAGTAGCTGCTAAATTTTTCTTCAAAGTAATCTAGCAAAGGTCGGACTTTATATAATTTATCAAATTCTGCAGTACCTCTTGCAGGCATTTTACTATTATCCACAAGGTGTAAAAATCTCAATATTTTTAAGAACCGTTTAATTGTCATGACCCTCGCTATTCTTTCGCAATGGAAATTTTCATCCATTGACCAATATAGCTTATAGGAGGGAAGATAGTGGAATCCCATAAAGATTATTATTCCTAAAAATGCTCTGAATTCTTCTAAACCTAAACTTAAATTATCACCAAGTTGGGTTGCATAAAGATTTGATTGTTGAATTATCTCACACATAAAAAAATCCGTAAAAAATAAAGAGAAATAGTCTATCGGATTACCGTTTTTTATATCCGTCATTTCATCACATTTAGGACCAGTTGTTTGGGAAAAAGTTGAATCTGAATAAATCAGTGGATCATCTGCGCTTTTCGTCCAGACAAATTCAGGAACAGAAAAATCATCCAACATTTCTTCGTCGCTTTCATAAGGAGTTCCGTATCTTTCAAATAACGCGAAACTATTTTCACTTGAAGAAGGTATGTAATCGCTAGAAACATCGTCATTGTCTTCTTAACTCTCACTGCTGGAAGATTTTACTGCCGGCAAAGGTCGTTTTCGTAGATTTTTTGATGCCGACCTCTCTTCTGGTCGGAATATGTCGTCCTCTACATCAGAATCTCCTCCAATGTCTGAAAATTCAGCCTGTTCGTCTGTTATTTCAGTTACATCATGAAAATTTCCTCTTTGGTAGACTGCCATAATAGCTGAAAATGAAGACAAAAAAGATATAACAGTAATACAAAATATAAGCGAAAAAAGTTATACAGTTATTTTTGTTTTTCTTTCAAATTGGTTGAAACTATAAAATATTAGCTTTGCCCAAAAAAATATCCACCTGAAAACAATTTTCCCGGATAAAAAAATTATACTAAATAATTATAAAACTTCAAACCATATAATATTTTTATTAATTTTCAAATTATTATTTTTTTTATACTTCAAAGTCTTTGACAGTTTTAGTACACATTCATAATTTTTTGGCGATATTTTCTAAAAATGATAGAATTTCTCTAAACAAAAAATATTTTCCCAAAGCTATGTTACTACTTAGTCATTTCACTTACCGTACAATTTTATTACTAAATCTTTTCACAAAAAAACACAGTTTATATCAGAAAAACTCTTATTTTTGTTAGCGTTTTACGGGTTAAGGTTCTTTGGGATAATAATTTCCCACCTCGCCCCGTCGACGTGATGCCTACGGCGACTCGAGACACACTGAACGCTTCTGCCGACACTGCGAGGTAATGCAGCTCGGCGCAATCAGTGCGTATTTGTGGGAATGTATGATCCCAATAGAACTAATAGTTTCTTATAAGTGGGAAATTATTATCCCAAAGACACCTAAAGGGTTAATACAAAACAGTTAGAAAATATTAAAATAATAAAACAGTGAGTAATTCTATCTAGAGATAAATTCAAATTATTGATATCTTTAATATGTTGTGCCATAAAATCAAAATGACACATACGGTGCGTCCTACAAACTTTCACATAAAAAATATGAAAATGTAGATACTTTATTATAATTCAGATACAAAAGTTTTTGTGTTTAATCAGATTTTATATTTTTTGGATCCTAATTGTATTTTTGATATAATATTTAGAAGCTGCAATTTTATTAGTTATAATCTTGTGTCTTAACAAAAAGTTCTATCTTAATGAGTATCATTAAAGTACAGAAGGTAATTGATATAAACATAGATTAAAGTATAACAGTAGAACAAAGTTATTTATTGTGGAAAAGATCAATGCTGATATTTATATTTTAGCATTTTACTATTAATTTTTAAAATAGCGGCACTTCTAATCGTTTTTACGCTCTTGTAAGTAAGTATCCTCTCGCCAATTTTATTTATGTTAAATGTAATTATAAAAAAGTATTTTCATATGTTAACCAAAGCTTTTGTTTGAACTTTTGAAGGCGTCCCACCACCCCTGAACAAAAGTTCTAGATAGACTCTGCCGAAACCTAAAAAGTATGCGGATATGAGCTTCCTATTATGAATTATTTCATCTATTTTTCCCTGCAAAACTCATAGCATGCGGCAACGTGGTCGGGCTACTGATCCACTGAAGTATGTATACGCGGGGGACGTAAAGCGTAAAATGTTTAACGGGGTACACGAATGGATGACCCAAACACTTTAGTTTAGCCGGAGGACCTAGCCATCGCAATCTGCATACAATTTTTATTTATTTATTTATTATATTTTGGCAGATTTGTCATCAGAATGATAAAGTATGTTAATATACTCTACAGAATTTTATATATACTCATTCCTTCTGATGGATGACTTATTGCTGCATCATATGAAGGAGGACCTACATATCGCAGGATGTAAATATATATATATATATATATATATATATATATATATATATATATATATATATATATATATATATATATATATATATATATATATATATATATATATATATATATATATATATATATATATATATATATATATATATATATATATATATATATATATATATATACTGTACGCGAAGTACAGAAAAGCGGTGTTTAAAGACAAGGAATATCGAGAATAGAAATGATAACCAGAACGGTCCCCAAAATTCAATATCTTACCTTACTGACGGGATGATGAGCACACACTCTTCGTCGGCCGACGTCTTGATTCGTTTTCTCTTCTCTCTCTCTGGAGAACGACTAGCGACTCGGTACCTTACCAGAGTCGCGCGGTTGGGTTTGAACACCGAATTTAGAGGCAATGATACGCGCAAATTTACAAATAAAAATTAAAAGTCAATGTTTTAATTTAGAATTAAATTACAATTTTAGAAGTTAAATTAGATATGGTCATTCCTAAACATACCGCCCACCAAAATACAGTAATGTATTTTATTAATTACAACGATATATATGATAAAATTATATTATTAAATACTATTTCCCAAATTCCCGGGGACACATACAATACACATATATGTAGCAAGAACTAAAATTACAAGATACTAATTTTGTTACTGCAAAGGCAGTGGGCACAATTTAACAACTGGGCTCTTACCAAATCCGTTTGCAGTCTTTAATGTGACTACACGAATAATGTTATCTGAACAGGGGTGGATTTCACGAACTCTCCCCAACGGCCACTTTAATGTAGGTTGATTCTCATCTTTAATGACTACAAGGGTACCTGTTTTGATAAGATTAGAATGTTCAGTCCATTTGCTTCGCTGAAGTAAATTATGCAAATATTCTCACCTCCACCGCCTCCAAAAGTCCTGGTGCATTCGAATTAAAAGTTGCCATCGATTTAGGCGATTAATATTTAGAGTTGTAAGGTCGGAATCAGGGATTGTAGATAATAGAGCCAGAGTCAGGAAATGGCCGGGACTTAAAGTTGTTAAGTCGTTAGTGCCCGAACTTAAGTCATAGAGAGGACGTGAGTTTAGAAGCGCCTCAATTTGTATGAGCACTGTGTTAAGCTCCTCATAGGTGAGGATCTGTTTTCCAATCACGCTAGAAAGATGAATTTTAACACTTTTGATCCCCGCCTCCCATAAACCTCCAAAATATGTAGCTGAAGGGGGGTTAAACCGCCATTTGATGTTCTCCTCTAAAAGTGCTTTGGAGAAAACTTCTTTAAGATATTTAGCAGCATCAATAAAATTAGTGCCGCAATCACTGTGGATCTCGGTTACTTTACCTCTTCTAGCTATAAATCGCCGCAGAGAAGCTAGAAAGGCCTCTGTGGTCAAATCAGAAACCAATTCAACATGCAGAGCTTTGGTTACACAAGAAACGAAAAGACAGATATACGCCTTCTGCGTTTTAGCACCACGATGCTTACTTAATTTTATAAGGTAGGGTCCTCCGAAATCTACTCCTACGCACTGAAAAACTTTTAGCTGGTTTACGCGGAAACTTGGCAGTTCGCTCATCTTAGGTTGACTAGGGACAGGTTTGCATCTTAGGCATTTGACACATGAAGACAGACAGTGTCGAATAGCTCGTTTAGGTGACATAATTCAAAAATGTTGCAGGAGTAAGTAATGTAAAGTTAGATGACCTGGATGCAGATAAGTATCATGAAAATGTGTGATAATTAATTCAGTAAGACGGTGGTGACTTGGAAGTAGTGCTGGATGTTTTTGTTCGAATGGTATATTTGGATGTAATAAACGTCCTCCCACCCTGAGAACACCCGAGTGATCTAAAAAGGGACAAAGTTTCTGTAGAGGTTTTGAGGGTAGACGTTTTGACAATATTTGCTTAATATCGTTGGCAAACACCTTATTTTGAACATATTTAACTAAACACATCAATGATGCCTGAAGCTCTTGAATTGAGATACATGTTTTGGGAATTTCACTTTACGATGTACGAATTGTAATGTATATGACATAATTCGCTGTATTTTTAAGATAGAGGAATATTTTTCTAACAATATATCAATGGAAGTTGGCTGATTTAATGATACCAATGTTGTAATACGCTGCTCAGAATCTACTATTGAATTTTCAGAGATTATATCCGAGTGGATAGGAAAATCAGAAAAGGGTTTTAAAAGTCATTCGGGGCCCTGCCACCATAATCGATGCTCAAGAAGCTGAGCGGGTAATAAACCCCGTGACGCTGCGTCAGCTGGATTGGAACCTGAAGACACATAATACCAACAATGAGCTGGTACAAGATCTTGAATTTTACTAACACGGTTAGCCACAAATGTATTCCATTTATGGGGTGAGGCTTTGATCCAGGCCAAGGCAACAGAAGAATCTGAATATGCATATATTTTTGAAAATGACAAATCTGAGTAGGCAGTAATCACAGAATTTATTAAGTGAGACAACAGCAGCGGCGCACATAGCTCTAAACGAGGAAGAGATATTCGCTTCAATGGTGAAACTTTAGACTTACCACAGATTAGATTTACTGTAGGATGATCAGAATTATCTAGAATGCGAAAATAAACTACAGCTGCGTAGCCTACTTCAGAAGCATCCCCGAAACCATGAATTTCAATACAAGACGAATTATCTGTAAGTACACGGATTAAGTTTAATCGAGGAAATTAATTTTAATTCGCTCTTAAATTGAATCCAGAGTTTAACAATATTATCAGGAGGATTTTCATCCCAACCTATACCATGACACCACAAATTTTGTATAAGACGTTTAGCAAAGAGAATCAAGGGGGCAAGAAAGCCAAGGGGGTCGAAAATACGAGCTACGTCGGATAGAATTGTACGTTTAGTACAGAGATTATTTTCGAATCGAACGTTATATGAAAAAATGTCTCTCTTAGGGCACCATAGTAAGCCTAAGATTTTTAAAATGGTGTCAGAATTTTCATCAAAAGAAATACTTGTTTGGTGAACTGATGAAGGCAAAGTTTCTAAAAAGTCTTGCGAATTACTCGGCCATTCCGTTCATTTTTAATTTTTAACGCCATATCTATGGAATCCGCCCCCCACGCGCAATCATCAACAAAGGTTCCGGAAGATAAAACAGTCGAGGCGAGGGGGAAATTCTTTGCATTTTCAACAGCCAATTGCTTAAGACAGCGCAAAGCAAGGAAAGGTGCTGAAGATACTCCGTAAGTGACAGTATTCAATTCAAAATCTTGAATGGCTTCTTCATCAGATAACCTCCTGAGAATTCTTTGATAGGAACGATGGTTGGGTGTGACTAGAATTTGCCTATACATTTTCCTGATGTCAGCGGTGAACACAATATTATAACGCCTAAAACGCAAAAGTATAGAGAAAAGATCTTGTTGCAATTTAGGACCAACCAACAAAGTTTCATTTAATGATACACCTTCAGACGACTTACAGCTGGCATCGAAAATGACTCTAAGTTTTGTAGTGGAACTATCAGGGCGCAGGATACAATGATGTGGAATATAATAGAATTTAGATGATGGGTTTATATCTGAACTTACCGAAGACATATGACCTAACTCCAAATACTTATCCATAAAGTCTTTATATGAGTTATATAAAGAATTGTCTCGTTTTAGTTTCCTTTCAAGGGACATAAAGCGACGAAGTGCAATTTCTCGAGAATTAGAGAAGAAAGGTTCACCAGATTTGAAAGGAAGTGATACAACGAAACGACCATCAGGATCTCTAGAATGAGAATTTAAAAACTATTTCTCGCACAATTGATCCTCTTCTGAAAGAGGGATTACGCAAGGTACTTCCTCTATTTCCCAGAATTTCTTTAAGATGGAATCTATATTAGTGAAAACAGTTAAACAGGTACGATATCCCTTTGTGTTAGCAGATCTTGGACATGGTCCTTTTCCCATGACGATCCAAATAAAGTATTAAGAGCAACCGGATCATTTGGATTCCCATCGATTCGCCCGGGTCTTAATAAATAAGGAAATACATCAACACCAAGAAGCATATCAATGGGCTTTGATATATAGAAATCAGGATCTGCAAGATCAATACCCTGTAAATGAGGCCAGTCAGAAAAAAAGAAAAGAATTATAGCATCGATTTGTAAGGAAGGAGAAGAATTATTGCCGTGCGGTCTTAAAATGCAAGTGGTTCGACCTTTGGAGAAAATTAAGGATTGAAAACCGATTCCCGAAACTGGGATATTATAATTGTTCTTTTAAGTTGCAGTTTACGAAAGCACTCTTCTGTAATGAAACTAGAATCACTACCACTATCAAGCAGAACACGGATTGTGTGCGGATGACCAAAGGCATCTGCTATGTCAACCTGAGCAGTAGACAGAAGAGCTGAAGAAGTGGGAGGCAACATGCTAGTGAAAGACTGAACAAAAGATAAAGAAGTATTATTTTGAGGTTCGAGAACTGGGGTACTATTAGACTATACAGGAGAAATTTGCCCATGCGAGGATGTGCTAGGCGAATCTCTCTATTAATATGGAGCAAAGAATGATGTTTCTGCTTACATATCTTACAAGTAAAATTTGACGAACAGTCTTTATAGGCATGCAATTTTTATTCCGTGGAGGCACTTGATTTGAGCCGGAACTAACAAAAGAAACAGAAGCTTTTTCAAAAGCTGGATTTTTAGATTTAAAACCTTTGAAGTTTGAAGGCAGACACAAAGAAGCCGAATCCAAAGCCTTACATTGATTGGCTAAAAATGTCTTTAAATTTTCGAAAGTAGGCATTTCTACGTTGCTATACTCTAATTCAAAACGTTTGACAGTGTTCGAATCGACTTTAGAAATCATCATATTGAACAATAAAAAGTCCCATTCATCAATAGGAAATGACAAAGTTGCAAGGGCATTTAAATTTTCAGAAAAAGTATTTAATAACCGTCTAAGCAGCTTAGGAAAATTATTAATCTTAGAATAATAAAGTGTGGCAAGCTTTCTTTTATTCTGATATCTATTTATCAATGCATCGTAGGCAATGTTATAATTGGCATCTGCCACTGGAATTGTTTTGACTAAATTAAGTGGCTCATTAATTAAAGACGTGATTAAATATTGAAATTTTTCAATATTGGATAATGATCTGTTTTTGTGAATCAATGAATCAAACAAATCGATAAAAGAAGGCCAGTTTTGAAAATTACCATAAAAAATAGGCAGCGACATTTTTGGAAGTTTTGCAGTTGGTTTTGGGTCGTTAGAAGACCTAGACGTGTCTGGAAAATCTTGCTTAAAAAGAGAATAAAAAATAGTTTCTGCAGAAAAAAATTGTTTTTCAAATTCTATTCTAATGTTATCTTCATCTTCAGGATTTTCGGATGACGCTAAAATCTCGGAATGAGCATTATTAAAATCTGTCATCAAATCGTTAAGTCGTAAACCTCTTACTTTAAATAATAAACGTTTATTTGGATCAGTTGAAGCCTCATTAGCGAGATTATAAATTTCTTTTATTCGACTCAAACAAAGATTGCGTTTAATTTCATATGTTTTTAGCTTAGGAGGCATTGCAAAATAATAATAAAAAACAATTTAATTAAAAATAACACCAATTATATAAATTGCAAGATGCGAAATATATTTCAATAGCTGTACGCCACTGTATATCGACGCTTGAGCTATATTGAAAGACGCTATGACGGTTCACGCCCGCAGCGTCCGCTGACAACGAGAATACCCGAGCTAACCTCGAATCGAGGAACCTGAAATATTTAGGCACAAAAAACAACCCGTTTGCGATAAGATTAGACACTGTATGCATAAATTGCCAATGAAATAAATTAATTTACTAGAGTTAAAATTACCTAAAAATGCCAATATTTATTATATGTGCCCGAAACTTGGGAAAATAATTTAAAGGATGAACCTAAAATTATTTACTTTTAAAGAAAATTTGGTTAAATGTATTTTGTTGGTGTGATATTAATTATTATAGTATATAACTGAATAATTTTACTTTTTAAATAAGATTTTTTATGAATCTGCAAGAAAATAGCCACAATAGTAAAATATTTTTAAATACAGGAAAAAAAAACTGTGAAGCAGCAAAATAAAACATTGAAATTAGAAATCAGAGATATTCCTTGTTTTTACCAGAAACGAAATTAATGCTAGGATCAAAATCCGTGCTCGAAATTGGACCAAAAATGTACGCGAAGTACAGGAAAGCGGTATTTAAAGACAAGGAATATCGAGAATAGAAATGATAACCAGAACGGTCCCCAAAATTCAATGTCTTACTTTACTGACGGGATGATGAGCACACACTCTTCGTCACCGAATTTAGAGGCAATGATACGCGCAAATTTACAAATGAAAATTAAAAGTCAATGTTTTAATTTAGAATTAAATTACACTTTTAGAAGTTAAATTAGATATGGTCATTCCTAAACATATACAAAAGTGGAAAATTCTTGGATTTAGGTTCGAATTAAATACCAAAATTTTAATTTTTCGTTTATTTGACGTTTCGCCCTGTAATTTAGGGCATTTTCAGAAAAACTTTTTTGATGCTAAAATTATAAAAATACAGACATTAATATTTAAGAGACACACTGTATATAAAACAATATTACCACGTTAAAATATATTTATATTCAACACTATAAAAGTACATACCTTGAAATAAGCAGATATTTATTGACAGATTTGTTTATGCTGCCAGAACTTGTATTAGAGCAGTAATGAAATATTTATCATTTGTATTTTTTTTCTCTCGTAAAAGAAACGGAACGCTTTTTTGTTGTTTTGTGTTGAATACCGTTTAAGTGTGGAGAGTTAATATAAAATTGAAATGAAGGTGTCACATTAATAAATTTATATACATATGGCTTAAATTATTTATGTCGGTTCTGTCATTCATGGAGTTTTTTTCTCTAGTAATTTCTATCATTTCTTTAATGGCTAATTTATTATAATTAGAGTCTTTAACTAGTATTTTGGTGTTTTCATAGTTGATGTTGTGTTTTTCGGTTTGTATGTGTTTGTTTAATGCTGTTGTGGCATTCTTTGTGTATTTATGTCATTTTTTTCTATTTTCCGGAAGCTCACTTGTCATTCCGATGTATTTTTTTGGACAATTGGTGCCTGGTATTGAATACACTATGTTAGATTTTTTTTTAAGGGAACTTTGCATTTTAGTTTTGTAAAAATTTTGTTGATTAAGTTGTGTGATTTATCACAGGTAACAATGTTATGTTTTTTAAGAATGTATTTGATTTTTTGTGAAAGTCCCTCTGTATAGGGGAGGGCAACATATTTTGTATCTTCTTCTGGAGTGCGGTTATTCTTATAACGAGACGTGTTGTATAACTTGTATGTGCGTTGTTTCAGATTTCTCTCAGACCAAGTATCTTTTGTGTACCATTTTATTTGAATTTTGTTGTTCTTTATGAGGATCATATCTAAAAAGTTTATTTGATTATGTTGCTCTACCTCATACGTGAATTGTAGTTTATGGTGAAAGCTGTTGAATTCATGTACTACAGTTTCATTTAGTTTATTATTTGGAATTGCTGTTAAACAATCGTCAAAATATCTTTTAAAGAATATAGGTTGAAAATTTAGTTTAGCTAAAACTTTTTCTTCCAAGTACTCCATTACTAACTGTGCCATTGTTAAAGAAATTGGAGAACCCATTGCGCAGCCATCAATTTGTTGGTAGAATTTTTCTTTATATTGAAAATAATTTGTTGATAATGTGATTTTAATAATTTCTATAAACTCTTCCAATGATAATTGTGTATGATCTTTTAACAGGTTCAATTTTTCTTTAATAATAATAGGTATAAGTTAATTACGTATGTTTGTATACAAGGAAGTCACATCCAGAGATATTAGGATGTGATTATCTGGTATGACTACTGAATCTATAAAATTTTTGAAAGTAAAAGTGTCTTTAATGTAGAAGTCGTTTAGACCGGTAATATTGAAAATGCAATTTGACAGATATTTTGACAAATAATAAAAAGGAGATTTAATACTTGAAACGATAGGTCTTATTGGAAGATTTGGTTTATGTAATTTTGGCAAACCATAAATTTTTGGAGCTACTGCATTATGAATAGTTAATTTTTTTGCTTCAATTTCTGTTAAATTTTTTTTATTTAGTAAACGTTTTATGGTTTGGTTGTTTTTATTTTGATAGATGTTAGTGGGGTCATTTTTAAGTTCTTTGTATATATTTTGATCATTTAAAAGTCCTTCCATTTTGGTTTCGTATTCTATTGTGTTCATTATAACAGTTTTGTTGCTTTTATCTGATTTTAAAATTGTAATTTGGGGATTGTGTTTTATAAAGTGTTGTGTTTTATTAATTTGCTTATTAATTTTAATTTGAAGATTGTCTAAGTTTCATTTTATGATTAGTTAATGTGTTTGTTATTTCTGCCCTAATTGTGTCTTTTATTACTTCTGGTTTTCCTTGTATGGATGTTTCAATGCCTGCTATATATTCACTTATTGGTAGGTCTTTTTCATTGGTAATGTCTATAGAAAAATTAGGTCCTAGTGCTAAAATTTCTTCAACTACATTTGGTATTTGAGTGTTAGAAATGTTATGTAGCCATTTTGAGGTGTCTATTTTGACATTATTTTTTGGTTTTATTAAATTATTGAGTTTTTTAATTTGTTTGTTTTTAGTTTTTAGAAAAAAATTATTATATTTTTTAATTTCAAATTCCATAAATTTAGATATAATTTGTACTGGCATTATATTATTTAAAGTTGTTAGACTGTTTTCTCTGATTTAGGTTAGACTATTTATTTGCTTAGTGGTATCATTAATGGATAAATTAAGTAATTTCAATTGTGTTTCTTTTAAAATTTTGTCCAACTTATGTTCAAGGTACGTACCTGTGAAACTTATGCCTGACACGTTAACGTTTAAAAAGGTAAAAATACTTCTATATGTTTGTATTGAAGTAGAAAAATACGACGATTTCTTTATGATGTCAATTTAATGCTTGTGCTTGAAAACATCTTGAAATTGTCTTTGGCTTCTTTACCATAATTTCTTTCAACTTCCTTGTAGAAACTGACAGATTGTTGTAGCATTTTAACCCTTGCTAATAATAATATCTTGTGTTTTCTTGAACCGTTATTGTATACAAAAGTGGAAAATTCTTGGGTTTAGGTTCGAATTAAATACCTCACATTATCAACAAATTATTTTCAATATAAAAAAAAATTCTACCAACAAATTGATGGCTGCGCAATGGGTTCTCCAATTTCTTCAACAATGGCACAGTTAGTAATTTTCAACCTATATTCTTAGAAGATATGTTGACGATTGTTTAATAGCAATTCCAAATAATAAACTAAATGAAACTGTACATGCATTCAACAGCTTTCACCACAAACTACAATTCACGTATGAGGCAACATAATTAAATGCTTTTTAGATATGACCCTCATAAAGAACAATAACAAAATTCAAACAAAATGGTACACAAAAGATACTTGGTCTGAGAGATATCCGAATTATAATTCAAATCATTCAAAAAATCATAAATTCAATGTAATAACCGGTTGAGCTGATCGAGCCTTACAGTTAACATCACCAGAATACAGAAAAGAGACTCTAAAAAAAGTAAAAAACGTATTACTAAAAAATTATTTCCCAGACCAACACATTAATAGAATAATTAAACAACGCACACACAAGTAATACAACACGTCTCGTTATAAGAATAACCGCACTGCAGAAGAAGATACAAAATATGTTGCGCTCCCCTATACAGAGAGACTTTCACAAAAAATCAAATAAATTCTTAAAAAACATAACATTGTTACCTGTGATAAATCACACAACTTAATCAACAAAATTTTTACAAAACTAAAAAGCAAAGTTTCCTTAAAAAAACAATCGAACATAGTGTATTCAATACCATGCACCAATCGTCCAAAAAAATACATCGGAATGACAAGTCAGCTTCTGGAAAATAGAATAAAAGGACATAAATACACAAAGAATGCCATAACAGCATTAAACAAACACATACAAACCGAAAAACACAACATCAACTATGAAAACACCAAAATACTAGCTAAAGACTCTAATTATAATAAATTCGCCATCAAAGAAATGATAGAAATTACTAAAGAATAAAACTCCATGAATGACAGAACTGACATAAATAATTTAAGCCATATGTATATAAATTAATTTCAATTTTATATTACCGTAAAATGGGGCGAAATTGATAGTTTTCAAAATACTTTTTTAGATAAAATAATTTTCGAATATTTTAAAAATGTGCAAAAATGGAAAAGCTATGTGGCTGTATAATAGGAACACTAATAAAAAAAAATAAAAAATGACAGTACAAAAAAATAAAAAGGTCTCTATCAAACTCATACTCTAGATGGGGCGACTTTGATACCCCCTATGTTACTGTGCTAATTTACGTGTATTGGGTTCTCTAATATTAATCTCGCCCCGTTTTAAATTTTACTAGGCAGATTTTTTAATATCCTATATTTTATAAGGTAGGGTGACTTTGATAGGCGGGGCCAGATTGATAAAATAAGGATAATAAAACACTGATTTTGGATTTGGCTATTATTTATTTATAAACATAAAAACAAATATTTATAAACGAAAACATGTTAGGCTAACTGGACGTTTTACAATAAGCGAAACTAACCCTCTTAACATAAACCTTATAAAACAATATTTCAAAAAAAAAAAAATGAACACATTTATAGTTCCTTAAAATCTACTTTTCCAGAAAATTTGTATACCTTATCTTCAAGCTCAACAGGGGCGGGGAGAATAGCTATTATATCAGAATAAGGTATTGTGCTTTGATCTTTCTCAACAAGTGCAAATATTGTTTTTTCTGGATTAGTTGATTTTAGACCAACTGTGTTGAACTCGTTATCAGCAAAGCGGGTTAAAATTTTGCAAACATATTTAAAAATTGCACATTTTCTTCGCCCGGATGTAAATTTTGCTAGGACGAATGTTTCAGGCTCTAATAATAATTGTATACTAGGTGCTATATAGTCAACTTCATTTTCTTCATGTTCACTCTCACTATCGTCTGCCGCAAACTCAACACGTTTCTCTAAAACACTCTCTTCTTCCTCGGAATCAGAAGTGCTTCTGGTTCCTGGAATAACGGTAAGTCTTTGTTTCTTGCGTCTTACTCTTTCATTATTTTCAGTTCCATACCTTTTCTCTCGTAATAACTCACTCAATGAATCGTTCATTTCCTGCTCGGGGTTGTGATTAATATCTGGAACGTTGTTTAAAACTTTGTGTGGGTTAAAAGGAAATATTCCAGTGGCGTAAAAGCCATTTATGATGTTCCTTTTCACACCAGCTTCTTGATCTCCTGGCTTATCCTTACTTTGAGCCTGAACTGTATCCATTTTTTCTATTGCCGATTTTAATAATGACGGAAAAACATCCTTTGCAATTCCAGAAGATTTGTTCTTTAATTTGTAGGTGGTTAAAATGTTGCGCCATGCTACCTTGAACGGTTTAAAAAATGCCACATCGAGGGGTTGGCAAATATGCGTAGAGTGTGGTACAAGGCACACAAATGATATGTCGTTTTCTTCACATTGGGCAAGAACTCGTTCATTGAAGTGAGAAGCTAGATTGTCGCCAATAAGGACTTTTTTACCTTCCAACCGCTTGGCGTGCGGAAGAAATGATGTACTGAACCAATCTTCAAACGTAACAGCGTCCATCCATCCATGCGAAGTTCTATTAAAACGGCAACCCTGCGAACAGCAAGGCTTGGCACAGCAAGGATATCCATTAATTCCGCCTTCTTTCCATGTATTGTATAAGTGTTCGCTTTTGTAAATGACATAAGGTGATAGCAGAGTCCCGTCGGCAGCGCCACATATCATTATTGATGTACAGCTCTTTGAGTGATTAACGATGTTCTCTGGATATTTAACACCGCGTCTATAAACCAGTTTTCTACTTCCTGGATCATCACCAACATTTGTTTCGTCATAGTTAAATATGTTACTTGAGGGAACATCCCTTAAAGTTTCCTCTAAATTGCTAAAATATGTTGTCAAGGTTTCTCTAGAAATTTTAGCTCTGGCAATTTTTATATTTCCAGCAACTCGTTGGGAAACCTCATCTTTGTGACGATCTAGTAAACTCAAGGCCCAGTCTTTTCCAGGCAGATTGTTTTGAAATTTGTCTATTTTTCGACCTTTCCCATCCAGGTACTTTTTTGCGAGCATTCTAATCTCCAGGAGATCAAGAGGAAATCCCCAATCTGCGCACTTTAAGGCTGCTCCAAGAATAGCTTTTTCTTCTAAGTTTGTAAAAACTGGCTGGCCACCGGTTTTTTGTATGTGTTTTCCATGGAATTTATTGTGCAAAGTTCCATAGGGAATTTTGTATTGTTCGGAAGCTGCTTTTATTGAAAGTTCTGCGTCTGCTATTTTTTTTACTGCCTCGTTCAGTTGGTCTTCCGTGTAATCTTTATAGGATCGTGCGCCTGGCGTACGCACATATTTTCTCACCATCTGAAAAAAAAACAGATTTACTAGCAAGATAAAAATTTTAAGAGCAAAGCCACCCAATAAACAAAAAAGTCTGGATTACGTCTGGCGGGGCGAGTTTGATAAATATCAATCACGCCCCACCAACTGTATCAAACTCGCCCCGCTTCAAACAAACGGAATTTTAAAAAGAACCTGTACGTGTAACCTCACTTTTTAAACAATTTAAGAAGCACAAATAACGATGTTTTAGTGTAAACAACTCAAAATTACTGTTTTGTTAACACTTACCGTGGACGTCTAGAAGTTATACAGGTCACAGTTTTGCCATAAAACAGGGATTATTAGAAAAATTATAGAAAAACACGTTTTTATCTGGATTTTAAGATCACATCATGCGCGAAGGGTTACATTCGGCTGTCTACTGACCTTAAGTTGCGGCGGCGGATTTGAGAAATAACTAGGCGCAGCGGAAAATCACCAACAGCATGTCGGTGAAGTTAGTATCAATCTCGCCTCCAGAAATCAATGTCGCCCCACTTTACGGTAACTCTCCACACTTAAACGGTATTCAACAAAAAAGCGTTCCGTTTCTTTTACGAGAGAAAAAAATATAGAAATGATAAATATTTCATTACTGCTCTAATACAAGTTCTGGCAGCATAAACAAATCTGTCAATAAATACCTGCTTATTTCGAGGTATGTATTTTTATAGTGTTGAATATAAATATATTTTCACGTGGTAATATTGTTTTATATACAGTGTGTCTCTTAAGTATTAATGTCTGTATTTTTATAATTTTAGCATCAGAAATTTTTTTCTGAAGATGCCCTAAATTACAGGGCGAAACGTCAAATAAATGAAAAATTAAAATTTTGGTATTTAATTCGAACCTAAACCCAAGAATTTTCCTTTTGACTTTCTCTGCCTAGTTGATTATTAATACTCAATATTGTCCCTGTATTTGAAGAGATTAAGTTGGCAACTTCTTCCCTAGATACAACAGTAAATACTGTATTGTCGGTCTGATTATTATTATGGCTTAAACTAGGAGAAAAGTTAGCATCTGCTGGTCTAGATGTCATAATTAAGGGTGATTCGTCTATTAAAATCGGAATGCCATCAGTTGAGTCATCAATGTTACTAGTACCATAGAAAACTGTTATTAGTAGTAAGAGTTGTGGCTAAGGATATAGAGTCATCATTTTCATCCTTCCATCTTTCGCCCTTTTCTAATAACAATTTTTCTTTTTTAAGTAATACCAAAATTTTAGTGTCATCCACTCTGGTCCCATCTTTTTCAAGAACAATCAATTCTCCATCTTTTTTTTTTTTAGTTTTTCTGAAGCTAAAAAGTTAAAAATATAAGCTTTTACAAATTACCTAATGTATAGGGTGGCCTATAGAAAATTTTACACCCCTTATTTTCCTAAAATCCGGCAGGACATATTTTGATAATATTTATTAATTATTATGCAGGGTGACTCTGTGATTCTTTTAGAGTATAGTATAGAATAAATTCAGAGATATATTGAATTGGTTTGTCATTAGAGTTTTTTCTACAGTTAGTTAGAAACTGCCCCATAAGCGGAACGGAACGATTGTTACGAAAATATGCATTATGTTACGTAGGAAAAAATAAAGTCAACATCCTCTCAGCCCATTGGAGTCACTCTGTATAATCAAATGTTAAATCGGATATACAGGGTGTGACAAACGAAACAAAATGTAGATTTCAAAAGCTAAAGTTTTTTAGAAATTTAATTTCTGAGACAGCAGTTTTAAAAATAACAGAAAATCGTAAAGAAAAGATATTATATATCTAAAAATCGAGCCTGAATATCTTTTCTGCTAGGACAAATATGGAAAAGCTTTATTAAACTTTTATTTAGGTAATATTTTTTGTTACCTTTAAATCTACCGCCAGACAAATAAAAATTCCAAAATGTTTGTCTTCAAAAACTGTGTTTTTGGTACACCCTGTAAATCCGACTTAAGATTTTATGTTGCCAAAACTATTTCTTCTTTATGCAAACTTTTATCAAAAACAAAAACTTTTTTTGAGAAATTTATTAAGAAATAACCTTGAATTTTCCTAATTACGGTAAAAAAAATAACGGCGTATTCGTAGGCTAATTTTACGAAAAAAGTTTACATAAATATTATTTATCCAAAAATGGTTTATTTTCCTTAATTTTTTTTAAAGAAATTGTGATTTTTTTAGTAGTTCCGAAACTGTAAGAGTTATATTATAATAAGATTTGGCATAACCAAATAGCTATTTGAAGACCATATTCCGATAGTATTCAATGGTTCTTATTTTAAGATTTTTAATAAAAAAATAATACGCCACTGATTTAAAAAAATTACTAGTTCTTTCGTTTAAGGTAAGTAAAAATACACAAAGGAAAAGCTGTCGTTATCGAGAAAAAAATCAATTTCTATTCTGATGCACACCTCTGGCACCTCTGGACCAGTTTCAGCTGATGTCAGAATTGCTTAAACCTTTACAAAAGTAGTTTCTTCTTAAAAAAAATATTGAACATATGTCCACAAACGCCCTATTTTTGAGATACAGGGTGTTAAAATTAAAAAAAAATGTATTTTTTTCATTTTCAAAAACCCTGTATCTGAAAAATACTGAATTTGCAAGCATTATCTATTAAAACTTTTTTCATAAAATGTTCATCATCAATTTTGTAAAATTTTCAACAACTGATTCCAACTAAACTGGAGCAGAGGTGCCAAAGTGTGCATGAAAATTGATTTTTTTTTCCAAAAACAAGTTGTACATTTTTACTGGCCCTAAACAAAAACTGGGATTAAAAAAAAATCATCGGCGTACCATTTTTTTATTAAGAAACCTACGCCCATGGCTGAAAAAACTGTTAAGTACCGTCAAAATATGGCATTTAAATAGCTATTTGGTTAAGCCAAATCTTAATCTAATAGCTTACTGTTTCGGAATTACTAAAAAAATCATATTTTTTTTTGTAAAATTTTAACACCCCGTTAGATCTCAAAAATAAAGCATGTTCATGAATACGCCTTTAAATCTTTTTACCGCATTTAGGAGACATCCTGTCTACAGGGTGGTCCATGTCCATACAGGACATATCAGGAACAAGATAAAATTAAAATGAAAAAAAAAATGGAATACCCTGCATCATTTTTTATTCCTCACGATTCTAGGTGATTTTTATATTATAATTTTCATAACTAAATTCACCTGTTTTCGAGAAAATGTCTAAATATTGACTTTTTGAAAATTTTAAGCGCCACAGAACGGCAGAAAGAAATGGATTGCACTTTCCTGTCTTAGTTCTACTAGATGTGTATCTCTTGGCATTAACTTCCAATTTAACCGAAAGTTGAGGCGTTTCTAGGAAAATCAAAAATTAGAATTCTGGATAAATAAAAAAACTACCTACATTTGTTATTAGTTTAGTTAATGATTTTATTTTTTGTATACGGATTCATCATTAAAGTCATGACCAGCTTAGTAAAATATTTTTGTTTTTTTTAAGTGGACATAATTATATTTTAAAAAAATTGTTGGACATATTATGTTCTTATAAGAAATAATAAAAAAACTGTTTGATATATAATGTTTTTATTTGAATTGTAAAACGTGAACACAAAAAACTTATTCTAACTTAAATTTAAAAACTGGATATATCTTAGTCTTCACAACCACTGCTATTATCATCATTATCAGTCACAGCCGACTCGTCGAGATTATCAGAAGCAAGTTGGTTTTGCTATTAAATCATCAAAAAAATTTCTGTTTGGCTGACTGTGAAGAAGCCCAAGAAGTTTTTCTATATTTTCCAACTTGGACTTTTGGATAGGGATTGGTCTAGTGTTAGCCATTTTTAAACAAATCTCATCTCCGGATAAGCGCCAAGGACCACTATAGCTATTTCTTTAAAAAATACAACGGTTTTGGTTTGGGATTTTTAAGAAAAAAATGATCTGTGCTTGCTTTAATATCATATATCATAGAACCACTAATTTTTACAAGTTTAAAAGGGGAAGGTTTAGCTCTTGCCTCTAGTATTAGTTTATCCCAGGACTCCGGAGCTTCTATACGTTCAATTTTTCTTTTCTTTTTTTCAATTGTGGAGAAATCTTGATCATTGGGCCAGTATGAATGGCCCCTTACGGGGAACAAATAAGTTAGAGTCAAACAGTTTAAATCCATGCACTAATACATACAGAAAGTGTAGCATAGTATAGTTTTTGTTTTGGCCAGGACAACCGTCACTTATTACTACAAGAGTTCTACAAACCGTCATTGTTATTTATATATAGTAATATAGTAACATAGACACAACATCATTCGCACCTTTTTTCGCTTGGTCCTCGGTATAAGTGTACATTGTTGCTTAATTTGAGTCTAAATCATGTACCCCAAATACATAATACCATAGTTGTCTGGAGAAAAAGACAGGATTTGAAGGGATATGGGATAGTGGCAGATTTTGCATGAAGTCGAAAGTCAAACATGTTATTTCGCCTGCAGCCGCCTGTACTTTATAAACACGTTTCTTGCTTGAAATGCCTCAGATTTTCTTAAATGAAGCCCTTTTTCCAATAATTTAGAGGGTTTTTTCAGCATCGGTAATATCCGGGTTACTAACATAATGTTGGAATCGATCACATTCGGCACAGATTTCTGACCGAGGATACCCAAACTTAATATTAAATTGTATGTGGAAAACATGCCAATACATTTTATAGTGGATATTTAAACGATATTCTTGAAGAAAAGCTTTGTACATATTTTTTACTGTGCAATCTGCGGGTAAATAAAGTTGTTCTGGATTTTTGCGCCTTGAATAATGCGATTGCATAGGGTTAAATGAACTAATATGATGCTTTATTAGGTTGATGACTTCTATGCAATAACTTCTTGGACGATTAAGATGTTTGCCCCTTAAATCTCTTGGAGAGCACCCCTTTTCCAACAAAGACAACCGAATCCGTTTGATTCTGGGTAATGTAACTCCATGAATACTAGCGAACGCTTTAAGACAAACTGTTTTTTCGGCACCCGAATAGCGCAATTTATAAGAATATGAAGCGCAATGCTGTTTATTGTGATCGTTTGCACGAGAACGACGTTTTTGTATATGGTTAATTCGCATAAGTCCAGCCAAATGGGCATCTTGCTCATTTTTATCATGCATATTATTAAATTGAGAAAAAAGTTCGTTTCTTTCTTCCTCAGAGCATATTTGGAGGTATTTGAAACGCTTACATCTAAAAATAAAAGTAATACATATTTAAATTCACGCTTACCACAAAATATGTGTTTAAACTCTACCTGCAGTCATCTCCCAATGTTCTAGAGGGTACTAATTTTCCTTTTTGGTTACGGTGTTCTACTTCTTTCACCTTAGCTTCTCTAATCATCTGCTTTGGATGAATCTTTTTCTCTTTCCTTTTTGCCCAATTAACAGGTTCATTATTGCTTGATTTATCCATTTTAAATGTCAGGTTATGGACATATGATGTTTTTAGAGGAAACGCCGTGGACTTATGATGTTCTTAGAAGAAATAGAAATATTTCAAGCTTGTTTTTACCGAGATATATGACGTTTATCCGAGAATCGCCTTTTGCGATCGATAGATATGACTGTATAAAGATAGATGGCACCATAAGTAGCATTTTGACAAAATTGGACTAATGAGATTTTTCCCAGAAACACCTCAATTGTAAAATAATACAGGGTGTTTTATTTAAAAATATAAAATTTTTAAATAAACCGTATACCTGGACGACTGTGTATAGTGCAAAATAATTTTAGGTTGTGCTTGTTGGTACCCTATATATGTCCTAAATCAGTTATTCGAATTTTTTTTCCGTAATTATTCTAATAAGGAAGGCTCTGGATTTAAACGCACTGTCGAAAAGTAAAATGCAGTTCAGTGATTAGATTAAGTCACAGCTATACAGAAACATACTTTTTTTTTAGCTCATATATTTTCAAAAAGAACCAAACTATATTGCACTCTTTTTTTAGATAATTCTGTCAAATATATAATTATTTTCTGGGGTTACTTCCTTAAAACCGTTGAATTTGAGTATTAGGTATACGTTACATATTAAATATTTAGAATTCAAAAACTCGAGGTTATAAAAAGAAATATAAATTTAAAAATATTCGAAAGGAGCCGACTTAATAGAATATGTGTGATTATTTTCAGTAATGCAATGAAATAGGGGTTCTATATTTATTGGATTAGTGTAGTCAAAACAACAATATTTTTTATCTAATTATTTAAGTGTTGTTTCTAGAAGTCCACTTTTGCAGTTATAATAAACTGAAAATAACTTTCCAACAAAATTGACATCACTGAAGTGCTTATTAATAAGCATAAACTCTATCTTACACACTTCATACAAACCATAATCATTTTTTTATGACATATATTCATCCCCTTAGAATAAGTAATGCCTCTAAAACTTAGGTAGGTTGTAACATAAATTGGGTGTTCTAATAAGGTTATTTTTCTCTCTTATCACTTTAGATAGATATTCTGGAAAATCATCAGCGAGAAATATGCTCGCGTCCTTACAAATAACAGAAGTTGAATAAGATTGACCTCTAAGTATCTCGAGGCTTTGTAGTAGCTGATGTTTGTTGCACAATGTCGTTAATACATTTATAAAATTAAGGCAATGTTTAATAATTTTTTTAAAGTAACCATGTTTACTTTCAAATCTTAATGACCAAAGAAGCCTTAAAGGCCCAAATTATTTTATTAAATGCGGATAATGCATCATAAAATGATGTTTGGGTTTAAGGTGAACATCTAGAAATAGCTTACTTCTGAGAACAATATAGTCAAATATAATATTTTGTAGAATAGCTACTTGATCAAAAGATATTTTAAGACACATTAAGAGATTACAAATTTGTCTTAGAATTAGCAATAATTCCCAACACTCATGTTCTTGGAATTCATTAACTGAGTCACGAAATACAAACGGTATTATATTGAGAAAATGTAAAATTTCTGTTGAATTCCCAATAATGTTTTTTGATTTTTTAATAATTTCTGGTAATTTTAAATTGGCATGTTTGTCCACAAATTTAATCTTTTAAATTTTTTCGTTAAGGAGTTCAAAAGTGGTTTTGTCAAATATTAGTTTTTTTGCTATTAGCATGATGTCATACTGGGCAATGCCTTCAAATAAAACGTGTGCTATTATACAAGGAGGAAGACCCGGGTTACAAACATTAAAATATTTTAGTTCATTTAATATAGTTTTACATCTTACTCCTTTATACGGCTCGTTTAATGAATCTGCTCGTAAAAGGTCATTTGTATGCGAATCATTATCTCGGTATTCAAAATTTTCACGAGTCAGGTTACTTGCTAAATCATTCTCATAGCAATACCTGCAAAAATATTGTTGATCTTAAAGTATTCCAAAAATCCACCAATCTGGTGACTACCTAAATTGTCACCAACAACTGCAATTACAGATCCCTTAAGAACAATTCTATTTTTAACTATTATACCTTGTTCTTCAAGAATTTTAAGATCGCTATTAAGCGGCTTTAAAATAGCATTAAAGCCAAATCTTTTTATATCTTTTTCAAAAAGAAGGCTTACGAGCTGTATGTGATCCGTTTTCATTCTAAGCCATGGATCAAGATTCGCTAGTCATGTATATGCCCAAAATTTTATATATTTTTTTGGCTGACCCAAGAGGATTACAAATTTCAAACGCATCCTGATAAAGTGTAATTTTTATTGAAAAATCATTCTGACTAAATAATACTTTTTTTTGTGTGCTGTTCCATCATGTATGTCGCTATAAAGTCTGGAATTTTGCTTCGGCTTGGTAAATATTTGCTCAAAAATGTATTTATTTGTGCACAATTGCTTGACTGTTTCAAGAACTGGCACATAATAATAAAATGACTTACATGATTCATTTTCAAGTTCAATTTTTTTTGGTTTAACAAAAATTAGATTGTTTTTATAATATTCTTCTCTTAAGTATTTACTCCTAAAAATTCCATTATTCGGATTATGCATAAAAAATAGATCTTTAGCTATTATTTCAGGGGGAACAAAATAGCCTTTCATTTTTAAATTTTTATGTATATATTCAGCGTTTAAAATATCTTTATCAAAAATTGCCGAGATAATAAATTCTATGGGCGATTTAGTTAATAGATATATATCTCTAAGGTTAAATATAGATTAGTAAATAAGTTTAAACCTAACAAATTATATTCTTTATGTGTTTCTTGACCACTAACCTCCCTACTAACTGGTTCTTGTGCATTGTCGTTAAAATATGATGGGATTTCTGAATCCGAGTTTCTTTTTTTGTCATACATGTCGTTTACAGTAGGTTTTGAATTACTGTCCGAATGTTCTCGACAAAAATGAACCCTAAGAGTATTTATTTTACTACAAAGTTTATCAAAATTACATTTAAAAGGACAAGGAAATGATTTTCCTTCACCTAAATGTTTATAAAAATGCTTTTTAAAGTCCTTTACCATAGTGGTTTGGTATAAGCAATTCTCTAAAGAACAAGTGAAAAGAGAGTCTGTTTCAGCTTTATCCTTAAAACCATTATGTTCCCGAACTACATGCGAGTGAAAACCACTGTATTTAAAAAAAAAACCATTTGGCAGTCGTTACGCGGGCAAACAAAATTTTTACAGCTACACCTGTGAAAACGTTTACCACTTGTCGGTATATATACGTGCCGCGTGGCGAGAATGGTCGGCTGATGCAATAACTAATAAATTTCTAGAATTAAAGTCGTGGAGGAGACAAAACACATGGATACTAGGGTATATTTTTGTAAATTTACATAGAATTTACATAGAAAACAGTAATGTACATTATTTCACATTATTTAACAAAGTTTTACATTTTTTTAAACGATGAGATGTGTTTTTACAAAAATATATATAACTTTATGTGAAAATATGGTAATGATATGTATTTTAATTGAAATACACATTCCTAATGGAATGTTCCATGTTTAGGTAAGTAGCAAAGAAATATACATACATTGAACTAGGAAAATTTAGGTGGAAAACAAGGTTTTATTAAGTATTATCATGTGAATTTCCACCCACTTTTTATAGTGTATTAAAGTTACGATAAGAAAACGAATTTAACACCCTGTAGCTGAAAAGTTGAGAGGTTTAGAACGTATGTTCATATGAACTTTTCTTTCTTAAATAAGCAAAAAAAATATATCTTGATTTTCAGCCATCAATTAAATTACATCCTGTACTGCTAATACTGAGGCAAAACATAGTTTTTTATGTGTGAGCCCATTTTTGAAATATATTTGCCATAAATACAACAAATTTAATTTTTTTATTTCTTAATTCATAATGCATTTATACCCTAAAATACGATTTCTATTTCAGAATCAATAAAAATACACAATATTATTAACACACTTAAAAATAATTAACTGTTAATCAACCCATAAGCAACATATTATATAAGAAGATAGGAATACTTACACAAGAATCTCCCTGTAGTCCCTGGCGCGTTTCTTTTATTTCAAATTCAAAGTATTTTTGTTTGATTGACCACTCAGACGAGCCAAAAAGCAAATGGACTTTTTGTTTATATTTGATATTTGGAATTTAGAATTAATAATTGGAATTTATATCTACCTATGCAGGCAACTCATCAGTTTAAATTCTGGTTTTGAAAATCAAGTTTTTACTATACTATTTAATGAGTAATGAATAGACATAAAGTAAAAAATATAATGCGGCATTCGTAAAAGTTAAAAAAAAAAAATAATGGAAAATAAGAGAACGAGTTTTTTTAAAAGTAAATACAATTTAAATTTTTAAAAAATACAATTAAAAAAGCAGAAAAAATTAGTTATTTCATTGAGTATCTAGTAACATTTTTTTCGTATGTTTTCGAAAATTATTTAATGAAAATTCTTTAACATTGGGTGGAAGGCTATTCCACATTTGAATTGCAACGAAACTAAAGGACTTCTGAAAACAAGATTTTCTGTGTAGAGGCGCCCTAAAATTATTTGCATTTCTGGTAAGATGAGGGTGTTCATATGAAGTAAATAACCGATATAGGTAAGGTGCTTATCCAGTTTTTAAAATTCTATAAACAAACAACAACATATGATACCTACGACGGTTTTTCATGGAGAGTATAGAGTAATTATTAAGGTATGGTGTAATATGATGTCTATATGGTATATTGTAGGAAAAACGCATGCACGCATTTTGAACTTTTTGTATAGAATTGGCAATAGTTGAAGTCAATGATGAATAGTAAACAATGTCTCCATAATCAAATAATGATAAAATGAGTGTGTTGCAAAGATAATATTTAGTTGCTGGAAGCAAATATTTTTTAAAGGTAGCTAACGTTTTTAAGCGCATATATGCAATGCTAAATTTCTTCGTAATATGTGTTTTAAATGATAGATCCGAATCGAAATAAACACCCAGATTTTTTGCTTCGGTGACCAGAGGCAATTTTATATTATTTATTTGTGCAGAAAATCTCTGATAAACTTGTGTTGTTTGATTTTTATTGCTTCCAAAAAATATAATACATGATTTAGATGCATTCAATTTTAAATTATGATTTTGTGCGATATTATATATACTGTTTAAATCTTCATTAAAATTATTTTGCGAGATCTGCAAGTTGTCTAAAGTAAATGACAAATACGCCTGAGAATCGTCGGCATATTGTTGAAGTTTAGAGTATGCTACGCTTGTATACATATCTGCAACATATAACGAAAATAATAACGGGCCCAAGATTGAACCTTGGGGAACACCCGTTTTTAGGGGCCTATATTGTGATTTGTGTTTATCAGAATCCTTCATAATGTGCACACAATGTGATCTATTAGTTAAATAAGATTCAAAAAACTTTACTGCACCATTAGAAAATCCAAAATACTGTAATTTTGCTAGCAACATTCTGTGACTAAGCGTATCAAATGCCTTACTAAAGTCCAGCAACCCCAAACACGTTATTTCTCTTTTTTCCTCACTAAACCGAATATCATTAAGTAGATTGACAAGACACGTTGTAGTACTATAGTTTTTGCGAAATCATGATTGACACTCCGGAACGATCTTAAAAGAGTTAGCAAATGAAGAGATTTGGTTATAAATATGTCGTTCAAGAATTTTTGAAACGGCAGGTAAAATACTTATCGGCCTTAAATCCTTGAAGTCGGAGGGATGAGAAACCTTTGGTAAGGGTATAATTATTGCTTTTTTCCTAAGATCAGGGTAAACACTCTCTAAAATACAGCTATTAATAATATTTATTAGCGGATTTTTACAGAAAGGTAAACATAATTTGAGATCTTTTATTGAGATGTTATCTTCTCCGGAAGCATTTGACTTTATAAGATGTATAATTTTATTTAAGGATAATTCATCAATAAGCTCGAAATTTAATACACTGGTTACGTTTGAAAGTGTATTTTGTTGATAAAATAGTAATGTATCATTAGAAGTTGTATCAGGACCAGCTGTACAATTAGCATAATAGTCATTAATCGATGTTGCGTCTGCAAGGTCAGAGGGTATAGAAGCATTCAATTTATAAGTTAAATTTATTTTTTTAGCTTGATTCCAAAATTCCTTTCCCTTTTGAGTAGACATTAAATACATTATATTTTTATTAAACAATTTTAACTTTTCGTTTATTTTTTGTGCATAGTAAATAAGATTCCATTGCAATTTCACTGCATCGCTCTCGAATTCCTCATATATTATGTTACTGTAATCTCTGTACTCTATAAATTTAGGCGCACACTCTTCAATACTTAAATTAAAAATCGAAATAACTAAGTAGTGATCAGAAACTGTTTCCGAAATCGGTACAGAAGTACTTTTACTACAAGGAAGGTTATTATTTGTTATAATAAGGTTTATTAAACTAGATGTGTTTGTAGTTAAATTCAGGCGGGTGAGAGCGGTGATCGTTTGTTGGACATTAAAGGCATTTAACAGCCTATTAAATTTAATACTTTGTGCAGAGGCATGATTTGATAAATCGATATTAAAGTCACCCACAAGTATGACATAATCATAAAATGGAACCGACAAGCTCAAAAAATTTTCAAAAAAATCAAAAAAGTTTTCCAGATTTGAAGAGGGTGGGCGATAAATAGTTGTAAATAATAATTTTTTTTTGTTAATTTTACATTTTATACTAATATTCTCACAACTTTCAGATGCTATGTCATGTTCCGTTAATTGATATTTGATATGTTTTTTAATATAAATACCAACCCCTCCCCCTCTACCCGCTCTATCTTTCCTTACAAACTGGTAACCAGGAATATTAAAAAAACCAGAGTCATAATTGGGGGTTAGCCAAGTCTCGGTAATACCAAACACGTCAAATTTATAATCGTTAACATAATTTGTGAATTCATCAAATCCCGTATTAAGTGATCGAACGTTAAGATGCGCCACCACAAATTGGTTAGACTTACTATTAAAAGAAACAAACTGACGGTCACCTACATCATTAAAATTATCCATTATACATGGCTAGCCCGCCAAGAAAACCGCGCAAAGCTCCGCCCTGATACCGCCCAGTAGCCTGTAAACAATAAATATTACCTAAAAATGAAACAGACATCCTAAACCTATAAAAATAATCCTAAACCTATAAAAATATAAAAATAAGTAATATAATTAGACCAATATAGCGCTCAAATTTAAGACGCTTAAAAAAATAATAGCATAGAGTATCATATGCTAGCATACGCCGGTTTAAAAATTATATAACTTAAAAAATAAAACAAAATATAATTTCTGCTTTGCTGATATCTTCGAGTTAATAAAAATACCGGAACTCTCAAGAAAAAGGTTACATAAATTTCCAAAAATATCTTATACCTTTTAAGGAGAGAAAAAACAACGTAGGCATAAGAATTACGCAATAACAGTAAAACTGAACATCAATTTCTGTTTTCACAAATATCAAAAAAAAAATGTATATACTCAAAAATAGAAATAGTAGAGTATAGTATACCTAATAATAAATACATTATACCAACCGAATAATAATAATAATAATGATATATATTCTATAATGCACGGAAATACGAGGTTAATATTTTTGAATATAATATGTAATATAAAATCTGACAAAAATTAGAAAAGTATATCACTTGATTTGAAAGGACGAAATTAATATACAAAAAAGAAGAATACATGAGAATTCATAGAATATAAAACCTAAATTAATAAATACTGAAAATTGAATTTAACGCTAATACAACAAAATAAGAATTTAATATTAATACAACAAAACGTCCTTACTCTGTATGGATAACTATATTTCCTAACCACAATTATTTTATAACAAGCTGATAATACAATGTTAACATATTTATAAAAAATATACAAGGGTTATGAAACAAAAAATACTTGTATATTATAGGCTCAAAAAAAAAAACAGAAAAAACAACTCGGTGATATTAGAAATAAATAATATTGCATAGTTAAGTGCAAAATAACATCTTAACTAGTATGTTATAGTTAAGCACAGAATAACATTGTAGGCACAATATTCACATTTCCATTATAGTTCATAAAGGTTTACCAATCTTACGAAAGAAAACATGATTTATGAAATTGTTAAAACCCGACTTCTTATTATTACTAAAAATTAAAAGTAAATTCTCGCAGTTGAAAAATATTTATTCCGTACCGTATCGAAACATCATTCTCGTCGAATTTACTATGACTAACTAACTACAAAAATAAATCTCTTTTTCCTTTAACCATTATAGTATTATGTGTCACACACAAAGATATCTCAGCAAACATAACACACAAAGGAAACACTTATATAACAGTTTTAATATTAACACCATAATATAATCGTTCAATTGCCGGTATTCCTTGATGATAAAAGCCGGGTTCAGACGGCGATATTTACATTTCGGCCATCCTGTATTCTTCCCGTCCTCGGGAAGACGTTGAGGTTCTTAGGGTCGACATCACACCTGTAGAACAGAAAACTAATGGCAGTATTATGGTTGATTATTCGTTTTTTTTTTTTTTAAATTGTACATGGTGAGCTATTTAATGTTTTTTTTTCAAAATAATTTTCTTTTCCTTTCACAACTTTCCTAACAATACTCAGGGCCATTTTTGTTTGCAGCCGTCCTGAAACTGCCCTTATCACAGGTGCCTTTATAGTCGTCCTGCCCGACTAACCTACATTAGAACGTAGTCTAAGATATTTTGAAACACAGGAAGTTTTTAGAGTCGCCCTGCCCGACATATCCCAGTGACTTTTGTTTTTCACACAGGCTACTTTTAAGGTCGTCCTGCCCAACCACTCCAAAGACCTTCCTTTTTTTCACACAGGCTACTTTTATGGTCGTCCTGCCCGACCACTCCAAAGACCTTTTTTTTTCCCACACAGGCTACTTTTAACGTCGTCCTGCCCGACCACTTTCACTGGCCACCATATTCAACTTTCCAATAAGTCAATTAAATCTTCCCTATCTCTAATGTCCTCATCACTATCGGATAAATCACTATCACCGAGACACGCTCGATAGGGTCTTAGGGAGTCAACCGCAACAAGGGTATTGAAAGGTTTATACCCTCGCATACCCTTAACACTTTTTATCCTATATCGATCCCCATCAAAAACCTTTTCCACTTTATATGGACCGCAGTACTTCTTATTTAACTTTTTATTTACACCCTTTTCGCTACAAGATATACCCCCGTTCCATAAAACCAAATCGCCCTTTCTATATTTTCTCGGTGACTTCCTTTTCTTATCATAACGACACTTCATTTTTTTAGCAACGCTTGAAAGATTTTTGTGAGCATTATCTCTTTTCTCGCTAAAACCTACTGAAGTTGGACGAGTTTCTAAGTTGCCCAAAAGGTTTCCTTTGTACCCAAATAAGAGCTCAAAGGGGGTATGTTTTGTGCTACTGTTTACCGTATTATTCATTCCCCAAATAACTTCAGGAATTTTATCGTCCCAACTTTTATCATCCGCACTACTTACAGACCTCAATGCGTCTAACAAAGTACGGTGGTACCTTTCCACTTGCCCATTGGCTCTAGGGGTAGCGGTAGCTGTTAAGACATGCTTAATTTGCTTGTCATTTGCAAACTCTTTAAAATGCCTGCTAGTGAAAGCTAAACCGTTATCTGTTATAATTCGTCGCGGATATCCTAAATATTCACTAAAAATCTCTCGCAAATTTTTAATACATTCCGCTGATCCCATAGTTTTGGATGGTCTTGCAACAATATACTTTGTAAATGAATCTACTATTGTCAGTATGTATGAAAAACCAGTCTTTGTTTTAGGAAATGGCCCAACATGGTCAATATGAACAGTTTCCATTGGCAGATTAGGTTTGGGAATAGGGTGTAGAAAACCTTCAGATTTGCCATAGTTGCCCTTACTGTACCCACAACTCAAACAAGAATTCACATATTTTTTTATAAATCGTCATCTTAGCAAACCAAAATTGATCTTTGATTAGCTTTAGACAACGCTCAAAACCAGGATGACCCACTTCGTCGTGATACTTTCTTAAAAGCTGAAAGCGCGCAAATTTTGGTATAACAAGCCTTTCCCCAAAAAGTGTTTTTCGGTATAGGCGATCGTTGTTATAAATGAATTCTCTTGCCAAATGTTTGTCTAGATTGTTCTTAAGTCTGTTAATAATGTTTGTTAATGTATCGTCCTGTAGTTGTATGGTTAAAAACCAGTCCTGTGTCTCTATTTGTAAAATATTACATGGGTTTCTACTAAGGGCGTCGACATGCTTCATGGCTGAGCCTGGCCTGTGTTCGATTTCAAAGTCATAGTCTTGTACTGTTAACCACCACCTGGCAATTCTTGCAACTAAATCTTTTTTTGAAAATGTGTAGCGTACTGCTGCGCAGTCCGTTATAATTTTAAATTTTTGCCCAATTAGGTATATACGAAAACGTTTAAGGCTTTCTATTACCGCGAGAGTTTCTAGTTCATAGCTATGGTAGACTTGTTCAGCAGACCATGTAACACGACTGAAATAAGCTACAGGCTTCAAATTTTTATCGGGCTGAACTTGAAAAAATATGCCTCCTAGTCCCTTAGAAGAAGCATCAGTATGTATTTGAATTTCTAGTTGCGGGTTATATGGCACTAAAATAGGCTTACATATCAACATTTCTTTTAGTTTACAGAAAGATATTTCCTGATTTTCACCCCATTCAAAAGCTACATTTTTACGCGTTAATTTAGTAAGTGGCAAGGAAATAGTTGCAAAATTTTTGACGAATTTCCTAAAATACCCCGCAAGTCCCAAAAACTGACGCACTTCGTGTACGTTTTCTGGCCTCTTAAATTTTTTTATAGATTCAACTTTTACTAACCCCGGAGATATACCATTAGGGCCTATTTCATGACCTAAGAAGTTGATAGTATTTTTTAAAAATGAACATTTTTTTAACTTCAGCTTAAAACCAGATTGATCTAAAATTGGCAAGACTGTATCCAGTAATTTTAAACCTTCATCAGTGGATGTTGATGGTAACAATAAATCATCCATGTAGACTACTACCTGACTAAACCGAAGATTACCTAAAGCATTATTTATCGCCCTTTGAAACACCGCAGGGGCATTAACTAGGCCAAAAGGCATTTTAAGAAATTCATAGTGCCCATCCGGTGTAACAAAAGCCGTCTTCGGGATCGATTCAGATTCCACCGCTATTTGATGGAACCCCTGATTACAGTCTAAAGAAGTAAAATACAATTTTCCACTTAATAAGTTTAGTTGTTCTTCTATATTACTCATCGGATATACCTGTTTAATGCTGGCTTTGTTTAAAGCCCTATAGTCGCAACAAAGTCGATAGGAGTTATCTTTTTTTTTAACTAATACTATGGGGCTCGCAAAGTCAGACTGTGACTCTCTAATTATACCAGAATCTAACAGTTCTTTTACTTTATCCCTTACTATTTCCCTTTCTTTTAAAGGCAGTCTATAAGGCCTATAACAAACCGCTTTCGATTCATCTGTAAGTTTAATTTCTAACTGACATCCCTTTACTGTTCCTAATTCGGCGGAACCCTCGGCGAAACATCCTCGCCACTTATTTAATATATTTACTACACTATTTTTCGTATCTACATCCAAATTCGTATTAATATCAATTTCTCCTACAGTAAAACTCTTAGATAATGCATTACTATTAATCAAGCTCACCTTGTAACTTTCTGGCGCCCTAGCATCCAAACATTTGCAGCCTCTGCCAATTAGTTTCCCCAGCTTCCATTTTACTTCTTGATCACCGACGTTTGTAACTGGCAATATTCCCTGAGGTCCACGTAATACTACACCAGGTACGCAAACAATGTTTCTTCCTATTTGAAAGCGCTTGTTGTCCATATAAATGTCTTCACTATTTTCAGTAGCACTTATTTTAACGTTTACTATCGTTGTGCAGTTAGGATCTAGCGTTACATCCTCCGAAATCCTAATTTGCGGTCGCACTTCCACTGTGTCCACAGAAATGTCACTAATTAGTTCACAATTATTTTTAATTAATTTGGCACAACCCGCCGAAACAACTAGAGCCATTCCTTCAGCATTAATAATAGGTTGTCCCGAGATTAATTCCAAGTTGTCCATATCGGCGATTGTCACTAGCGCTGTGGTTTCCATCCGTAAGTCGTCGATTTCCAAAACAAACTTGGCCTCTTTTTCCACATGTATAGTTGACCCTCCAAAAGCTTTTAATGTGGTTGATATAGGGTGTGTCGGGATATGCAATTTTCCAACAAGTTTGTTGTGGATAATATTCACCTGCGAGTCACTATCTAAATATGCAGATACTGAATTTCCATCTATTAAGCACTCTTTTGTGTAAATATTATTAATGTCCTTTGAATTTACCAGTTTAACTGTTTTAGTTTCAAGTGCTTCCGGCATATTGGATGGTTACAAAAATAACAACGTGTTGACCCTTTAAGACGACAGTCTCTTGCGATGTGACCAGCCTTTCCACACTTAAAACATTCCTTTTTTTCTGGGCGTACTTCAAATCGCTGTCTTTTATTTAAAGGCTCATGTCGACTGTCTCGGGGACTGAAAGGCTCTAGCATTTGCTTGCAGTTCAAGTGGCAACCCTTTGATTATGCAAGAAATTGCCGCTTCATCGTCCAGTCGACATTGTTGAATTAATGACAATTTATCGTGATAATACCTTGACATTGTTTCTCCCAATCTTTTTCGGCGTGCAACTAATTCTTCTAGTACCGTCGCATAGTCGGTGCATTTTGGAAACGCACGTGCCAATGCAGTTTTCCATTCATCCCAGGTTTTCCGATAATCTTCTAGTCGATTAAACCAATTACGTGCCGAACCACGTAATTTTTGCTGCATGAAAGTTGTTTTGTGATATTCCGACCAATTATGTATTTCCCCTAACTGGTCAATTTTTTGTAACCAGCCCATAACCGTCAAAGTTTTGTCGTCAGGGTCAAACGTCGGTACAATATCACCATTTGCCCTAGACGTGGAGGGCCCCAATGAGTCACTGTCCACTTCAATAACATCCGACTCCGGCGACCGATAACCAAATCGTCTTTTAAGCGCAGCACTCACTTTTTTTCGATATGTTTTTCTAAAAGATCGCGATAAAGTTCACTTTCTGACTCACTCATATTTAAATTTTCCGCACAAGCACAAGCCAACCAACAAAAGTTTAATGCACGAGTAGACCGATTACTTTATAAAAGGCACGCGAATATATCCCACTTCTGATGTTAAAACCCGACTTCTTATTATTACTAAAAATTAAAAGTAAATTCTCGCAGTTGAAAAATATTTATTCCGTACCGTATCGAAACATCATTCTCGTCGAATTTACTATGACTAACTAACTACAAAAATAAATGTCTTTTTCCTTTAACCATTATAGTATCATGTGTCACACACAAAGATATCTCAGCAAACATAACACACAAAGGAAACACTTATATAACAGTTTTAATATTAACACCATAATATAATCGTTCAATTGCCGGTATTCCTTGATGATAAAAGCCGGGTTCAGACGGCGATATTTACAAAATGAAATAACCAGGAAAAAAATTAAAAATATGTGTAAAAACGTACCTTCATATGACATAATACCTTTAATTATTATCGGAATCACTTTCTTCAGACAAAACCACTCCAATAATTTGCCTCAATTTTTCCAGGGAAGGCACAAACACTTTTTTACCACCACTTAGAACAAACACCTTTCCGCCTTGAGTCCAACACATATTTTGTAAGTAATTCCGTGAATAAAATATTGGATCCCTTTAACTGTTTTTTGTTATAAAATATGTGATCCCGCAGCCATCGCTGGCAGAACGAAACTAAAACTGGCCTGGGTTTTTTTGCGTTAGACTTTTTCATTCCCAAACGGTAACAATAGTTTAAATCCGACTTTTTGACTTCTATGCCGATTTTTGTTGATAATAAAACGGTCATATTCTCGTACATATTAGCTGACTGTCTCTCTTCTATACCATGTACGAGAATGGCGTTCTGGTTATTAGACCTAATATGGTTCGATGTATTTAACTTTAGCTGCGTTATATCATTCTTGATTTCCTGTAGGAAATCCAGGACGGATTTCTCAAATGATGAAAATTTTTCAGCTAGTTTGCCCTTATCGCCATTGTGCGTTCCGGAACTTTTCGTCAAATCCTTTTTAAATTCATCAAGGTCATTCTTAAATTTGGCCGCCATTTCTTCCATTCGCTTGCTGAGATTTAGAAATTCACTATTGTGCCCTTTAGAGGGATCATCCACTCTGGAAGCTCCCCTTGTCATAATGTAATACAATAAACTCACGTAATAAAAACTTTATATATAATTCTCTGCAGAAAATATACGTGAAAAACTGTAAAAATTGAAGACCGACGTACAGCACTACCTTACACGCCGCGCAAGCGCATCATCATATTTGAGATGTTGAGGCATTATCTTCCCTATTTTGACCTGCAAAGCTGCTGAAACTAGATGTTCTAACTCTAACAGGTTCAGGTTTTCAACTAATATTAACTGCAGGATGAACTCTTATCATATGCCTCTTTAACAACTTTTACGACTGTTCACATGCATCATTACAAAATAATTACAAGCTTACAATAACACAACTTTTAAAATCTAAATGCGAAAACGAAACAGGAAAATTGTTGTTACTATCCCCCAGACAAATCCAAATGGTGGTCACGTGAACATTACTCTTACACGGGGTCGCAATAAGGTACGGTATTATATGTAAAATTCATGATTCATCCGTATAAAGAATATTATATTATAAATAATAGAAACAGAAACAAGCCTATTAAGTAAGGTAAATTAGATGTCATTAGCAACTGAAATTCAAAAATATTTTAATATTTTGTGAGAAATAACCTGTTAATAGGCAGTTTACTGAAACTAAATACAACTTGTATTATATAACCCGGCTTAGATAGAATTGTAAGCTGAAATATTTCCTTCAGATTACGCACTGGTCGTTCTTTACCAAATATTCAAAAATAATAAATATAAGCCGACTGTATTAATCCAGTACAATACGCGAAAACCTACTCTTTATTCTAAACAACTACACTGCCGTCGCACAGTGGGGTATTTGATATTAATTTCTGATCGAAATTGTTTTTGAAATAAATATTTCTTAAAACCGTTTTAAATTATAAGCGGATATTAAATCAGTAACAATTTATTATTTTAAAGGGTGAACAGATATATAAATTATACAGGGTTAGTCAAAAATGCCGCAACAGCAAAAATTTCAGAGAGTATTCCGTGAATTTTTTTTTTAATTTTACATCGGAGTTTTTATGTATGCTTGATGCAATAACTATATTTAAATTACAAAATAAGTTGATTTTTATTTAATTTTTAAATTGTCTACATTTCAAAAACGAAATAAAAATATAAAAATAAAGCTCTTATCTTAGATGCAACAAAATGGACCATATGAATAAAACAGAAGCAAATGCTTTTGCTCAAATTTTTTGAAATAAACATATTCAGCTTAAATGTAGCAAAGAGAGACAGAGGTATAGTAAAAGCATTTGCTAAACTTTATTCATATGACTGAATATTTATAAACGATGTTATTATAAAATGAATAATAAAAACTATACGGTAATGCTACAGTGAAATATGAAAGAAAAATATTAATAAATTAAAAATAGCAGCAGAACAACTAAACATAACAACAGTAATAACAAATACAGTTTACAGTTTTATTTGAATGAAGAAATTTAATTTAATTTGGTGAATTATAATTTAGTCAGAGTCTGAGGTAGATGCATCCGATTCTGAATTGCTAAGATTATCTAAATCAAATAATTTTGCTGGTTCTTTTGGCGGTTTTAACAAATTTAAACGTCCGTAGAAAGTTTCTTAAATTTTTTTGGAGGCAACTGTCTAAGACTCGTAATTAGAGGGTCTGAAGAGATTAATAAATTATTTAAGATGTCACTGTTTGTAGCTACTCGAGAACACTTTCTAGAATGACCCTGTCTATATTGCTTAATATCTTTATTACGAGCCTCCTGAGCTTCTTCGCTCAGTTGGCCAATTGGTAATAAGGCATTCGCAACAATTTGAGGACCATGTATAAGAATTTTATGCACGGTTGGCGGCATCATATACCACGAGTACAAATTTACATATAAATTTGCAGTTTCAAGACAGAATTCGTTAAATTTTTCTGCATTTATATCAAAACCAGATGAAAGTGTTTGTAAAATCACGTGAAACTTGTGTATTAAAGTTTTATCAATGCCGGTAATACGGGCAGACTCATCTTCATTCTCAAAGAAACGTCTGGCCGTATTACCGTCATTGGTGTTCCCAAATCCTTGTTTGGGCTTATCTACCCAAAGACTCAGCACATGTTTGAATTTCTTGCTTGCGTCTTGCAACAAGCTCTTTTTCTTGTTGCCCACGGGCTTGATATTTTTTTATACCAATTTTATACGCTAGATGTAATAAGCATTCCATGAACCTGATCCACGCGTGCAAGATACTTAAACCGAACTCAAACATTTCTTTTTTAACTTTACCTTGTAAGCACTTTTCAATGTTATTGAAATCCTTACAAGTTAAGTCACATACATAACAACGCAGTGTCGATTTATTTTCTGCAATGGCATTACAAATTTTACCATCTATCATAGTAAAAAGTAAATTATGACAGATGGTAAATTGTTTTTCATTGCAAGAAAATGTTGAAGGGATCAGAGATTGAATTTCTGTATCAACTCTTACTTTTTCGGCTTTAGAACTCTCGACCGTTTCACGTTCAAAACAAAAGCGAATAGGTCGACAGTACCTGGTGGAGCTTGGTCTAGGGTTTTGCCACAGAATACAATCTTTATTTTTATCAGAATACAATTGTATAGGTACAAGAGACGTAAAAAGTAGGCTCCCATCACTGCTATTAGGAGTTTGAAAACACTGCTTATATTCAGTAGCATTTGTGCCATCTAAACCCCACTTCGAAATTAAATGAAGATTAAAACCATTAGACTCAGGCATACTGTTTAAAACATCTTTAATTGATTCCAATAATCTTAAGGTGGTATGGTCTAAAAGGCCCTGTAGTGTAATTTTGGCACAAATGTCAGTAACTGAAATGTTTTGTTTCTCTGGGTAGCAGTCTCGTTTAGCTCTCTGCACAAGTGAGTAGCATGGGAACCTACTTTTAGCATTCCGTTGAACTAAACTATACTGATGCCTGCTGAGTTTTGCTTCGGTCATTAAAGAGAGAGCCTCTTCTTTAGTCATTTTTGATGTATTCTTGTTTTCATATTCTTTAATTGCCTCACTATATACTTTTGCTTTATTGGGGTTACTGGAGACTTCTCTAAGGATGTTGGATGCTTTACTATTACCTGCTAAGCGAAGCTTCATTTGAGTTGAGTAGGACAACATATCGACAGAGTGTTCCCGTAATGAAATTGTTTTTCTTCTTTTGACGCAACCTGAACTTTCTTGAAAGGTTAGAGTAGGACGGCCACGTTTGGAAGCAATATTTTGATTAACTTCACGAGGATATATTTTGAATTCCATATAGCTTTGAAGCCACTCTATTCCTTGCCAAAAATCTTGTTTTTATCCTGCACGATTCAGCCCATTTCTTCCGCAGTTTAAATTTAAATTTGTTTAATTTTGACCTTATTAATGGTAAACACTCTGCTGGGTGATTCGTTTCCTTTTGAATGTGTGCTTGGAGGTCTTTAAATTCGTTGTCCCGGCTTATTTCAGTAATACGATAAAATAAATCGTCCACTTTGATTTTTAAAACAGCTTGATGCGTTTCTGTAAAAGAACAGCCCACATATAGAAAAAAAGAAACAGAGAAAAATATGTACATATTTATTTATTTATTTATTTATCTATTTATTTATTTATTTTTTTATTTAGTTAGTTAGAACTTTACTGTAAAGTCATAGGTAGGTTAGAGCTGAATTATTGTAAATGTTAAAAAACCCCCAGATATCAATTTTTTCCGAAATTTTGACAATATTCAGGAATGTATAAAAACAAAACATAAAATTTTAACACCCTGTATATTGAAAAGTATGCAATTCCGGACCTATATTAATTAGAAGTTTTTTTCCAAAAAATGACCTAAAAAATAACTCTTTTAAATATTGCCGCGTTTAAAAAAAATGAAAAACTGTATACTTAGTTGACGGATGTCAGTTTTGTTGGACCAGTTTTTTATATTTTGGCCAAAAAGGAGCAAAAAGTAGCAGCCAGTTTTTTCACCATAAAAAAGCTAAATGTTTATCAAGTATTACGTATATAGAAACATAGGGGAATTCAGGGGAATAGTTAACTAAACCTCTCTGTTAAAGTCATACTTTATGTTTTCTACATGAATTTTAAATCCTCCAGTATTAAGTTTAAAAAACTATTATTTCTAAAGATCGCTTCTCAAAAAATTATATAATATTTTAAAATACATACCTACAAGTTGCTCCTCCATCCTAAATCGGGACCCAGTTTGTATGGAAAAGGGACACAGTATCGAGTATAAATAATGTATTTACTGATAAAAATATATAATTAATTTTAGACTTACACTAAGTCGTATATTTGACATGACATCACAACCAAATAATCTAGATAATCAAATGCTAGACAACGCAGAATAAACAAATGCTGTTTCGACTTGTTATTTATGAGTTTTTTTAAAATCCAGCGCACACTTGATTTTTTGATTTTCGATCAGCTTTATATCGTTAACACCCCAGTGTGCGTCGGAAGTTAAAAGGCGGTAAGTGACGTAACCATAGTTTCGAGAAAAATGGCAAAAACTTTAGGATGTTGTCCTCCACACACTAAGATTCTTATGTTACTTTTTTTGATTTAAGATTAAGTAGAAATACTAAATTTAATTATTTTTATGTACTTTAAGACAATAAGTTGAGTTTTGTTTAAAAAAATGTTGGTTAATTCTTTCTGATTACGTTTTATGTGATTTCGCGAGTAGAAAATTGAAGTTAAAAGGCGGCAAGCGACAAAAAATAGTTACAATACCGCTTTTTAACTACAAACCCTTTGAAGTGCCGCTATTCTTAAACAAGCAGAACATGTGATTATTTTAACTCCAGAATGGTAAGTTTTAATGAATATTTTAATATCAAGTATGTTTTTTTTTGAATAATATATTGGTTATCTTGAAAATTCTAAGTAGTTCTATTATCACAGTTATTTCCTGAAGGAAAAATAATTATTCAATTAATCAGCATGCATGTTTGGTCCACCTGCGCCTTTTTTTGAACTAGAATGAGATGAACTGCTAGAAAGAGATGAGTTTGAATAATTATGTTTTGTTTATATCTCAAGTACCTACGCTTAAAATAAAAGGCCTTTTTGCACTAAATTCAAGTAATTTATTATAAATCAACCATAAATTCCAAAACATACCAAACAATAAATCCATATTTAATATTGATTAGTGGGTAAATTTATTAGCTATTAAAAAAAAAACAACAAATTGCAGAAGGTACACACACTAACAACAAATAAAATTGCTATCACATTTTTAACAATAATAGCAAAGAACTAAATTTTATCAATATTAACTAGTATTATATTTTAGCTATAATTAAAGAAAAGAAAACTGTCCAGGTAGCATTCGAGAATTGTTTGATTGATGATTTCCATATACATATTTATACATGGTGATTCAAATTCGACTCTCATCATATGGGAACTCGGAAACTGTATGAGTTAGCATACTAGTTTTGAATTTATATGCCTAACCGTTTAAAATTGATCTTTTATAGTTTTCAATTTCCTAATAATGCGAGTCGAATTTGAATCACCTTGTACATATATTATTAAAAAAAACTTTAATACTCGTATTCATAATAAACTAAAGCTAAACAATTTAAATCTAATAATGCACAAATAATTAATATAAACTAGTTTTAATTTTTCACTGTTCTTTGGTTTAGATAGGAATAATAGAAAATTGTAAATAAAACTCAAAATCTCTTACAAAATAGTTTTAAATAGTGAAAATTAATTTGTACTAATAAAACAATCATAGTTAAAACAATAGGTAAGTAACACAAACAATTTTTAATCGAATGATTCATTTAAATCATTGACAGTAGAGGTTTTAAGTTGTTCCCAAAATACTCTTCTGTCTTGGCTCATTAACGGACATACATTTTTGATAATAGCTTGTTTTTTTGACTCTGGTATTCCCCTAGCCTCTGTATGGGGAGTTGGAAAAGGAATTCCAGTTTTAAGAACATTCGCTTTCAAAAAATCAAGCTCAATATAACTTTCCGACTCTAAATCAGTCCAGTATTTTAGTTTGTATGAACCCCTAACTGCGACAAGTTTAACGACATCGCTGAGATATGGCCGAGGATGAGATTTTTAATTTTTGCTTGTGAACTTAAATCAGACCAATTAAAAAAGTCATTGGTTTCTAAAGATTTTACAATCATTTTCCCTGCATTGCTGACTTCTACAGAGTTTGTAAAGTCAGCAAAGTCGCATATTTTCTTGTTTTTCATGGATAGCTCCACCTGGTGGTGGAAGCTATCCGCACTCATGAAAGTGTGGCCGGGTTCAAAGTATTTGATAGTAATTTCCTCGGTTTTAATATTAGGAGAGTTTATCATAAATAATAGGAATGACAAAAAGGCCCAGTTTTTGTTCTGGGACGAACAGTTATCAAGCCATAACGTAATTTTTTTGGCATCCCTATTATTTAAAAAAAAGTGATAAAAAGAACTAATGATCTCTTCCTTTTTCCGTCCTGCAATGCCCTCATGCCAAAGAACTGCAAATGGTTTATTTGTTGTTTTTTTACTCAAAGGCACAAAGCTTTCGTTGAAAGCAATGATCCTTTGGGTAAACAAACAAACTTTGAACTCCTCCATTCGCGGCAGCATTATGACTTTTTGAAGGTCTGCAGAAAAATATACCTCATCAATAACCTCTACCTTTTCCGCATCAAGAGTGCACTCTTCACACTCCTCATGACCTAAGCGAGTAAATGATATATTCATTTCCCTGATGACCCTGCGGTATATGTCGCTGGAACATTTAAAGTCCTGATGTTTTTCTTTAAAATCTCTGTACATACCCACAGCAGAACTATCACTTGGTAAATAGAGACGATTTGGGGCATGCTCTCGCCTATAGTGAGATATAGATGGTCTGTATGATAAAATATGTTCTTCAATAACGGTTCTCTGAATTTTTCTGTTAGATGGATGTCTCCCTAAAAATATTGAAAAAACATGAGGGTGAGTTTTTAAATGACACAATTTACCTATAATACCTCTTTTGTCTATCTGTACCATTGGCATGATAGTATGTTCAGGATTATTATTATTGTTGGACATACTGGCTGCAGCAGCAGATAATGTGTTGCTCACCATTTTATCGTTACCAGGCAGATATCCGAGAGTAGCGAGGAAAAAAACTTTACATATTTGAACTTTTGTTCCACCAGAATTTGTAGGTAGGACATACTTATACGTAAAGTTGCGGGTTGAATTATTCTTTTCTCTTGTTACGTTAACTATTTCAGCGTTATTTATGACAAACATTCTTTTTGTTTGCCAATTAAAGGTCCAAAATTGAGCATTTATGGATTCCATTTGCTCTTTTGAAATTAATTCTGAGCACTTGCGTTGACATTTACATGCCGGTTTAACTCCAAATTTTGTCACTTTTTCTTCCAATTTAAGCTTCTTTCTTTCTGCTAAAGGCACGTCATAAAATTTTCGTTTCCGTTCTTTCCCACTTTTTGTAGTCTGTTGTTGTAAAATTGTCTCTGGTGGTGTATTTTCATTATATAGAGTCTCTTGTTGTTGTATAGGTTGTTCATCATTCGGTTGATAGGGCTGTGATATATCTAACAGTGATGCTGTTTCGCAGTCTTCCGGAATATTTACGTTACTAAATGAGCTCTCCAATATATTAACATCTTTTAAGTTGTAATCCTCAAGGTAGATAAAATCATTTATTTTTTCAATATCAATTGTTTTCTCATTACTAGTGCTCTGTTCAGGGGATTTTTGGATCGGGGATGGTATAGTATTATTTCTATCTGGTTTTGGACTTATATTTTCCTTGTCATGGTGTTTGATTGAAACTAAAAGTTTTATTTATCTATTAGAAACAAATTGCCAAAGTTGTACTTTTTCGTGTAAAAGATTATGTTAATGCGCACTGCAAACTTAAAGATTTTTATGATATTAGAAAAACTTTTATAATTTTTTTGTTGTCAATTAGGAGAATTTGTTTTTTTTATTAATTTTTTATGAGCACACAATAATGTAACATAACGTCTGATTTTTATGGTGTGTCCTAAAACTCTATTATTACTGCCAATTTATTTCTGTTGTCCTTTATGTTAACTTGAGAAATATTTTAGACATATAATAAAAAATCAAAAAATAAGCTGTTACCAGCCAAACAAACATACCCTGCTAAAAAAGAAAGTATCTCATTGATTTTGTTCGCTATACGATTCATTAAAATTTTATTGTATTTTTTATGTTAAATAATAATTCAAAATAGAGTTTAAAGCTTATAAAGGGTAATAGAAAAAATCATATGGGTGAAATATGGATTTTAAATATTTCAATCAAATTATCAGCGAAATCTATTTATTATTAATGCAACCAGATTCTGATACATACCATTATTTGGCGATTTTTCAATTTCCTTATGAGCTTCTAATGCTTGCAGGACTAATTTTCTCGATCGTTCTGACATTCTGTAATAATAAAAATCTCTATATATAAAAGAGTTTGTCCTGACTGACTGACTCATCAACGCAAGTTAGAGACATAAAATTTTGTGGATATGTTCTGATACGTATTTGTAGGTGTGCTAAGAAAGGATTTTGCAAAATTTTGATTTTAAAGGGATGAAACCACCCCTTAAATATTACAATATTTTTTATTTAAAAAACTGTGAGTTTTTCAGAAAAACGCTTAAACACGTGTGTTTTAATTTATTTTTTACATATTTTAGGATTTTTAAAAAAATAATACAGGGTGTTCAAAGGGATGAAACCTTCCCTTAAATATTACAATACACTACAACTACGAGGTCTGCAAACTTGAAATTTAACATGTCACTTTATTCTGGGGTCTACATTGGGGATAAAAAACGATTTTTAAAAATTCGCCCTTTAAGGGGGTAAAACCACCCCTGGAGGCGTTATTTTAGGAAAAATACAAATTTGCGTAACGTCACTAAAAATATTCCATCTTGGTCAGTCGTAGGTACAGTATAAACATTTAAATGCTGTACGAAGGCGAAGCTACGGGTATAAGCTAGTAATGTAATAATTAAAAACTTATTTTCGTATATAGCAAGTAGAGCCCCGTCGGGGAAAATTTTGCCTGACTTTCGTACAGCCCTATAAAAGCTTAGGCTCTACTTTTAGGGTAACTTACTCAGTTAATTAACTAAATTAATTAATTATATTAACTCAATATTAGTTTATTAATTGATTAACTAAATATTATTTGATTAATTAAGCAAATATTATTTAATTAATAATAAGACTTATTAATTTCAAAAATCATCAAATTTTGTTATTATGTTCTTTAACTGTTGAGGCTCGTGTAATAATAATAATAATAATATTAATATTGAACTTACCTTTGCATAAAAAAACGTCTAACACTATTTATATCACAAGTAATAATAATAATAATAATTAAATATATAAGCTCCCAAACTTCGATTTCTTACACGACGCGTCTCATCTCACAATGAACTAAATTACACTGACGCGAAATATACCGCCTATTAACTACCAAATTCGTTTAAGTCAAATATCAATTTGACCGTTAAAATAAGCGCGAATGTCACTTGCCGCTTTTTTACTACAAGTTCCGTTACGAATTTCGCGGTCTTGTTTAAAATAAATGGTAGTATTTTACATTGCCACCTTTTAGCTTCAAGTTTTATGGCGTAACACTTTCATTTTTTATGTTAAAAAGTGCTTATGCGGTTTGCCGCCTTTTAATTTCAAGTTGTATTACGTATTGGTTACACATTTTTGGTAATAAATTTATAGGTGTATAATGTCGCCTTTTTACTACAAAATATACATTATTAGACAATCCTTTTTTTAAAATAAACGGTATATTTGCAAACATGTCGCCTTTTAACTAAAACATTTACACTTGCCGCCTTTTTACTTCCAAAATGGTAAAGTTATGTCACTTGCCGCTTTTTTTAATTTTCAAAAATCGTATAAAAAAAATTTTTTAAACTTTTTTTCTTGTATTTTTAGATAGAGTAGGGTCAATTTAATCCAAAAATGCAAAAATCTCAAAATCGCGAAAAATTCACTTGCCGCCTTTTAACTTCCGACGGCAGTACAGCGGACAGCTCCCGACGTCAAGCGCTCCCTATACCCACCACATCGTTCGTTACCGGGTTATAATCTGGTCGCTGCCGCTGAGCCGGAGTAACGCAATATTAAAAAGAACGAGCGTGACTGCGTCACGGGTTTTTGTCACGGTGATTTTTGAAGAACGGTCACGGATCACGACGGTGACTGAAAAATGCTATCACGCCCCATCTCTAGCCATTAGTAGAATAACTCTGATTTCTTATATAGATATAGTACATATCGCTTACTGGGCGCAATAATGGCACCTCATCAAAATACTAGTTTTGAGAAAAGTACCGATTTGTAAAATGAAACTGAAAGATTTAAATATTCATGAGGCATTTGAAAAGTTATTCAAGTCTGCGTATCCCGATTTATTCCAAACATGTCTATCTTTGGAAAACAATAACACGGCCAACAGTATATTTTATTGTCATGCATGCAACCACAAAGCCACTTATAAATGTCATACCTTGTTGTCTTCTTTAGCTGCTGGCTTAAATACAAATTTGGAATTAGTCTTCCACTTTGAATTATATTTTGTTTATCAACAAATGATTTTAATTTTGGACACAGTTCACCTCAGCACTCGCTACTACTACCTGACTGTAAATCCATTTTATTTTTTTCCTTTTTTCTAATACAATTCAGAAAAAAAAAAGAAAACCGCTACAAAAAATTGTACTGTAGCGACACTATCTCTTGGATTTTTGCTATGCTACAATTAAAATCAAGGCTTAAATAACAAGGTTAATATATCTCTTAAAAAAATTAATGAAATATTGAAATATAAAAATTTTTATTTATATTCCACAACCATGTGAAAAAATACGCATATTAATCAATTAGCAAAATTAAAATCTGATGCAGTTGTAGAAAGTAATAAAATGTATTCATCAGATAACAAATTAAAATATTGTTTGAAAAGAACATTGCCAAACATAGTACTTTATATTATATGTAAGTATGTCAATGGTTTTAGTAAGTTGAGGCTCATATGCAAAAAATATAATAAACTTGTCATTTTAAAAAATATATTAACTGAATATTTTTTACATCTATTAGATTGTTTCATGGTATCCGCTTCACTCTCCTGGAATTTTTCGGCAACGTCAATGGCCCGCCCGTCTTATAAGAAAGTTGAATTCCCTTTTCTATTATGTTACTTTTTGGTGTTTTAGATTCTTTTTATCTTTTCTCCAAAGTTATTTAACAAAATATCCATACATGCATTGCTATTTTTTTGGTTATAATAATAGGTTGGAAAAATACACGTTTTATTACTAGATCTTTAAATGGCGCAAAATATTGGATGAAGCTATGAGATCAAAGAATTACAGAGCAGAACAGAGAATTTAATTATAATTTAAAAAAAGTTTAAATTTTGTAGAATAATTCATAAAATATATGCTGTAGTAAAAATTACTGTATTCCATTGATTAATAATGACTAATTATTGTCTAAAATGGATTTTTTAAACATTTCACTTTTTTTTTAAATCGGCAGAACTCTAATAAAAATTGAAAAACTCGTTTCTTTCTTAAAAATCATTTTGTCTAAAAATATATTAGAAAAATAATTAAAAAACTTTTGTTAAAACTGGAGAATCACGAAATTCGAAGGAAAAATCATGCTTTTCTGTTACATTCTGTATAAACAATGAACTTATTATTTATAAAAGAAATCACACTAATATATTAACATTTTAGGCTAGTAGCTGTTTATTTGCATTTTAAAGGGGTTTTTATATCCCTAGGGCTACCCTGTATAGTGAAAAAAGGGGTTTAAATACAAAAAAATAAAAGAAATTTCACATGTCGATCGCGCTAGATGCCTCCTGAGCAAGGCCGGATTAAGCTTTTATGGGGCCCGGGGCTATTATATTTTTAAGGGGCCCTTTTTTAGGGGGGGGGGTAGAAAAAAAGCGGCGCTCACCCTACTAGATACGCCGATACGCCATTGCCCTTTATGAATAAGATGCAAAATATTATTTATAAAATTTTATTCCCATAACAAACAAAAAACAGTAGCTATATACCTATAATATATGTACGTGGTCAAAATATTTTTTTTTTCGTAATTTAAGGTTAACAAATTCTTCTACCACGCCATCGAATTCTAATTCCTTCAGAACGTCCCTTTCTATGCACATTAATGTTAATGAAGACAGACGTTCCTCCTGCATTGTGGTTCTGTATTTATTTTTAATGTAAACCAGCTTTGAAAAAGAACGTTCTGACTCACAATTTGCTATAGGTATTGACAAATAAATTTTTAAAAGGGTATAAACGTTTGGAAATGTCAATTAATTGATTTTCCAAAATGTACTTTAGGAGATCAAGCGGATTAAGTACTTTATTTGTGGAAGTTTTAAGAAGGTCAGAAAAGAATGCCAATTCATCAGTTAAATTATTATTTAAGTCATCTTTATAGACGCTTCTTACATTTGCGGAAAATTCTTCATTTTCTGCTTTAGATAAATCAGAACTAAATTTCGATAATAATCCGAACAATTTGGCAAGATCTGCATATGCATTACAACGTCGTTGTAATTCATTGACCAGCTTGTCTATTATTATTAAAAACGTCTGTGTTCGAAAAATTTCTCTCTCATCTGATACCATTTCATTTTTACCATCTGGATATTTCTTTTGACGTTTTGACCTGCCCATAGAATAATCATATTCCTCCTGTGGTAGTAAATTTTTGGCTTCTTTTTCAAACAAATCAAATTGGTCTCGGAAAGAGGAAACACTTGTTATTAGCCCTTTTAATATTTTTTCACCAAATAACAAATCCAAACCTGGTTTTTGTAGTATATTGGAAGCTTCCCCAAAAAGTCTTAAAATTTTACTCCAGAAAGTACCCATTACAAGAGTCTCCATTTTTGTCATTTGTTTAGAAAGACCCGCGGCTTCTAATTTTGTGTCTTTTTTTTCTAAAGGATCATCCGACATTGTTTTTAAGCAGGTAAATATTTGGACATAGCTTGTTACTAACGCTTTTGCCGCATCTTCCCTACAGCTCCAACGAGTGGTACTTAGCGATTTGACAGTAAAGTTTTTGTCAATATGATTTAAAAGCAAATGCCATCGATGTGTGGAGGCCCCGAAAAAAGCATACAATTTTTGCAAAAAATGAAAAAACTTTGTAGCGTCAAGGCAATCGTCAACAGCACATTCTCCAACTAAATTTAAGGAATGTGCAAAACAAGGCACGTAAAAAGCTACTTTTGTAATTTCTCGTATATGTGCTTGGAGGCCATTATACTGCCCGGACATATTACTTGCATTGTCGTAGGACTGTCCACGACAAAACTTTAAATCCAACGAATTTTTTGTTAGAAAATTTATAACAACCTCCGACAAAGATTTACCAGTATGACTGAAAATAGGTACAAATCCTAAAAATCTCTCATGTACTTGCCCACCTTTTTCATTAGAGCAATAACGTATAATTATCGATAACTGATCTACGTGTGATAAATCTGGGGTTGAATCTACTATGATTGAATAATATTTGGATGCCATGATATCTCCTATAATCTTTTTCAGTACCTTTTCGGACATTAATTTGATAAACTTCTCGCATATGGTTTTGGACAAATAGGAAACACTACCTTTACCTTTATTTCCATAATTCTTAATATGATTATCTAAGAAAGGATCGAATTGGGCAATTGTTTCCAACATTCCCATGTAAAGACCATTAGATGATGACCCAAAACTTTCATTGTCTCCACGAAAAGGTAAACCTCTTCCTGCTAGAAATTTAATTACAACTACAATTCGTTTAAAAACATCAATCCAATAATTCTTTTCTTTCTGAAAGGCGTCTGCAATATTTTTGTCCACTCGTTTTTCTAAATTTATTCTCGAAAGAAGTTTGTTCATACTGACCCTATGATCTTTGCTGTTTTCGTGGAGTTCGATTTTCTGAGGACCCTTTTTCCAATCTGAGAACCCGCAACAAAATGGGGCACCTTTGTCGAAATTAAAAAGTTTGCAAGAAAAGCCGTAAATATTTCCGGTGCTGAGAGAATATAAAATCCACTGCCTTCTAACCGTTTCGCCGTTTACCAAAATCTTGTATAGCATTGATTTGCTGAATTTTCTATTTTGTGATTTGTAGGATCTTAATGAAGCTTTGAAATTTTTATCAGCGTCAAAATTTTGAAAATATTCGGCTCCTTTTTCTAAATAACAATCAATTAAATTATCGGTAATTATTTCAGGCCATTTGGCGGGATCCTTATTAGGTAGGAATAAACTATGTCGAATAGAAAGGGTTGCATCAGATTTACTTGTTGAAGGCACTAAAATGAAAATAAATTTAAATGGGAAAGTGAAATTTGCCATCAACATTCAACGCTACATTTAAACCGTCAAAATGATTCAGTGTATCTAAGTTGTAAACTATAAGTTATGGAGTAAAAAGTAATACTATTATACTATACCTGCTTCTGAATTTTCCCAGGAATTTTTATTTAAATTTCCATCGTGCGCATTATCATCATTAGTATTAGTGTCGCTTATAGTATAAGCACTGCTTTCAATGCTTGTGTTTCGGTAATCAGAACTATTTTTAGTGGAATCCTTTTCTAACAAAGCGTTAGGTTTAGTTAAAAAACTTGTTATTTTGGGCAGTTTCTTTACTGCTTCTAATTTATCCTCAGCAGCCTTAAAATAATTATTTTGTGTTATCCAGGTAAGTTGTCTATACATACAAAAAACAATAAGCAATAACAAACTATAACTTACTTTTCTTTTTTGAGCGCCGCTTTTGTATCGACTTAATATCGACCGGCCACGGGCACTGACTAGGTACAGGGTATAGGTATTTTTTATTTTCTTTCTACATATAAATAATAAAATAATATGTAAAAAAAATAATACATTGAAAATAAATTGATGATTGACAAAACAAAAATGTATTATCTCAACTTACCACACAACGCAACGCACCAACGCCTGCAACGCTGACTATTTATTTAGCTATGAATTAATAGCTTATAATTAAGTAGTTACTTAGTTATTTTATTATGTACCACTAAATCACTGCTTTCTTCTTAAAATGAACATAAACGTAAACGTACAGTACATATTTTAAAAATACAGAAGAAATAATATCGATGTAACGATCTTGCAGATTGCCAAATCCAAATATTCTAATAAATTTATGTCTTCATTACATCATTACTGGACCCGTGAATAAAACAAAGACCATCCTGACAATCCAAACTAGAAAGAAACAACGAGAAGATCCAAGGCAAACAGGTTGCTATAACTAATTTGATTGGTTATCGAATAGTTTCGCGCCTATTTTATTGCTTCGATACGCCGCACATAAGGACGAATCCTTAATTTACGACGACAAAAATATAAAATATGATTATATTTGATATACCTGTCCGAAACATTTTATAAGGGAATATTTGATAATTATCAGCTTAAAAAAGAAGCAATATTCATGATTCATCAGTGGCGGAGCCAGAAAAAAAATGTGGGGAGGGGCCCACTGGAAAAGTATAGGTGGTCTAATAGGTATGAAAGGTTTGACGGCATATTTTCGCGGCTTTTGATGTATTATGAAAACTAGTACATTTTTAAAGATCCTAGGGCGAGGGGGGGGCTCGGTCTCCCCCCCCCCTAGATCGATGAACAAACGAAATATTTCAAAAAAATTGTTCTAATAAGTACATTCCGTATACATTATTATGTATTATATTCTTGAAATACTCATAACATTTAATTTCAAAATAAGTTATACTGCAATAACATCCACATTATCAATATACAATATATTAATAATAAATTAAATATTCAACTGAAATCAATAGTATTATTTAATATAGTTACTATATCTGTGTAAAGTATTGTGAGATTTTTATAAGATAGAATTTCCTATAAATTATTCAACTTAAATAATTGTGTATAATTATAACACTATACATGTATACCTACGTTTTAAAGGCTCTGATATAATAGTAATAATTATTGTATATAATTTGTACTAAAAAGAAAGGATCCTGTATGCACGTAGAAATACAGCACAAGAAAGAAAACCTCTGTATTTCATGCAAAAGTTTATAATTGCATGTCAAAGCGCTTACAGCCTAAATGATCATCTTCAGTGCCAACTTGTCAAGTTGGCTCCTTAGTGTTTTCTAAGTGTTTTTTGTTAGTAATAAGTAGTCTGTTCATGCCTTTATTTATTGTACATTTTGCAGTTTTTTGTTATTTTAACATCTACACTAAAGAGCCAAATTGACAAGTTCGCACTGAATATTTATGCCCAAAGCGTTTTGCCATGCAATTATAAACTATTCCACGAAGAGATGTTCTTTCTTTTCAAATAAATTATTTAAAAAGAATATAGAAAGGAAATTTTCAATGTCATTGTTATTTAACTAACATCAATTCATTTAACTATTTAGTACCTAACTAATCTACATTATTATTATCATCAGATTCATCATTATCAGACTCTTGTTCGCCATTATCACCAGCATCATCACCACAGAAAGAAGGCAACCTTAGCATACCTAAAAATCAAAAAGAAGTGTTATCAACAGTAAAATGTTAATTGAAAAATAGCATACCTAATACAACTTCGCTGAATGGTTTTTTATTTATCTTGGCTCTTTTACGATTATCCGTCACAACAGGGTCCGAAGATACTAACATCCAGTTAAAAATATCAATATTGGTGTTGATTCTTGAAGTTTTTCTGGAGTGATATTGTCTTAAATTTTTGTAGTGTTTATGGCCTTTCTCAATTACATCTTCTGTAAGTTGACCTACTGGTAAGGGCAAAGATTTTATGATATCGGCTCCGTGTATTAGCAGTTTATGAACACTGGCACTCATTTTGTAACACCCATAAAGGGAAACAGCCTTTTGTGCTGTTTCGAAGCAATATTTTCCAAATAATTCTTCTTGAACATAATGGCCACAAGAAATAATGGTAAGTATATTCGAAAATCTTTCTATTAATTCTTTATCTATTCCCGTTATTTTGGAAACAAGCGACGGGTTTTTAAAAAATTCCCGGGCAGTATTGCCATCGTTACTATTGCCCCCACCTTGTTTGGGCTGATCAACAACGAGGCCCATTTCTTTATAAAATGCAGTTGTTATTTTACTTTTCCTTTCCTTGACTTGTTGTTTAGCATTTTCACCCCTTGCTTGCCACTGCCCTAATTCCAATTTATAGGCTATATGCAATAAATATTCAAAGCATCTGAGGTATGCATGTAGAACAGAAATGCCAAATTTAAAGGTGTCTTCATTGCAAACTCTATTTTTAAGTTTCTCAAGATTGTTTAAATCTACAGGAGTAGCCTTACAGACATTGCATGCCTGAGAACTTGAAGTGTCCGTTAAAATGTTGACAGTCTTCCCATCCAGCATGGTACAAATGGGAATATGTTTAAATTTTATTTCTTTGGTGCCTAGAACGATGATTGTGGGTTCCAATTGCAATATTTGAGTTTGCACTTCATTGTACTCTTCCCTCACATTTTGGGCGTTTTCTTTTTTTATTTTAAAGCTAATTGGGCGGCAATATCTTGTCGATGATGGTGTCGTGTTCTTCCAATATATTTTTTTGGTAATACTATGAGAGTCACTCATTTCTAGTGGCACAATCGTACATAAAATTATATTGGAATCAGCATACTCCGAATTATTCGTAAAATTTTGTTTGTATACGCTGTGTCCACCGCTGCCATCCAGACCCCATTTATAATACACATCGATAGTATCACATTCTTCGGAAATGTTCTGCGTGATCACATCAGCCTGTACTTGTGCCAAGCGTTGAGTAGTGTGCTAGAAGATCTTGAAGTGGCACCTTAGCACCGTTTTCAGTTACAGTAATGTTTGCAGGGTAACACTTTCTCTTTGCTTCGGCTTTGCTCCAAGCCTCATTGTTATGTAATCCTCTCGTGTCAACCCCAGATCCACCAAGAGACCTAAAGCTTCTTCTGGACTGTACGGTTTTATAACATTTGAGAACGACGAATCATATACCAGTTTCATTTTTTTAACTGTTTTAGGTGAGGATTGGATGGCCAATTTAACAACCTTGGCTGTAATTCTCTTGCCTGATTTAACCAAGCTTGATTCTGCAGCAGACAAAAGTGCCTCAGGGTTATGATCGGATAAAATTGTTTTAACATTTCTTTGTTTGCTGCGTTCAGAAATGTCATCGAATGGTTTTCTTGGCCTGCCTCGCTTTTTCTGCACTATTGGTACTGGTACTGGTAACAAAATCTGTAGTTTTAAGTCCTCATCAAGCCATTTCACGTGCTTATTGGTAAAACGTTCAAACATATAATTACAGTCCCGCCACTTCCTTAAAAACTGCGTGACAAACACTTTGACTAGAAGTTTTATTTCTTTGGTAGGACAGTTTACAGAAACTTCACTATCATCAAACTTTTCTAATATGTACTGCATTAATCGTTCATTACACTTTAATGACGATAGTTTGTAAAACTGTTCATTTTTTAGCACCGTGAATAGTTCATTTCTTTTTAGCGTCACTTCGTTTGGCGCGAATTTTTCACGGCTACCTGTAAAAAATGGACAATATTTCACAAAGGGGGAAACACGGGGACACAAATTTTACTTTTTTTTGTTCGTTAAAAGATGTGTTTCTAAATAAGCAAAAAAGTATCATTTAACTCCTTTTAACTTTTTTTATAACTCTAGGCAAAGTCAAAATTTAACTGAATTTTTTAAACAAAAACACTATTTCATGAAACACATAATATATCTATTGTAAATATAACTGTTCTCCAAATAATAATTACAGATTGAAATACATACCTGATGCTTCAAAATTCACTTTATGAACTTTGGGGTTCTGCATTTTTGAAAACAGTATGACGCTAAATAATATCAGGCTACGTGAGATGCGACTGATCGATATTAGTCTTGAATAAATAAAACAAAAGTTTACGGACTCGTTCATACTTGTTGGTTGCGTTAATAAAAAAAATGTATACGGCGCATTAATGACTGATATATTTGTAATTGTTTTCAGGGTTTTTTGTGATTATTTTGCCGATTTTTTTTTTCTATTTTTGTCGTCGTAGATTAATGATCCGTCCTTATGTGCGCCGCACGGTGGAAGGAATGAGATATCCAGTAAGACAAAATTATATATTGGTTCATAAGAATTGGAATAGAATTATCTTGACCAAAAGTGAAGAAATAATTAAGAATTTACTAAAACCTAGTGAATATTTTCATTATCATACAGGGTTTGCAAAAAGATGGATCATTTTGAATAACCTAATATAACTTGCTTTCTGGGGTGCTATTTATTAGGATTTTGGTATATTTTGGTACCCAATTTAAATTAATTTAACACTCTACCTAAACGTTAATATATGCTGCCCCAAGAAACAAGTTTTATGAGATATCCCTTCTATAAATTCCTGCACCACACGCGGCTGGTACAAAAAAATAGTAAATAAAACTCTTTAAGCAAAAGCAAACTAGTATATTGGGAAAGTAACAATGTAATAAAAGGAATCAACTATAAATTAGGAATTTCAACACATTTAAATAACGCTTTGGCTTTTAAAGGATATTCTTTTAGAGATTTATATGATCGTGATGGATGCATGGAAGAAATGACTGGATCAGACGTTATCAACATTCGTTTTATTAAATCCTCGTTTGTATTTTCTCTTGAGTTTTTTCGCGTATTATGCTCCCTGTAAAATTTGTAGTCCTTGTTCCTACTCTCTTGGGCATCTTCAGCGAGCTGTCCAATTGGCAGAATAAAGTCGTCTATTATGTCTGCCCCATGAATTAAAATTTTATGAACACTTTGGGGCATTTTGTACCAATTATATAGATCAACAAAAAGTTTTGCTGTATCGTAAGTATAGCTACTTAACTTTTCAGTGTCTATTTCATATTCTGCGGATATAACAAGCAATATAATATAAAATCTCCATATTAAAGTCTGATCTAAGTTTGTTATTAAAGCTGATTTTTCATAGTTCTCAAAAAAAGTGCGCGCAGTATTGCCATCATTGGTGGATCCTGCACCCTGCTTAGGAAGATCTATCAATAATCCAAGTTCCTTTTTAAACTGGTCAATAATATGAGCTTTCCTGATTTCAAAATTTTGTTTTTCTTGTGCATCTCTTATTTGCCATTTCTTTATTTCTAATCTATAAGCTACATGAATCAGGCATTCAAAGAAACGGATATGGGCATGTAACGATGATAACCCGTATTTATAATTGTCCTTGTTTACGGGCAGCTCTTTAACATATTCCAAATTGTTAATATGTTTAGGTGTAACTTTACAAATGTTACAGGTTTGAGTTGACGTATCCGTTAAGTTGCTACCTGCTTTGCCATCCAACATAGTAAGGAATAATTTGTGATTTATAATAATGTTTGTTTGATGAAAGGGTACTACAGTTGGAATTAAATTTATAATTTGGTTCTCTATTTTATTTACTTCAAATTTTGTGGTTTCTTTTGTTTCTTTTTTAAACTGAAAACTTATTGGACGACAGAATTTTGTAGATGAACATTTAGGGTTTTTCCAAATAATTTTTTGTGTATACGGTTTGTCTGATAAGTTGTGTCGTACTTGAAGTGGAACCAATGAAACTAAGAGTAAATCTGCATCATTCACATTTTGATCCAAAAATCTTTGCTTGTACCTTGCTTGCCCAGAACTCCCATCAATACCCCATTTGTGTATAAACTGCAACTCTGTAGGTTTTTCTTTTGGTATATAAGCTTCCAGAACATCTTTTTGAACTTCTAAAATTCTGTGCGCAGTAATATCCAGTAGTGGCTGTAATTGAATCTCAGCTGAAGACTCCGTTATTTTTATAGCCTCTTTAGCGGGATAACATTTACATTTCTCGACTTGAACCAGATCATCTGATGGAATAAGATTTTTATATCCCTTTTCTTTTAACCTAGCTCGTAGTGAAATATACTGGTTTTTACTTAATTTTAGGTCAGTTAATAATGCCAAGGCTTCCGTGGACGTAAAACTGCTTGAGATTTTTTGGTTATCAAGAAAAGCATTTTTTATTTCAGTTGCCTGGTTAGTTTGAGATGTTGCTTGTTTAACTAAAAAGGCTGCGTCTTTTTTACCAGAAAGATTCAAACTTACTCTGGTAGCTGTGGCTAGCTCTTGTATTGATTTGCTGGCCACAAGATTTTGAATTTTGCGTGTTTTAGTTCGAGCTGAACATTCGGCAAAATGTTTTGTCGGTCTACCACCCGTTTTCTTTATTTGAAATAACCTAGACAGATTAATGCTTTTTGTTAACCAAGAATCATATATAGAAACGAATTTTGTGTATGTTCTGTGACATGATTTCCATTTTTTATTTAAATCGGATAAAAAAGTCAAAATGGATGATTCGAGCAACTTAGGATTTTCGAGGTTTTGATTATTAAGCCTGCTAGTAATATAATCTTTAAGGCACTTCTTGGATTCCTTGGACATAGGCGAAAACTTGCCATTTTGCCGTAAAGCGATAAAAAGTTCTTGCCGAGTTATACCTAAAATACGATTCGGGGTCAAGCGAGGAATATTAAAGGAAAGCTGTTTTGTAATATGAAATATTTTCCAAAATATCCCTCGCAGATTTAGCAAAGAATACATTTGGACCTATGCAGAAACTTTTTTAAAATTATGTCAAAGTCAGTGACCGCCAGGCAAATTCCTGGAATAAATAACTGAAAAATCTGTCAAGTAGCATTTTTACGTAAAGTTTTAATGTTGACTATAGCCAAGAAAGTTTCTGCATATCTCTGATTGTATAACAAGCAATGTTATCTGTATTAATTAAAAACTAATTTTTTCCTTTACTAGGTCAAAATTATGAGGTGTATGAGGACCTCTCCATCATAAACATGCCCTCTTACGACCCTAGCGATTTAGTAATGAACCAAATCATAATAAAAAATATAAAATCTTTAATAAATTTCTTTAAGGTCGTACAAAAAATCATTTTTCACACTAACATAACTGCGTGAGAATCATAAAATATTAAAAATCTCAAAAAGCGGCAAATAGAGGCAAACCATTTTTGGATATATTATACAGAATATCGTAAACTTCAGTTTTATATGAAAATCAGAAATACCTTTTTTTACCTATTTTTTTAAATGTCCAGAGTAGTTCAACTTTGAAGAAAAAGTTGTTTTGATGCATATGTTTATAAAGTTTTAAAAAGAGACGAAAGTTTATGCAATAAAGGAAAAAATTCTACACTAATTTAAAATTTACATACCCCTCTGTCCGTTTGCCATACCGGTAGTTTTTATATGAGTTAAAGTATCAACTTTCGATAATAACTTTTTAAAAAACTTTTTATTTCAAAAATTACAAGTTTTAATATTAATGTTAACAATAAGAAATTATTCAACTGACTAACTCTAGAGAGACAATACACTATACTATATGGTTATAAAAATGCAAGGTAAACTTTATTATTGTCCATTCAGCGGTTGTTGACCAGGTAACTCCTCCCTCCATAGGATTCAACTCCCAAAATTTATCGGGGAAGTTGAATTTCAATATCTTCTGCGCCAGCGTTCTTCTTACATCTGGATTTCAGAAGTTTTGGTACCATTTTTCTGTATACTAGGCATAGGCAGCAAATGGTGATTAGGACATATATGATTATGGTCCCTACACTTGGAAGTCTTCTTATTTCACCAAGGATTAGATGGGGTTGATTTTCTTCAATTTCCCTTTTTAGAAGATGAAGTTCATCCAACTTTAAGTCATTTAAATGAGGACTTAAATTTAAAGTAGGCAGGAACATGCTTGTTGTTTCGAGATCGGGAAACAGGATAGGTTGTTGAGTAGACTTCATTATTCTTTTTTCATTCACTATCACAACTGAATTCAGAGAGATTTGGCATCCAGTTGGAATTTGGCACAGGTAAGTACCTATTATATTTTGGACTTCTTCTTGGCTTTCGCATTTAAGCTTTACTACTCGTTTGGCGGGGAGGACCAATATCCATTTATCGGTTTGACCAAGCTGATTGATTATCGGTTCGGTTAGTTTAACTTCAGTTTGCTCACATACTGAGGTGTTCTTGTCAGAGGTCAATAGTTTTATTACGCAAGGAGTATCTTCTTGAATTTTCTTTAGGACTTCTTTCTTGCAAATATACGTCTCCGGAAGAATTTCTTGACATTCTTGACCATAATATGCGTAATGCAATTGATTTTTTATTAAAAATTTATTTTTTGGTAAAACAACCTTAAACCGACTCTGGTAGTATATAGGTACTGAATAAAAGTGAAAATAATCAAAGGTTTCAGAAATCGTTATTGGAATTTGGAGAAGGTATGTTATTTTATTATTTAGAACAAATGATTCTACTTGAATTATTTTTTCATAAAGCAGAGTGTTTTCTAATGTTACAGGTATAGGCAGTTGTTTTGAATCTATTCGGTCTTGCAAAAGCTTTAGTTCATAGAAAAGGTCATCTGTTCTTATTATGCTAGGATGCATGATTTTTAATTGAGAAAAGGTAATTGAATTTTCCACATCTTGTAAAATTGAATCGATTATTTCGAATATATTTATTATTTGATTGATTATGTCTTTAATGTATAGGGAATTTTCTCTGTAAGTAGTTTTCTGAACAATGAGGGCCATTTGATTTATTTTGGATTCTAAGAGATTTTCATTGTGACTTATTTGCTTTATTGTATAATTAAATTTTTCAATTACTGCTAAAGAAAGCGAATTTTGTTTCAGAATACTTGCTTTTAAATTGTTTTCGTTATTTTGTAATTCCCTAATAAGTTTTTCATATCTTTCTCCATCTTGTGAGTCGAGATTTCCTGTTACAGTTTTGAATACCGAACCTAAGCCATTTATCAGCCCTCTTTTTACCCTATGTGGTAATATTTCTTTTAACTTATTGTCTACTCGATTTTGGGTGATATTTAATAATTTTAAATAATTACTAACATCAGCATTATACTCCTGATGTTTGCATAACAATGCAGTAATATTAGTTGATTTTAAATGCAATTTGTTTACTTCTCTAATTATCAAGTTTAAGTCATAATAATGGATCATAGTGTACGTATATTCTTTCATTTTTGCATTGCCTAGCTTAATAGGCAAAATACCGGGGTTATTGTCGAGCCGTCGCATGCTGATGACCTGTCCTTGGCTACGGCATGCATACATGATGCTGAAATATAATACCTGGCGTTAAAATAGTTTATAGTTTTTTAAGTTATAATAAAAGTTATCTTAAAGTTATCTTTTTCCGCTGTAATGAATGATTATTATATTTTATATAGTACGTGTGCATGTGTAATTTCGATAATTTTGGTGGTTTGATGTTATGTATCGAAACTATATTTATTTCTTAGGGGCCTTTTAAGATTATCCATGTGAATTTTACCATGTGTAGGTGTTGATATTGTTTTTCGTACAGGATCAATGGTTTCGATTTGCGTGGGACGTGAAAAGGTGTCACCTAATTTCTGTCTTGTATGTTTTTTAATATATATTTTTTGTTCAGGTGCAAACAAAGTAGGTTTGTCACGATCTTTGTTTATTTCATGGATAATGGTTTCCTTTTTATTGATCAGTTGTTCATTGATTTTTGAATATAAGAGTTTGGTTTTGTCTTTGTGTTCTGTAACATAGTCTGTTAATAGCATTTGGTCTAACTTTAAGTTAAACGGATCATTTGTACTTATATGTCCATTAATTATGTCAATTGGCTTAAAATTTGTTACCGAGTGTATGGTATGGTTATAGGCCAAAATTGCATATTTCATTTTATGGGTTATTGGTGTTTTTAGGAATCCTTGAGTATTTAATAACCTTATATGCTCGGACAAAGTAGAATGGAGCCTTTCAATATTGCCATTTGATTGTGGGTGATTTGGTGAGCAAAAGTGAATTTTTATTTTATGTAATTGCAGTAATTCTGTGACAACGGTGTTTTTAAATTCTGTGCCATTGTCTACGATGATTTTTGTTGGAATTCCATGGTGTGAAAAGAAGGATATTAGATTATCTGAAATTTCTGATGCGCACATTGACTGCAAATGGTACGCCTGCGCATATTTTGAGAAACTGTCAATGATTGTTAGGAATTTTTCTTTGTCTAGTGTATATGTATCTAAATGAATAATATCAAAAGGTTTGGTCGCTGTTGGTGTAATATTGATTTCCATGTTAATGGGGTGTCTTTCATATTTACTTCTTTGACATATCTCACATTCGTTTATGTATGTTTGTATTGAGTCCCTTAAATTTGGCCAGTAGTATTTGTTCTTGATGCGTTTTTCTACTTCGTCTATACCTCTGTGATTCGTTTTACTTTCATGGTAATTTTGTATTATTTCGGGTATGTCCTTTTTGTCTACAACATCTACTAATTTTATTAGACATCGCCTAAATCTCAAAGATGGCCATTTAAAATTTTTTCTTAACACTTCACAAAAAGGCTCATAGGTGTTTGGATTTTCGAAATAGAATGAATAAAGTTTTTCTGGGACAATATATTCTCGCACGAAATCAAGAATGTCGTTTTCGAAGTTATTTTCTGAAAGCTGTACTAAGAGTCTTCGTTTCTTCTCAAATAATATAATTCTTCTTGTTTTCGCTGGTGAATGTAAAACTTGAGATATTATGACCTGATTAGCGCCATAATTAACAGCTGATTCGATTATAGGTACCCCTACTATCGGATCTTGTTCGTTGTTTGTATGAACTGTGTTGTTATCATCTTCGGCATCAGCTGTTTCTGGACATTGTTCTAGGTCAGGTTGAACGGCAATTGACGCCTGATCTAGATTTTCTTCGTTGTCGTTACTAGGTCCGGCCTTCTCAGCTTCTAGTTGTTTGTTAAATTCTTCCATATAGGAGGCGATGTTCTCAAATCCATCTGTTTCTTTCGTGTGTAATTCTATGCGACTTAAGGCGTCGGCGTTCGTATTTAGTTTTCCTTTTTTATAAGTTATTTTGTAATCAAACTCTGCTAATTTGATCCTCCAACGTACCAATTTGGAGCTTGCATCTTTTAGATTGAAAAGCCACTGTAGTGGTTTGTGGTCACTAATAATATTAAATTTTCTACCAAACAAATATGGCCTGAAATATTTGGTAGCCCACACTAAACAGAGACATTCTTTTTCTATTGTGGAGTAGTTTTGTTCGGAATCGTTCAGTGTTCGCGACGCATAAGCTATTGGCAAATCTTGACCTATGGTACCCTGGGACAATACTGCACCTAGTGCCACATTGCTTGCATCACAAGTCAAGTTGAATGGTTTTGAAAAATCCGGATATTGTAGGATGGGTTCATTTACCAATAGATTTTTACATATTTCGAAACAATCGATAAACTCTTGATTGTGTTCGATCTTGGCGCCTTTTTTCAAACATTTTGTCAGTGGTTTGGTTAATTTAGCAAAGTTGTTTATAAAGCGCCGATAATAGCCTAATAGCCCGAGAAATCCTTTTATTTGTTTTGTAGTTTTAGGCAAAGGATAATTTTTAATGGCTTTTATTTTGTCTGGGTTAGGTCGTACACCATCAGGTGTTACAACATGACCTAAATAAGCCACTTCACGACGTAGAAATTCGCTCTTGTCTAGTTGTATTTTAAAATTTGATTCGCGTAATCTCTTAAACACTGACCTCAGACGTTCTATATGCTCTTGTAATGACGTCGAAAATACGATAATGTCGTCAAGGTAGACCAGACATTTTTCGTTTTGAATGCCCCGGAGTATATTATCCATTACTCTTTGGAATGTTGCTGGGGCGTTTTTTAGCCCGAATGGCATGCGAGTGTATTCAAAATGGCCATTCTCAGTGTTAAAAGCGGTTTTTGGTATATCTTTCTCATCCATTTCTATCTGGTGAAAACCGCTGGCGAGATCTAGCGTCGTAAAATACTGACATTTACCCAGTTTGTCAAGCAGATCTGTAATATTTGGCAGGGGATATTTATCATCAATACTTTTCTCATTCAGCCTACGAAAATCCACAACTACCCGCCATTTTTGTTTTCCAGACGCGTCAGCCTTTTTAGGGACCACCCATATGGGTGAGGACCAAGGTGAGCTGCTTGGGCGTATTATATTTTGATCGAGCATCTTTTTTATCTGCATTTCTACTTCTTGCTTGTGTATAAATGGATATCTGTATGTTTTTGTATATACAGGCTGTTCATCTGTTGTTCTAATCGAATGTTTGATTTTACTGGTAAAAGTTAGAGGCATATTTTCATAATAAAAGATATCAGAGTATTCTCTACATAATTTTAAAATTTGTCCTTTCTCTTCAGTATTAAGATGGTCTGTACGGATTTTGGATGAGTCAAAAATGTTTAGATTTAGGGTATCTTCAAAATTATGACAATCAATATTTTCGAATATTTTAGGATCAAATTTTTCCACGACAAATGGTTCCGAAATATCTAGGGTTACTGGTTGACAGGTATTATTAAGAATAGTGGTCAATGCATAACCATTTTTCGCAATAGTTACACAATTTGGAATTTCACAATTATGTAACCTTTGATATGGGACTATTATTTCGCCGTTTAAAATGTCGGTTTTAATTTTCACAACTTGCTCGGCACGTGAGGACAGAGTAATATTATTTATTTGCACTCGAGTTTTGTAGAATTGTAATTTTATCTTATTACACGGAGTTACAAGAAATCCGGTGTCATAGTTTATGTTAGCTTGTAATTCTTTGAGATTATCAAGGCCTAGAAGCCCATCGAAAACGTTATGAAATTTAAATAAATAAAATTTGAGATGTTTATGTTTAGGTAGTTTAAATATAGAGGATGCTGGGATTTTAACACTATGTTCATGCGCCGATTGTTGAAATACAGTTGAAACAATAAATGGGTCATATGATATATTTTTACTATAAAACTTTTTTGCTAAATTTGGGTCGATAAATGATTTTGTGGAACCGCAATCAATTAAAAATTTTAAATTGTGTTCTGGAAATATAATGTATGAAAGTTCGCTTGAATTAGTGTTATTAAAGGATATTATTTGAGGTGCTATATTTCTGGGTTGTTCGACGTGTCTTCTTGAAAATTTGTGGCACTGCCCGAAGCGCAGTTTTCTTGTTCAAAGGAGTCGTTGCACTGGCCTTGACACTGTTCGTCATACGTTTGCGTGTCATTGCTTTGTTGCTGGTCGTCAGAATAGCCGTAATTATTTTCAAAATCAGCATGATCTTGGATATTTTGTTCTATAGTTTCGGTATTATACAATTCTTCCGATATAAAATTGCGTGGTTGGTTGCTAGTAAAATAATTATTATTATACTGTTGACCTGGTGTGGGTTTAGACATATTTGTGTTCCTTGTTGATATACTCATTGGTGTAGGTTTTGGCAAGGGTTTATTTTGATTTGGCCTAAAGACATTATTTGTATGTGGGGTTTTGAATACCTGTGAATTGGTGGGAAATCTTTGCGGTCTCATGTTAAAATTTGGTTTTATTGGGATAGGTCCTGTTGGAAATGTGGGTTTTGTTTGGAATTGATTGTGTGGTGTATGTGCATTAAAACTATTTACTGGTTGACTGAAAAATTGATTCGAATGTGTTGACCTAAAATGTGGTATAGGTTGCCTTAAATTAGGTGTTTTTGATACATTTTGGAAATAGTGAATATTATATTCATCAGTTACAAATTGTAATGCCTCAGGTAGGTCCTTAGGACGCATGCAACGTATCGTTGTACCTAGTGGCTCTTTAAGCCCAGATAAAAATGTTTTTAATGCTAGGTTATTATAGAGATTTCTTTTGAGATCTTTTGCAGTTCGTTCTGTTTCGTGTATATCGATATAGGAGCAAAGTAAATTTAAAATATGTAAAATTCGGTCGTAAAATTGACTAGGTTTTTCATTGTTTTGCTGTCTTAACATGACTAAATCTCTATTAAGACACGCCTCGTCACGTTGGTCCGCAAAATGTCTACTTAAGGTTGCTTTTAGTTGATCCCAAGTTGAAACATTTTGGGTGCCTAAAATTAATTTCGCATTTCCGGAAAGTTTACCAATAATACAATTAATTAAGTAAATATTCTGAAAATCATTTGGTTCATTTGTTTTATAAAATGCGTCGATAATGCTTTGGCATACCGATAAATATCTATTCAAGTCATTTGGATTACCATCAAATTGTGGTATGCAGTTAAGATATTCGGGTTTAAATTGCGCCATTGTTAAATTACTATTATCAGAGAAATTTGATATATTAATATTTCTGTTATTTAAAAGTGTACCTGTGGTACTTGCAGTACTATTTAAAATTGAATTTTCTAAACTAATTACTTCTGTTAATTGAGAAGCAGAGTCAGCTAAAGGTTCTATTTGCAAATTGAGATTCGATAATTTATTAATAATATCATTAACGTCAGACATATATATCAATTGCACTTACACATATAAAGCGACGATCTTAAACATCTTCTATAAGGTCAAACTTCTTAGTTGGCGATTTTTGTCCTCCCAAAATGGTCTGTCCTTGCGAGAATTGGGCAAAGTGGGTCCAATCTCCTTTTACTCCAAGGTAGCAGGTTCACGATGAACTGGGGTTTTCGATTTTCAGAAATCCACTCTGACACCTCACAGCAAACACTAACGTAAGTTCTTTTTCGGTTAGTTCGATATCGACTACTCCGATAGTCAATCGATCACGCCGATAGAGTCAATCGATCAGCCGATAATCAAGCCCGAAAAATCTGCACGACTGCGCCAGTTAAAGTATCAACTTTCGATAATAACTTTTTAAAAAACTTTTTATTTCAAAAATTACAAGTTTTAATATTAATGTTAACAATAAGAAATTATTCAACTGACTAACTCTAGAGAGACAATACACTATACTATATGGTTATAAAAATGCAAGGTAAACTTTATTATTGTCCATTCAGCGGTTGTTGACCAGGTAACTTATGTAATTTTAGGTAAACTAAGATAACTTAAAATATGCGTTATTTCGCAATCAAAGCAAACATTACTGAGACGCCTAGAGTGACAGATGACTTTGGATAACTTTTAATTGGTTCATGGCCTACTATGGTAATTTTTTAATACGCATTAACCAAGTATGACATTTTACTTTAGTTCTAGAGCAAAAAAGGGTAATTATCTGAAACTTGTAGTATGGAGTTTTGTCTTACTGGATATCTCATCCCTTCCACCGTGCGCCGGCGTGCGTTCAAGGCCGTCAAAACGTAGGCGAGCCCCGACCCGGCGCCACTGTTGCCAGATCTACTGATTTTTCAGTAAATCTTTTGATTTTACTCTTAATTTACTGACTTATTGATTTCAATTCTCATTCTACTGAATCTCATATTTATAATATTTTTGCTCTCTCTCTCTCTCTCTCTCTCTCTCTCTCTCTCTCTCTCTCTCTCTCTCTCTCTCTCTCTCATCTCTCACGCACGTAGTATTACGGATCAGTTGCGATCCTTCCGCCGCTGCAATATTATATTAAAACTATAAGAGATATGCATTAGCTTCAATGTGATTTTTATAGAGAAATATGTATAGTTGGGCGCTAAATGCCAATTTTTATGAAAAATTCGAATTTAGAATGAAAAAATCAGTGGCAAAGTTGTCTATTTTCAAACATTTTTTGACGCAGATACCGCTCATATAATTTTTTTCACAAAATGGCTGTTTACCGCCTTACACTGATCCTTTGTCTACATAACTGCAAAATTTAAAATGTTAAATCGCACTCGTGTCTTTGTATTTCTGCAGCGCGTGAACCCTGTTGAGCCGGTTTTTAACCGAAATGTATTTTAAGTTGCCTATAGACAGAATAATTTTTCATGATCAGACGTGAAGGAAACGTCTCGAATTGAGTTATTATGATACACTGAAAAAACTGAGACCAAAAATATATAAATATATTCAAAAGTAATGTACAAGTGACGGACATTTCGGTTAATTAAAAATAAAAATGAGGAGAAATATAAAAATGTTTCAAAATGTAAAACAGGTGGAATGTTACGATAAAAAATATATATATATATACGCTACGTCCCTTAACTTATGGAATATTTAAAACAGCAAGTTATTTTTAATTTTTTCATTTTTTTTTAGCTTATAGGCAATTTATTCTCTAATTAAGAACACAGTAACTAATGTCTCGAAAGCCTTTCTTGTACAGGGTGTGTCAAGCAAATTCAAGATGGCCGAACAAAATGACGGACAAATAAAATGTTTGTAATCGTGAAAAAGTCACTCTCTCATTTTTACACATTTTTATGTTTTAGGGTCGCTGGATGTCAAAAAATATGTTTTATCAACTCCGTCGGTCCGTCTGTCGGTCTTTCTGTCTCTTTGTCTGTGTATCTGTTCGCGGCATAGCTTAAAGGCTATTTACCCGATTGACTTCAAATTTTGGTCGAAAATTAAGGGTCATATGGGGATGGCCCGGTAAGATTTTGGTAAAAATCCGACATGGCGAAACAAAATGGCGTGTTAGTGAAATGTTACAAAAAAATATTATTAAAAAACTACTCATCCAATTTATCTCAAATTTTGCAAAAACATCAAGTATTATGTTGGAATCAACTGGTAACATTTTGGTACGAATCCAAGATGACGGAACAATATGGCGACTTAATAAAATATTTAAAAATTCAGCCTGAAAAAACTGCTTAAAGGTTTTATTACAAATTGTATGTCATAACTAATTGTGGTATAGGGATCAACTAGTAAAATAATGGTATTAATTCAAGATGGCCGAATAAAATGGGGGCGAAATAAAATGTTTGTAATCATGAAAAAGTCAGTTTCTTACTGGTTTAGCGTCGCTAGATGCCAAAAAATATTATTTTATCAACTCTGTCGGTCCATCTGTCCGTGTTTCTGTCTGTTAGTTCGCGGCATAGCTAGCTTAAGACTACTTACCCGATTGACTTCAAATTTTGGTCAAAAATTAAGGTTCATATGGGTATGGGCTAGTTAAATGGTAATAAAGGTATTATTAAAAAACTATTCATCCAATTTATCTGAAATTTGGCAAAAAACAATCAATCAACTGGTACCATTTTGGTACGAATCCAGGATAGCGGAACAAAAGTGCGGCAAATAAAATACTTAAAAATTCAGCCTGAAAAACTACTTACTGAATTGATTTCAAATTGTGTGCCATTGCAAATTGTGGTGTAGGAGTCAACTAGTAAAACTGTGGTATTAATTCAAGATGACGGAACAAAATGGCAGCCAAATAAAATGTTTTTAATCATGAAAAAATCACCCTCTCAGGTTTTACCTATCTTCACGTTTTAGCGTTCCTGGATGCAAAAAAATATGTTTCATTAATTTCGTTGGCCCGTCTATAGGTTTGTCTGTCAGTTCGCGGCATAGCTTAAAAACTAACCCGACATTAAATTTTGATACAAAATTAAGAGTCATATGGGGATGATCTGGTAATATTTTGGTAAAAATCGAGTATTGCAAAAACATAATGGCGGCTTAGTGAAACGTTAAAAAAATATTATGAAAAAGCTATTTGTCGAATTTATTTCAAATTTTGCATAAACATCAAGTATTATGTTGGAATCAACTGGTAAAATTTTGGTACGAACCTAAGATGGCGGAACAAAACAAAAAACTACTTAATGATTTCAAATTGTGTGTCATAACTAATTGTGGTATAGGGCTCAACTAGTAAAAGTGTGTTACCAATTCAAGATGGCGGAACAAAATTGCGGCCAAATAAAATTTTTGTATCGTGAAAAAATCACCCTCTTCGGTTTTACATATCTTCACGTTTTAGCGTCCCTAGATGCCAAGAAACATGTTTTATCAATTCCGTCGGTCCTTCTGTCTGTCAGTTCGCGACACAGCTTAAATACTACTTACCCGATTGACTCCAAATTTTGACCAAAAATTAAGAGTCGTATGGGGATAACCTGGTATTACTTTGGTAAAAATCAAATCCTGAACAATGTTGAAAAAATGTTAGTTTGGTGTATTATTTGGGGTTAAGATCCAGTAAAAAAAAACCAGTCTCTTGTCGACGTTTCGGAACCTAATTTGTGCATCCTCAGGACACATATATATATATATAGTTTCTATATCCAGCATGAACCCCATATTATCAGTCTTTACCTACTCCGTTGGCCCGCAGATATTTCCCAGATTATATATTTCTATGGTTTTCGTTTACGATCCTCTTGTTTTTATATTATAGTGGTGTATTATTTGGGGTTAGGATCCATTAAAAAAACAACAGTTTTTTTTTAAATTGTCGACAACTTTATTGTTGCATTCTCAGGACGCATATATCGCATAAAAGCCATATTATCAGTCTTTACCTACTCCGTTGTTTCGCAGATATTTCCCAGATATTATGTTTCTAAATGGTTAACGATCTTCTTGTTGTTAGGGTGGAGTATTATTTGGGGTTAGGAAATATCTGCAGACCAACAGAGTAAGTAAAGACTGATAATATGGGTTTCATGTAGGATATAACATATATGACCCCAAATAATACACCACGTTAACATAACAACAAGAGGATCGTTAACGAAAACGAGTTAGACACTTAATATCTATAAAGTATCTGTAGACCAACGGAATAAGTAAAGACTGATAATATGGGTTTCAATTTAAGATGGCAAAACAAAATGGGGGCCAACAAAAATTTTTAAAAAATCATCGTAAAGAAATCTTGTTCAATTGATTTTGCAGAAAAATTAGATACGAAAATGGAATAAACTGGTACGAATTCAACATGACCTGGGAAAATAGGTATGTGTCAATGTAAAAACTACTTATTGAATTTATTTTATTATTGCCGAAAGTCAAGTGTGGCATAGGTAGAAAAAAATGGTAAAATTTTGATAAGAATCCAATATGATGGAACAAATAAAAATGAAAAGACAGTATATATAATACATATATAACCTGAACTAAATTGGGTCACACTTCACTGTTCCTAGCAAATGGAAAAAAATCATAACGAGGGAAAATCATAACGAGGGAAGTTCCGTGTAAAGAAATTTACCGTTTTTTTTCTAATTACGCTTAAGCTATTGTAACAAATGTGGTTGTATATGTATAATGTGACACGCCAAGCTCTAAACATTTTTCTGCGGTGTTGCCAACTATCAGCCAAAGAAAACTTGATCTTTATACTGAACAAGTTATGGGCTTACCTAGAGTAATTATTGGATACTTCATCATGCGGTTCCAGGTTCTTGCGAAATTATACAAGTTTTGTATAAAGAGCGGGAATTGAAAACATGCCGTCAAAGCGGGTGACTTGATAACGATTTTGATATATGCGTCACTGTAAGACACATTGAATAAAAACTTGATTTACATAAAAATATGGAAAACTTGCATATGGGTTGGGAGAATATATTCTTTGAAAAAAAGCTTTCATATTTCACTTAGTTTTCGAAAAAAAAAATATAAAACCGAAAATTTCAAGCCACCCGCAATACGGGTGTCTTGAAAAATTGCATTAAAAATGGTTTATACTGCAAGTAACCCATGCTAAAGGGTGTATTGAAATAAAATTCGGTTTTTTAAAAAATATATACAATTAAATCCATTTTTTTTAGGTTTGTCTAATTTTTTTACAAAATGCTATAACAAAAATATTTTCTAAAATGTTTATAACTAAAACTGAAACTTCTTTGGTTATTTAAATTGGAAAACATTGTTAAACAAAATATCAGGTAACTATACCTATCTTAAAAACTAATCATATAACAATATATTTTTTAAACAAAAAATTTTAGTGCTCCTCTCCTTAATACTTCGGAATGCTCAATCTTCTTGATCACCTGATCTAAAGTGACATCGCTAATGTCTGGTTTAAGTGGAAAAACAAAGGCATCTTTGATTTTGTCAGAAAGCCTAAGAAATGAGCAATGTATAAATTCGTTGTCTACTTCCATTACTTTTGCCACATATCTTTGTTGCTTTTTCTTTAGTGTAGTAAACTGTACTAATATGAAGTCATCTTCTGCCAGGTTTTCTGTAGTGATCTGTGTCCTCTCGATTTTCTGTAAGTTATCTGAGTTAATATATCTCTTTTCTTTCACTGGATTAACAAAGCAGGGTAGCTCAATATCTTCAATTTCATCTGATCCTGTGTTTGACAATATATCTTCTTCCGACTCGATTATCCGTTCCCCTTCCGATTCTGAAGAGTTTGCATTTTGCTGATCTGTAACACTTTCTCCGGGCGCCACCACCAATTTTCTACGTTTGACACGTTTGGCTCTCGGTTCTTTAAATCGAGATTCCTTAAAAAGGGATTTTACTGATTCTGCAACCAACGATGGAATAATGTTCATACCGTCAGTCTCATTGTAGTCTGGGACTTTTACAAGTACCTTTTCTCGGTTAAGAGGGTAAAACCCTGTGGCCTCAAAGCCAGATTTTATATTTTTTGCCACTGAGAGGGCAATCGATTTTATGGTTCTGTTCAGAATTCGTGGAAAATGATCTTTTTGTAACACTCCTGGATTTGAGATTTTCCATTTTTTTAACTCTTGTCGCCAGGCAATCTTAATTGGTCTGAAGCAGGACACATCAAGAGGCTGTGTTAAATGAGTGCTGTTTGCTGGTAAAAAAATGAATCTAATGTTTTCTTCTTTGCATTTTCTTATTACAGCCTCTGACAAATGACTTGCTAGGTTGTCCCCAATTATAGCTTTTGGGCCATCTAGACGTCTATAATAAGGAACAACGATCTTGAAAAACCAATCTTCAAACAAACTTTGGTCAAACCAGCCGGACTTGCTTCGGTTGTAAATATAACCTTCAGGGCCACTTTGAGTCCATGTGGACCACAAATTTTCGGATTTGTAGACTACGTATTGGGGCAACATAAGCCCAGCCGCTGTTACAGAGAACATGACTGAGTGGGCAGATTTAGTAGAATCACTTTTTCTGCATGTTTCATAGTTCTTTGTATAATAACCTTAGGTCTTCCAGGGTCGTCGACAAAATTTGTCTCGTCATAGTTTATTAAGTTTTCTGGAGGTACGTCTTTGAGAGAAACTTCCAGTCTATCAAAATATTCACATAAAACATTTCTTGACACTCCGGCTCTCGATCTTTTTATATTTTAAGCTAAACGAACCTTTAATACATCTTTATGCCTTGTAAGAAAGTCGGCGCACCAATCTTTCCCAGGCATGTTATTGGAAAATTTGCTCACCTGTTTACCAGCTCGATCTAAGTAATTTTTAACTAACAATTTTATATCTTCTTTCTCATACGGATAACCCCAGTCTGCCGCTGTAACGATAGCTTCTACAATGGCTTTTTCTTCTGTAGAGTTTAAAACAGGTTGTCCCCCAAACTTTTTCGGGTGTTTATTCTTTATCTTTCTCCATATAGTCACCAAAGGAATATTATAGGTTTCGGAAGCCTCGGAATATAACATCCCATGTCTAACTGCGGCTAGAGCACTTTCTAGCTGGTCATTTGTATAGTTCGCATAACGCCGCCCGCCAATTTTCTTTTTATATTTCTGTGGCATGATTTTTCAAGTCACCCTAAAAATGTATCCGAAGGTTAAAAAATATTAAAAAAAATGGAAACCTTAATATTTTAGCAAAACTATGATAAAGTCTTCAAAGAAACTATTTTTTCCATCTAATATTAAAAATGCATACCTTAGACTAGGTTCCAACTATGGCCCTCAAGTGAAAGTTCTAGCTATTCACAACTTTAACAATTTTTAACGAACAATTTGGCTTGTTCCTACGGCGCACTAGTTTGGAATGGCGCGACGAGTTTTAGCCTGAAAGTAAACATGAACCAAGGTCGAACGCGCGGCAGTGCCTAAACAGCGTGCTCCGGTTCTTTTGCGTATTAACTTAATTAAATGTCTAACCGTGCAGATTTTTTCCACTTCACCCTCCAAATTCAAGTCACACACTTTGACGGTGCGAAGTTTTAAATTTTTTTCAAGAGCGTTGCCATTTATAATTTTTTCTTTATTATTTAAAATAGACATGCTTTTTGCTGTAATCGTTTACAATGATATTTGTTAACTGCTAATTGAAGGGCACACGGGAAGAAGGGGCTCATGAACATCAAACATTTTTTAAGCTAGAGTAAATTTAATGTTTTAATCTTTATTTGCGCACTGCAAAATACTTTTTTTGTAATTTTCTGAACATAATCGGGGTATAGATACGAATAAAAAACCATTTACAAAGTTTTGGTTAGTTTTTTACTCAAATAAACGTAAAGAAATACAAAAAACAAACTGAACTACATAATCTACACGGGAAAAAAGGGCTAATTTTAATAAAATAAGCCCGTTTTTGTGCGGTTTATTAACCACGATTAACGTTGAGGGTCTGCAAAATCCTAAGAACTGATCTTTATTGGTGTTTGGCCTAAAAATAAATACTCTTTGTAAAATTTTGTTGCAGAGCAAAAATTAAGTTAAGAAATTTTACCTTTGTGACTATTTGTGTGGAGGTTTGACAAAATAATCCGAGGCTTCTCGGCTACAAAATCTTCTGAGGTGCTGCAAATCTTCAAACTTTTCCGCTGAAATTGGTAGTCTCCCTAAGTAAAAAAACGCCATTAGAGGACATTTATTTAAAGAAAATTGTCGATAGTACCTTCGTAACTATGTTCCGGTAACATAAATTCATTTTCTTGTAACACTACTTGAAGGTGTTTTGAAGTTCTTCTGTACTTCCCTTTTATAGAAGCCGACTCCCAATATCCATTGTATGTGGTCCGATATTGTAGTAGAGGGTCTCTGGTTATTTTCAGCTCTTTGATGGGTCTAGATGGAAATGGAGATTTTTTCGCATAGTGGTTATCTAGAAATTTCGTCCAGCTTCGAAAAAACAAGTGATTTACATCTACAACTTTAAAGGGAGAAGGACTATGACGAGCTTCTTCTAATACTTGTAACCAATCTCCAGGCACCTCGGCACGGCTTTTTTGATTTACTAAGCCAAAATTCTTGTCGCATTCCATGTAGGAATGCCCACGTATAGGAAATGTGACGGAGACGGAATCCAACCTTTTCTCAATGTTGACCAAATAATGAAGGAAACGAAAAAAAGTGAAATTTTTCTGTTGGCCACTGCAGGAATCACAAAAAATGTCTAGGTGCTTAATTTCGGGATTTAAAAAATTATAAACAAAATCATGAACTAATGAGCATACATCATCCAAACCCTTTTTTCCTTCCGTTTCTGGATAGACATAAAAAAAGCTTTCAGAAGTAGAAAGAATGTGCACATTAAATGCATAAACCGATAGCTGCCTTTTGTAATAAATATCGTTTGTCGATATATTTGGAACACTGGAATCTACGTAAGAAACTATATAACTTAATATAACTTTTATTTTTTCGATACGGTAAAGCATAATCGAAAAATGAGGGTGGTGTCAAATTGGAATAATTTCAATTTCACCCTGTATCTGAGAATCGCAGAGGGCTATGAAAAGTTTGTAAAACCAACGAAAACTGGTAACCTTGATGTACATTATCTAATATTCTACCATAATATAAAAGTAATTGCGTACTTGCTTTAGTATATTAATTTTTCCTGATCAGAAATAATATTCTGTATAACTTTTATTTTCACTTATATTTCAACACTAGTGTTAGAAAAGTGAGTAATTGCTTGGATTATAACTAAATATTATAATAAAATTACGTTTCTTTGACTCACCAAAATTTAAAAAGAGTTGAGTTTAAAAAAAAATCATCGCACATGTGAGATAAGGCACTTTCCAGTACAATAAAAGTATTAAGACGTTAGAAAAATATTTATAATATATATTATGTATCTGGAGAATGTTAAAAAATTCATTCGATAACTGTATAAGATTATTTCCTTTTTATGGATTTTAACCAATCACTGACAAGAATTTGTACGTCATATTTAATTTTCAAGCAAAAAAAATGGCTGCCATAAATATCAGCAGTCTCTCCGGAAGAAAAACTGAAAAGTGTCATTCGCGTTTGTTAAGGAAAATTAAAATAAGTGTGAAGTAATTATACATTAGGTTCTTTAGTTTAAATAATTATTGCTCTTATCGTTATTTTAAATAAAAACTTTGTTATATTTACTATTATTTATTGAGATGGAGAAATTGTTTTCACTCGTTTCCAAGAAATTAATTAAATAACTTGTGTCTTTAAAATCACATACGTAATATACTATTTATTAAACAAAATTTTGAAACAGATTTTCGGAAGAAACTATAGATACTACTATATAGTGGGCAACATCAATACTATTATAAATTTAAGGAACTAACGTTTATTTTGAATTATAACAAGTGGCTGAGGAATATAAATTACTTTTTACAATTAGTCATACCCTGTATTTGACCTTTGGCTGACTTTTTCGCCCATTTATAATTTATATTATTATATACAAATATAAAAATCGGTAAATTTCCTGCGCCTAAAATTTCTTTTAATTATAATAGTGAAATGTGAACCAATTTTGTGTTAATAATTATATACCGACTTTTCAAACATTATTAATGAGGTAATTTTGGTCTACCACATTGAATTTGTACTAAAATATGTTCACCAGTTCCACACTTGATCTTTATTTTAATGTCATTTTGTTCCGTTATGTTGAATTAGTACCTAGTTTATTCCTATATCACCCTTGATTTTTGCGTAAAATTTTATTTTAATCATTTTTTACCGATTTCATTTGGTTTCCATTTTTTTCCCATCTTAAATTCGTAACTATCAGAATCATACCAGTTTATTTCCACACTTAATGCACATTTGAAATAAAGCAAGCAAATTATTTTTTAGGCTAAATTTTTTACATATTTTATTAGGCCACCATTTTCTTTTGCCATGTTGGATTTGTATCATTATGCTACCAGTTTATTACTATGTTATACTTAATTTTGTATAAAATTTAAAGTAAATTGAGCTACTAGTTTCTAAATAATCGAGGGGTGTTTCACGCTAGGCAGTGGTGTACATTTTGTGAGAAGTGGAACCGCAGTGGCGGCAATCTCGGCAATATTTTCGTTATTGAGCAGTAATAGGCAGTTTTTTATAATATTGGGCAGTGCGTGACAGTGTTAGGTAAAACCTGGGCAGTAACAGCAATTTTGGCAGTATTTAGGCAGTAATTGAGCAGTGGTCAGTGAAAGCAGTGTCACTCCCACCACGCCTCATAACACGTGACAATCTTGGTTCCAATCAGAAAGCTCAATTATTAGCCTTGTGATGAAGCTTCTGCCGAATTGTCGGGTCGCGTCGGATGGCTACGCGACTTAGAAGTTACATGACATCATAAAAAATAACCTATTATAAAGTAGACACAAAATTCACAATTCTAGACTTAAGCACAAAATTCACAATTCTAGACTTAAGCACAAAATTCACAATTCTAGACATAAGCAATGATTTTTTAGATCATGTTTATTATTTTCTTCTGTATCGAAAGCTAAAAAAAACACCTCGAAATATACAGTAGGATCCAAAATTAATGGCTATAAAGAAAATTTTAAACGTTAGCACTAATTTTTATGTGATGATATAAACTCAAGGAAATAATTACGGGATATTGATATTTTATGTCTGTATTTAAACTCGAATGAAAAAGAACGAGTTATCCGATCTTTAAAAACCTTCATATTTCAAGTAGGTGTATGCTTCTACTTTTATTTTTTGTAAATTATTCACAAAATTGTCGTGAGCATTATGCAGGATAAATTCAAATTTAAAGATTTTTTTTTGTTTTTTTTTCAAAGTCGCCGTGGTCTACACAAAAAGCTTTTTAGCTAACCACTACCTTTGCATGAATAAAGCAATCTATCGTTAATATTTAGTTTTTTATTTTTGTTTTTATTGCTTCCCATGAGAGATACATAGAATTTTTTAATTGCACGCGTTTATGTTTTTTTTTGCATTTATGTTGAGGTTAAGGTTACTTTAACTATACTTTATGTAAGGTTCCCATTTAAAAATAAAGAGGGTTTTTCACGTAGATTATAATATACAGGGTTGCATAAATACAGGTTGCTCCTAAGTGTCGAGTAAATATTAAAGGAAGTGATCATTTGGATAAAAAAAAAGTTTATATAAATATATCTCCTCAAATGCTTTATTTTCGAGATCAGGGTGTTAAACCTTTTTTTTTAGTAATTCCATAAGACTAAGAGCTATTAGATTAAGATATGGCACAACCTCAAAGATGGGCATATGTATGGATAACTATCCCTGAGTTTCTTAATAAAAACGTGGCAAGCCACTGATTTTTTAAAATTTCATGAACTTTGTCTTTTAGCGCAAGTAAAAAATACACAAAAAAAGCGTTTTAGTATTTTGTGATAATTTGGAGTTGGAATTGCTCTAAGTCTACAATATCTACTACATACCTCTACTATTTCTTGGATCGTTTTAAGAAAAAACGTTTTTATAAATATTTGTTGGTAACCAAAGATAGTAAGCTGTGCCAAAGGCGTGCATCAAAATATAATTTGTTTTTAAACCACTTGTATCACAAAATACTGCAAGGCTTTTGCTGTGTATTTTTAATTGCTCTAAACGATGGTGATAATTTTTTAAAAATCCGTGGCTACCAACTTTTTATCAAGAAAGTCGCAGATGGTTACCCATACCTACGCTTACGGTTGATAAAAAACTATTTGATGCTCAAAATACAAGAGTTCTAACCACACTACACCACAACTTGTTACGTTCAGGACGCGCGTTTCGCTAACCAAGTTAGCATCATCAGCAGATAATATAAACTGCACTATATTAACATATATATAACAACTATATTTGATGCTGTCAAAATGTTGATTTTAAATACCTATGAGGTTGTGCCAAATTTTAATCAAACAGCTTTCACTGTCACGGAATTACTAAAAAAAAAAAGATAATTTTTTTTAAAAATGATAACACCCTGTATCTAGAAAATAGGGCATGTCTAGAGCTGGAAGACAGCAACAACAATGATATAAAGATCTCTCTGGCTTGTTGCAATATAATGAATTGGATGTACGTAACTACAATTCGTCCTTAAGTTGAATATAAGATCAGTATCTAAATATTCAACTAAAAAATGGCACTAGTTAGATATTCAACACTGTACTGGCTATTTTTTGATAATAAAGGTCATCTTTCTACAGACAGCCTTATAAGGGTTTGTGGCATGAAGCATGAGCAAACACCTGATAAGCAAAATAAGGTGATAGAAAAAGAGTTAAGACAACAGTCTATAATACAAGTAATTTTTGTAAACATCGTAATTTTAATTAAAGAATATTCTATATTCTATGACTTGGCATCAAATATAATGGGTAATGGCCCTTTTCGAATTCCTAAATGTACTAGAGAAAGAATATTAACTCCTTTTTTTTAATGACAAACCCTTATTAACTACCTTATATGAGGAATTTCCAGAATTAAAAACATAAAAAAATCAGTTAAATTGTGTATTAAATAAAAATATATGATCCTCATTCATTAGTACTTATTTATTTGGTGTTGAGAGACTTTAGATATCTTATGTACTTACTGTTATATTTATAAAAAAATAGATTTTATGCTTTGTAGTTAGCTATTCTTGTACGTAAATTCCTATCTGCTCGAAGTTGGCTCGTTAATTTATTTATTTATAATTTTTATAAAACAAAAGAGTTGAACCAAGGGTAAACATAAGGTTAAAGGTAGGACTGGACTACTGAGGTACAACGAAATAATGTACAATTCATTAATGGTTCATTAATAATATAAAATGAATACAATGGATGAATTAAAATAGAACGAATAAAACGATCAAGCTGCGCCGAATTTCAGGATTTTTTTAAGGGCAGGAGGACTGATATTTAAGATGTCGCAGTCATTATAGAGTTTATTATGGTCATGACATAAGCGGTCAATAAAGTAGTTCTGACCGTTATTGGTGCGGTGTCTTCTAACGAAGAAGAGGAAGGTATGTCACGTACGCCGAGCTGGGACTAGAAAGCTCATCTGACTCAGCAACGCTGGGCAGTCGATAATGCCGTTGAGCAGCTTGAAGGCAAACAAGAGCAGAGCTTGTTTCCGTCTCTGGATGGATGCTATATGGTAGATCAGTATTCAAAGTAACTCCTAACAAAACAGTTACAAAGTGATATGATGGCTCTGGTGTCGTTAAAATGTCGGGATGTCTCTTGATAGATCCTAGCATTCGAAAGGCCTTGCATACAATGAAATATATGTGCTCATTGAAGGGTAATTAATACGCTGTCGAATACTACACCTCACCTGTACGTATTTCATGTAGGGTTCGGGGATCGTGAGAAGTGAATATAAGAACACTTTGCTATGTGGACAGGCTTGTTTTGTACTGAAAGACAAAACGATCCAAGTCATAAAGAATTTGAAGTCATCAGCGAATAGAAGACAGTTACTGTTAATAAAGCAAGATGTGACTACGGTTATGAAAAGGAGAAATAATATTGATCCAATTTGGGTGGATTTTTAACTGTCATAGTCCTCGATCTCGTCTAATTTAACACTTTATTTATTATCCATGTACAGGGTGGACTTTTATATTTCGACATGCATTTTCGCAATTAATTTTTTTAGACAAAAAAGTGTAAATACAAAACAGTTCGTTTCTAAATTATTTTTTACCGGTATCAAACTTTTAAAAATAAAGTTAAAAAGTTGAGTAAAAAACTTAGTTCGTATTTTTTTAAATAGAACACTCTATATCTTCTACTTTAAATGGATAAATCTCTTCTTTTATCAAGCACACACAAGGGCAATTCCATGATGACTCGCGGGACAATTAGAAAAACAACAATTTTAAAAATATTCATTTTTACCATAGGCATAGTAAGTCTCATGTGATTTATTGCTATTCTATTATGGCAATGATGTCTCTGCTATTAGTACTTGCTCATTTGAAAAAAGGCAAAACCTAATAAATAAAGTTTTTGAAAAATCTATGCTTACTCGCGGGACATCCAAAATGCGCAAGTTTTAGTTATTTTTTTTCTCTAAATTTTATAGATATCTAAAAAAAGTAATATTAGTATAACTTACCTACTCTTAGTTGAAATTTATGGGACCATACTTAAAATGCCAAAATTCTTTAAGTTCTGTATATATTAACCAATTTAGTGATTACTCGCGGGACATTACTCGCGGGACAATGCAATTTCAATAAACAAATATTTATTTCAGCTATTACAATAAACAATGAAACTAAGAAATTACATAGGAAAACACAAAACAACGTTTGATTCCTTTGAATTACATACATTTTTAACTCCTACATGATAATTATCCAAAAATCGAAAGTTGTGACAGCTTGTTATGTTGGGAAATGGTTTTACCAAGTTCCACTTATCATCTAAAGTTTTTTTTGCTGCTTCAATCTCTTCTGTTTCTACATAAATGACGTTTATCTTGTCCAGTTTTTGAGTACATTGGTAAAATTCTTTCGCATTAGTAATTAAAGACTTTCGACTTTTTATTTCCATCCAGACCTAAAATATAAAATGTGTTATAATTGTCAGAATTCGATTAGTTTGGCATTAAATACTTTTCTTTTTACTGTAGCCCCTATACCATCCACAGCACCCTTTCCATGTGATGACGCGAAGAAATTCCATTCCATTGCTCTTAAATTCATTTCTGCTGGTAAGAAGCACAACGAAGACATCGTATAACGGTTTTTGAACTGCGCAGCGCATCCGTCGCTAAACACGCATAATTTTTCAAAATTTAATACTTTCAGTTTCAGAAATTCTATGATTTTCTTTAAAAAAACATTGACAGCGTATCTATCATGTGAAAGATAGTTAGACACGATAGCAAACGAAAGTATATTGTTCGGACCCCAAGCGACGGCAGTATAGATTGTTACTTGGTTATGCGACCAATGCGCACTTTGAATTTCATCTTGTGCTATAATTGAAAAGTTTTCCGCAAAGTCCATTTGCAATATGATTTCTTTTTCGCCAACGGTGCTTCTTTTCGAATCAAAATACTTTTGTTGGCTGTTTTTGATAAATACATGTTTTTTGAAAAAAGGCAGTTGATTTTCTAAGGTGGAAATAATCGTTTCGATGGACTTTTCAATACTTATTATTTCTACTTTTCCATTGATAGTTGCCCACTGTTTAAAAATTAATTCCACAGACTCATCATATTTCAGAGGCAGAACTGAATATTTTAAGTCAATGTCTTTACAATTCTGACAAATCCCCATCATACAATCTTCGCTTTCTAAGTAGCAAACGATTTCTTGAAGAAGCTCTCTGTGTGTTTTTGGGAACTTTACAGTTTTGTGCAATATATCAATTAAATAAAAGACATTAGCATGATACCTGCAGACACATACGTCATGAGGCATATCTGACAAAAGCATGACAAATTTAGGTCTTAGTTCATAAAATTTACTAATTTTTATCGTTTCCCCCGGATTCTCTTCTTTAAAAATACTAAAAGCTTCTAACACTGTATACATCATATGTCTTTTTTGTGCGTATTCTGTGCCATTTTCAGATTTTATTTTGATTTTATCCTTAACATTTGGCGAAACCCTGCTTATATCTTCTCTACAGAAAAAAATCTCAACTTTCCTTACTGTTTCCATATTCAGCTGGTTATACTTATTATTTGTTGTGACCGACTCAAAACACTCTGGATTATTTTGACCAATATCAAAACTTATGGTTAAATTCTTATCAATTGTTTTCAAAACCCTTCTAATGACCTCTATTTTCTTCTCTTTATGTTCTGGAAGGACATTCTTGATTTTTTTCAAATCTTTTCCCATAGTTTGAGGGGTCTTATAGGCACTATTCCCTTTTTTATCCAACCTTTGAGCATCTTTTTTTGCACGGTATTTTCTTTTTCTTTCTCGTTCCTGTTTTCTGTTCAACTCTATCAAATCTGTCGAGGACAACATTTTTTGTTTCATTTTTTCTCGGTATTTTTTGCAACATTCAGCATGTCGTTTACGGTATATCGACTTAAGGTTCTCATTTGCATTTATTTTCTCTCTATGCTTTCTGACATACTCTTTCACTTTCATTTTCCTCTTTTCATTTTGTATTTTCGGCATCCTAAAAATGGATAACTTCCTATCATTTCTTTCTTTTTTTCAATCCAAAAATCAATACAACTAAATCGCTCTGTAACCTTCCGTAGCTAGCAGTATTTTTAAAAAATAAAAAAAAAACATAAAAAATTACCTAAATACCGATAACACTACAAATAATTTGATGCTACTAAAAGCAGTTTTATTAAAATCTCAACTTTCTTTTGAAAACACTTTTATGAGCGTTAAAAATAAAAAATAAATATTTCTAGGCTATTAAAGATTACTCGCGGGACAAAAAGAAAATTATATTAAAAATATATTCTAGGCTTCTTAATATTTATCTATCATACTGTTATAACTAGCAAGTCAAAGGTTAAGAAATATCATGTTTTTATCCAGAGTTTCTATTACGGTCTAATTAAAAATTAAAAAAAGTATTGGATTCAGCTTACTCGCGGGACAAAATTTTGGAATATAAATAAGCAATTTTTAATCAAGTTCTACTTACTTTTTGCAAAAAATAATTCACTATTTAAAAGCTTGACAGCACAACAGTTTTTGACGGGCACCAGTTTCCAAGCACTGCTTTTGTTTTTACATAGCCACCTGTGATAAACAATGCTTTTGTAATGCAGTGTGATGCGGGAACGGATTCCTGCAGTTTTTCGTAACATTTTAAAGTCACTAGGTAAAATTAGGAATATTTATCTAACATTTCATAAACTTTAACTCAATTGTAAACAATTATTCAGGTTTTTTGAATGAATGAATTTTTGAATTTTACTAAAAAGAGTAAGCATCGATCATGGAATTGCCCACAAACGAAATACATTTTAAAAATGAAAAAACCACCCTGTACACGGTATCCCATTTTCGCCACTTGCTGTATGTCTCAACTATTAATAAGATAGAGAGGAAACAGCTTTCATAATACACTGTCATTTTTTTATAAAATTTAAGATGCCAGAAACAGTTTTCATAGCCCTCTAAGTTTTTGAGGTATAGGGTGGAATTTAAAAAATGTTGTTTTTAACAATACCGCGTAACGTGTTTCAAGGGATGTATGAAAAAATGTATTAATAATTTTTGCTTAATTTTGTGTTTTTTATATGGTTCATGAACTAAGACTTTCAATCCGACGTTTCGTATTTTAGGTTAGTTTAGGATAGTTAATTAGGTTAGTTTTAACATTTTTAATAACAAACCTGGATTTTTTATTTCATTTTTTGTCAGACTGCAAGTCTATGATTTTCCCATAATAGGCAATGTGTTACAGAGAAACGAAAAACCATAATTTCATAAAATTAATCAATTGTTTGAAATGTATGCGTGTGATACATCATTGGTTTGAGCGAGTTAGAGAAGTTAAAGAGAAATAAAACATCCAGGCTCTGCAATACGAAACGTCGGATTGAAAGTTTTAATGCACTATAACACAGACTATAGAAAACAAGAAAAGCCAAAAAGTATTGATAAAACTGTTTTTTACTCTTGAAATACGAAAGTTAAGAGGTATATTTAAAATCGACGTTTTTCAAAAATAATGAAAATCAAATTAGTTTTGCTATAAGTTAAACTATTTAAACTATACGTAGATTATACAGGGTGTCAAAATAACACAACTGCCACTTTTCAAGTGCCATTAACTCGAGAACAAATCAATTTTAACAAAACATGCTTAACATTTTCATTAGCTTCGAAATACCGAATAAAACACAGAGTAAGTTTAGCCAACAATGTTAAGTAAAGATATTAAAAACAGTCTTACGTGTCTAAACGTGGTTTACGATTTTAAAAACTTTGAGTTTTGATTAAATTGTCAGGCAGTGTAATCGACAGTGTGGCAGTCACGAGGCAATGAAACGGCAATTTTTTCAGTAAAACGGAAATAACGGCAGTAAAGCGGCAGTGTAGGCAGTAAGCTGAAAATATAGGAAATATACAGTGAATACTGCCGAAATCGGCAGTGGTGTACATATTTTCAGGTCGTGAAACACCCCTCGTAAATAATATTTTTTTCTTTTACTTCACTTCACTAGGCCGCATTTTGTTTCTTCACGTTGGATTTTTGCCGAAATGTTACTAGTTCATCCCCATAAAATTCTTAATGTTTGATCAATATTTCAGTCAATCGGGTAAGTAGTTTTTAAGCTATGTCGCGAACTGACATAACGACAGACAGACCGACGAATTTTTGGAATTTAGAGACGCAAAAATATGAAGATGTAAAACTTGGGGATCTAATTTTCTTTACGACCACAAACATCTTTGCCGCTGTTTTGGATTTATATCACATTTTTACAATTCTGTCATATTAAGTACTGTGCAAAATTGAAAATCAATCCAATAGTATTTCGGCTTTGTCCAAGTTTTTTTTTAAATATATCTATAAAATTTAAAAACGATCACATTTTTACAATTCTGTCATATTAAATTCTGCACAAAATTTAAAATCAATCCCATAGTATTTTGGCTTTGTCCAAGTTTCTTTTTTAATATATCTATGAAATTTAAAAAAAGCGTATTTGCATAATTGCATCTGAGTTCTTCTAAATTCACAAGCAAACTCTTTACGAAATATAACATATTTATATTTTTAGCTCTTTTAAAACTACATATGTTCACCGCCAGCGATTGAGAGCTCCAGTAATAAGGGCTTTAATTTTTGTTTTATATTTGTGTCATTATGTTTATTTAAAAATTAAATTATGCAAAAAAATAAAACCCGGGTTAAATAAATTAACAGTTTTCTTATCCCACCCTGTATAAGATTCAAAGATTTCAATATGCCAATATTCAAAACAAGCAAAAAAATACGTGTTTCCATATGTATTTAACAGCTTTAATATTTTATTACTTCAGTCCGAAAAAATTAAAAAACCCAACGCTTTTAGAAATGTTTAATCGATTTTTTCAATATCAAGGGTTTCCTAGCTTTTTCTTTCACCCTGTAAATTGTCAAAAAAAGTTCAGTTATTAAGAAATGGTAGAATAAGTTTGACATATACACTCGTTTTTCAAAATATCCGTTTTAGAAATGTAGTTATTTGAAAATTACCCGAGATTGTTTCCGCTCCTACTGGTCGAGTTCCGAATAATTTACCTTATTAGGCGTTGATGCTAGAATAACAATATATCCCGTCTATTGCGCTTCTGTACGTTGTGGGACCTAGATTGTCTATACGATCGAAATTGCTATAAACTAACCAAAAATAAACTAACCAAAAAATTATATATAAAAAACCAAACACATTTCATTAAGTATTTTAAATGTAAAATTGGAAATTAATAATCTAGGCAGTCAAGTAATGCAGTCTTACTCTTACCATAACAAACATCTCCAGACAAATATTAAGTAAATATTAAAAAGAAACCGAACATTAACTAACCGAAATTATAAAATCATTTCTCTTGGATTTCCCATTTGTTTATGGCATTATACAAATCTAACGGTTCTCCACATTATTAACGCATAGCCACTTTTAGCGATCGTAACATAGGAGGGCCACGGGGTCTGAGTTGAGAGTAAGTATTTCGGATTTTACGATTTTTTCAAATTTTAGTCGAAAGCCTATTCTTATAATAAAGATAAATGAAATAAAATTTCCTACAATTTTCAAAACATTGCAGTGCAAAAACTCTTAATATGGTATTAGAAATGAGAGAATTCTAACAGTATTGCCAAATTGCCTTACAGTTCTTGATTTATTATGTAAATATCTTAAACTCTACGTCCCAGTGATTGAGCTGTACCGTGTTTTATGTTATGGCTTTAATGATGATGCCTTCGACGCCTAACCTGGTGCTAACCAGATACCGATTTACCGACTATATCAACGTGTGCTGCTATTTTGTGCTAAACGGGTTTTTATGTTACGGCTTTAATGATGGTGTCTTCGGCGCCTAACCTGATGGTAACCCTTTATTGTTTCATCTTGTACTCCTAATAACGTTTCAACTGCAACAAAATATTATTAACAACCCTAATAAACAGTAATGAATTCTTCGCTGATAAAATGAAATTAAATTTGAAAACGTTGCTTCTTTAATACGAGGAAATGGCCGATCAATCATGAATGTCAAATGGCTGTTTAAGAATTTTTTTAGTTGAATAACATTGAGTATTTAAGTATTTTGTTGATACACTTTTAACATTAGTTAATTAAGAACTTAAATTAAAAGAGAGTATATTGTATAATAATATATTCTAATTATCTATTCTGCGTGCAATTTTAACATAATTAAAGTAAAAGTACAGTTAAGTACTATATATTGCCTTACAATGTTAAAACTATTTGTTATGCTTTTTTTGCAAAAAAGTGGTTCTGCCACAATTTTTTTTTGCTGAAATCTGTTTATTTCGCGGTAAGCTCTACAGTGAATCCAAAAAAAGTGAGAATATTAAAAATACCTAATCTCTACAAGAGTCTGGCTACGTTTTGCCGTAGTTATAAAAACGAGAGCAGTTGCTAACATTTGTATAGATCGACATGTAGGAAATAAATTGATTACAGTTTTTTAGGAATCAAAAATAAAGTAATCGGGTAGGTATGTCTTTCTGAGATGCCGTTTTTTCATAGAGCAAGTCTGACGATAGTTAATGTTATAAACCACCCTGTGGATCTGCCCTTGTTTAATTCTCGCAGATATTAGGTATCGTAACCAGTTTTCGCACAAACTTACCTTTTCTTGAATAAGATTCAAAATGACCTCTTCGGGTATTTTTCGGTTCCTCAAGAATTCCTCTAGAGGCATGTTACCATCTTCTGAATCCTAAATAACCAAGTACAGTTTTGCTCACTACAGATTACAGAATTAGGTGTAAGAGAAAAAACGGTATAACCTACAATAACTACTTAAATACGATTTTTGAACATAATATAAATAAAAGCAGTTATAAGACAATCAACAAAATCGCCACTAACGCCACGTATGTCTAACACTACAATCTCATTCGTAAGCAAGATGCAAAGACCAGTTTAGATTGAAACAATATTACACCGACGCGAACTCGAAACTGGCACGGCCGCACGACCACCAGACCGGCACAGACAATCGACAATACAACGCCAATCGCACAATTAGGGCTGTACGATATTTTAAGTATCGATATTTACACGTCTGTGCGTTATAAGACCGAGTAGTACATCTCGATATATAAAGAAAATCATTTTGATACATTGATGATTTCATTTGCTTACCGCTACGCTCCAAAGCTAAGAGCTAGGGACGGACTTACAGAAATTATTGGGAGGGGGACATTAAAATGTTGCCAACATGCAGGGATGCCCCGAAGATAAAAGAATATATTGGGGGGAGTTAACAACGAAAAACCCAATATTGGCAAAAAAGGTCCGCGCGTTTGTAAAATCATTTGCAAAGAATTGCACCCAACTTGTTCATACTTTCTTGTTTTTTCCAGCTAATGGAAGCCATTTTCCCAACTCGAACTACTTTACGTTCCAGGTGATAAGATTATCAGCAGAGTAAAATATTCTATTCTATTCCCCTATATGCCCATTCCAGCATTAGATAGGAACCTAAAAGTAAAACGTTTTTCTAACATTCGTATAAACAATGCATGTTACTTATGATATCATATTATTTTGTCTGCTTTAAAGGGCATTTTCTTTTGTTCATAGACCGTTTTATAAATTAATGAAATTGCGTCGAGCTTTGTTTCTATTTGCTGATTTATTTTCCTCTAAACACCTAATTTATCCCTTTCACTGTCAATCGAAATAAAAAAAGCTAAAAATTTTGTTTTCATTTACAATGCACTTATTTAGAGATAAATAAGATATATCAGTTGGGAAAAAAAATTACCTCCTCTCTTTATTGAGTTTTTGAGTGTCCCTCTGGAGGGACAAAACTAGTTTAAAACAAAAACACAAACTATAATTGCAAAATATTTTTATTAGTAAGAGTAACAAGAAAACCGAAGAAAAAGCTAATTTCTATGAAAAACAAATATTTAACATATGAAAATTATTACAAACAATGAAAATTGCGAAAATAGTTTCTGCCTTTTAGGAAACACAAATGAACTTTACATTTTTTGCAAAACACATGAGTTTTTCCCTTACAACCTTCCATTTTGCATCTGGAGTTGTTTTTATTTTCATCATATTCGGGAAAATGATTGTATCCGTCATGTCTTTCATTATGTACAGGTCTCGATTCATACTTCTGCCTTTTCGGTGTTTCGTCTTCAGTGTTGTTGGAGGGTCTTCCTCTTTTTAGAGATCTTCTGGTATATATAAGATGCTCTGCGACAGACTGGCGAAATGCTAATAAATCTAAAATTTTTGGTTTTGGAATGCCCAACTCTACCGCTTTATTTTTATATTCTAGCCAAGCATTGACAAACGCTAAATCTACGGCATGTGTAATAAGTCTAATAGTCCACTTCCGGGATCTTACATAAGAACGATAGATACTCAGAAAAAAATCATGCTTATCTACTCCACCCATACTGCTATTATATCTTTTTATAACTTCTGGTCTAGATATTTGAATGAACTCTTTTTTTGTTTGTCCCATCTTCTGCAGACATCTTGTTCTCCAATACCCACGAAGTTTGATCCCATTACAACAGGCTTATTATCATACCACTTCGTCATATTGGCCATTTGCTCAAATATATTGTCAGTTAGATATCGTATAAAGAAAATAATAGGAGCATTCAGTTCTTCAACAGGGTTGAGCCTGTTTTTCGTATACCATTTTATATTTCGCGTCTGGTATTGTGAATTATCGATCCAAGAAATATTTTCTTTTTTTGTTAGATTATATTGCTTATAAAAATTATCACTAACCTGCAGGTTCGAGGGTTCTATGTTCCCGATATCTACGTCCTCTTGAGGTTCTTGAGGTCCTAAAACGTCTTCAGGAATATCCTGTAGGTCCAAATCATTAAAATCTGGATTTACAAAATTGAATAGGTTCTCCGTGTTTTGGTTTTCTTCTTGTTCTGACTCGTCAAAGCCAAAGTCGTCACCGGACAAAATATCAATTTCAGATACATTGTCGTTTTCTAAATATCTCAACAACTCTTCATCTGTAAGCGTCTTTCGCCTTTAATACACTTTCTAAAACAAAAACCATAATATATACTGTGCATAAATTTATAAAAAAAAGTAGGTGTGAACAATTTTGCGTCGAAATGGATTTGTCCCTGCAGCGGGACATATATTTTGAGCATAAAAAGATAACGAAACTTACAAGTATTACAATTATAAAAAATCAGTAAATACGATCAGTACTTACCTAAAAATGCAACACAACAGCACAGCTAATATAACATACAGCTCCCCTTCTTAGGGTCGGCACCTTTATTCTGGCGGTCGAAAACCAAGTGAGATGAAATTGTCGTTTCCTTTTCTCGCTGGTGGGAAAAGTCAGAGCCAGACTAAACTGATTTTGAATATTGTAATAAATAACTAGTTTGTGACGGACAGTACCGGAGTAGGCAATGTTTAAATTTACATTGATATGGTTATTGTAAAGCGATTTAATTGAATAATTAGAATATTATTAATGATATTAAAAACCAATAACCGACATAGTCTTAATAAAGAGTAGCGTAGAGTTGTATATACCGGGTGTCAACGATTCTATTAGACAGGCCATAACATGTAAAGTATTTGACGTATCAAAAAGAAATTTGGTATAGGTAAATGATACATAAAGGAGAGAGTTTTCGCATATTTTTTACTTTCCGGTCACTTCCGGTTTTACCGGAAATGACTTCAGTTTCAATGTTTTAAATGAAGCACTTTGAATATTTTTACATTTTTGGATTCCTGAGACAATTCTGAATCAGAATATGAAATCTTTTTACGCCTACTTGATTTTTTACAGCCATTTTTAAAATTGCATCTAGGTGGCCATAACCGGACGCAAATTAATCTAAGGACCTAAAATAATGAGAGAATAATACAATCGCTAAGTTTTAGTGATTAGTCTGATAACTAGGAACAAGACAAGTTGATAAAATCAAATTTTTGTGTCGTAACTTTTTTTTCCAAATGGCGACCCTTTTTAGACAAGCACTTTTTAAAAAGAGGATTATTTTGCGAATCTAACGGAACAAACTTTTTTACGATTGGATTAGAAATAAGCTCAAAAATGAAATATAACTTAGGAAAAAGTATGCCATGGATAGCCATGCTGGATATTAAGTAAAATTTTTTGTCTTGACAGTGACACAATCGTATGTCTGCTCAGAAAGAATAGGTGAGTGTCACTGTCCAAACAAAAAATCCTACTTAATATCCAGCATGGCTATCCATGGCACACTTGATAAAATTTAATAATTGATTATCAAGTATTTTTCTAAGTAATATTTAATTTTTGAGCTTATGTTTAATCCAATCGCAAAAAAGTTAGTACCGTTAGATTCGCAAAAAAATCCTCTTTTCAAAAAGTGCTTGTCTAAAAAGGGTCGCCATTTGGAAAAAAAATAGTTAGACACAAAAATTTGATTATTATCAACTTCTTTTGCTCCTAGTTATCAGACTAATAACTAAAACTTAGCGATTGTATTATTCTGTCATCATTTCAGGTCCTTAGATTAATTATTAGCGTCCGGCCATGGCCACCTAGTTGCAATTTTAAAAATGGATGTAAAAATCAAGTAGGCGTCAAAACTTTTTAAAATGTCATAATCTGATTCAAAATTGCCTCAGGAATCCAAAAATGTAAAAATATATAGAGTGTTCCATTAAAAAAACTGAAACTGAAGTCATTTCCGGTGAAACCGGAAATGACTGAAAAGTGAAAAATATACGAGAACTCTCCTCTTTATGTACCATTTAACTATATGAAATTTCGTTTTGATACATCTAATACTTTACAAGTTATGGCCTGTCCAATATGTTCGTTGACACCTGGTATGTATACTAATAGATAAAGGAAAATGATGTTAAATAAAATTCCATGGTATTTTATGATTTCAATGGTTATTATTAAGTAAATGAAAAAGAAAAAATTACACAAATGTTTAATAGTAAAAAATGCTTATGGAGTAAACTAAACAGAAATATTTTTATAAATTTTTCCATATTATTAATTTATTCCTGCTTATATTTTTGAAGTTTCCATTTATTGTTTTTAGCGTATAATAGATTCTTACTCTTATATATAGATTAATGACAAATTCTTTGGGAAAGTATTCACATGGATGAATAAAATGCAATGATTTAGTTAAACCAAAAAGATTGCTACAAAGGTTAGGTTTTATTGCAAGTGTTTCAAAGTGTTCTTGAAATATTAGTTCGACTTTACAAATAAACTCTACAAATTTATCATTTGGCATTTGTAGGTTTCCAAACGTATCTTTGTCGGCATTTTCATATGCTTTTAAAAAACAATAAACGGATGAATCATCTAAATCTTTGTGGTCTTTGCTATATTTAATGCAATTATCACAAGAGTGAACTCGAAGGGATTTATTTAAAAGATATCCACACACATACCTTATAAAATTTTTTTCTAACATTTCATCTCGGGAATAATTTATTTTATTAATTTCGAGGCTTACTTCTTTTAGTGAACTGGTCTCTTCCTCAGGTATAGAATCGTCTTTACAGTCGGGAAGCCTTAAGAGCATTTGATCTGCATCTGCCTCACAATTTTCTGCTCCTGAGTTAAGTAAGTTAACGCACTGCAACTTTCTAAAAGTTCTGTGAAACTGTATGGCTGTTGGGTTGATGCATTTGCCGTTTTCACTTCTAATTTTACCAAAGTGATTTTCAAGACAATCTTGGTTTAATTTTCGGGTAAATAAATAATCAAAACTAGCATTCTCACGAAGATAATTAAATAAATTTAGAATACTATTGATAGAAATTTGAAGACATTTAATGAATTTAACTTTTTTCGTTAAGTTTACATTATTTCTATCTCTAACTTCAAGTTTCTCTAAAAAAGATAGGCATTCAGTCAAAAACTCCATTTGAAAGGGTTCCCCTTTGAAGGCTGCATTATACCTTTTACCGGGTGAAGTTTGTGACGAATTTAAAATATCAAAGAGCTGGTCTATTCTCTTAACAAACTCTGCAGTCTCAGTGGCTTCTGCAGGTAGAGAACCAAATCTGATGTAAAAACTCATGCCTACAAAAACAGAATTGCTAAATACTTGTGTGGCAAGTTTAACTTTCATTTTTTGAAAATTTGTGGGATATATATGTGAGTCAGTTAATTTATGTGCTGCTTTAACCGGAAATTTTTTATCTATTTCATAAAAGTCAATTATGTACTGCCAAGAAATTTTTTTACCATCAACGTAAAAGTCATACTTCATTAGCATATTTCTAATGGCTTTTATAATATGGGGCACATCAAAAATATAATAAAGGTAACGATTTTGAAGGCAAAAACGGCTATTTTGAATAGAGATATTTAAAATATTACTTAATTTGATATTATTAGAACCCATGTCAGAAGTAACTGCACAAACATTTAAGCCAATATTTTTCAATTTTTGCAAAGCTTTACTTAAATTTTCGTGCAATAATTGCGCCGGACAAGAAGTATGACAAAGAAAATAGGCGAGAGGCTGTTTCCATTTGCAATAAAGTCCTCTTAACATGAACACGCATGCAGTCAAAGCTGGTTTAAAGATCTTCTCTTCTTTGTCATCTATGGCCAGTCCAATTATACAGTCTTGAGACCGTTCATAAAACAAATTTGCTTTAATAGACATCTCATCAAAACATAGTAGGCAATACCTATTTTGCTCTTGAAAACCGTCAATCTTTTTTTTTAACAAATTATAAAATTCAGCGTTTTCTAATCCTGGTCTTATTTTAATAGCTCGAATTTCTTTTAACAATGTATTGGGAGCTGGAAGGCTATATTTATGCATTAAATATTTTTTATAAACTCGGGGACCGGCAAAATATATGGACAAACATTCAGTTTTGAACTCTTTACTATAACGTCTACCCTTTGGATGTTTTCGCCCTTGTGATATCTGCATATTAATAATTTTAGCAGTGTCGACCGAATTGCAAAATTTGAATGTCAGAGACATATATTGATTTAAAGTTATATTATCTAACTGACTATCTAATTGTCTTTCGAGTGTCTGAACTTTTTTTCGCAAATACTGATTTTCTGTAGTAAGAGATTTAATGTTGCGTCTATATTTTTTCTTCCTCGGAGTATCAAAAGATAAGTTGGCTGATGTTTGGGTAGAACTTGGAGACATCAGAGGGGGACTACTAGCATCGAAGGGTCTGGCTTCAGTTTGATTCTCGGTTTTCCCTGGAACTTCAACTTCGGTTTCCACCTCGATTTCGTCCTCGGTTTTCACGTCTACGTCGCGGTCGTCCTGAGTTTCACCCTCGACTTGGACCTCGGTTTCCACCTTGTCTTTGGCCGTGGTTGTAGGCTTGATTCTGACTATGTTTGTTTGACCTACTAGAAGAAGAAAATAACATCAGTTTATAAATAATTCAAAGATCGTAGAAAAAACGTATTTCCTTCACACCAACCATGGTGCAAAATTCGCAAAAAAGATCCTTACACTTTTATTTAGCTGTTACAACTTAACAATACAAAATTATAGAATATCGTAAATACCTGGGTCAGTATTTGTGATAGCTGGAACTAAAATTCTGTCATCCAGAACTCTGATTTTCGCAGGAAGTAGCAAGGGTCTACTATATGCGTGGTCACCCTTAATGCTCTTAGAACTTCCTTCAAGAGATGGAAATAATGTAGGAACTGCAGTGGCTTTCAATCGTGTATGAAGATGACTAGTATACATTTTTTCTTCAAAATGGTCTTCACAAAGAGTGTAGCTATTATGAGCTTTTTCCAATTTGTCTAACAGATCCTCTCGATTGGCTTTCATTGCCCATACCTTAGCTCTGTAAAATTTAAAAAAAAACGAAGATAGTATAAAAAAATAAAAATGTTATTTAGTAATTCCTTTTGGCTCTCAATTTTACCGGAATTGACCCCCTAATTTATTTTTTTTTTAAGTAACTAGAACTAGTGTTTTAAAAAAACCGGCTTTTTTCCAATTGGAAGTATATTAATTTAATTTTAAAGTTTTTAATAAATACATTTTGGTTCTTTATTTTTAACTTTTTAAATTTTCTTTACTAATTTTAAGGAAGAACATTTTTTGTTTCTTAACTTATTTTTCATGTTAACAAAAATAAAAACTAGGATAATTATAAATTGTATTTTTCCATATTTTGTTTTTTTTTAATCTTTTGGAAAAAAACGGATTTTTTCGGGAAAAACCCGGTTTTTTCCGAGGTGTTAAAACACTAAGTAGGACTCTGTATATATTTTTTTGTGCTATCGCATTCAACCTAAACTTAGCTTTTCAACGATATTTTAATTTTTGTTTTCAAAATGGCGACTAGACAGCAATTTTTTTGAAAATTCAACATTGCCGCTTTATACAAAAAAATGCATTTATACAGTACAAAATTTAAAACTGTTTTGTTTTTTTTTTAAAACACTTCACAATGACTACAAAATAGCCATTTATTTTAGAGAAAGGCTACCTGATTTGTCAAGGATGTCTAGCATATCGTTATCTTGAAAATAAAGTTAAGCATGCGACACATCTTTAAAAACGTAATTTTATAGCGAAAATGACTTATAAAATATACAAGGTACCATTAAAGTAAATGCTCTTTCGATTAAAGAAAAGTAAAAAATTCAAAAAATAAGTTTATTTTGGACTATTTAAAACATATATTTATAAATAGCGCCTGTATTTTTTGTAAAATGCGGCAATGTTGAATTTTGAAATAGGTGTCCAGACTCCATTTTGCAAAAAGTTAACTTGTGGAATATAGTAGAAGACTATTATAGGCTGAATAAAATAGTGCAAAAAATATACAGGTTTTTTTTCTTTAAATAAAAAGCAGAGTCACTTCCGGCAAAATTCGAAGTAACTTTTAGTTGTTTTTGCATCGGAAATTTGTCTCTTATGGAATTAGACAAATGTTTCAAATTTCAAATAGATATTTTTAAGACCACAAAAATATCAGCTTGTTACTTGTCTCATGTATCACCCGGTCACAGCAAACTTGGTTCTAAAAGCAACACCTATATTTTCAAAAATGATAAGGTTAAAGGGAAAATAAAGACCCCAGCTTGCAGAAAATATTCAGTACTTCTTAGAACTTAAACATCTTTTAAATTTGAATTTCTTCGAAATATACGCACACGATCGTTAGAATCGCTAGGTTTTTAACTAATCTTGTCATTTATTGTGCACGTTCTATATATTTTTTGTGTAGTGCAGACTCTATAGATTGTAAAAAAATCAAAGTTAGGGGCTTTCTAGTAAAAAACAACTATGACTATGTACTATGAAAAAAAAATTTTTTTTTCAAAAAAACACACATACCTCAAAAAAAACCGCTGCCAATGGAATTACTACTTCCACATCGTGTCAAACTAGTACCTATATATTTTCTTACCCGACCCTTGTTTTCAGACGAAAAAAAAATAAAATTTAGAATTTCAACCTACTCTCCTCCCCTAAAATTTTATTAAAATGATGAACGAGTTTTGAAATTGAAATCAATACCCTCAAAAACCCATAGAACTACGTAACACTCGATTTTTTAAACAGCATAATTTTCATCCCCTAACCTAACCTAACATAGCCTAAACCCCTTATTTTCACAGAAATCTCAAGCAGCATGAGCATATAACATGATCATTTACAAAAAATAACTATTTTTTACCGATTAACCCCACCTTTCCCTAAGCCGTTTTTGCATAAAAGCGATCAGAATCATTCTCCTATGAACTGCTCTTCGTGTGCCAAATTTCAGCGCAATAGCCCAAGTTATCGCGTAATCTGACATACAGACAGACAGACAAACAGATTTTTTTCTCGCCGAAATTAGTTTTTTTACAGGTTTTGAGTCATTTAAACTCGGCAATTTACAATCAATAACTATTTTTTACCGATTTACATCCTCTTCCCCCTAAGCCGATTTTTCCCAAAAACAATCCGAACCATTCTCCTATGGACCCCTCCCTGTGTACCAAATTTCAGCTCGATAGCACAATTCCTTCGAGAGTTATCGGGTAAACAAACAGACCGACAGACAGAAACATTTTTTTCGCCGAAATTAGGTTTTTTACACGTTTTGAGTAATTTTAAATCGATTTAGCGAAAATAATTTTTCGGACATTTTTTTGCCGACACCAAAGCCGATACTATACTTCCCCGTCTTTTGGAGATGTGGAAGTAATATCTGCTTTTTAAATTCTAAAACTCTTAAAATTGTGTTTTAAAAAAACTAAGCTAATCTCGCAATCAGAATAAAAAATCTTTTTTCTAAATTTTCAGAACAAATAATTGAAAAATTTGCCATTTTGTTTAACATCCTGTATAAATAAATTTTTGGCTCAAGCGAGTTTTACTCCTAAATCGGTATTATTCAATAAAATTTGCAAGATAAGAAATAGCTGAAAACCGCATCTCAATATCTCTTGTTTTAAAAATATTCAAATTTTACCTAAAAATTCACCTGTCCCGTTTACTCTGTACAACAGTGCATTCGATAATTAATGGACATAGTGCATTTTTTGCACCTAAATATTTATTTCCATTCGTACTAATTATATAACCACACGTTTAAAAGCAATAAAACATCATAAACCAAGACAGTCGCCGGCCCTTTGGAGTTTCGGGATAATAAATCTGTATTAGAAATATTGCTTTTTTTATTTTTCTAAAGGACATATTATATTCATGCAAATTTTATTCGATTTTGACCATTGGAAATACCTACCAAGAAAATATTTTTATCTGATCGAAAGGCGCCGGCCGGGGTTGTCATTTGCATTTTACTATACCAGACCATTAATTATTTCAAAGTATGGCCTATATTATTCGAAAAAAATCTACTCTACCTGCCCCACCAAATAAAAGCCTTTTTATTGATCTAATATATCTTCCTTTACCTGCAAGATTTATTTAAGTACCTAAATTAAAATTTTAATAACCAAGTTCGAAAATAATAAATTCATATTCTATACTTTCAAAGAGGCGCCTATCCGATTTTTTAATAAATAAAATTTCATTTTAGGCTGAAAAACTGATTAGATGTATTACCAACGGGTTTATTTGTCTTAATCGAAACATTTTATAAATCTATAAGTAATTGAAAAATAAAAGAAACCTCAAATTATTTTAAGGAAAAATTAGCGAATAAACTAAAACTTTTGTCAACCCATGCGGTAACTCAAAACGTAAAGAACTATAAAAAACACTATTTACGACTTTAATTATCTTCAACAAACCATCACGTAAATAATTTCAGAGTCTATTGACAAATTAAGATTTTAAAAAATAATGTATTGCAAATTACCCGGAAACTACTAACTTTTAGAAATATTCTTAATGAGATAAAAATTTCTAATAAAAAGCATGGACTCCAGAAATCTGTTAATAGTAATTTTAATTTAATAACCTCTCATCGTCTTAATCTCATAATTTAGTACAGTTGTGGTAAAGTCTCCACAAAGCGAAATCATTTAAATGCATGGCTTTTGTTTAACAAGTAACCATCAAATATAAACCAAAAGTAGATATAAAAAAATGGCGCGGATGACGCCTGACGTCTAGAAAAATATGAAAAAATTTCAAACTATCACGTAAACAATTTCAGAGCCTAATAACAAATTATTATTTAAAAAGGTAGTTTAGTGTATTGCAAATTATTCGGAAACTACTAACATTTAGAAATATTCTTAAAGAGAAAGAAATTTCCAATAAAAAAGCGCGAACTCCAAAAATTCAATCTAATAATATAGTATAGCGAAATCATTTTAATTTTGTTTACAATAATTATCCGACTACAAATATTACCGAAAAGTATAAAAAAATTGTTAATTAAAAATAGACTCCTTTTATGAGAAATCAATAAAATGTTAATAGATCCCGAGTTATTTGCAAAAATCTTCTTTCTTTATCTTAATTTATTAATATCTTTAATGTTATGTGTGTTTATGTGACGTAATTCCAAATCCAATATCGATATTAATTTGCGCATATGTTTAGAAGCAATAACAAGAATTAACACCATTTTGAGTTATTGAACTGGATTAGAAGGCAGGAACTTTCAAAAACAAAAAACAATACTTTTTTAGTTAAAGATAATCGATATTAGTGTTATAAAGCATCAGTTCTTTGCAAATTCCATAAGAGATATTTTATGAAAAATATGTTTTTAACAATATCTTTCATACAACTTTTCATTTTTCCAAAAACTTAGCTTTCGTGGCTGCAATGTGAAAAAGTGTTTTTTCATCCATACATTTTTGTGTGTTACAGTCATTAAAAAAAGATAATGCTTCAAAAACATATTTCAAATTTGTCTAATTCAGTAACACTAAAAGCCAACAAAAGCCCGGAAAACTTTTAATAAGTACTTACCGGTCAGCCTCTTTGGGAAATCGAAAAAATTTCTTCTTGGAGTTATAGCCTTTATTAAAACAGGATCGCACTGCACAAACATGATGATGTCCAATCTTTTTTTCACTCATTATACTGCAAAAACAATTTAAAAATATCTATGTAATTAAACTCTCGCAACGCACGACTATGGCTGCTGAACGCAAAATATTAATGCGAAGCGAATCATGCACGCCACAGTCGTCTTTTCCCACCAAATGGCTGCCAACCGCCGTGCGCGAAGGGATCGGCGCAAACCATTCCCGCTAAGAGAGATGTGGAGCTGTATGTTATATTAGCTGTGACAACAATCCTAAACAAGTACAACGTAACAAAAATATCAAAACAGAGAAGCAATTTTAGCCCACGGCCGTTAATCACCATGCGGTGCAGTACTAATGAGAGATTTACAGATACCAATTATCAACAACAGAGCGCGGGGCGTTTATACATTGTCTTAAATACGTGTACCGCGTAAGGGACAAAAGCAGCGATCGCGCTTGGAGCGCCAAATTCGCTAATATTGTATATTGAAAACAAGGGACAAATCCAGTGAAAGGGTTATGGATATTCTAGTGAGTTTTTGTAAGGCATGTAAAAATTGTACTTAGTGTTTTATGTAGTTTTTAGTTAGAAAATGTTCTAAATATAACTTTATCAAAACTAATATTCGATACAGTGGATGCTTTGTTATTGTCATGTTAGACAACAAATAGAGTCTTGTGAGAAGTTTGAGTCAGCAAAAAAAGTTTAATTTAATGACATGTGACATTTATAAGAAAACAGAAGATCTAGGAACCACGTCAACATCATAAGAGTCTTAGAGTAAGAATAAAAATTATTATTCTAAGATTAGAGTGCACGGAGGGTCTCAGTGGATTCTAAAGATGTAAGAATTCAGAATAGTTTTTCAGATAGAGGTATTCTTGTTATTCCTTAGTATTTAAAATTTGCATTTTTATATTTTTGTTTTGTATGACAATATGTACTTTAATAGTTAATATACTTGATTAATGATTAAAATAATTTTTGACGTGAAAACTCTCATAACTTTTTGTACAGTAAAGGTATAAGACGTTATGAAATATTACGATTATTTTTTTATAGAAATATTACTAAAATTATTACACTAATTTTAATAAAAAAACGGTAACCGGCGTAAATTTATCGTTTAGTAGATTCTGCCAAATCTGGTCAAATGTACTGCTTACTAGGTACCTCTGTCAAAGTATACGGAATAAATATAAGTTGGATCACTCCGGTCGGACGTCAAAATACATCTCCCAGCTCCCACCGTTAGACTGGCACCAGTCTAAATACTTTGCTCGACGTGTACACAGTGTCGCGTGCTGTCGCCGAGTTGAATTTAAATTTATTTACAGTTAAACGTATAGGGTGAGCTAAAAGAAGTTGTATTTGGTGTAAATTAATAAAATTTCCAGTGAAAATATTTGTTCGGTGGATGGTTGTGAAAGTCGAATGACAGACAATATATCGTTTTTTAGATGTCCAAAGGATGAAGCAAGGTATGTATTCAATTATTTAAACAGTTAATTCAATTTAAAGAATACCTGTTATTAAACATTTCCAATAAAACATATACAACCACTTTCGACTGGCGTTTACTGAAGCTACAATATTAATAATAATAATAATAAATATTTTATATGGCATGGTGTTGATAAAGATTTATATGTCGATTATATTAAATACAACAGACTGTCAGAGCTAGTATGAATTCTCCCAAAAAAGATTCGAATCCTTGGTCCGATTCACGAATCCTTATCATAACAAAAAAGTATCCGAATCATTTTTTTCTAATCCTAACTTGATATTTTTATTTGTCAAACTCAGTTTATTACCTACGATTTTCGTTGGTTTCAAATAAAATTAAAATATTGTTTTGTGATTTGCTACTTTGATTAAATAAAAGTATAATTGTTAAAAATCACGAAGTTTGAGCAAGTTATAAATTTATGTAAACTATAAAATAACATAACAGCTAGCTTATCGTTTTAGCTTGTTTATAGCGGTGCCTGGGTTTGGGTAACTCACGAACTTTTTTAATATTGATTTTATTTAAGAAACGTATTCTATATAAAGAGATTTGTTTATAAAGAAATAAGTTCGACTGCGAAAATATTGCCACATAATAAACAATTGGGCATAAAACACAAGTAAGTAAAACAAAACGAAAATCAATTAGATAATTAAACGGTCATTATATGTCAAAAATTTGAAATACTTAATGTATTTTTTACAATTAATCACAATTTCTAAAAAACAGCATTGTCAAAAAAAAATTAAGACACTTTTTTACTTGTGTTTGCAGATTAATGTTTTTTACAATTCGTCACCATTTCTAAACAACAAAGCATTGTCAAAAAAAATTAAGATACTTTTTTACTTGTGTTTGTAGATTCTCTAATTTAACTGTCTCAAAATGTTCAAATAACAAATTTCAAACAACATTTTATTATTGTTTTGATTTCGTACCTCCTATATAAATCAGTCTTTCCAGATAAGCAAAACTTTTTATGAAGAATAATTTTTTCCGCCTAAAACCACAAATTAAATATAAAACAAATTCACGCAACACAGTTGACCTATTAATTCCGTACCAAAACTTAAATTTTTCTTCTAACTTATATTAAGGTCTAATATGTCTTTAGTTTTTATAAATCGAAATGTTTAGTAGGTATTTAACTGTTTATATACTTATTTATCTATACTACTAGAAATAGTTAAACAAAAAAAAATTATTTGGATTCGGATCCTCCCCGACTCTGGAATCCGAAACCAAAAAACAGAAAATTTGGAGGTGTCAAGATTGGAAAAGTGCGTTAGGATTTTTAGGAAGCTAATAGGCCTGCAAAAATAAGTAGATTCTGGACGAGGATTTTCCCAAATTCTATATCCAGTTTTATCTGTTGAATTTAACGTTAAAGTGTTTACTTCACATTGCATATAAAATTTTTATTTTTGCCCACATATTAACCCACTGTGTGCCAGTGGCTTTTTTTACTTGATTATTTCTTAAGGGTCCATCACTTCGATTATTTCGAAAAACGGTTTTTACGATTTTATTATTTTGGTTTCTAAGAGTCGATAGCTTTAACTGTTTGGACAGGAAGTGGCACGGCCTAAACGCCAAAAATGGGAGGACTGAATGGACTCTTTAAGTGCGAACTATAAAGGCAAATACAAAGGAGCCATTTTATATTTTTCATAAAGACAATTTTCTATATCGTCTTTTCCAAATTTTAGGTGATGAAACATGCTTTGGTACTGGTCAAGAACCTAGTAATAACAGAAAAAATGCACCCGCTGTTTGAAAGTGGGTTACAAATTTTACTTTTTCTATTTTTAGATTTTTTTAGCGCGAAAAATGCGTCACTCTTTCACATTAATTATTTTCCCACTGTTTTCATTTTCCACACAAAAGTGTGGAAAGTAAAATTATGGGGAAAGAAACAAACGTTGAATTTTTTGAGAGAATAAACAATTTACGTTTTCTTTGGAGGTTTTATCATGAATCTGGGGCTACATATAAAAAAACGCAATTTATCAAATAATATTGATAACCATAAAAAAATAATTTTTGATATTTTTTAAAATCTATTTTTCTGATAAATGAGTTCTTTTCTCACGCGAGTAGAAAGTGTTACCTAAGACATGAGGAAAGTGCTTTTCCGCCCTTGATTGCTGGTCGAACATTGCTACGCATCGTTCGGCCAACTGCAATCGCGTGCAGAAAAGTAGCGTTTGTTAGGTAATCTACTATTCTCAACGCTTTATCACGTTTTATTTGTAGTGTATTTGAATAGCGCTATTAAGTTATTTTATTGACAATTCGGTAAGTTTTAAATAGAATATGGATGTAATATTTTTTAGATGCACAGACCCTAACGTCTGTGAAACTTTCAGCAGATACGCCGAGGAAGGTTTTATTGAAAGAAACAGTCAAAACATTAGAAAAAACAATTACTTAACATAAGTATAAAAGAAGGCTCGCAACAGAAATCATCATGGACGACGTTGTGAAATTTTTAGAAAAAAATTATTCTGAAGAATCATGCAATCGGTTAAAAACTCAAATGTCGTTTCTTAACAAAAAGTCAAAAGGATGTAGGTATTCCAACGAATTTAAGCAGTTTGCTCTGAGTGTCTATTTCCTGAGCCCAAAAGCGTACAAAAAATTTTCAACTGTATTTCGTCTATCTTTTACGATATTTCTAAAGATAAAATCATAGGTTTTCAAACTACTAATATAGACTCATTAGAAATTGCAGGAAGTGCAGTAACAATAATTGCAAGAGGTATCGCAAGTAGTTGGAAGCAACCTATGGCTTACTTTTTTATAAATCATCCGCACCTGCTGACGAACTTAAAAATATTTTATTCGAAACTGTACGAAGGTTACATAAAACCGGTTTAAATGTACTTGGAGTAGTATCGGATCATCTACATTTTTTGTTGATGACTTAAAACTTGTATATTTATTTGATATTCCTCACTTGCTAAAATCAACAAGAAACATTTTTTTCAAATACAGTAGAACTTCGAGAATCCGGACACATATCGGAACAGCTACCGCCGAATTAGTGCGGTATCCGGATTACTGGAGTTTTTTTTTGATTGCGTTATTGTTTCTTGTTTTTATGATTTCCAATCTAAACTCAAAATATAAAGACATGTTTATTTAAAAAAAACAAACCCTTTAAAAAACATTAAAGAAAAACAGATAATTGTACCTACATATATGTATATGTATGCATAAAATAACTTCAAAAAACACAAACTCTGAAAATATGTAACAAAATGTGCATATATATGTATTATGTCAATATGTACCTTAATATGCATTAAATATTTACATAAAATAGCAAAGAATATTAATAAATATTTAATTGGAAGGTTTTTTAAAAAATGAATCGATTTTTGTTTGCACACTTTTGGATTTTGCTGCCGTAACAGCCTTCTCTTTTAATCCTTTTAAAAGCAAAATATCTTGGGTAGGAACATCGTTTTCCTCGGCCCACTGAATACTATGTGATAAGGCTTTTACAGCATCGCTATGCTTCATTTTCAACACAACATTGTCATCCTCTGTTTCACTTAATTCGCTGTGACTTGTTTCTTTGCTTTCCAATGCTTCATTGATAAGTTCCTCTTCAGTTAAGCCTGAGACAAATTCTTTTTCTCCTGCCGCCCAACTGACAATTTCTTCCTCACTTAATTTATTTTCTGGGTTTATAATCTGCAAGGAGTCTGAAATACTAGCGATATCTGCAATGCTTAACGGACAAAGCCTTTTTCGAAGTTCTGCGAGCGAAATGCTTTCTTCTTCAAGTTCCTCTGCATTAATAACCTCTTCCTTGCTTGGCCACAGACCTGTCCAACTTTTTCTGATGTTTTTTTCAGAGATGCCTTTCCAGGCTATATCTAAATTACAAAGCGCATCTTTTAAATTGTATTGCTTTAAAACTTTTGTTACATCTCCGTCTTCCACGGAGATTAAATGATCTAGCAAGCGTTTTCTGTATGCGACTTTTATGTTTTGAATTAAATTTTGATCCATTGGTTGCAAAATAGCAGTACAATTGGGTGGTAAAAACATAACTCCGAAGTCAGGATCAAAATTTATATCTTCCTCAAGTGGATGAGAGGGAGCGTTGTCTACCAATAACAAGGCCTTATGAGGTCTGTTATTTTCAGTTAAAAACGTTTTAACTTTGGGTATAAAGCACGTTTTAAACCATTCCATGAATAAGTTTTTTGTCATCCATCCTTTGGTGGTTGCCTTGTAAAGCACTGGCAATATGCAGTTTTTTAATGCTCTTGGATGTACAGCTTTTCCAAGAACTAAGAGTGGTAGCTTATGTTTCCCCGAAGCATTGGAACAAGGCATAAATGTTACACGCTCCTTGGATATTTTTCGACCTGGCGCCAATTTTTCCTGCCTGTGAACCCAGGTGCTATCAGGTAAAGCTCTCCAAAAGGCCGCTGATGCATCAGCATTATAAACCTGGTCTCTACTTAACCCCATCTCCTGTACTAGACATCGAAATTTTTCTTGGAATGGTGATACTGCACTTACATCACTAGAAAGTTTTTCACCACTAACCTTTACCGTATTCCATGTCTGTTCTTAAATTTGTCAAGCCAACCAGCACTCGCCAAAAAATCTTTTTTCCCAGTGATTTTTTCATAAAAATATTTTGCCTTAGCTTGTAGTATTCCTGAGGAAACTGGCACATAAGCATTGCGTTGTTGTAAAAACCAATTATATAAGGCAATCTCAACTTCAGGATTTTCAGCTTTCTTCATAACCTTTCTCTTTCCTGAAAAAGGATAAGTGAGTATCAGCCACATTGTAAACATTAAAGATAAAACCAACATCAGTTACAACACAATGGCATTATGTTGTTAGTTTCATGTCTACGTACCTGGTCCTTGGTATGATTTGGCCACAAAACTCCTTATTTTAAGTTTGTTCTTTTTAATATCCGAGATAGTGGATTTTGGAACACCATATGTATCAGAAATGTTACGTAGGCTTCCCCCCTTGTTAATGACATCCAGTATCTTGCATTTTTCAGCAAGAGTCAACGTTTTATGAGGCCGTTTGTTTGGCGCAATTTTTTTAGCAATTTACGACAATTACAAAGAAAGACTGAATCTAATCGACCGCGCAGGTCGTTGAGTTGTCGCCAAACGCGACTGGTTTTAACTAGTTTTATTCAGAAAAATGCGGAATTTATTTGCATTTGCACTTAATTGGTGTCCGGAATAAAGAGGTAAAAATATCAAATTGTCCGGTTGATAAGAGGCGCCGAACTACTGGAGTGTCCGATATGGCGCGTGTCCGAACTAGCGAAGTTCTACTGTATATATTTTCTTTAAGCAACGAAGAAATCAAAAAGAAATACTTGGAAATTATGTATAATTTAGATAAGACGTTTAGTTTAAACTTGCACCTAAACTAACAAACGGCCACATTTATCCGAATAATTTTCAAAAAATGAGGGCCAAGTTGGCGTCACAAGTATCTAGCCACTCAGTTGCAGTGGCTATGTATACATATATAGAATTTAATACATTGTCAAAAGAAGCAACTCCAACAGTTAATTTTATTTGAAAAATGACTGATTTAGTTGACTTATTGAAGTCGAATAACCTACAAAATTGTCGAGCTTTTATGGCAACTGACACACAAAAAACCTTATTACGGGAAATGGATAATATCTTTGAAAACTTAAAAGTGTTAACTTTTGACGGAAAATATGTAACAAATAAGTTAAAATTCATTTCTGGATGGAGGCTAACAATTAAATCAATTTTAATTCTTTGAGAAATGTTGCAAGCTAAAGTTATAAATATTTATTTACAAGAAATATTAATCAAGATAGTCTTAAAAACTTCTTTGGACAAATTAGGAATTGCAGTGGCAATTCAGAGAATCCTACGCCTATACAATTCTGCCGTTCATTCAAAAAGATTTTTGCGTTAAGATATATTGACGGTGCTGAGAGCGCTAACTGCATAGATGACGCCACTGAAGTTTTATTACCTATGACACTCGAAGTTGATAAAACCTGTAAAAATGTTTTTTCTGTTCATATACCTACATATAAACCACTTAAAGATTCCACTAACGATTATATCAATTTAAAAAGTCCAGAGGGAAATGCGCTAGTATATGTAGTAGGCAGGGTTGCCAGGTTATTACAATTGTAACAGATCTGTTACCTTTTGGAGAGATTTATTACTTCTGATTGAACCTATTACCTTTTTACCCAAGGTAAAACAATTGTTTAATTGTTTATTTAATTACCGGCAAAAGGAATAAACGCTAGAAAAATAATCACCAATAAGAATTTGTTACCTTTCTTCAAAATCTGTTACATTTTCGAACGCCTATCTAATACCGTATATCAAAATGTTCTGGCAACACTAGTAGTCGGATATCTCTTGAAAAAATGTTTAATACGTCACTCTTGCGATGTATGTATTAAATTTTTAAATAATTCAAATACCTTTTTAAACAAGAGCGGTTTTTTGTCAGTTAAAAGCATGATAATGACAATTTTCCATTTGGTGGTCTGACTATACCTTCCAGAGATATTATCGACTACAACTTAAAACTGGAAAGTATTTTTATTGCATAATTTAATAACTTGGCACATAAAGAAGCAATTGGTACACAATTAAAAAGTCATTTTTCTAAAATAGTTTTTAGTCATTCATGTAGCGACCTTCCTTTTGATTATTTTATATATATTATTTATAGTTTATATACGAGGGCGTATTTATTTTACTCTAAAATTTATAAATATCTATATAAAAACGACAAAATCAAATACAAAGTATTAAGTAGATTAGTTTATAAAACATGCAAGTATTTTCTCTTTATCTCGAGGTTGCTGTTGATTTTATTATCTAGGAGTATTACTGTATTATATATTTAACACCCTGTAAATAGTGAATTTGTGTTTAGTTTAAAATTACATACTTCTTTACTAATGTTTTATTTGTTATTAAACCGACTCTGTAAAAGTCTTAAAGAAATAACTTCTCTATTAAAATACTCTACCAATTCATGGGCACACCGCACAATACAATATTTAATTTCACATTCAACATATGTTTAAAAACATGTCTTTTTAAGTCCGAACACCAGGTAAAACTTAATAATAATTGTGTCTTTAAATGAATCGTTTATTTCAGAAAGCCCATATCTCCAGAAATTTACATTTTGAATAAATTAAAAAAAACTGCTTTAGGTCATAAATATTTTTTTTTCTTTATATAAAAAAAATTGAAGTTATTTAGGAACGTGACTCTTAAATAGCGGTACCAAACTATAAAATTAATTTGGTTTGGTTTACCCATGAAAAAAAAATGGCGAGGTGCACATAAGGGGTTTCTGCAACAAATGAGAAGTTTTGTTTTATATTTTTTATTAATTATTACAGTTATAAATCCGCAAAATATTACATAGGAGTTTTTATTCTTCAAGTTCCGAGGATTTACTCATCTTCATGTTCTGAGTCCATACGGCAATCATCCTCTGTAGTCGGCCATCTGAGTATATCATCATAGAAATGCTCATATCCTCTGGTATATTCCACTAATTTCTGCAAGTCATCAAGTTTTTTCTTGTTTATTGGAACCTTTCCAGCAGGGTAGACTTTCTGAGTTGGCAGCTCAGGAGCAGTATTACTTTTCCGGGGGCATCTCTATTGTACATAAACTCTTTGTATGCTGATATCTTAAAGGGGATTCTTTGATCTTTTGGAATAACCGTCGTACCTCGTGGCCACCAGTCTTTGAAATTAATGATTTCGTCAGTTCGGACCTCATGTATTGAAAAGCGACCGACTTTACTTGCTTTTACAATAAGATCGGCATATTCTTGAGGCGTATAAATTCGGTCGGTTTTTCTCAAAGCACATTTGATTGAGCCAAAGTCGCGGTCACAGGGCAGGGCAGTGGCCACGCACAGGGAAATAGTGACTGATTTTTTCAAACTGGCCTCTGTCGCACAAATTCATCAGAAATCTCAAAGTTGTGTGGTTTTTGTTTTGTCCTGCTGCTCCATCACTAAACAAGAGGAGGTTTTTTACAGTATTTGGTACTTCATTTTGAATGTAATGCATCAAAAACGAACACACTTCATCAGGGGATTTGTTTGCCTCTCCTTCATGATAGAGATAGAGTTTTGCTTTGTTCGATTTTAAATCATGTATGCAAAAAACATTTACCCAAAGTTGCCGCATATAAAACACTTCTTGGATAGGTATCAGGGGTAGAGGTAGATTCTGCCTATAGTCAAAACACAAGGCCACTGTATTATCATCCTGGTTTTCACTTGCCATTTTTAAGGTAGTATAAAACTTCTTCGCTCTTCTTTTGTGAATCATTAACTCGGCAGCAACATTCCTTTTGGCATTCTCGCTTAAACCTGGATCTTTCATTTTGACGCTTAAATTTTCGCATTGGCTGCAAACATCTACTTGTGGCCTGCCAAATGAATAACCAAAATTTTCCTTGAAGTACTGATAATAGAAGTTGTATTTCACAACATCCTTTAAAAGAGGGTACTCCTTTTGAAACATTTCATGCATTTTGACAATACTAAGTCGAGCGTCTAAGTATTTCTTTGACTTTCCCCCATAATGATTTTGGTGGTTTCTGCACTAAATAATGTATTTACCTACAGACATTATAATTTAGGGTATAATCCATTTTGCTATTTTTGGTCGATAGGGGCTTTCTGAAATAAACGATTCAAATGTCTGTCTATTTAAATATTATGGTGTGTAGTATAGTGACTTTATTTTTGTATAAAGTCAGTATAGTGTGCGGAGGTTGCCAAGGCTGCAATTCAATCGCCAATACCAGTCAGAATCGTTCAACCAAAACATAGCTCAAAATCGGCTAAATTCGCGTATGTATGCCAAGAAATTATGGCCAGAGCCGTAGCAAGGCTGAGGCAACGGGACACTTTTTTAGCTGGTACCTAAAAGTTTTTATTCAAATATAATTTTTCTTTATTGTTATTCATTTTATATGATATTCATATTGAGCACGGTCTTTCTATAATACAAAAATACGTTGGTTCTTCTTTTTAGGATTTAGGACAGTTATTTTGGATGATATTAACGTTGGTTTTAAGGATATTGTTTATCATATTTTAAATTTTGGGAAAGCAGCAAAATTGCAAACTTGTCTATAGGGGGCCAGAATAGGTTGTTACCGTTCTAATCATGACTTCCTGATTTCTCACTAGTTTAAATTATATAACTAACATGTAGATTAATATAAGTTTGTAATGTAATATACACTTTAAACAAAACAACAAAGTGGGTACGGATAATATTTAAAGCGTAACATGTGATCATGCGGATCATCATCAACTTTTCGAACATGCCTTCTTTAAAACATAGACAGGAAAGAAACGATATTTACAAGATCAATACTTTAGTAGTAATCAGTAAATAAATAACTGATAGGAAATTCTTCGAGCTGGATTAATGCCTGGTATCGATATTACAGTACCGCTGCTACTCGAAGTGTAATAAGGTTCGGAAAATATAGTACATTGACTTTTTCCTTACACATAATATAGGTACTCTTGCATATTTTTTTGCATTAACGTGACTGTCATCCAAATAGGCACTATTCGCTAAATAAATAATTAAAATTATAGCAAAATATCACTTTCTATCATCCAATCGACGATTAATTATCAACATGTCTACCTACTAGTTGAAGCTGACAGAGAGATATCATCTCACTTCTCTTTGGTATCGCGATTCCCGCCAGCTGGAGGTCGACTTAAATATCTGTCGGTTAGGCAGAGCTTAAGGTGGATAAAAATCCTTTAAAAAAATATCCCGGGAAAATTATCGTTAAACGTACTGTTGTATATGAATTTTCAAACGCAAGTAAAAGCGTGCATCTACGTTACTATATAAATAATGATACATGTGATTCAGAAGTACTACGGCTATACAATTCTAAGTGTGTGAAACATTTCTAAAAAAATATAATTTATAAACAATTTCTAAACACGTTTTTTTAAAACTTGGTAACTAAAATATTTAACTGTTTAAATACACTTGTTTTAGCAATAAAATATGTTCTTGAAATTGAGCAGTAGCGTCCATTCGGACTTTTCGTTTTATTGCTTTCTTAAAAATTATGCTACGTCATTGGCAAAACGCATTTTGTGTATTTTTTTTACAGGAAGTGGTATTAGCCTAAGTATAAATTTATTTATTTTTAATAAATAAAATAATTAAATGAAATGAAAAGATTCCACTGGTCAATTCCATGAATATATTTTATTTCTAGAACAAGTATGTCTAATTAGTTATAATAACTCCACCTCTAAAAAGTATCAACGCGTTTAAAAATTACTCATAAATTATATATTTTTTACAGTTTTCTAACCCCCTGTATCTTTATAACAAAAGCGGGAAAAGACCTTCCGAAGTCCGAAAATTTTGATTTTTTTTTGTTTTTTCAAAGTCCTTGTACATTTCTAGAAATTTTTCAGTCAAATTTACGAACATTATACTCGGAATAATATGAGATGACTATAATAAATTTTATAAATATCTAGAGTGTTAATTCTTCTCAGGTCGCGACAATTTTTACCTCCCCAAAATTCTATTGCCGCGTGCCTGACTATATTTACAATAAAATCAAATTCACCATTCTAGACTGCAACTTTTTGGTTTTTTGGATTATTTCGATATTTTGCATCGTTTAGAAATTATCTACAAAAATGTACTTCTATGCATAGTGTAGGTATATGGAACACGGTAAAATTGTAATGTAAACACGTAGGGTAAGTCGGGGATAGATGGCCATAATTTTTTCGGTATAGTAAAAAAATATGATACAAAAATATTTGGTTTTTTTATTTGTTACTTAATCCAAAAAAAATGTATCTAAATAGACATTTTTTTTAACAAAACGAAAAAAATAATAAAATATAAACATAAATTATCTTTCTTAAATAAAACAGCTATATGGCCATCTCTCCCAACGTTACGGATAAGATAGCCATATAAGTTTGGGAAAGATGACCATACAAAATTATGGCAACGATTTGCCTTTCTTCGATTTACTGTCAAGTTTTCAACATTTCTGACAAAAGTTGTCATACGAGGTACAGTTTTCGTGCAACCACTTAAGGCAAATTATGCACTGAATCCACTCTACCTGTTTTTTAGTATCATTGTAATTTTCGCCACACCCTACACACAGATTTTCGTCAAAATCTTCACTTTCATTGTCACTCTCCAATATGATTTCTATTTCTTCCTCCTCCTCGCTACTTGAGATGTTAAATTTATTTTTTTTTAAGTTTTTTTCTGGTTTTTGTAGTCTTTTTCTTTTAAGTGCTCTTTCATTTTTTTCTTGCATTTTTTTCTCTTTTTCCTTGCGCAGCTGCAAGTTTGCCGGTGTAGTTAAAATTGTGGCAAGTTGTTTGGCTCTTTTCTTAACGGTGTTTAATTTTTCTGGAACCGGTGGAGACAAATCTTGAAGAATTTTGGAGGGAGTTATTTCATCTGGTGAAGCTATTGCCGTTGTGCAAGAGGCATGTGAATCTACATGGTTCGCTATTGGTCGAGGTAAAGTCAAAGAAGTAGTTTGAACTTTAGTCGGTAAATTTGGATTTGTATTATCCTCCTCGGAATGAAATGCATAATCAGGTATTACGTCACGATTGAAGGGTAGGATTCCCGTTGATCTAAATCCTGAAGAACCATTTTGTGTTGTAGCGGCCTTACCCCAACTATCACTAAGTAATTCGCCAAATTGATAGCGAGTGATGCGTCTTCCCGCATGATTCCTAAGCCACAAACGACAAGATTCGTAAAAATGTCCTTTTAAGGATTTAAAAAAACTTCTGTCTAATGGTTGAAGGTAGTGCGTCGTATGACTTGGTAAACATAAAAGGATTAAATCATTTGACTCAGCAAACTCTAGCATTTCAACGGAATTTACATGAGAAGCATGCCCATCCAGAATTATTAAAACTTTTCCCTGTGGTTTTCGTGGAACAAAATGAAGACGCAGCCACTGTAGAAATATTTTGGAATTAATGTAGGCAGACTTCTCTGACATGAACAAAATTGATCCAGGAGGCAGTGCGTCCTCCCACTCTTGCTTCTTGTTCTTACCCTTCATGATAACAGCAGGCGGCAAAAAGTTACCTTCAGCATTGCAGCATGCAACAAGGCTAATTGTTTCTCCTCTCTCGGTGGAAATTAACGTTGAAACAGCTTTAGATCCTTTCTGTGCCAGTACTTCACCGGGTCTGCTGTTTAGCTGCAGACCCGTCTCGTCAAGGTTAAAAATATTGGCAGGTTTGTCAAATAAATTGTTTTGTTCCATTGTAGCTTCAAGTAAAGTAAAGTATTGAGCAATTTCATTTCGGTTCATTGCATTTGTTCGAGCCAAAGACACTCCTTCGGATTTACGTACACTTATTTCAGGATGGCGGCTTAGAAACAAAGTTAACCAATCATAACCAGCCTTTTCTTTTTGTTTATTAAATCTGTGCTTTAAATTTAACTGCTCAGCAAATTGATAAGCAATTCCTCTTAGGTCGTCTCTAGTTAACGGGAAACCTCGTTTCTGCATTGCTAAAATATGTCGCGATAGTCGGTTTTCGTGAGCACTGCCAAATGCACTGCTAGGACCCATATTGCCTTTTAACGAATTTCCAGTTTTAATTCGGCGTTCTAAGGTTTTGCGTGGCACGTGATATTCAATAGAAGCTCGCCGAACAGACAAATTGTCATCCATTACACTTCTTATTGCATTTGTTAGATCCTCCTGTGTCCAATTACCACGAACATTCATCGCTTTACGTGTATACTTGTTCGGCATCTTAAAAAGAAAAAAAAACTAAAAACTTCCGCCAATTAGCATACAATTTATTCAAGCATTGATAAGGCCATCTTACCCGAAAAATAGTAGGCCATCTCTCCCGATTATCAGGGAGAGATGGCCTACTAAATTTAAACGGGATATTTCCTTCATAGAGATTTGTTTTAAGGTTAGGTTACTGTTTACACGTTCGTATCAACTAATTATATCGAAAACAGAGGAAAAATTATATCGCAAACATAAAAAAAAATTGACCAATAAAATATGCATATAAATATTTTAATACGTAAAATTAGAATATTTAAAATTAACTTACATTTACGAGATTTTTTTTGACCTAATGAGGAGCAAACACAACCACTTGCTAACGTCTAACAACTCACTTGTTTTGGCAGTGGCTAGCAGCCCGTTATAAGGGAATTTAGGATATGGCCATCTCTACCGTATGGCCATCTATCCCGGAATTACCCTATATGTTTGATAACATTTAAATTAGGTGGGCTTGTGTAAATATTTGGTTAAATAATTTCTAAACGGTATAAAACATCGAAAAAATCTATGGGACCAAAAAATTATAGAATTTAAATTTGTCGGAAAAATGACTAGTGATGTAGTAAATTTTTTGGGGAAGGGAGGGGCCTAATATATCTCTACAAGTCCCTTCACGTATTAAAGAAACACTCTGTGTATAGAAATCAGGTTTATATATGATGTATCATTTCTCTTGCGCTAACACTAACAGAATTGTTTAACTGTTTGATATGTATAATATATGTAATTATAAAACTTGTGAACGACATAAATGCAAAAATGAAACAATAATTGTATATCATTTTTGATAAGATAACAATTATTGTTATCTTATCAAAAATGATATGTGGCATAAATTGCTACTGATTTTACTAAAACTTCACTTATGGCCGCACTGATTTAAATATAATTAGTGATTTTCCTTTTACTGATTTTAATTAGTTAAACAAAGATAAACCTGAGCTAATTTATAAAAGGAACGGAATAATAAAAACGTGACAAATCGTCATAAGGAAAAAATCTGGTTACCTTATCGGCGGTAAGGGGGGAGGTAAAAATCTGTGCTTGGCTAAGTTCGAAAATAAAACTAACGGCTATCTAAGCAAGTTGTCTTAAAATTAGCTATAAGATTCAATATGAAAGAAGATTCACTATTAAGTGTGGAATCTGGAGATATAAACTTAAATGCATCAAAGTTATAATAAATAGAAATTATACTTACCTCAACAGGGAAATCCATGTTTTCTTAGGACCACACACAAAAAATTAAACCAAAATTTTGTTCACTAAATGTACTTGTCAAATAAGTTCACTAAATGTACTTGTCAAATAATAGAAGTCGGAATTCCGAGATAGAAGTCGGAATTCTGGGTTAAAAGTCGGAATTTGTTACAAAAATAAAAATAAAAAAATTGTGGTCCTTCTACGCTTTCGTAAATACCGAATCTTACCAACATAAATTTCCAAGAGATCTATCGTCTAAAGGACATGGCTAATAAGGTATCACCAATTACTACGGACTACTGATATAGAAGAGAATATCACTGAGTAACTACTTCAGGACCGTCTGCAAAAAAGGAAAACCCAAAAATCAAGAAATCGGAAGAAACCAATATCGATGCTTCAAAAATAAACTCCATTATTTTAGAAAAAGAGTTACATGCACCGTTCTCAGGACAAACCGATGACATAACGATTCACAAACAGACGATTTCAAGAAGCGACGACGTTTTGCTGATGCAGATTCCGAGGCCCAGAAGCTTCATTCGGTTTCATCATTATTGTATAAATGTTCCTCATTCTGTAGTTCTTACTGTTAACACATATACTTGAAATAAAATATTTTTTTAAAAAGAAAGTTTAAATTCCAAAGTATTTAATTCGTGCTAACGGTCAAACTTTGTTTTGCAAACTGAGTCGAAGCGCGTTACACAGATGTTAGTAATATATATATATATATATATATATATATATATATATATATTATATATATCAATCCCCGTTCCTCATTTCGTTGAAGCTTGATTTCTATATACTTTAAGAGTTTATTTAGTGGGTTTGTGAAATATTGAAACCGATATCAGCAAACAGGTTGCGTTTTGCTTGTTCTAGTCAGTGGCGGCTATTCAGGTGAAGTAGGTGAAGTGATACTTCACCAGGAAAAATAAACGAGCAAACATCTAACTATATTTATTATGTATCTCTTAAAATTTAAGTTTTTACATTCATTTATTCACCTAATTAGCAAAAAATAAACTACATCTCGAATAAATATTTTACTCGACCGTTGGCGGCATGTCTTTTTAAAACTTTCAATCGAACTTTATTATAACAAGTATAACAGGGGCGCAAACCGCTTCGACTCGCGGAGGTGCTGTGTTTAGTTTACGATTTTCTTACTAAGTTGCCATGACAACGCGTACGCGATGACGTCGAGCGCATAGAAGAATAATGTTAACCAGCGGCATACAAAGCTCTCGGTGAATTGCTAACGCAGTACACTACTATTAGTTTACATTATTGATGAATCCGACCACGGATGTAGTTTGCATTTTGTTGGAAACTCCATTTAATCGATGGAAGGAACAAGATCAGAGTTTTAATCGTCATCCTGGTTTTCGGCGTAAAAATGGTTATGTAGTAGTCAAATATTACAAAAATTATTTTGCTGGCCTTGTTTACTAGTTTCCAATAAATATTCAGTGTGGAATAAGGAAGGATTTGCAGGTATGTTAAATATATGAAGGTCTTTACATAAACATGAAGACTCGACGAAGCATTTAAAATGCGAATTAATGCTAAAAACATTTGTAAAAAATCAAATCACTATAGCGGGCACTTTAAAAGAAAATGTTAAACTATATAAAATACATTTTAACGAAAAAGTTCGATTAAACAGACTATTTATGTACTTGGTAATTGACGCAGTTTTGTACCTTGCAAAACAAGAGTTAGTCTTTCGCGGCCATGATGAGAGCAGCGAGTCAATAAATAAAGGAATTTTAAAAAGCTTTTAGGTTTATTAATATCGAGAAGTTCTCAAGAGCTAAAAGATCATCATGAAAAAATTAAAAATGTTTTTACTGGTGACTCGAAAACTATTCAAAACGAAATAATTGAATGTATTTCTGATTATTTAAATAATCATGTAAAAAATGAAATAATGAACACACAGTTTTTTTCTGTGCAAGTGGATCACACCACTGATATTACGCAAACCTCCCAGTGCTCCATAATTTTAAGATACGTTAATTCAGTAGTTGGGAGATTCTTAGGATTTTATAATGTCAGCTCCACTAAAACGTTGGATAATTTATATTTTCTATTGGATCAAATTTTGGACCAATTTTGACTATAAACATAAATTATTACGGCAATATTACGATGGCTCAAGTGTGATGTCTGGCCATCTAAATGGCCTTCAAAAAAAAAAACAAAGAAAAAGCGCCGCAGGCTGTATTTGTTCATTGTCTTGCGCATCGTCTTAATCTTGTGATGCAGCAAAGTTTAAAAATATTTCTAAATGTCGAATTTTTTTTGCAATCCTTAGTGGTATTCCCTCATTTTTTCATCACTCAGCCAAACGAACGTATGCTCTTACATCTGCATCTACGAGGCGTATACCAACAATTACAGAAACTCGTTGGTCTTCAAATTCGAAGTTAGTAAATGTGATTGTTCAAGACTTGAATAAATTAAAAGACGTCTTTGAATTTATTACAAACTGTGACAAATTGATGAAAAAATCAATCCGGCTTGCGAAAGGATTTTTAGGTGAGATGAACGATTTTGAAATTCACGTTTCTGGCATTAGTGTTTAATGACATTTTCTCAATCACAGACATACTATTTCCGTTCTTCAAAAAAAATCGCCTCACATTCATTTTTGCATATCCAATATAAAACGCTGTCGTGAGGCGCTCTGTAAAAAAAGAAATGAATATTTTTTAATACCATGTTTAATAAAGCAAATTCTATTACAGAAATAAATCATTACAAACGTGAGCTTGCTAAGCTTTTACCCGAAGAAATTAGCGTTAAGTATAGAACCCTTTTTTATGAAATATTGGACCATATTTTAATGAAAATGACACTAAGCTTTCAAGACTGTGAAAAATTTACATTTTTATATTTGGCAGATTCTGCTAAATTTTCCGACTGGCCCGTTTGAATTTGTTACAGTTATATGGGTCAACGTCAACGACTTAAAAATGAGCTTGGTCTTATTTTTGTCAATGTCAGTAATTGGAATATATCGCTACAAGAGCAAGTGAAAAAAATTAATGAAAATAAAGATATTTTAACCAAAGCATATAAAGTGTTTTCCCTTATTTTGATAATACCGTCGATAAGTGGACTTATTTAAGAAATACAATATCTCAAGAAAGACTTACTTCTCTAGGCAATATTTCAATTCAAAAGGAATTTCTGGACGAGATTAGGGCAACTCATCCATTTTGAAGATCTTTCCTCATTTAATAGTAGCTCGTTCTCTGGATTCTCTGGATTCACAAATATTATTGGCATGTCCGCTATACTCCACAGCTCATCAGTCAATTGATTCAATATTCTCATTTGTTTCTGTATCAATTTGTCTTGTGATATCTTCTAAAATATTATTCTTATCTTGCTTTTCTGTTTCTTTGTCTTTTCTTATTTCCGAATTTTGTTCCTCAACTTGATCTAAGCGTTTATATGGTTCTTCGGCCTGTGTTGGTTTAGTCTCAAATTGCTTCCATAGTTTATATAAAATCTTGAATTCATCGGATTCATTCCCGGTTATTTCTTGTATTTTCTTAATTCTCCACTAACTTAATCTAAGGGAAATCAACTTTTTGTATATTTTGACTATCAGGAGCGTCTTTCTTTTTGCTTTGATTTTTTCCCAAACACTTTGTAAAATAGACAGAATTCGGGTCCCACGGACATAATCCAGTTGCCACAAACCCATTCTTTTTTACACTGGGTTTGAGGTGATTATCTATTACACCTTTCAAGATTGGAGCAAATTTGCCTTGCGTGAGCGTTTTTGATTGATTGTTTCTTCGTAATTTTAGTACACTTTTCTTCCAATACGATTTTAGAGGTTTGAAGCTAGATACATCTGCTGGTTGAAGAATTCTTATAGAATTTCCGTAGAGGCATATCAAAATTATTTTTAAGTTGTAAACTTAAGTCGCTAAGCTGATAGCTTGTATGTGTGCTCTGTCCATAAACAAAGATAATAATTACAGCAAAAACTGTATTTTGCTTAACCAGGTAGGGGTGAAAATCATTTGCTACGTATTCGTAAAATAGTTGATATCATCTAGCCGTTAGAACTTGTACCAATTCCCCATTCATCGGGAACTGACGCAGCTATTGAAGCTGGCAATCGCTTGTACGGATAAATAATAAAAGGGGAAGTAACAGTGCCTTGGGCCGAAAATGTGAACAATACTGTTAAATTAGATTTTGTAGAAGCGTTATCTACTTCATAAACATTTCTAACATTTTTTGCGCTATTACTGTTTTATTTTTTGGGCATAAAATAAAGTAAATTTCATCTGAGTTGAAAACTCGATCTTTGTCTTTAAGAATGTCAATAAGAAGTAATTTTCCTCCTGTAAATAAGTTTAAATATCAAAGAACCATTTTCGTATATCTGCTTCGCTAACCCAACTTGATATAATGATATTATTTGCTTTTCATTATTTAAAGTTTGGGCTTTTCTTCTTAGATACGACGGAACGCAACCGGGGAGCGTCAAAACCAAACAAGCACAAAAAGTGCAACTTCTCTTTGCACAAATATTTCCTGCTGTCGAAAACACTCTTTCAGATGGTGTGAAGGTCGCGGGAATTCAAAGGAATATTTTCGCTAGATTTGATAATTTTGTGTTTTTTTATCATTTACTTCCCACCATTTTAGTGGATATCTATTTTTGTCGAGATCTTGCTCTTGAATATATCTTTCAATTTCTTTCAACTCTTCAGTACCTGACGGTTTCAGGAAGAGGAAATGCAAAACACTTGAGCTTTCCACAGTTTCCACATATCCTTCTTTTTTGCGCAGATTATCAAGCCTTTCCAATGTCTGTTTCAGATCTCTAATGGCAATATTTTTTATATTTCCAGGCAAAGCACTTTTAAATCTAGGATCAAGGATTGAAGACAAGTCAAAAATTGTTACATCTGCACCTCCTACATTTAACAGGAATCTTTTATTTATTTCTTCAGTAACAGTGGTTTTAAAAAGATCATCTTCCCTTATAACTGAGAAATGTGTCACTAAAGACGCCATAAGAGGTTTTGCCACCGACAATGTTACATATTCTTCGGCTGAGAGTAATATAGTAGCTTTTTGAAACGGTTCAAGTATCGTAACAATTTTTTCCATAATAGCCCAACTTTCTTCAGATAGACCTAAATTAGTAGCAGTTCTAGACAAAGTAACTGTTCTCTTTGTTAAAGCGACATTCATAGCCTGCCTCGGTTCCACTAAACTCCTAAACATGTAGAACGTGGTGTTCCATCGTGAATTATTTCTCTGTATGAATTTATGTTACGCTAAATTAAGTTGTTGCTGTCTCCTCTTCAAAGCTTCGGTTGTAACATATGAATAGTGAAAATGGGCCACTATACTACTCCCTATTTTGGTAATAGTTTCACCTCCACTTGAAGGGCTCGATTAATACATAATTACAACGTATGCAAGGGATACTTTCACCAACAATATCTCTATTTCTTGTAATGGCACTTGTTATATAACTAGCATTATCATGAACCAAAGCACGTATTTTTCCTGTAAGATTCTAATTAGCTATTACACTTTCTTCTTTGATATTAAATTTTCAGACGCTCCGGCATTTCTTGGGAGACTAAAGTTAGTGTAACGTGTTGCCAATCGGGGGTAATACAATGTGCTGTAACTGTACAGTAAGATTTTGAAGATCTAGATGACCAAGTGTCAGTAGTTAACTTTTACTCAAGATGTTCATCATGTTTTTTTTTACATTTTCATATTTTAGATGCAAACGTCGGGTAATGCTAGGTCTACTGGGCATATCGTAATTCGGTGCCAAATACTTCATTAGTGCACGAAATCCTTCATTTTCTACCAAACTAAGGGGAAGCATATCATTTGCAACCATTGTGATATATTTTTGGGTAATATGTTCAGCTCTTGTATCATCCTCCGGTCTTGAAAAATAATGACTCGTAATTTTGGGCTGACCAGTCTCAGATGTTGCTGTCATTATGCTGACGTGGCAGAACCAGGCTAAATAATCCACCCTCGTATTTACGTTTACTTCGTGTACGTGTTTACTTTCACTTTTTTTGCCTTTCTCCGTAAGAAGTGTCTTCTTTTGCATCCTCTTTGTTGAAAGATCTCATGTGTTCCTAGAGAACACCAGTGCTTCCACTATTTTTAAATTTTCTTTTACAGATATCACACGTAGCAGTTCAGAGTGCTGAATTGTTCAGAATCCTCTGTAGTTATTGGGCTTTTTTGTTTCCATTTTCGTTGTAAAAGTGGTTATATCATAGTATTTTTGTAATCTCTAGAATACATTATTTTTTAATTTTGAGAAAATGATTATTACAATAATAACAATTATTAAAGAATCGTAATATCTTCTTTTTTTACTTTCCCATTTAAGAACCACTTTACCTATTTGCTACCTACATTTAGGTACCTAAATTACGGAAAAGTGCTTATTTCTATGTAACGATTTGGGTCATCCTGTCATAAAAGTACATAATATAACAAAATTTCATGAATTAAAAAAGCACTCATAATGATATATTTTTGTCTTGACCAAATTTTTAAATTATTTCCCAATCATTTATTTTTATGTCCAAATATGAATTTCTAAAATATTTTGAGCAATTGACCATTGTTTATTGATCGAAATTCATATGGTAATGTTGCTCTATTAGTTTAATATAAAATTTTATTTATAATTAAAACAAATAGCAGCAACATTGCGAGTTCTAGACTTACTATTATTATTATTATTATTATTATTAATACTCGTAACACTCAAACTAGAACCAGAGCTAGAAGATTCTTGCTCTTTAAAAATCAAATCAGTCTTAAACAGTTTGCTGCATTAGACTGCGCATAACGAGATTTTATTTGTGACACCTCGTTTATTTTTTTACATAAGTGAAGGATTTCAGAAATTGTTTTAATATCTTGTAAGACAAGAGCATTAACATATTTAGGTAAAAGATTTCTGCGAACTACTTTAAGTTGGTCAATTAAACTAGGTTGTATTGTTAATCTCGAGAATAAATTTTCACTATAGTCGAATGCGGGTCCAAAGGTCACCAACATTATGGATCAAATCAGAAAACACAGTAAATACCAAAATTTTGTGTGATTCTTTTATCGAGCTATTAAATCTCGATGGGCTATTTACAAATATACAGGCAGAAAGAAAATAGTTTTTTTTATTATATTAGGCAATATTATTAAGATAGCCACTTAATATTATTTTATATATTAAATGTCGAGGGACTAAATAAGAAAATTCGCTAAATATATATTCGGTTAAAATTATTTGGGTGGCAAAAACAAAAATACACAAAATGGCAAACGCCTTAATAAAGGCGGAAGGCGGTTCGAATCAGTGGAACAATCAGGATATGTTCTGTTTATACAGCCACTTAACGAAAGTGAGATTTTTTTATCAATCACCAAAAATTATGAGCCCCGCTTGACCTAAAAATCTAACCACTTATACCGTGTTATTTATTTAAATGCGGGCCACCCCTGTGCAAAGAAAACTTGTTTTTTTTTGTATTGTGATAACAAAAAAATTTTATTTTGCAAAAATATTATACACGTTTGTTAAAAACACAAGATAATTAGTTATTACTTCCCTCGTGAGATTTTTTCAGATCTTTACGTTTTAGGGCCCCTAGATGCCGGAAAACATGTTTTCTCAATTCCGTCTGTAGGTATGTCTGTCCGTCAGTCTGTCTGTTTGCGGAATAGCTAAAAAACTACTTATCCGATTTCTTTAAATTTCAGTCTAAAATTAAGGTCCATGCATGCGAAAAATGCATATATATATATATATATATATATATATATATATATATATATATATATATATATATATATATATATATATATATATATATATATATATATGTTATATTCACTTTTCCAAATTTCACTTTTTAAAAAAAAAATTTTATTAATACTTAAAACACTACTTTATAATTTCAAAAATTAAACTAACATTCTAACAGCCTAAAATGTCAACTGACTATTTATTTACAATTCAGAACAATTTATATTAATTTGAATGCTGATGCAGCGTCTTCTATCCGTGCGAACTGCAACGGCTGGTTGCTGGCTCGGCATTCTCGGAGGTGTCGCAATTTCCTGTGCTCGATACCGTGTGACCGAAGGTCATCACCTGCACGTGGCTATCAGCGGATATAACAACTCCCCCTATAAAAGAAAAGTTGTTGCCTTGCAGCGACTTTTACAAGCCTTGGTGGAATTGAAGTTCTACTGCTTCTTCTATGGTCTCATCGGGATGGGCACTTGGTCTTCTTTTGGGCATCAAGTTCCTTATTCTTTGATGGACAGCGTCTCTGGACTTGGGAACTGGAGGTGCTGGTGGATTATCGTCGTTTGTAATTGCTATACCAATCCTGGGGTGTCTTTTACGTCGACATTTGCAGAGGATGTATAGAGTTACAAGTGCAACAATAAGGGTAATAGTGAAAATTGTGAACCAATGAACATGTTTGGTCACAAAGGGTTCATTGATGAGATTGTTTAGTTCGTCAGAATACTGATTGAGTTTGCGTTGGGCAATATTTAGATCCTCAATATCAAGTTTATTGAGTTTGAGAGGTTTCAGATCAAGGATCTGAGACTTTTTGGGAAGATGAATGCAGCATTCGCAGGGTATTTTTACCGGGTGATTTTGGTATGTGACAGTTTTGTATTTGTCAATGGGGTATTTGGCGTGCACCCTTGTGCTTCCAATGAAGGCATTGCATTCCGGTTGTAATTTTAGTAATGAGTTCATGTTGATTACGTTGGTGACGATGTTTTTGCTTCCGCATTTCACTGTGACTGGCAAGGGATCAGAAACTGTTATCAGCCAATAGTTTTGGTTGAGTTCCTGCACGTTGTATTCCTTGGCTAGCAACACAGAAGTCTGGCAAGTTGCTGGTAGTCGTGTCTGTTGTTTCAGTAGCTGGGCCTCGCAGATGTAGTTGCTATCGATTGGGTACGGCAGGACATCAGAGCAGATCTTTGTATTGCTCTTCAGCTGTTTGCAATTGTCCAAGTTTCGGAATGATACGTACAATAATGAATCATCATCACGCGCAATGTATTTTTTAGTGGTTGGTAATATGTGGTGGAAGCCTGTTCGATTGTCCAAGATCGGGATAGGGTACAAGTGATAAAGGGTATAGGTTTCAGGTTCGGTTAGTGGGATTTTTAGTACAAAAATAATTTTTTGAACAGATTGGTATGTTTCTAATTCAATTATATCGAGATATTCTGCTACATTTGATGAATAAGTAGGTAATGGTAAGTTGTTTTTTATTAAAGATCTAGAGATTTCTTGCAACGAGGTGATCATATCTTGTGGGGTTATAATTGAGCTATGGAGTATTTTTAAACGTGCGAACGTTATTGCATCCAAGATGTCATTGAGATAATCTTCTAAAAATGCATAGCTTTCCATTAGCGATTCACATAAACTAATAGTCTTTATCTGCCCTTCATAAAAATCGATCGCGCTTGATATATTGTTGATTGAATTTTGGATATCTTTGATATTATTGTTAAAAGTTTCCTCGTCTATTTGTAGTTTGCGAATGTTAGTATTAAAAGTTTTAATTACAGATGTGGTAACGGAAATTTGGTTCTTTAAGAGGTTTTCGATTTGATGTTCGTCCCGTGTTACTTTTTCTATGCAATCGTTGAAGTATTCTCCGTCCGAAGCGTCTAGATTACCTGTAATCGATTTCCATACAGTACCAATGCCATCGAATATACCGCGTTTTGTCCTAAATTCGTAAGGTTTAGTGTCCGCGATTATTTCTCTGTATTTTTGATTAACGGCGTTGGCGAGTTGTTTTAGAAGACTAATGTGTGTTTGTACGTCTACTTAACGCTATGTCCTAGGTGAACGCGATTTACGCGGTGCGGGCGACGCGGTGGAGATGTCGCGATCGTCGCAGTATATAAAACACAAAGAAAACAATCGCGTTGTCCGAACTGGCTGCGGGGTTGGCGCGATTTTTACGATTTCGCGTTGTCGCATCGCACGCGTCGTTTGAAAAATCAAATTGTTTGTTTCTAACCGCGAATCGCTGGCAGTTGTCGTTGATCACGAACAATGGAAGTACTTATTTCGGAGATACAAAAAAGGAATATTTTGTGGAATAAATGGAACGCACGCTACAAGGACAGAGTTTTAGTAGAAAAGGAATGGGAATGTGTAGCCAAAAGCACAGGATTAACAAGTAAGTTAAACATTTTTAATTTTATTTTTTTTATTGGATTAATTGAAACAAACTAAACAGTGGCGTTAAATTTGATTTGTAGAAAAATACTGAGTAAAAGTTTTCCTTACAACTTCAGCTTCCCTGGCAGAACGATTATTTGACTTAGATGCATTTAAACTAGGCATTATGTCCTTTATGTTGTTTTCAGCTGCTGAAACATTAATAAATAAATCTTTTTCCATATCTAAAATAATATTATGTAAGATACAAACTGCTTTCACAATGTGAACAGCATTTTCAACTTTGGTTTCTATAGCTTTCAACAGAATTCTAAATCTAGCCGCACTGATCCCAAAGCTACATTCTACGGTCATTCTAGCGCGTGAAAGCCGAAAATTAAAGTATGACTCTGTACTATTTTCCTGAAGCCGCCTTCTGGGATAGGGTCTCATCAAATAAATTCGTAAAGGGAAAGCTTCATCTCCTAAAAACACGAAAGGAGTCTTCAAGTCCGAATGTGGTAATTGCGTATCTTCTGGTAACTTAATATTTCCACTCGCAAGGTTTCTGTAAATTGCAGAATTGGAAAATACACCAGCGTCACTGTCCTTGCCATACGCACCTACATTAATCATTGTAAATCTGTATTTAGCATCAACAATAGCCATGAGTACCATAGAATAAAATTGCTTGTAGTTATAGAACATACTTCCAGATTTAGATGGACATTTTATTCGTATGTGTTTTCCGTCGATGCTACCTAAACAGTTCGGAAAGTCCCATTTATCGAAAAAATCTTTTGCAATGTTCTGGAAATTTTCAGTATTTGGTACTGGCATATGATTTTTTTGAAGTGAATTCCAAATGGCCTGACATACCTCTATAACGATAGAAGCAACTGATGATTTTGATATCCGAAAGGAGAAGGCTAACTGTCTGAACGCCATTCCAGTTGAGAGATACCTTAAACAATGTATTCAATATTTAATTTTTTTATTCATACACTTATTTGTTGATAATTAACAGATAATTAAATTTAAAAATTTGTTTTAGAAAGGTTTAATTTAAACCATTTTTTTCCAGAAGAAGAAGCAAGGAAGAAATGGAAGAATCTGCGTGATCAGTTTGCCAAAGAATTTAAAAAAATACCGACCCCAAAATCAGGTAACGCTGCGCCTGAGTATCCAGGAAAATGACAATTTTTCCCTGCGCTCCTTTTTTTGAAAGATACAATCAAACCTAGAAACACAGAAAGAAATATATCAGATATAGATACTCAAGAGACATTTGTGCCTAATACTGAAACGGCAACGGAAGAATCAGATGAAGATAATATAGGTACTGTTTTAGATAGTGACAAAGAAAGTGAAAACACACGAAACATGGAAACAACAGTGACTCCAACATCAGCAGCACTAAGTGTGCCATCAGTTTCAGTCAATTTCACCGGTGATCAAGGTTTACAGACACAAACGCAATCATCTTCTAGAACATCTACATCTCGTCATTATAAGAAGAAAAGAACAGAAGCATCAGATGAATCCGTAGAACGCCAGCTTTTAAAAATAGAATCTAAAAAACTTGAAATCCTTAACCAGCCAGAAGATGATGACCTTATGTTTTTTAAATCGTTGCTGCCTTATTTCAAACAAATGAATCCCATTCAAAAACTACGCATAAGGAGCAAGTTTCAAAATATCATTGAAGAAATGACCAATCCGCTGTTCGGTGCTTCTAACGTTTTACCTTCGAATACAGATCCATCCGCTGCATCATCACTTATTACAAGCTACTCACAAAATCATCTTGTAGCATCTTCACGTAATGCTGTTTATCCTCACACGAATCCTTCCCCCGTAACGTCATTAAATACAAGTTACTCGTACGACACCTCATCAGTAGTGTCCCCTACGTCACTTCAAAGTCCTGTTTCAGACTCTAACCCCCTGCACTCCCTTCAGTATATCCAAAATAATGACACATCTCTTTCAACAGATCACATGCATTATTAATAACATTGTGTAAGTTTACTTTATTAATAAATATAAAAAAATATCCATTTGTATGATTTTATGTACTTACCTTAAGGTTAGAAAAAGCCTTTCCTGTACTGAAATAGGCACTTGAAAATTAGTTGAACAATGATAACATGAATCGCGTATTGTCTCCACTATATAGTCAAAAGTAGACGGAATCATTCTAGTGTATTGCCGAAAGGCATTTTCATCTGCTCGTAACTGGGCATACAGATGATGAAATTCCCCGAAATGCAGTCTATCTTTGTAAATTTCATGTTTGCTTTTTCTCTTCTTTTTAATTTTATTTAAAATTCTTAGCTTGCCCAAAATATTATCTGTCAATAATATCTTACTGTCGGAGCCATCTTAAACTAAAATGCGTTCTGTTGTCGCCTTTATCGTTTTTACATCGGACTTGATTGCGATTGTCGCTTGTGCTTAGCGATGCGAGCGATACCCGCAACGCCCGCACCGCGGAAATCGCGTTCAGCTAGGACATAGCGTAAGAGGCTAAAATTCTAGGTTCAGGTATTTCATATGTGTCTGTTAGTTCGGAGAGAATTTTGTCGTTGTGTGAGATGGCTTCTTTTAAGGGTTTCAATTCTTTATAGACCAGAAGCGTCCATTTTTCGTTTGATATTTTGATGATACTTTCTTCATGGAAAAACAGTCCTACGGTATTGTTTATTGGAGTAATGGTAAACTGGGATGTCACGGCTGACAGTATCCCAAAGAGTCTGAAAATAATAGACTAGTCATAGAAAGGTTTTAGTCTATCAAAATTTATTTTAGAATATTGGTTCGTAGATAAAATTTTGACTGTGGCGGAAGTTCCGAAGATTTCGGTTATTTCGAAAGGTCCGTTAAATTTGTTGTTAGCTTTAGTGACTATTTGGGATTCTTTCACGTAGACTTTGTCTCCAATTTTATATTCGGTGGTGTTTCGTTTAACTGCGTTGTCAAATCGTATTTTAGATTTTTCTTTTTGTGCGTTTGTTCTTGTCCGTGCGACTTTATAGTAATGTTCCATTCTGTTGTTAAGGTCTCTGACATATTTTGTAATCAGTTGTTCTTGATTATAAAGGGTCTCGGGTGGACGACTAGATGTATGGCCGAAGATGAGCTCATACGGTGTAAAACCTTATTTTTGGTATTATTGTAGCAAATAATGGCGTAAGGGAGAATATTGAATGGGTGTTCCTTTGGGTTTTCAGCTTTATATACTCGGATCATTTCGGTCAGGGTCGCGTGAAATCGCTCAAGAGATCCATTTGACTGTGGATGACTGACGCTAGAAAATGTCAATTTTACGTCATAGAGTCCGCAAAGATCCTTCATTAAAGCGTTGTCGAATTCACAGCCATGGTCACAATGTATCCTTAAGGAGGTGCCGAAATGTTGGAAGAATAGTAGGAGTGTGCTCACGACTGTCGAGGCTTTTTTATCGGAAATGGGATAAGCTTGTGTGAACTTGGTCAGTTCATCCCTAATAGTGAGAGCGTAATTACTAACAGGATATTCAAAAAGATCGATGTTAATCCTCTCGAATGGTGTTTTCGGGGTTTCGGTAATTACGAGGGGTGTACTGAGGTTTTTTCGACAAAATTTTACTTTTTGGCATATTTCGCACTTTTTGATTAAATTTTCGACATCTTTCGTTAATCCGGGCCAATTATATTTTTCCTTTATCCTTTTAATAGTTTCATTTATTCCGCGGTGAAGGTTGTTTCTTCCGGAATGATAGTGGTCTAGGATAATGGGGATTTGATCCTCATCAGGTGTTTTTACAATATTTTGGCATATTTTGAACTTAACGTCTAGGTCGGAAAGGATAAATGAAAGCATTTCCAAAATTGGGAGTTCTAAGTTATTTTCGACACAATACGGATGTTTTGCGTCAAAATTGTCTTTGCCAGTAAATAGGGCATAAAAGAGGTATTGGGCTACGATGTCGTTGTCAGATGGCAGAGGAATTATAAAATATTTCCGATCTTTCACGGTTTTGCTGGACACAATGTTTATTTTGTTATTTACAAAGTAAAAGTTTTCCTCAAAAATATCTTCAATGATTTTAAGGTGGATGTCCTCTAATTTTGCTCGACGAAAGAAGGTAATGATATTTTTATGACACTTGTCTAAAAGTTGGGATTTTGGAATAATCTATAATGGATTTAGTTTTATAGAGGTGTACAAAACGATTGTATTCCTCTGTTAGTTGTTCTGTGTCTGGTTCGTCTCCATTTTCGTTGTCTGATTGGAATGTTTCTTTGCTAGTTGACGGTCTGTTTCGTACGTCGTCTTTGTTAGAGGCAAATATTTGAAGTTTAGACTGGAGTTTTGCGCATTCTTGGAAATGGTTAATTTTAATCCGAGATAGCGCGTCGGCATTTTTATTAATTTTCCCGAGTTTGTACTCGATTTTATAATCATACTCTTCGAGCTTAAGACGCCAACGAGCTAATCTGCTTCCTGGGTCTTTTATCGAGAACAACCACGTCAAGGGTCGATGGTCCGTAATGAGAATGAATTTTCTCCCAAAAAGGTAGGGGCGAAAGTGCTTTACGGCCCAAACGATTGCAAGTAATTCGCGTTCTATTGTCGAATATTTTGTTTCCGCACTACATAAGGTTCTAGACGCATACGCAATAGGGAGGTCTTTGCCTATTGGTCCTTGCGATAGAACAGCGCCAATGGCAAACGCGCTTGCGTCCGTGGTTAGTAAGAATTGTTCTTGAAAATTTGGGTATATCAAAATTGGGTTAGAGATAAGGGTTTTTTTCAGTTCTTCGAAACTTGATTTGGATTCAGGGTCGAATGAGAAAGGAGTGTCCTTTTTAAGAAGTTTGGTTAATGGTTTTGAGATTTTTGCAAAATTGGGAATAAACCGTCGATAATAGCCGGCCAGTCCCAAAAATGACTGAATGCCTTTAGAATTTTTTGGTTCGGGAAAATTGACGATACAATCTACTTTTGATGGGTTTGGTTTAACACCATTTTGGGTTATAAGATGTCCAAGGTAGGCGACTTCTTTTCTGAGAAATTCACATTTATCGGGCTGAATTTTTAGATAGGCTTTTCTTAAACGTTTGAATACTTCTGTTATGCGAGAAATGTGTTCGTGGATTGTGGGAGAGTATATAATTATATCGTCCATGTATACTAGACAACGCTCATTCTGAATGCCAAGGAGAATGTTGTCCATAACCCTTTGAAAGGTGGACGGCGCATTTTTAAGGCCGAAGGGCATACGAATAAATTCGTAGTGACCATTTTCTACTGAAAAAGCAGTCTTTGGGATGTCCTTAGGGTCGATTTCAATTTGGTGGAATCCGGAGGCAAGATCTAGGGTGGTAAAATATTCACACTTCCCTAGCTGGTCGAGGAGGTCAGATATGTTCGGTAAAGGATACTTATCGTCCACAGTAAGCTCATTAAGCTTGCGGTAGTCTATAACTACGCGCCATTTTTGCTTTCCCGAAGCGTCGAGCTTCTTTGGGACAACCCAGACTGGTGAAGACCAGGGTGAGATAGACGGACGTATGATACCTTCGCCTAACATTTTGTTAACTTGATTTTTTACTTCGTCCTTATGTATTTGTGGGTATCTGTACGATTTAGTAAAAACAGGACGAGCGTTGTTTGTTTCTATTGAGTGTTTTATTTCATTCGTAAAAGAAAGGGCGTCTCCTTCAAGGTAAAAAATATCAGAGAAATCTAAACAAACATTTGTCACAAGTTCTTTCTCTTCCTCATTTAAATGCTCGGTTCTTAATAAATTTTGTATTTGTGAGACTCTGTCGTGTTGACATTCTTTTAACTTTGGTTCGGTTATATTATAGAGAGGTTCAGAGGTGTCGTTAATCAGGTCTAAGGTTATATCGGAGAAATCGATATTTTTTGGAATAGCGTTTGTATTTACAATCGAAGTGAAAAATTCACCGTGTTCGTTAACTCGCACTAAAGCATGTGGGAGCCTAACTTTGTCTTTTTCTTGCGCAACTAACAAGGCATCAGTGTTAACGAGATCACATTTTAATTTAAAAATTCGTTCCGTTCGGGCTTCTATTGAAATTTTGTTGCAATTATTATTTAACGTAAGATTTTCGATTTTTTGTTCACCATCTACTTTAAATAAATGAATAGTTTTAAAATTGGTAACTAATTGCTTTGATTTTAAGTCTATCACACATTCGTAATGTTCTAAGAAATCCAAGCCCAAAATACCATCGAAATCGATGTCTAAATTAAAAATATAGACCTTATGAGGGTCATTAGGAGCGAAAGGGACAAGGGTTGATTCGTTGATTGAAAGTTTTTGATTGGTAATGCCTTGGATGGTCACGTTCTCTGGTGATCTATTTCGAAAATTCTGAATAGTACTTTCCTTAAAAATAGAAATTCCAGCTCCGGAATCTATAAGTAACTTATATTTTTCAGTGGCATCTTTGATGTAATATAAGTTTTTAGAATTTACTGTGAGAAAGGGGCTTAAAGAAATGTCTGTTCGGGGAAGTTCAGATCGGGGTTCATGTCGTCCAAGTTCATTGTTTCGATTTGAGTTTGGATTTCTACTAGGGGATCTACTTCTGGGTAGTTTTGGTCCGGGGGCTGAGGGTTCACTGGGAGAGAAAGAAAATCCTGGTAATTTGTATGGCCTATCGGCTCTATTGGACACTGATCATAATCGTAATCTTGGTTGGGGTAGTTTTGTGGGTAGTCAAAATTTTGGTATTCATAATCATTATATGATGTTTCAATAGGATTAGAAGCTTGACCTTGCGAATAGTCGCTAGCGTTTACATGATATGTCCTTTGTTGATTAGGACGGAAATTAGAATTTTTATTAATTATCGGAGGGCGATATTGTGGTGGATTATTAAATTGTTGGGGCCTCTGCTGATTTTGCGAGAAGCCGCTTGCTTGTTGTGGTCTAGATTGATTTTGGGAATAACTACTAGACTGCTGAGGGCTGTTTTGGGTTTGGTGTTGATACGGTCTTTGAAAACCTGAATTAAAATTATTTTGAAAATTTTGCCGTCCCGATTGGGGAGTGCGGCACTGACTAGCAGAATGACCTGTGCGTCCGCAATTAAAGCATCGCATAGGTTGTGGCTGTGGCTTTCTAATAGGTACAGTGGGTCTTGAGGGTTGATTCCTATCTTGTTTTTGGGTTTCAAAATATGACAACTGAAGTTCCCTTCTAATTCGAGAATGGGCTTCTAAAAGGTTGACTGGATTTCCGGCACGAATAAGTTGGCCTAATCGAGGTTCAAGCCCTGTTAATAATGTTTTAGGGCCATAGTTTCTATAAGAGTACTTTGAGCTGTTTTTTGTTCAGTTGTAAGGTTAATTGCTTTTTGGATATTTGCATGCATTTTAGCATTTAATACCTGGAGGCGGTTAAAGAAAGTGAGTGGGGATTCATTGGATAATTGCTTAAGTCGTTGTAAATCTTGTATCAGGGAAGATAAATCGCGAGAATCTCCAAAATGTAGATTAAGTAATTGTTTTATTTCTAGGTACGAACCTGGATTTCTAGAACTAACGAGCTGTGCAGCTCTACCTCTAAGTTTGTTTTTTATATGAATAGCTAATAGAGTTTTTTGACTTGTAGTAGCCATATTGTATGCACAATCACACGCATTTAAAAACGTTCCTAAAAAGATCTGATCACCTTCAAATTCGGGGATTAAAGAAAATATTTCTGATAATTTATAAGGCTCTACTTCTACTTGACTAACATTATTTTGAGTTGAATCAGGCATTTTGAAAAATTACAAAGGTTCTGTAACTTATTTAATAGTGATAAATCGAGTGAAAAATATTTAATTCTTGATATTCAAATTCTTAAAATCAATAAGAAATATCGGGAAAAATATTTGGAAAATCGAACAGTTTCAATAAGTAAATACCACAATAAAATAAACAATAACGAGATGATTCATTAACTTACAGCAGGATTATTTGCATCGTCGTGTTCTTAGCGTAGATTACCAGGGGCTTCACCGGATGTTCCTTCCGTAGTTTTGCCAAGTGAGAGCGATTCGTCCTTCTTCTGTTTAGGGATTGGAATCCGCCGCTACCAGTTAGAAAACACTCTTGTTCTGACAGCGTTAGACAGATCCTACCACGACTGCGCCAATTGTTATATTCACTTTTCCAAATTTCACTTTTTAAAAAAAATATTTTATTAATACTTAAAAACACTACTTTATAATTTCAAAAATTAAACTAACATTCTAACAGCCTAAAATGTCAACTGACTATTTATTTACAATTCAGAACAATTTACATTAATTTGAATGCTGATGCAGCGTCTTCGATCCGTGCGAACTGCAACGGCTGGTTGCTGGCTCGGCATTCTCGGAGGTGTCGCAATTTCCTGTGCTCGATACCGTGTGACCGAAGGTCATCACCTGCACGTGGCTATCAGCGGATATAATATATATATATATATATATATATATATATATATATATATATATATATATATATATATATATATATATATATATATATATATATATATATATATATATATATATATATATATATATATATATATATATATATATATATATATATATATATATATATATATATATATATATATATATATATATATATATATATATATATATATATATAGCTTATTTATGAAAGGCCTCTTGTCACAAAATCTAAATTTTCGGCAAACAATGAAAAACTGTGTATTTCTTAAACATTGTAAAAAAAAATATTTTAAAATTTTTACTACGATTTTAGATATCCTCAGAACTGTGAATTATTTTGTTTGGATTTTTTTAAAATCATTTGAACCTTTTTTTTGATTTTTTAAAAGTCATTGACAGGAGGCCTTTCATAAACAAAGGTGAAAAAATATATAGTACAGTAATTTTCTTCTAGTAAATGTTATTTTAAATTTAAAAAAAACATGTTTATTTACAATGTTTTAATGAAACAAAATACACTTGAAGTGCGTATACATAATATGTATATAAATACATTTTTTATTAGTCAAAATAACAATACACAACAATCTGAAACTACAAAGGTAAAAGTAAACTTCGGTTGTTAAATTTTCTTTTAGTCTTTCTTTTTAGTCGGCCACTCTACTAACTCGTCATAAAACCAGTTATGTTCACTTGGTATGTATTGTAAAACTTTTCTTAAGTCTTTAATTTTTTCTTCGCGGATTGGTCTTTTTCCGTAGTATGCTTTTTGTGTTGGTAAACTGATCACATCTGATTTGCCGGAACTAAAATGGAACGTTTTCCTCTGAATCCCATCAATGAAGTCAGATGCTGAAACTTCCCCTTTTCTTGAGCTGTCAAAAATAAACTCATGGTATACTGATACAGCAAACATGTCCCTTTTTCCTTTTTTTTCTTTTTTACTTTCTTCAGAAGCTGTAGTTTTTTTGTAAAATTGAGGCCACCAGTTTTGGAAATCCAAAATATCTTTTGTTTCAACAAGATCAACCATAAATTTTCCCCGTTTTGTCGAGGACAAAATCATAGATGTAACTTCTTTTATAGTGTAGTACCTGTCGTGTTTCCTCAATTTTCTTTTCACTAGACCAAAATCTTTGTCACAAGGTAAATAAGAATGACCTCTGATTGGTAACCTGTAGACTACTTTTTTAAATCTACCACTGTCAGTAAGAGACATTAAGAATCTTATCATAGCATGATTTTTGTTTTGCCCGGCACAGTTGTCACTATACAGGTAAAGTTCATCAACAGTACTGGGGACATTGTCATTAATGTATCTCAGTAAAAATGTGCATACTTCATTACTCCCCTTTTGTGCAACCCCTTCGTGATACAAATAGAAACATGCAGTCTCTTCCTTGGCATTATGTACACCAAAAGGCAAAACGGACAGTTGTCTGAGATAGTACATCTCTTGAATAGGGATTGTCGGTAGCGAGATGTTTTGCATGTAGTCAAAACATAAAAGGATTGCATTTTCATGGGTTTTACAGTACTCTTTAGTACTACGCAAACTGTTATAAAATTTATTACTCCTTCTTTTGTGGACAACGAGCTCTGCAGCTGCTACTCTTTTTGCAGTGTCATTGAGCTGTGGGTTTTTAAGTTTTACACTGAACTGCTCACACTCGCAGCACGTATCGATTTGAGGCCTACCAAAACGATAATCGAAATGCTCCTTGTATATTTTATAATAATAATTATATTTACAATCAGACTCAGTGAAACTGTATTTTTCTTTAAACAAAGAATGCATTATTTTAATGTCAAGCTTTGCGTCTAAGTACTTGATTTCCTTGGAAGCATAGTGACTAGTTTTCACAGGAAATGAATTAATGTGATCCCTAATCATGTCTTTAAAATCCTTTGGAAAAGTCTTGCGATTATTTTGTTGTCCCCTAAGATCTCTAGGGGAACGACCCATCAATAATAGATATTTTAGCCTTCTTACTCTTTTTTCACCAATACCATGCAGGCTTAAAAATGCTTTTTTACACACCCTTATTCTTGATTTTCCAACCATTACAAAAAAAATAAATGAACTTGCATGGTCCACAGAGTGACTGGGCCTGGGCTGCATTTCAGTTTCTCCATTATCTTCTGTAGGCCTAAGCCTAGAGCGTTTAGTCTTCACAGGAAGTGCTTCTATTAAGGACTGCAAAAACTGATCTTGTTCGTCTTTGCTATTAAATTTTCCACTTCTGTGTAGAATTTCAATTTGGTCATTTTCAGTTATTTTATTAAAACATTTCAGTCTGCACCTGGAAAAGAAACCTTAAATGATTACTAGTTTTTGAACAGGAAAAAACGCATGACTTTTCCTTTTAGGTCCCCACCAAATATAAATTTTAAATAAAGAGCCAAGATGAGTAGACTCCTATCAAAAGTGAACTATTTAAGCAGAGCAATAATGTACTTACGTGCAGGGATTTCCTGTTTTCCGGGCTTCCACAATGTTTCCTTTATAGTTAACATACTCGTCTCCATGAATTCTAGCTTTCTTTATGCGATTGACTTTGTAGTTCATAGACCTACGAACACCTTTACTTTTCTAAGACAACAGAATACTTAAAAAATATATAAAATATTTCACATAAAACTAAACGGACACTTGCTTTTATAATGACAGTGTAAACATAAAGATAACCTCAAAATTCGGTGTAGCCATAACACTTTTAGTTATGAAAAGCCTCTTGTCCGCGACATATATACATATATGTATATATATATATATATATATATATATATATATATATATATATATATATATATATATATATATATGTATATACATATATAGATATATATATATATATATATATATATATATATATATATATATATATATATATATATATATATATATATATATATATATGTATATACATATATAGATATATATATATATATATATATATATATATATATATATATATATATATATATATATATATATATATATATATATATATATATATATATATATATATATATATATATATATATATATATATATATATATATATATATATATATATTTTTCGTTAGCCCCGAGTTTCTGGTTTTTATATATCAAATTTTGTCCTATAATTAATAGAAAAATTTACATATTTTAAACACGCTTTAAAATTGGAACAAGTATTTTATAATTATTTATTTATTGCCTACAAAATTACAAATTTACTAAAAAAGTAAGCAAAAAAGTGGTGTCAAATCTAATAAAAACATTTTTAAATTAAAATTCACTGGCTAATATCCAGGAGCCAGTGGCAAAAGCTCTGAGAATTGGTATAAGGTATGTACCGAAACTTGTGCATGAAAAAAAAACATAATTTACTTCCGGAGAAGATTAAGAAATGTACACGAAAAAATGACTTAAGTTACAATGCAAAAATGGATATTCATAATGGAATTTATGATTTATACACGTCAAAGACTAATATAATCCTTCAGAAACTTTTAATATTATAGACTAAAAAATATCATCATCTCTTAAAAAGTCCTCATTTTTTGAGTCTTCCTCAAATGGCGCAATGATCATTGGTTCTCGATTCCACCAATCCTATATTAATTTATCCGTATGTTCCACACATTTCTTCCAGTACTCCGGCGTAATATAATTTAATGAATCTTGCCAAACACTTTGCACTTCATGTGATGTAAGACCATCGTTCACGTGTTTTTCGTAATATGATTTTGCCCCAGCGCATATTAATTCTATTGCGTTAAGCTGGCAAAGGTATATGTTCATTTTCTCGTAATATTTCATCTACGGCATATATTGTCAGTTTTTTAATAGATTTTGCCATTAAAAGAAGTTTTAGTTTCAGCATATTGGGTAAAGGATTTTGTTTTTGTTTTCTTAGCCAGTCATAAATATCACTTTTCTTCCAGGATGAAGTAGGTTGTTTATTTACGATTCTTGAATGATAAGATGCATTGTCCAGAATGATTAAAGATGGAGCATCTAAATTTGCAATCAGTTGTTCTTTTAACCACTTTTCAAACAGTTCACAGTTCATATTATCATAGTAGTCTATACTTTTGGATGTTGAAGAAGACAGTAAACTTGCACCTGAGAGAAATCCTGTTGAAGAACCTGCATGCAAAATGATGAACCGTTTTCCTGTCCCACATCCCTTTTTTCTCTTGACACTTCCATTAGAAAATATCCAAGTCTCGTCTAAAAATACCACTTGTCTAAATTTTGAATTAACATTTTCCGTGTATTTCTTTAAAAACTGGATACGCTGACTTAATCGTAAATTGCATTACGAACATCCATTTTTACATTGTCACTTAAGTCTTCTGTCTTTAGCTTTTTTCGTGTACATTTCTTAATCTTCTTCGGTAGTAAATTATGATTTTTTTCATGCACAATTTTCTGCACAGTCCTTATACCTATTCCCAGAGCTTTTGCTACTATCTCCTGGATATTGGCCGGTGAATTTTCATTTTCGTAATATTTTATTAGATTTAATACCATTTTTTCGCTTGTGGATGCAAAAAACCCAAAAATTGTTTTCTATTACTCATTTTATCACTGACTTGTCAATCTGACTTTAAAGTGATATCGCTCAAAGATTTTTGCAACTGCTGGTATTTATATATTTATCCTCTTTTTTCATATGAAAATATCATAGGTCTATCTAATTCATAATTACACGTAATAAAAGAAAAACAAACTTAAAAAGTTTGTCGTTGATAAATCGTATACCCCGCACGATAATACTGCTTTTGACTATAACTAAATTCCCTACAATGTGCAAAATATTGCAATGCAAAAACTCCTTATTATGGCAGTTGAAATTTAAGGATACTTACAATGCTGCCAAATTGCCTTTGATTTTTGACTTCTGAAGTAAATATTTTAAACTTAAGAACTAATTAAAAATGCTCCTATATTACAAACAATAACAAAAAAAAATACTATTCCTAAAAATTAACAATAAAAAATATTTTAACTAAAAACGTATCTTTCGGAAATTTGAGCGAACAAATTACCCATCCGAATGGTGGGTATATCCCCGAAAGTTTGCCACCACGTGAACTGATCCACGTATTCCTCAATAAAATGAGATTTTATTTCCGCTAAACGTCTCACAAATTATTTCAGGCACGCCCAATGTCGTTTCTGATGAGTTGTCATCCATGTTAATGCATGTTTTCACTAATTCGTCGCCTTCCACCGTTTTATGGATGAAGCCTCCTTTTTATGTCGATGGCCTAACGTCGTTTGTGTTCTAACTTATTGATATTCACTTTTGCTAGCTTTTCTCCTTCTGTGACTTGTGTACGGATTTGGGCTTCCGTTTTTCCCTCAGGAACACTTCCTTCGCTGTCTTGCACTCGGCCACCTCCTGCGATGACCAAGGCAGATCTCACTATTATCTGTCCTGACACCTTTCTGTCAGCGGTATTCCTTTTCTTAGCCCCGTTTTATCCTCGAGACTGGGGTTATTACGGCCTGCCACGGCGCACAGTAGAACGAGCTTATGGCAGCCGCTGGACATTGACTTTAGTCAGCGGCGTAACTAGAAATTTTTGGTCTTCAGGCAAAGCTCATTTATGGGCCCCCATCCGAGGATGTTTTGGCACCCCCATCCCCCACCGATTTTTTCTACAGTTTTGCAAATACAATTTTGGTGTTTTCTATGTTCTATACCATTGCCGATACTTAATATACACTGTGCACAAAAAGTTAGGGATATTGTAGTTTCTGAGACATTTTAAAAATATCTGATTATATTTATACCAAATAAGATTATATAAAGCAAAAATAATCGTAATTCTGATGATGTCATTATAAATGTCATAATAAAATAATGATTAAACTGAAATATCCATTTTACTTATAATAAAGATTGTACCCAAGTTAGTTTGACAAATTTTGCGATTATTAATAGTGGGGTATTTCCTCCCTTACGACGAATTACTTCATTTAAACGTCTTGACATACTTTTAATTAAATTGTTGATACTATCCTGGGGGATCTGTTGCCATAATATCGATAGAACTTCCGGTAGGTATTGAATGTTCTCAAGTGCTGGTTGGTGATCCCGTAGTGCCCTTCCAAGCATGTCCCACCATGCTCGATGGGATTAAGATCTGGAAACGGTACTGGGAAGGCAATATGTGTAATTACATGGGCTTCAAGGTCATCAAATACTTGATGAGTTCGGTGGGGACGGGCATTGTCGTCGATATAAATGAAATTTTCACCTATAGCTGCTTGAAAATTTGGAAGTATGCTCTGAACAACATTGTTGGTGTACATTTGACTGTTCATTGTCCTACAGATATGTAAATTTGTTCGACCGTCAAAGCAGAATATGCGACTACAGTTTGTGCAAAGGGCTGTTCATACCTTTCATTTCGTCTCCTTAAAAGTCGTACGCTTCGACTGTCACTAAAGAGACCAACAACCGAACAACACTGAGTTACATTCCATATTGAAATGTTGATGTTCCCTTGTCCAACTTAAAATCGGACTGAACAGAAGAGGTACTCCATGAACTGCACGCATGGAAGTCCTTCCTTGAGACGCACGAATGGATGGATCTCTCGTGACGTAAATAACGATCTTGAACGTTGTACGACGCGGTCTTCCACTTTTTGGCCTTTCCTGAACGGAATCTGTCTGTAAAAATCGATTCCATAATCTGCTAATAACACTTTATGTTGTTCCCAATTCTTGCGCTACGCCCACCTGACGAAGTCCTGCTTGTAACATTCCTACAGCTCTAAGTGCTTGCTGTTCAGTTAAATGATGTCTTCTGTCCATATTGATAGCAAACTTTTATCTTCAACACTTTATTCCCGAATGAACGTTAAATTGTTATTTTCGATATTTTCTTTCAACTACAGACACATATCACAATTTAAAAATAACATTAAACGTACAAAAAAGTGGGTTTTTGACAATTTGTTTACACTGAGGTGATAAGAAATCTCATGAAGTAAATAAATTTTTATTTGTCAAAGCCGTGTTAGGAGAACCACGAATATCTGTAACTTTTGTGCACAGTTTATTTAATTTATGAAATAATCCACATAGAACAATTTATTTAGTAAAGAAAAATTAAAACAATATTAATCACCCTGCTAGCTCAATCGTTTCTTCTCAGGAATGGGGAAAAATACTTAAATAAGACCCCCAATATAACTGCACTGTCCCATTTCGCTGTAAAAACGAAATTCGTCCAACTCCGGCAAATAACCCTTGACGAGCGGATTCAGCGAACGGATAACTTGACGACTCGACGACTTACTTCACTCTCGTCTCTGTCTTGTCTCTTAGAACCACTAAAACAACTTATCAGTAGTTTTAGTGTGTTTTTTGTATTTTTTTTTCTCTTTTGCCGAATTAAAAATGTATTCATTCCCTATCTCTTAAAGTTTAATAAATTTTAGGAAGGCGAGTTATCTTCCGTTATATCATTTAAACGGCGAAAATCAATACATAGCGATAGCGAATATTGACGATTTTTATTGTCCTTTAACTTGATATCATTTTTAACCGTTCGAGTTAAGGTTTGTATATTTTTTTTAGTGAATAAAATTCTTGTCCAAGGGGTTCAAAAATTTGTTATAGTATATTGGATAATGTAATTATTTTTAGTGATTCTTATGAAGAACAAACATCATGTACGATTAGTTCTTGAGAGGTTGCGTACTCATAATTTACATTGTTCTATTGATAGTGTCAGTTCGCTACTGACAAACTTGATTTCAGAATGCTTAATTGGTCGAGGCTGGTTTGAAAAATAGTACGTTTTTCGTATTCCTCTATCAAAATGCAATTTCGCGGCCCATCAAGAACTTCCTGTAAGTCCTCGACAACCAAAAAAGCACTGCAATAATCAGCAACAATAATTATATAATTAATATTTACAAAAACAAGAGAATTTAAAAAATAGAACTACATCCTAGACGGACCTTTTGTTTTATAAGCTGCATTTCACTTCCTATAAGTTTAGAATTTATAAGGCTGAAGCGCCAGTATTAACTAGTTCTTTAACACGTCGATTCCCAAGCTCAATATACAACCTAGGCAAGTCCGGGGGTACAGTTTTACTTTTCTTATAATATTTCCAAACCGTTAACTTTTCTATTGGCATTGTTTTTGGTAAAATTGCAAAACTCGTAAAAAACCTTTCACATTAACAATAACACCTACCAACACAATACGCAATACAAAATTAATACATTTTTTTTCTAAAAGGTAAACATATGGCAGGCAGTGGCGGATCTGGAGAGTTTTGGTAGGTGAGGCGAAGCAATATACATGAAGGTGATAAAATGTAGGCAGATAGCGCCGCTGGCGAAAAATTTTTGGCGTGCCACACCCAAAATGACTATTTTTTACCTTTTTGTTTTTTTAACTTTTAAATAGAAAAAATAACAAGATGTGTAAACTGCTTTAACATTTTTAAAAAAATGTATTAAATCAGATATGAAGCTATAATTTGCCGCAAATGTTTAAAAGTATTAGGAAAGCTTAGACCCCCTTGATCCGCCGTTAAGTTAGAATTTTTGGAGAAATCGAAGAAAAACAAAATAAAAATAAATATATATGTACTTATCTGAGTGCTGATAACATAAACTCCAACAGACCTCCAAAGCTCTAATAAAACGACAAAGAAAATTAGAGCAATTTAATAAAAGTTGCTAACATCGTATAAACATGAAATAAAAAATAACAACATTTTTCAACTTAAAGTTTGTAAACTAATTTTAAACATTCATTCATTTAATTCAATGAAAATTTTGTAATTACTTTTTCATAAAACTCGTTTTCCAATTCTTTAGTTTGAATGACCGCATTAATTAATGGTTTTTCAATAGAAATCAAGGCTAGATTAGACAATCTGTCTTGACCCATAAAATTTCTGAAATGAGTTTTAATTCTTTTTAGACAAGAAAAATGTCTCCACGGTTACACTGGCAATAGGCAAAGTATATACTAATGTTAAAAGTTTTGCGGTCTGTGGAAAAACTTCCTTAAGTTCATCGACTTTAAAAACCTGTAACATTTTTTCAATGAAACAATTTTGGAATTGATCGTCGCCGTAAATGAATGACAGTTCACTTTTTAGTCAGATCTTTTCTGGTTCGAATGATTTATAATTTTTTAACAAATCGGTCAATAAATTATCAGGAAATTATTTTCTGAAATCAGTGAATTGTTTGCAATCCACTAGTGATAAGAACTGAATTTCCATAAAATTTTCAAACCTTTCTGTCATTTGAACAATCATATTATCGAGCATTTCATAATAAAGAATTTTTAAATTTTCTTCTCTGATTTTTGCCTTGTTACAGAATTGAACTGTACTTTTTCTTTGCCTTTATTTAAAGAATCACCGGCATTCGTTCTTAATTTATTGAAGTGATTTTCAGTTCTTATTTCTCTAAGTTGAACAATACACAAATTAATTTTGTCTTTACAAAAATTTACATCCAGTGATTTTTTTCTAAAAAGAGTCTTTTTATTGACATATCTGGCAGATATGACACATTGCGATTTTTCTGTTATATCAGTAGTGTCATCTATTATCACAGAAAAAAAATCGGCCTCATCAATTTCTTTTTTTATAATGTCTTTAACCATATCACTGATGTAAAATATTAAATCGTTTTGAATTGTTTGCGAACAAAATGTTAAAAGTTCTTCATTGTGTTTTACTTTCGAATTAAAAATTTCAATGAAGTTGCATCTATTGTCGGAGTCCTCGCCCTCACGGTGACATCGAAATACAATACAATACAACATTAACTTTGTTTTTTAATCTATAAGTCCCATAGTTTTTCCATAACAAATTTTGCAAGATTTGGATAAAATTATAAAATTTCTTTATTACTTTAATACCTACCTACTCTTAATTTTCCTCGTAATTATTACTTAAAAACAAACAAGAGTTTCATTTTGGAGAAAAATACTTACTCTACCCCCTTGGTTTTTAAAAGGCAAGTGAATAGTGGGTTATGCGGTATTATGTTTTATGAAAATTAGATTTAGGTACCTAGGTACTATCTATCCAAAAGAAAAAAAATCTTTTTCCCTCAAAATAGTAATTTCTAGTACAATATATAAATAGGTATATTCAAGTACATAAATTATGGTTAGTTGTTAATAGTAGGAGTAGGTATGATTGCGTATGATACTAGGATGAAGGATGCTATATACATAGCTACGTTCGTACGTTCTATTCTAACAATAATTAAACTAATTGTTACAGCAAGATTCCCCCTTCACCACAGCCACACCATCACCACCTTACCTGATCTCTGATCTCTTATTAAATCTTTCAGAGATGGTTGGGGCTTTTTTAAAACACTACCCCTATATACAGTAATTTCTACTTCCCACGTCCTCTTCCTAATTTCATGCAGGACCAGTTCCTTTTCTGCTGGCCCCCTATTATGGTTCCTGTAAAATTTTCGGGAATTTTCCAAATTTCTGATCCGGTTAGAACATGGTCTTTAGTTATTCTTTCTATAGTTTCACTAGAACGTTTTGGGATAAACACCACATACCCTCGTTTGCTGGTTATATCAAAGATTTCTAGTATCCAGCGTTCAGAAATAACTCGGCCCACATTATATTTCCTCTCGGACAATACAGATTCGTCGATTTGAACGACGTGCCCAAAGCAACCGTTCCATTCCAAACTAATCCAACTACTAATTAAAAGAAGTTGAATATGTAATAAAACCAAACACAACCTAACCTACTAGGGCGGTATCTGATCGCCTTCGTACCTCTAACTTTAATTTAGTCAATTTAAAACTATAATCTTAGCGCAAAATTTATGACACAAGGTCATATACCAAAATATCAACCTACCAAATATAACTAAATCAAATCACATAAGTCCAGTATCGGAGAAAAAGCTGAATAAAAAAACATGCCCTGCATTCCGGTAACCTCCGTGCCTTTCACGAAATCTTTTCTAGGCAACACTACTCTCTTACCTGTAAACACTCCCGTCACCATGGTGCAAACTATAACGTCCGTCTGCAGTTTCCATAATACCGTCCTTTGCCCGTTAACCAATCCTCGTTTGACGTTTAGGTTTACCACCAACATCACCACGCAACCTATCTTAAGCATCAAACTATGCGGTGGCAATCCGGACAACTCGATGCCCTCTAGCGCTTCCGAGGTTACGTCGTGTCGCATAGGAGTGTCTTCGTTGTCGCCGTCGCTCGTATCCCGCTGTTCCTTGATCCTCTTTGCTCTCGAAACTGTTGGTGGCCAGGTACGGTCTCTCTATTGTTTGGGTCAGGAAAGTTTTTGATGATTTTCTCGTTTATCGCCTGGATTCGAATCGAATCGCTCCTGTTCTTCTTTTGCTGCCGGCTATCGGGAGCAGTTGTATAGGGCCGCCTACCAAAATTTTTACTCCGTTTTCGCCGTCGCTCGTCATCCCTCAGTTGCGGACACATCTGCCGGCTTACTTCCCGGTTCTTTTCCAACATCCACTTGGACAACATGAATGCCTCGTCGATAACTATCAGCTGGGCTTCTCGCAGTCTTGCCGCTCCCTCCTATTGCGCCAACAGAGTCGACGTCTCCTTGGCTCCTTCATACTTGTTTCGTCTCGGCATTACGAAACTGGAATGGACCGTCGTTCCGTTCTTTATGAGCGTCACCGCGATTCCGGTGTACGCCGCGCCGTGGAGATGAATTTCTCTATAATCGCCATACCGATCGGAATACTTTCCTGCCGAACTCTAACTGCTCGTAGTTCAAATCCATCAGTCGGTGTCCTCGGCGTCGTACCCGGGTGTGCTCTTCTTCATCTTCGAGCTCTTCTTCTATCCTCACTCTGTCCTGAGCCGTTTCTTTTTCTTCGTCTTGTTCGTCATCATCTTGCCACTCCTCGATCCATTGTCTGGTTATGCCTTGCCGCACGATAGTTGAATTACATTCGACCAAATACCTCTCTAATTTGTCGTACGCCAACGAATACCGCACGCCTCTCAGTAATCTCCTATTTTCTTCCTCTTCTTGCTCGTCATCGGCCAACACTTCGTCCGGTTGTCGCATAAAATCGGCCTCCATTTTCTGTATTTACTTCCTGAACATACTCTTCGGATCCTTCATCGGCGCATAAAGCATCATTAGTGCGAACACGTTCCGTAGTTGTCGAGATCAACTCATCATCCTTTCGGCTTCTACTTCTGCGTCTTCTATCAGCTTCACCGCTACGCAGGTGACTTTATAGTATACGGTCTTCGCGTCTTCGAAAGATTTTAGATTTGGTCTATTGAAAAGGATCATCCTGCCGGGTGAGGGATAAACGAGATTTATCCTGCCGATAGCCGTCTGTCTAGTTATGTTTTTCGGCACCCATTCTCATTTGGTCCAGACGTGAGTTCCCACGACGTCCACGTAGTATCGAACCGTCGCCGTCCTGTGTCGTTCAGATGAAATCACGCCGTCAACTTGGTAAACCTTCTTCGTTCCTCCACCTCCATTTCCTGTCCCTCGTAGAAGATCTCTGGCTGTTCGTTTTCTAGATGAACCGGCAGAGCCACGACCTTGTGGCTGTTGAATAAGTTTCCTCTGCCCAATATTCGGTAGATCGATTAGTGGGGTCTCTTCAAGAAGGCGGCGGCTTCGTCCCAGCTTACAGCTCTTCTCGAGATCGGTTTCTAGCTCGACGCTCCTGATATTGGCCTTGTCGGGTCCTTTGTTAACGTATTGGTTTATATACCGGCAGACTTGTATCGGGTTCCCTACGAACATGGTCACTTTCAAATGACAGTCTATTCGCACCAAAAGTGTTGGATTATATGATAGTATCCATTGATTTGAGACCATCCTGTTTTGTCACCGCTGGAACACTTCTACTCCCTCTGGTCGCCTGTAGCTTAAACGTTTATCAAACACCAATACGGTTTTTTCCGGTAGTCTCTGAGGAAACCTCCACCGACACTTTTCTTTCGACGTCCAGCATCCTGATCTTTTCTTTTGTTGTGGTTCGTTCGCCGCTTCTTCGTTGTTGTTGTCTTCGTCGTCGTCGAGGAGTTCTTCTCTGGCTTCTTCTACGCTTGGTTCTTTGCAGTCGTTTCGTGTTGTTGCAATAGTGGTCTCGATGGTGGTGCATCCTCTTTCGGTATATCAATGTCGCACTTGTTATGCACCATATATTTACTCACTCTTTCTCTTTTCGCCATCCGATACCGTCGCTCTCTTAGGGCCATCGCGTTTAGATTACCTTATCCACTTCTTCGGCCGACATTGAATATCCTGCCTTTCCATGTGAAGTAAGATATGTGCGTGTGGCGCGCCCCTCTTTTGGAACTCTATTCTTACTACGTAAGCTTTAACCTTGCCGAAAATTTGTCTCTCCAGGAAATCCCTCATCAAACAGTCCAATTTCTGGTTGAATATCCTGCACAACACGTCGGGGAAGTAGTAAACGTCCGTTTTCTTCTCCTCATTTTTCGGCAGATCGGCATGCTGTCGATGAATCCATTATGGTAATAGCGCCTAGTTCCCGGCATATTCGGCGCCAAAACTATTACCCTTCCCACGCGCATCTCCGGCAACGGTCCCGGTTGACGGTTCTGGGCTGTCGCCGTCGCTTCTTCGGCTGCTGCCGCCGCCTCTTCGGCTGATGCCTCCGCAGCTCTCTTCCCCAGGTATCCTCTTAGGTTCACGTAAGAATCTTTCCTGACCTGTCGCTGGTTCTTCACGGCCCAGTTTACATTCTCGTATTCGATTTTCACTGCAGTGTCCACCATGTATTGCAGTCTTAATTTGAATACTTTATCGAGGACACTCCAATATTCTTTGTCCCGGTTCCTCGTCAACACTGACGGATCGGAGAGTAGCCGATATTGACGTTATCCTCGTCTTCTCGTTGTTTCCCCGTGTAGATGCACCAACGGATAGCGCATAAAGTCCACTGCTACTTCTCTGTACGGCACCTGTTGCCCGTCGTCTACCGGCTTCGGGACGAACTCCACGTCGTAGTACCAGGGAGTCTTTCACCCAAGCAAATATCACAGCTCATATTCGACTCGACTGCCGCGTCCCTTTTGAGCCTGCCTCGGTGACGGCTGCTTCTCGCGTCTTCTTTATTTCTCGGATTTACACACAACACCACCTCTCTGATGTTGAGGTTCTCTTGCTCGGCTCTCGCCTTTTCTTCTTCGTGGATTTCCCCGGCATATTTGAAAAATCTTAGCATTCGATTGTTGCCGCGCAGATATGATTCTAACTTCTTTATCGTCTCCTCTTCTAATTGTTCGGCCATCTTCGAAAAGCCTTGTCTGGTCTCTAATATATCTTCCGTCACGTCGAGGAAATAGAGGTGCACCTCATTAAACTCGTTTTCTCCGGCTCTATGTATATCCGCCATGAACCTGTCTATTGACCGCCGCACACTGGTATATTTATTTAAAAAATTGGTCAATACTCAAGATAATTATCAATTATTTTGAATCTATGGAGGTTGAAGATTTTGGGATTGCTGATTATGAATCTAGCCTTGAAAATTGACGATTTAAAACGGCCGATGTAAAATGGTTGACTTTACAAGGTAAAAATCAAAAGGTTCAAATTGAGATCTTAAGAATTTTTAACATTTTAACTGCCACGTGCGTCATATCGACGCACATGTCATTTGCAATGAACGCTGTGTGCGCCATATCGACGCTTAAGTTAAACAACGAATTTTAGCCTTGTGTGTGTAAAGCGCGCACAGATCTCGTAAATCTGCATGGGGTTTTCGATAGGGCTAACGTAGAGTAACTTTCATAATAAATGGCCAATAGAAATAAAGTCATGCTTTGTTGGTATCGACATTTATTATTAATTTTTTTTTATAGAACAGAACATGTTTTAAGAAATTTTGTGTATTTTATGAAAACATTGCTGACACATGTGAGGGTTTTCCGGACATCCAACGCATATATAACGTACTGTCTTAGCCATTTTCATTGCATAATTTCGCTCTTATTCCCGAGCGTATTTTGTATAGCAGATCTTGCAACGACTTCGAATCACTTTGTTTTCTTTCTCTGCAACTACTAGCTTGTGATGATTTGTGACTATTGCTAAATTGACTGTTTCGGAGTCTTCTGGAGTAGTGAAGGAACTGCAAACACAAATTTTCCCTACATTTTATTATAGATAATTTATCATTGACTTTAGTAGTTATAATAGGGGAGCGCTTCCTCCTCCTCCTCTTCCTCTCGCTCATGTCCCTCATTCTTAACTTCCTCCCCTTTTATTCTCATTCGCATCATATTTTTAATTTTTTTCTCTTTGTTCTCCCACATTTGATTTTGCATTCTTAAGTCTTATAAATAGGTGCATCAAGATCATTTTAGTATGTTAAGGTACGAGTGACTGTTAAAAGAAAAAAATCTGTTGAATAAATCTATTAATAATAATATTAAAATAAAATGAGTGAATCAGTTGGAGAAAGAAATCGATCTATTCCGCTTCAGACAATTAGCCTCGAAGAAATTATACCAGGAGTTCAAGAAGAAAATATAGCATTAGTTCGAGAAGAAAATAATGGGATTGTTTTAAAAAATTTGAACAAAACTGAGAGTGAAGAGAAAAAAGTGTTTTGTGCTATTTGTTTTGAAATAATCGAATATTATGATTCATGTAGACCAAATACATGTTCCCACATTTTTTGTTTAAAATGTATTTTAAGATGGAATGATGAAAATTGTTGTTCTATAATGGTAAACAATTGTCCTGTATGTCGCACTAGATATTACTATTTGGTACAAATCTTCAAAGATGTAATTAGACATCATTTTGTTGTAATTTTAAAAAGAGGATAATATTTTTTTTATAATTTGTGTTTGTGAAAACTCTGGTAACAAATAATTTTGTAAAAAAAGTAAATGTAAATATATATATAATAATTGACACACATTTTTTCCTTTTCCTATATTGAAACGACAACAATGATCTAACAAGTTTTTTAATACATACTAATTTTCACATTACATAACAAAACCATTGTTATGGGTTTACACAAAAAGTGCCACGCCCTAAAATGGCACCACTTTTGCAAATCGAAGCTTAAATTTTCTTATGGGAATTTACATGTAAAAATGACGATTTTGATTGTCGGACCGGCATAGCCTAATCTACTACTTTTTAATTATACTAATAATATTAATATAATTTGCATCAAGTAAGAGAAAACTCAATTGAATACAGAAACAAGCGTTAACAAAATGTTATGCTAATATATGAGTGCTTCTAGTGGCAGTTGACATAATCGACACTTTTTTTTTTACATATGGTTAGCTATTTCATTTACAAATACAGTGTCAGATGTTAGAATAAAAAGAAGTATTTTGCATATAGCACTGAAAATATATAACCGCTTATAGTAACAGTTGACATTTTTTAAAATTAATATTGTTGACGTATTCTACTTATTATCTTTACAATTTATGTTTAAAATTAATATTTTTGACATTATCTACCCATTACGTTTATAACCTATATTTAAAATTAATATTGTTGAAATAATCTACACATCACCTTTACAAACTATGTTTATTATTAATATTTAACAACATAATCTTCTATCTCTTTTTTTTTCATTTTTATTGCAGTAAAAGCAAGCATGTTCAGGAATTAGTAGAAAAAGATGTATCCTACAAATAGTACAATTGTAGTGGCAGCTCACATGATCGGACTCCCCTCTCCGTAAATATCTCATGTGAATTGCACTACAAGGAAGGCAAATAGCAAATGTTCCTAGTCTTCGACTTTCAATTTTAGAGTAGCTTTGTATAACACATACATCTTTTTCTTCAAAATTATTAAATAATTCACTAGCCCTAAACTTGCTTACTTTTACGTCAGCCTCGGTTCCTAAATTTAGCAGTTGTCCATCCATGTCCACTCCTTCGTCAATTTCCTGATCATCTTCCTCCATCTCTTCTTCTTCCTCCTCAATATAATTAATGTCGATGTTAAACAAGAATGATCTTCTAACAAGCCTAGATGATTTGTCCAAAAATGAATGTTTATAAGTGATGGAATCGCCTTCCAAGTTAATAAAAATTTCTTCTCTTTCTTCAATTTGAGCGGCGTTCTCCACATTATTTTCTTTAATTTGGTCAGCGTTTCCAATCATATTTTCTGCCATCGTTAGGAGCTTTAGATTTAGATAGATATATTTGATAAAAAACAATTTTGGTTATAGGTTATAAATAATATCGACAACTGATATTACAGCGAATGATACTGTATGATCGTCGAGTGGATGTTCTTAAGTATATATCCCATCGACCACCACTTTTACTACCTGCAATACTTAATTTTTTTTTTTCGCTGTCCCTTTCCCTGTCAGTTTCCTCGGGGGGGGGGGGCTTCGCCTCCCTCCCCGCTCCGCCAACCCCCCATAAGGGGGGAGACCCCACCTAACCTAACCTAACATAACCTAACCTAACTTAACTTAACCTGAAGAGGGTAGCCCGAATTTGGGGAGCCGGGATTTGAGTCTCGGAAATTCAGGGGTCCGGGGGGGGGGGAGGGGGAGGGGGGTAAGGTTGTTGATCGGCTTGGGAAAGTGGTTTTTAGAGATTGTCGTTCAACTTTAAGTAGGACACATGTGATTAACTTTTGCATATAAAATCGCCTCAGCGAAGAGACGAATGCAATTGATTTCTGCATTCACACTGTGCAGAGCTCGCGAGTTTTCTGGTGTTTACATTGTGTCTATTTGGTAATTTTTTAATTTTTATTTTTATTTCTAACATTTTTATTTGGCAAGATTTAATTCTTATATATATTGGTGACATTTTTATGTACATTTGTGGCATTTTTATTTGTTATTACGATTTTTTTCATAATGGACAATTTTTTGGCATCGAGTAGCAAAATAATTGACAATGACTTTGACTTATACACATGTACTCAAATGCAAAATTTTGCAAACCAACAAAACAATGAAACAGACGTATTTACAACTAGTCAACAACAAACTATTCAGGACTTGAATGAAATTATTTACAATAGCCAAGTTCAGAATAATGCCAACAAACACAACAACGAAAAATATTTATTTACAGCTACTCAACAACAAACTCTTGACGATCTTAATGACATTATTGACAACAAAACGGACTAAATTACAACAAAAACTAAACAAACTCTTGAAGAACTGAATGACATTGACGAAAATCAATTCGAAAATTCTAGCTATGAGGATATTGTTTGTTTTCAAAAATCTAATCCAAATTATTTAACATTAAAATCGCCAATTAATTCTCCGAGACCAATTTGCTCTCTTTTTTTGTTTAGTGAAAATTCTGATTCGGAAGAAGAACAAATTGATCAAAATTTAAGTTTGGCTATTTGTCCTATTAATTCACCATATGATATCGTCGCCTTAAAGTGTTAACCTGCTAAGTCCATTTTACCTTATTTTACAGGAGAGACAAAAAATGATTTGGCTGCAATTTTTTGGATGGAAATTAATGAAACTCGTATCAAATAATGTTAAACAAGTGTAAGAATGGTAATAGTATTAAAATTTCAAAAATATCTAAAGGTAATTCAGGTTTTTACTATTTTTTGGGAGATAGCTGGTTATCAGTTCTCCAAATTAGGTTAATGATGGACTTAGCAGTTTAGTGCAATGAAAAATGCATTATTACTGGCTCTAACACAACGAAACTTAATTAAGTATTTTAAACAGAGTATCAAAACGTATAAAAGTATCAAACAAAATAGCAATAATAGAAACTGTAAAAAAAGTTTCAAAAGAGTAATAACGCTATTTATGCATGGGGAAGGTCATCATAAAATTTGTGGTAGTCTATGGGCAAGGTCTTCTTGATTGCTTGAAGGTCTTCATATTTTTTGTCGGTTATTTTACGCCTTTCCAGGTGGAGTGGTTTCAGTTGGTCCCAGGAATGTGAGTTTATTTTGTTGTTCTTCCGTTGAGGAATTGTTTTCCACTGATCAACAAAGCTGGCTTTGTAATAGATTTCACCCTCAGGTGTGTACCTTAAAGCACGAATATCTGTCACTTTCCAATCCCCTTTACCTCTCCCTGGTCGAATTGTTTTATAACGCTGAATTGGGTCAAAATTTTTAAAAAAATCGTGCACCAAATATTTGACTTTGTAGGGAGCAGGTTTTTTCCTTGCATTAAGACATATGGATACATAATCCGCTGGTAAGTTAATTACTTTATCTTTGAGTTTTTTTTCGATGGTTGCGTGAACCGAATCGACTTCCATCTGTGTATGGCCAGGTTCTAAGTATTTTTGTTCTATTATTATGTTATGAATGATTGCTACATTCAATAGAACGTTGGCCATAACAGCATTTCTATTTTGGTACCCGCAACCATCCGTGTACATTATAATAGTAGCTCTTTCATCAGTACTTTCTTGAGAATGGAGGATATTGGGCAAAATTTTCTGTTCGATAAAATACATCCAAATACTTGCGAATTCTTCAGAACAAAGGCCTCCTTCACATTCATTCCATACAAAACAATAAGCATCGCAATTCACTAAGTTATAGAAACAAAGATTGTGTACTTGGAGCTTTGTTTTGTAGTACAATGTGGAAACTTTAGACTTTGGGGCCATTAACACAGCCTGCAAATCTGCGGTGAACACGTATTTTTTTGTCTTTTTATCTTTCTCTTTTTCTTCCCTAGCTTCTACTTTCCTCTGTATGTGCCTATTAAATTCTTCTTCCAAAACTTGTCCAATCCTGTAGCTAACACACTTTTCACATTCATCTTTTTTTGGGTGGAAAAGTGCAAAATTTTTTTCATCGAAGGTTTTAGAAAACGATGCGATCGAAAGGGCCTCTTGTTTCTTTGATTTACACCAATCTTTGACATAAAAATCATAAAGACTTTGCCGAGACTGCCATTCAGCCAAAAGATATTTTTTTTGGGATGTTGATCTACAGTAATGTGATTCCATAACTGGTAAAGAATCCAAAAATTGCAGCAGGCATTCACGGTGATTTTTAAAAGGTTGAACTCTACTGGTTGATTTGCGAAGTATACTTGGAGCACGTGTTCCATAACAACTTTTCCAGTTAAGAATTGTCCAACGCCCAATCCCGACAGTATTAAGGAACATAGTTCTGCATACTCTAAAATTTTCTGCTTGCACTGGTAGAAAATATTCCATGGTTTGTCCTCTTTTCGTCTCGTTTTCTTTTTTTCGATTCCGGTGCCTTTTAGTCGACACCGATTTAACCTGATTGTTAATAAAAACTTTCTTTTCTCCCCAAGACATGTTTCGCCAAAATGACTGAAAAATACCTTGTCTATTGAATTCACTGATCAAAGAACATTTCATAAGACCTTTTTCTTTTGATACACATTTGCATCTTGGTTTCATAACACGTGGTTCCTTGGGAGTATCATAAGACCATTTTTCATCTCGTTTCACTCTGCCAAAATAAGCTTCACCACTTTCTCTCATTTTTTTGTTTTTCTGACTAAACCATGTTGACTCTTGTACTTGAAAACGTTTTTTGCGTTTTTTACTTTTCCTGTTAAGTTCATCCAAAGATGAAATTGAATCCGTATCCGAATATGGAACTAAATTAGTATTGAGGTCGCTTTCATCAGATATTTCGGATATTGTTGATTGTGTACTTGAAATTTGGGACTACTTCTGCTCCTCTTCATGGCGCTCAAGATTGTTTGTTTCCGACATTGGTATCGTCTCAGTTTCGTTGTTATTGGGTTCTCCAAGCACCTGGTTCTGGTCCAAGCAGTTTAAGTCGTTAGTGATTTCTGCTGGTTGATCTCGACAAGGAATCTGTAGTATAACTTTTTCATTGAAGGACGTGGAAGTAGGCATTAGGTCCATAAAACTTATTTCGACATTTTCAGTGACCTCAAAAATACTGGATTCGTTTATTGCTTCCACAGTAGATTAGATTATTGTGGAATCGTCAACTGCATTCAGGTTTATGTTGTCGTTCAAATCGATTACAGGTTGATATTCTTTAAAGTTGTAAACATCCCCTTGTGTTACTTTTACCATTTCTATCATTCGTTTAGCACGTGACATCTGAAATAAAAAATTAATCAGGAATACTGAACAAGAACCCAAACTTTTTATTATAAATTTTCATGAGACGGATCTCAAAAATTTACACAAAGGATTGATTGGGGTGCGAGAGGTTCCCAAGCCTTGAATTTTGAATAGCCAAAATTGTATAATATTTTTTAAATTTCTAACATAAAAAAGGTTTTTACCGTTATATACAAATACCTCATTTAATAACTATAACTAGCTATTAACTGTTAATATTATTTGTTGGCATAACTGAAATCATCACTTAATTTTACGGTTTTTATAAATAGAACGGCTAATGAAAAGCTGCTGCTATATCCCAGCTTGTATAACAATATCTAAACGGAAAAACTGCTAAGTCCCTTTATGGGAATATACAAGATTTAACGTCAAACTATTGGCACAGTTCACAACTTAACTCAACAAAAATGATTTCTTTAATGCAACAGTAGACTTACCTTCAATATATCACTTAAGTCACATCAAAAACTCACACCATTCCAAAGCACGCTCTTGTAACCTCAAATTTTACGATGCAAAATTAAATGCACAGCTGTCAAGGACTTAGCTGTGTTTACGCGGGTAAATTAGAACGATTGGACTTGGCTGGTATTCATATCATGCAATATTTAGGTTTTGGATAGAAAATACGACTTGCCTGTTTAACGAATCGATAGATCAAGTTAGTAAAATAATGGATATAGTAATAACTAATTTTTGCTAAAAAATGGACTTAGCAGGTTAACACTTTAAGGCGACGATATTGTAAATTCTGATTCGCAAGAAAAACAAATTGATCAAAATTTAAGTTCGGCTATATCTTCTATTAATTCACCATATGCTATTGTAAATTCTGATTCGCAAGAAAAACAAATTGAAGCAAATTTAACTTCGGATATTTCTCCTAATAATTCACCAGTTGAACAAAATTCAATTTCGAAACCATCATTTATCATTAAAAAAAAATTTAAAATTAATAAAAAAATAAAAAACAAATAGCAAACCTTAAGTGTCTGGGTTTCGCTATTCAAAATTTAACTAATTTGATCACAATTAAAAAGGGAGACGAAAGTACGGTGAATTATGTTAAACAGGCCTTTGACAAATTAGTTGACTCATTTGAAGAAATGGATTCATAAAGTCAATTAATTTCTATTGCTTTTTTCAAAATTTGACTATAACTAAATAAAAATGCACAATATTAATTTTATTATTATACAAAGAACTTCAAAAATGCAATTGCTTTTTTCAAAATTTGACTATAACTAAATAGAATTGCACAATATTAATTTTATTATTATTATTATCCAGAAAACTTCAGAAATGCATAAGTGTGTAACATGTAATAAAGTCTTCACTAGAAAGGATAATTTATTGCGACATATTAAAAAACATGTTAACGGAAATTCCACAAAACTCAACAGTTGGTTGAAAAAACCAAAGCTTGTTAAAGGTAAGAACATTTTATTTTTCATGTTATATTTTGTAAAATATTTTTTTCTTAATTTATAGATTCTACAAATATTGTAAAATATTGTAAAGAATGCAAGAAAAATATAAACCAAAGTCTATGGGGTGGACATCTTCGATCTAGTGTGCACAAGAACAATTCCAAAATAGGCTTGGAGGAAGGTGTTGAAATTATCAAGTCAGCATTCAGGGAACGAATAATATCTTATAGGATTTCCTCACACCAAAACTTCATAAATGTGAAAGAATATTTTCAACATTTGGAATACAAAATTGCACATCTAATAGATCAAGAACTGCAGAAACATAAATGTATCAAGCTAAATATGGAATTGTTCGGTTTCTATTTTAACCCCAGCAGCGACAGCTATGATGTCAAATCTTCAATGTTGCTAAAGAACATTAAGATTTTTGAAGAAAAAAATAACATTTCTATTAATGTATATGGATTAGAAATTATAAATCCTAAAAAGGGGTATGAAGTAATTGGTCCACTTTATTATTCATCGAATAAAAAAAATCAACATGTCAATTTATTGTTAATAAGTGCTGATGATGAAAAAACTTTTCATTATTGCTATATTAAAGATTTATCAAAACTAGTTTCTGCACAAATTTCTAAACATCACGGAAAAAAATATATTTGCGATGGTTGTTTACAATATTTCCCTACAGAAGAAAATTTATTACAACACAATAGCTATGATTCTTCTAAAGAATTAATAAAAGATAAGTTTGAAAACTATTCATATGATAATATTTTGAAATTTGTAAATTATCATAAACAAATGAAAGTTCCTTTCGTGGTGTATGCAGATTTTGAATGCATTTTAAAGCCTTTAAATAATGACAATGTTGATAAAAATCCTAATACTTCATACACCTTAAAACAATATGAACATATTCCACATTCATTTGCCTATTACATTAAATGTTCCTTCGACGATAATTATTCTAAATTTAAAAAATATAGAGGTCAAAATTGTGATACATTATTTATAAATTCTTTAGAAAGAGATGTGTATAACATATACAATAAATATTTAAAGGCTCCTAAAAAAATGATCCCTTTGAACGAACTGGACAAAATTTATCATAACTATGAAAAAGTTTGTCATATTTGTAATAAACCTCTTTTAAATGACAGGGTTGCAGATCATTGTCATATAACCGGTCTTTATAGAGGTCTAGCTCATTCACTCTGCAACATAAATTACAGAATACCTAACTTTATTCCAGTTATATTGCATAATTTGCGTAATTATGATTCTCATCTATTTCTTAAAAAATTATGCTTAAACAAAGAACAACTAACAGTTATCGCACAAAACAAGGAAAAATATATTTCATTTGAAAAGCTTATTCATGTGGATAACTATTTTGATAAAAAGACACAAAAGGCTAAGAAAAAAAATATATCATTAAGGTTTATTGATTCTTTTCAATTTCTATCCCATTCTTTATCAAAACTCTCTGAAAGCTTAAAAGATGAACAACGTAAGGAAATAAAAAACATTTTCAATGATGAAGAAAGATTTAAACTTATTCGGCAAAAAGGTGTATTTCCTTACAGTTATATTGATGATTATTTAAAATTAGAAGAAACAACTACCTCAGAAAGACCAATTTTATAATACTTTAACGGATGAGCACATCAGTGATGCAGAATACCAAAGAGCTGTAAAGGTTTGGCAATTGTTTAAATGTGAATCTCTTGGTCAATACTCCGACGTTTACTTACTCTCTGATACTTTACTTTTGGCAGATATTTTTGAAAATTTTAGAAGCACTTGTTTATCCACATATAAGCTCGATCCAGCTCATTTTTACACTTTTCCAGGTTTATCCTGGGAGGCGTGTTTGCGTTATACTGGAATAGAGTTAGAATTGTTAACTGATCCAGATATGATACACTTTTTCAAAAAAAGCGTTCGCGGTGGTGTGAGCTCTTGCATTTGTAGAAAATCTGAAGCTAATAACCCATTTCTTTTAAATTTTGATCCTTTAAAGCCAACTAAATACATAATTTATTATGATGCAACAAATTTGTATGGTTATGCAATGTCACAGCACATTCCAACGGGAGATTTTGTTTGGTTAACAGATAAAGGAATCAATGATTTAAATATTATGAATATTTCTAAAAAATCTAATAAGGGATATGTTTTAGAAGTTGATTTAGAATATCCTACAAGTCTACATTCCTATCATAACGATTTTCCGTTTTGTCCAGAAAACTTTAAACCGCCAAATTCTAAATGCATAAAATTAATACCCAATTTAAATGATAAATCAAAATATGTTATTCACTATCAATTATTAAAACAATGTTTGGAACATGGACTCAAGTTAACTAAAGTTCATAGAGTTTTACAGTTTTCTCAATCTGATTGGTTGAAAAAATATATAGACTTGAATTCAAGATTAAGAAATGATTCAAAGAATGAATTTGATCGTAATACTTACAAGTTGGCAAATAATAGTATTTATGGCAAGACTATGGAAAATGTTGATAGGAGAATTAACGTAAGACTTGTTACAGAGTGGGAAAAAAATAGAAGAAAAGATGGTGCTGAGAATTTAATTGCAAAACCATATTTCAAGGACTTAACAATATTTTCTGAAAACTTGGTAGCTATTCAAATGCAAAAGATTCAAGTTACTCACAATAAACCAATATATGTAGGCTTCTCAATATTAGATATATCTAAAACTGTCATGTATGATTTCTTTTATAATTTTTTAAAACCTCTTTACCAGGAAAATATTTCACTTTTATACACCGATACCGATTCGTTCATTTTAGAAGTCACAACTCCAAATATTTATTCTGACATGATAAAAAATATTCACAAATTTGACACATCTAATTATGAATTTAATAATATTCATGAAATGCCTATTACAAAGTCAGTTATAGGAAAATTCAAAGATGAATATGCTGGTGAACCCATTACTGCTTTCTTTGGTACTGGAGCAAAAGCATATTGTATTAAAACGGAAAACAGTTTAACAAAAAAAGCAAAAGGTGTTAAAAAAAGTGCAATTAAAAGTTAATTAATAAATTGGCTTTGAGTTCCGAAGATGATAAGCGGTATAAAATTCCCTATAGTTTTAATACATTAGCTTGGGGACACCAAGATATTGCTTTGTATCAATGGAATGCAGAACATGAAGATTTAGATATATTTATGTAGATATTATAAGGTATTTAAATTTGTTGTTTTTGAAACCAAAGTTAGTCTTCATAAGTCTTTCACAAAATGTGCTTAGAAACTTTTGACAAAGAAATTGATAACAGTTATTTTAAAACATATGAAAAACGACTTTCCACTTTTAAAAAATGGAAAGGAAAATTGAGACCAGAAGTGTTAGCTGGAGCTGGCTTTTACTATACTTCAATCAATGATATTTGTAAATGTTTTTATTGTGGTATTAAAATTTTTGATTCGTTAAGTTATGATGATCCTATTGTGGAAAATTTGCTAGGAATTGTGATTTAAATAACTGTTTATGGAAAAATAGGAATCGAATAATTGTAACCATTCAAAATAAGTCTTCAAGCTACACATTTTATATAGTATTATTAATATCCTTATTTATGAACTTTTACATATATTTAAATTAAGTATTTTATTGTTATTTTTTTACAACTGCTTTTGCTTTCGTGGTGAAAGTATCTGCTTAATGTTAATAAATTTGGAATATAATTATTAATTTGTTTTAATGACTATCAGTAGATCTCAATTTATTCTTCTTTATTTTATTTTCCAAAATGTTTTTTATGTTCATCATCCCCCTGGCGTAACACAGTGTGAAATATGTTTTTCTAATAAAACAGACGTCACTCTAAGTAAATATTGTAAATTTATGAAAATTGGATTAATTAACAATAGTACAATTAGTTGGATGGAACGAATAAATGGAAATGAAAATGCAAGTAAATTTTTTAAAATTTTGTATCATTATCCAAATCGATCTATTTTTGATACAAATTGGATAGAAAGGTTAGAGTTTAAAAATAATCAGTTACAAATTTTAACCCCCAACTGTACCAATTATTATGACGGATTCAAAAATTATTACTTTTCCATCATTAGTGTTACATTAAACTTTGCATTATTTTTATACATTACCATTTTAATTATTTATCTTTATTACAAATTTCAAACTGGAAATCTATTTTTTCATTAATCCATTTTAATCGAAACTTTAAAGAAAGTGGGGATGAGAATATTTAAGTACAAGAATAACACAATATGTTTCAGTCTCGTTTAGTCATTATGAACAACGCCGTGGTTCATAAACCTTTGGAAACGCTTCTTAATTCAAAAATTTATTTTTTAAATAATTCTTTGTCAAAATTTGTTCTTGTTGGCATTAGTTTAAATGATTTTTCTCCAAAAATTGTAATTGGTGGAAAAACTGGATTTTCAATCGCACTAACCGAAGAAAATTGGAAAGACATTTGTGTTCATCAAGGAATTATTGTAAACAATTTCTACTTTCCTCAAGTTGATCAAACCAGTGTGAATATAAACAACATTCATCTGCAGGTTCAGAAAATAAATGATACCCCTGTTCTACAAATTACAAAAGGCCCACACTTCATATACTTAGGACAAGAGTCTTTGGACAATTTGTGGCGATTAAAGGAAATTATTGATTATAGATTATCTATACTTAAAAGGCAAGAATTCAATACATAAATATTTCAAAATAATATTTCAGCTGATTGTGGCGACTTGTGTACGCATGTTTATAATATAATAAGTCCAACAGAAAATCCTAACAGTGAAAATGTTTCAACTATGATGGAATTACTTGCTTTATGTCCTGAACAAATGGAAAACAAATTGAAGCAAAATGGAACAAAACGAAAATATTACGAAGAAAACAATGAAAATGGATCAAAAAGAAAATATTACGAAGAAAACAATATCTTTTCTGGAAGAGAACAATAAGGTGCATGTGTTAGTGAAGTGGAGCTTTGCTTACAGACAAGCCCGTAGGAGTAACTTTCAGATGTGGTACTTAGATAGACTCCGTTTTGAAAAAAGAATAAATGATTGTAAACTTATTCTAGATTCGATATTATCTGAGGAACATAGAAATAAAATATATTTGACACGTTTTAATAAAAATTGTATTTGATGTTTTACTTAATAAAATTTTAGTTTCCTAAATGTGAATTTTATTTGAAATTAATTAGCACATTAAGACTTTGTAATTTTTATCAGCTAAAGCATAAAGTGAGGAACAGAAATAAAACAAATTTAACTAAAATTTAATTTCAATTTAATTAAACAATATTTTTTTTATCAATCCATGTATTATATTTTTTATCAAGTCCTAACCATTTCACATAAACTTTGTTTCCTTTCCTTCTCAAAATCTTCTCAATAAGATACACATCGGTATGCTTTACTTTTAGTAATTCTTGCTCATAAAAACCACCCAGAATGTCCTGATTATCTTCGTCTTGAATTAAATATGTCCAAGGGTTTGTCATCTTAACTTCTTTAATGTGGAATATCTCATTTGACCAATTTGGTGTGTAACCTTTTGAAAATGCCTCTCGATGCTTGCTTATTCGTACGTGATCACCCACTTTAAACTTTGGAGATTTTATATCTAACGTTTTAGCATGAGTAAATGCAGATTTCAAGATTCTATTTTCATTTGTTTTATTTACTTGTTTTGGCTTCATTCCTATTGAAGAATGTTTTGTATTGTTATAATCTTTTACAATATCCGCTAATATATTAAACCATTTGTAATTTCCTTGAATGCTAAATATTTTCCACATATTATTCTTTAAAGTCCTGTTCACTCTTTCTACTATACTCGCTTTCAAATTGGAAAACGTGCTATAATGGTTAATTCGAAATTGTTGCATCAAATTTTGAAAATTTACATTGAAAAACTCTCTCCCTCTGTCCGTTTGCAAGTTTTTTGGTGGAGTTTTTGCACTGATTAATATTTTTTTCATGGCCGCTGTTACGTCTTTTCCAGATTTAGATTTTACCGGTTCGGCCCAAACATACTTAGAAAATACATTTATGGTAATCAAGATATATTTAAATCCCTTATTAAATTTGGCATAGGGTAACATTTCAACCAAATCAGCTTGAAAAAGATCATTTAACCCTTTCACTACCACCCTTCTGCGTTTGTAGTTTTTTCTAGCAGGTTTATGTAATTCATTAACGACTTGTTGTTTAACGGTTGTCATGACAACAAACTTGTTTATTCAATTTTAAGGAAGTTCACTCTCTATGTTTTGTAATAATTCGAAATATAACTTTTAGGTATATGTTTTTTCCCATTCATTCAATTTATCAATTTGTATTGTATAACTTTTTTCATTTAAAACTTTACTAATTTTAGTAATCTCCTTTTCTAACGCATTAAAGAATTTTTTTATCTCTCCAGTTAAGAAAGTAGTTGATCTACTATCACTATTTTTGAATTCCTCCTCTGTTTTATTTAATTCTTGTTCTAATTTCTTAATTACACTGGACATTATATTTTCCAAGGAAATATATTGTTGATTTTCTTCCAAAGTGAGTTGGTCAATTGTTCTACTGTTAAGAATGCTATTTTGATTTCTTTTTTTTTTCATCTTCTAACCTTTTTATAAAAGTTCTTAATTGTTTAATTTTTTCCTTGTGTTTTTCAATTATTACTTCTCTTATATTTGTTTCCATTATTTTATTAATTTTGTTGATATCATCACTTAATTTTTTGTCTTCCTTTTTAACATGTTCATTTAAAAATTGCAAATCTTTACTTATTTGATTTAGCGTTAGCAACTGTTTATTAACGTTTTCAATTGAGGTATAACATCCTTTAATCTGGTTTTCATACTTTAAAAAATTTTCATCAAAAACCTTAAGCTTTTTAGCAAAGATTTCATTATTTGTTTCATTTTCACCTAATCTCCTTTTTAAATTTTTAATGTCACTTATTCTCTCTTGATTTTGTTTTGAAATATGGCGTCCAAATTTATCAACTGTCATGTTGAGCTTTCATTAAACAATAAATAGGATTATATTTGATAGCTGTTATTTATAGTATTACTTTATCTTCTCTTAATTCTTCAATAATAGAGATATTCTCGTTACTATGAGCATTATTTCCCGCATCACTTGATGAAATTAATAAACGTAGCCTATCAACAATTTCGTTTACATTATTCCAGTATACATAGTCTGTATTTGATCTGTTTGTTTTCAAAATTAATCCCTTTCCTGTAGATTTGGCTCTAGTTGTTCTAAACGGAGGTTTTGGTTTGTTAAATGCTGTAACTAATCTTGGCAAGGTTTTTGTCTTTGTAATCCCCTTTCTTTGTAAATATGGTCCTATTATTGTAACATATTTGTGTGATGTATTTCCTTGAACTTGTTCATTTGAATCAAAATTCCTACGATATACATTTGTTTTAGCTAGAATGTTCATGTAATTATCTAAATCTTCCTTCTTATAACCTTTCGGTTCTTTTTTGAAAAGCAATTCGTATAAACCTGGCGTGCCTGTGTACGTTATTCCTCCCACTTTAATGTCTTTTCCAATAATTTCTACCGGTATCTGTGTTAAACCAAAAGAAAACTTATGCGTTTCGAGGTCATGAACTGTTCCATAATAATGGTCAAATTTATGTTGTGTAACTTTCACACCCTCATCAATATATGATCTGGGTAATTCATGAAAATCTGCTAAGTAATCTTTATATGATGGTGTACCAACATAGGTTTGAATTGTTTTTCTAGTTTGTTCCAATATGTCTGACAAGTTTAAATTTGTTGTTGTGTCACTAGAAGGATCTGAAGTTTCTGCTATAACAGTTGATGACAATGGTTGTACTACAGAAGAGGAAGAAGTGATACTACTGTCATTTAAAAATGTTGGTAGTTCTGTAGGGAGTAACGGAGTTTTTCCTGTTTTCCGAATATTTTTCGTCGGAGTTGATGTTTTATAAAGCTTTGTAGGTATTTTGAAATCTTCATACTTTGAAACTCTTTCTTCTTTTAAATCGAATGGTTCGGATTTACCAATACTTGAAATTAGCTGTTTAAGTGGTTGTGTTATTGGTCTATAAGTTTGTTCTAATTCGAACTGAGCAGTAGAAGTAGCTAATTTCAAGCTTAGATATTTCTGCTTCACGGCTTGTCTCGATCTTATTAATTCTCGAGCTAAACGTTTATCCATGCTGTACAAGTTTTAAATGAAATAAAACTGCAAATTTTTTACTTTTATAAATATATAAAGGCATCGAATTTACTCCTATATGTGCCGTGATTTACTTCACAATCTTTGTCAATTACAAGAAAGCCATATGGATCCATCCAACAGTTAGCACAAATATTTTTAAACTGATCAAATGTCATATCCAACATACAGTGGTCATTATATATATATATATATATATATATATATATATATATATATATATATATATATATTTTAAACTCAAACAGTCCTGTTTAAATAAACTTAATAAGTTTGCATTTTCTCGAATTAGACGTTTAAGGACTGAGGAATATCCTTGAAAAATAAAAAAACAATCGGTGTTTCTATGCCTTCCATGCCTGAAATAGTCCCTAATAATAGATTGATTATGACAAGGAATATCATCAAAAATGATAACGGAATTTGGCTTTATCTCATGAGGTGAAATAATGTTCTCATCGCTATCATATTCAAAGTATCCAATTTCTTTCATAGGCTTTAACAACTTTCTTAAATATTCATATTTTGGTTGATCTAATGACTTTGAATAAACATAGACATTTTAAAACCTAATTCCATTAGGATGCTCGAGCAGTGTAAGCATAACGTTGGTTTTACCGCTACCACTGCAACCAACTATAAGCCCTCTTTTTGAACCACCGCAAAATAAGTCACCATGCTTTCTCAACTGTTTACTTAAAATTTTTTCGTCATGATTATTTACTGGTAATGAGAATTTTTGTTTTTCAATCCTCATTCTTAATCACACTAGTAAATATTTTTAGCTGTAAAAGTATTTATACCAGAAAAATGTCAATGTGCTTTTAGTATAAAAAGAACTTCAATGACTGTGGGTCGTCATAAGTTGAAAAAAACTATTAAAACACGTAATAGAAAAGGCTCTGGTTTAGTAAATAAATTAATTAGTAAACTACCTTTCGAAGTTCATATACCAGGATATAATTATTGTGGTCCCGGCACCAACTTGGAAAAAAGATTAACTAGAGGTGACGTTGGTATAAATCCATTGGATTCCGCTTGCAAAGAACATGATATATCTTACTCTCAGACTGAAGATTTATCAAAAAGACACATATCTGACCAAATATTAGAAAAAAAAGCCTGGGATAGGGTAAAAGCTAAAGATTCTTCTATTGGTGAAAAAATTGCAGCTTTAAGTGTTGCAGGAATAATGAAGGGTAAAAGAAAGTTCGGTTTGGGATTAAAAAATACAAAAAGGGGTAAACTTAAATTCAGAAAAAAACGTATCATTCGAACACCCAAAAAAATTGGAGGATTTCTACCTCTTTTGTTTCCCATTCTTGGCGCCCTGGGTGCACTAGGTGGAGGCGCGGCAGGAATTGCTAAGGCAGTAAATGATGCTAAAGCAGCTAAACAGCAACTAGAAGAAATACATAGACATAATATTGCAATGGAAAATGCTTCTAAAGAAGGCAAAGGATTATATATTAGACCATATAAAGGAAAGGGACTATTTATTAGACCTTATAAAGGAGGATCCGTCAAAATGAAAGCAATCAGACAAAAAAAAACTCAAAATAAGTTTTCCAAAAAGAGCACTTACGAACAATGATATTATTAAATATGTAAAGCTGTTAAAAATAACTGGCTTTAGAGGTGTTTTTATGCTCGATGAACTTCCAAAAAAAATTAATCTGAAAGAATGTGGTATTGTAAATTTGGATAAAAAACAAAATAAAGGATCTCATTGGACTGCTTATATTAAAAATAACAAAAATGTAATATATTTTGATAGTTATGGAAATTTAAAACCACCTTTTGAACTTCTCAAATATTTTAATTCGAATGGCAAAGTGGATGTATTTTATACTTATGAAAATAAACAAAAATTTAATTCATATAACTGTGGTCAACTATCCCTAAAATTTTTGCAAAAAAATATATAAGCTCATTATTTATTGTAATATCTCATTCATAAATAAACTGCAATGTCTACCACAATTGCCATATCAGGAAACAGTTCTGTTTTGTCTGCTGATTTTAATCCGCCCATATATTTAGAGGATGAAAAACAATATTACCTGGGTTTAGCTGATTTTGAAACGTTTATGACTATCCCCAATATAAAAGAAGGATATAATAAATTTTATATAGATAAAAAAGTAATTGTTATTCCCGACGGAACTTATGACATTACAGATATAGAAACATACATAAGAGAAAGTATAGAAGATTTATTTCCGAATGAAAAAATTTTTTTTCTTTTAAAAGCAAATGTTAATACTCTAAAAACTTTTTTAATGTGTAGTAGAATAATTGATTTTACCAAGGAAGATTCGATAGGAAAAATGTTGGGTTTTAATAGCAGGATACTAGAAGCTATGAAAGAGGAAGAATCAGATAATGTTGCAAAAATAACTAAGGTGAATGCTATTTGTATTGACTGTAATATTTGTGTCGGTTCTTACAATAATGGTAAACCTGTTCATATTATTCACCAGTTTTATCCAACTGTAGCTCCAGGGTATAAAATAGTTGAATCTCCTTTGCCCATTTTGTATTTTCCAGTTAGCGTCAAAGCAATTAACAATATAACAGTTAAAATAGTTGATCAAGACGGAGAACTTATAAGTTTTAGAGGAGAAACTATAACAGTAAGGTTACATTTACAAACAAGTGAAATATAAAATGGTTGTTAGATATAATAGAGCCCTTGGGATGAGACTTGCCCCTACCACTATCAACAAAGTAAAAACTTATAAAAAGAAAAAGCCTAAACAACAGTTCAGTATCAAATCCAACACCAACAAGTTAAGACGAGATAATCGTACATTTCTCACATCCTTGGGTTTCACTGTTTTAAAATAATGAACATATTAAGCGTAAACGAAAAGCTTTATGTAGACAATTCCATCGTCAGTTCTGAGCTTCACACATATCAACCATATATTTCTTCAAAATTCGATTACAATGATGAAATAAGGATCCCAATTCAAGAACTCGATGCTTACACTCTACCATCAGATAGTTTACTTTATATCGAAGGAAAATTAACTAATACAGAAGGTAAATATAAGAAAGAATTGCTATTTATTAACAATGGTATAGCCTTTTTGTTCAGAGAAATCCGCTATGAACTAAACGGAATTACTATAGATTCAATAAGAAATGTTGGATTAGCATCAACCTTAAAAAGCTACCTTTCTCACAATACCAACGAAAGTTTAAAACTGGAAAATGCAGGTTGGTTTCCACATCGGAAAGAAGGTGATACAATTTTAGTTGATAATGATGGAAAATTCTCCGTATCCATACCACTAAAAATGCTTTTAGGATTTTTTGAAGATTACAGAAAAAATATTATGAATATGAAACAGGAATTGGGTCTTATTAGATCAACTGATGATTTAGATGGTGTTATTTTCAAAGAAGATCCGGCACACCTTGTTACTGCTCCTGACACTCCATTGGTTACTTTCGATAAAATTTATTGGAAAGTTCCTCAAATTCTAGTTGATATGCCACAACAACTTGCTCTATCAAAAATATTAGAATCAAATAAAGATATATTGATAGGATTCAGGAGTTGGGAACTTGTTGAATATTCTTCTCTAACAGAAACAACCCGTCACACATGGCCGGTAAAAACAACTAGTAAACTAGAAGCTCCTCGTCATGTTGTGATTGGCTTTCAAGAAAACAGAAAAGGGAAAATTTTTAAAGATATGAGTAAATTTGACAATATTACCTTGTCAAATATTAGAGTATATTTAAATTCTGAAAGATATCCTTATCACGATTTGTACTTAAATTTCGAAGAAAACAAATTTTCTGCTTTATACGAAATGTTTGCCAACTTTAGACAGTCTTACTATGGTGTTCCAAATGAACCCATTTTTAATCCTGAACAATTCAAAAACATTAGTCCTATTACACATATTGATTGCTCCCATCAAAAAGAAACAATTCAAACGGGATCCGTAGTAATGAGAATTGAATTTGAGACACACAATGCAATTAAAAAAGATACTTCTGCTTATTGTCTTATTTTACATGACAAATTATTTAGCTACAACCCTCTTACTAAAATTGTGAAACAATTATAAACTTTATCCCCACTATTTTCATATTTCGATTTAATTTAAAGAAATTTTCAAAAGCTTTTAGTTTTAGTCATGACATCAAAACTACAACTACAAATTGAAAAATTTATTTTTAAAATTAATCAACTGAAAGAAGAAATTGCAAATTATTCAAGTAAAAAAGGTCTCATTAAAAAATTTGCAATTTTTTGGTTATAGTTATTCAAGGATTCAAGGATGAAAAAAATAAATTTATACCGAAAGAGCTTGCAGCTTTTGATGGTTATGAAATGACTCATTACATTTTTAAAAAGCCTTTTCCAATGGAGTTTCTTTCACCTGATTGTCACAAGCAGGCGGTATGGTTAACGAAAAATTATCATTGTATACATTGGAATAATGGATTTACTCCATTACATCATTTCCCAAAAATAATTGAAACACTTACGAAGAAAGCAGATTTTGTTTTTGTAAAAGGAAGCGAAAAAAAGGATTTTATACAGAAATACTCTAAAAAGCCTGTGGTTGAAATAGATGAACAACCAGCGCTAAAGCTAATGGAACCAAAATGCTTCTATTATTCAAAATCACCTTGTATGTGTGCTTTGACAAATGTGTTATTTTTATATGACAATTGTTTTATGAATGAATAAAAATATAAAAAAACTTAATTACTTTTTTATTTTGCATTAACCAACCATGATTGAATACAATTAATATGATACCTTAAATCTAATTTTCTAAATTCATTTAAAAGTTCATACTCATTTTTATATTTTAAATAATCATTACAAAATTTAGCGGCTAATTTACATTGTTCCATTCGATCTATATTATTAACATATGCTGAATATGCTGGTTATGCGTGTGCTTCTGCGTCTTCTTCGCCTACAATTGATAAATATTGGAAGTATGCAGCAGATATAATAAACTCTTCATACATTTCAGTAACCATTTGCTCCATTGTAAATATTATTAAATTTATTCTTCCTTTTCAATTTCTTGAAGAATAGTATCCTCGTCAATAAATTGCTTCAAGTCTTTTAAATAGTAACCAAAGCCAATATCTTTTAGATCTTGAATAAGTTGAAAAAAATTTAATGTTTCAATGTATTTGTTGCAACAGAGGGCAGCCTTTACGAATTCCGCAGATTGATTACAATAAAAGTCTATCCACTCCGGACCACTTGCCACATACAATATGAGAAATAGGTTTTTGAAAGATTACTAAATTTCTCCTCTAATAATTTAACTGCAATCAGCAACTCAGCCATTTCATTTATTTAACATAATATTTTAAATATGTAGGGGGACGTCTCTTGCGAATAGGATTAACTTTCCTTGATAATACCTGTTTTTTATCTTCGTATAATTGAAACCTCTTTTGGGTTGCAATAATAGCAGGTATAAATTGGCAATCTTCTCCTATAAATTCTATTAGGTGGCTTAATTCTCCTACAAAGTATGATTTCCCAAATGTATTGAAAAACGTAGTAAGGCTTATAATTCCTTCTAAATAATCATCACAACAGTCAATTGCTTCCAAATAATCTCGTTTCAGTGGATAAAACAGTTTGGTGTATTCATCTTTCGAAATCACTTCAAAGAAATTGAGATATTTAACTTTTAACTGTCTGATAGTTGTAGTTAATTTTTCGCGATTACACATAATTTACTTATTACTTGACACATTTTTTCTTTTTGTTTTATACAAAATTGGTGGAAAAATTCAAAAATAACTTTTTACGCAACTCGAGCACAGCTTAGTAAATGTGCTTCTGCATACTAAAATTATCATGATGCACCTATTTATAAGACTTAAGAATGCAAAATCAAATGTGGGAGAACAAAGAGAAAAAATTAAAAATATGATGCGAATGAGAATAAAAGGGGAGGAAGTTAAGAATGAGGGACATGAGAGAGAGGAAGAGGAGGAGGAGGAGGCGCTCCCCTATTATAACTACTAATTAATTTAATTGCTTTCTTCGAAATTTTGATATTTAATTTCCATATGGGCCTCCACTAGTATAATAACTAAGACCTCTTAAAACATAAAATAAATTAATAAAATGCATATGTAAACTGTCATATTTGGAATCGACAATACATTTGTATGCACCACCAGGCCTTTTTAAATTTGAAAAATTTATATAAATTTAAAATTTGTTCATAAATTAATTCGATTAATTTAAAAGATAAACGTATAGTAATCAATTTCAAAAATATTTCTTCATTACATTGCCGTCAAGACAATATAACCAAATTCGACCTTAAAAAGTTAAAAGTAATTTTATAAAAAAGATTTTTAGTTTATGAAGGAATAAAAATGAAATTCCAAAATTAATAAGATTTCAACATGATTAAATTTTCAAAAAATATTGGAAATATAGCAAATAATTATGTCTATCTTTATATAAATGAATTTAACTAATTACATAATCTAAGATTTAGATTAGAGAGTAATTTTTTCTTTATCTATTCTATATAATTTTATTTGATTATTTAATGTCATGTAATGAACTTGAACTTAATGTAAGTTAGTTGCAAATAGCCCATCTAAACAGAAAAAATATAAATTTTCTGCGAATTTGTTTGCAATTAAATCTTTGAAAGGAAATAATTAAATTGAAAACCAAACGATACCAACCAGTGGCGTGTATAGATATGGCTTCTGAAAAATGAACATAAATTAATGTATGGTGAGAAATATCAAAGTGCCCACAAAAAAATGTAGACAACCGAAAAAAAAAGTCATTCCATTATGTATTTTACGCAGCAAATAGAGTTCTCGGAGTAAACTTAACTTGCTTCTGGTGGGGGTTTTGTAAATTTTCTCTTGAAACATGTACAGGAAATTAGTACTTTTTCAATAAGAAAGTATATTTGATTTGTAAAATGGGATCTGGTGGGGGTTTTAACACCCAAAGCTCCTCCATAAGTACGCCACTTATACCAACTGGTCAGTAATATTAATTTAGCATTTATTACTATAGTGGCAAAAAATAGCTTATCTTATACATAAAAAGAACAGTTGTAAATGATCCTGGCTTGTTTTGTAGGTTAAAATGTACTTTAACGGAGCATTTTCCCTTTTAACATAGTCTTCAAACATGCCCAAATAAGAATTTATGTTAAATAGAAATCCTAAAAATGGCGTTCCACTAACATTTTTTAGTTGTTTTGTGTACGCCCTAGCCTCCTCTAAAAGTGATCTCCAATAAGATTCGGTTTCTAATTTCAATGGTGTCTTCGAACCTCTACCAAATGGATTGCGAGAATTCATTACATCAAACAATTCATCATATATTTTTAAAAATCGAATTGTAGGAGCAGCCGCCAAAAAATCAGGATGCTGAAAATCATTTTGTAACGTCTCAGTGGCATCTGCAACGCTCCTACTTATTGTCTGAGCAGCAAGATTTACCTAAAAGTAGTGGAGCTAATTATTATTTAAGGAATAATACAGGGAGTCTTAAAAAACACAGTATCCCCTTATCGGGAGAACCATAAAACAGAAAATAATTAAAATACAAATTTTCTTTGTGTAATTTTTTGAAGCTTTAATTTATTCTGTATTTTTTGTACACTGCGTTGAATTTTTTCTGGGCGTTACATGTTATAAGTTATGAGGCACACCATATATTATTAGATTTTAGGACATCTAAAAGGCGAGTTCAACAGTATACATATATTAGTATAAGTCTATAACGCAACGTTTCGGATTTATTCGAAATTAAAATTTTATTTAGATCTTTGATCAATTTTTAAAATATTTATTAAATACTATTACTCAATTAGGAATTTTAAAAATATTTATTAAATACTATTACTCAAGTATAAGAGTACGAGGTTGTTATGTTTCGCATATTTCATTTTATTTTATTTTCTTAAATATAACCCCGTGTATACTACATTAAATTTAACTAGACTATTAAATAACCATTTTAACGTTTTGACGATCAAATTTGGCGGGCAACTTATTTTTTTATTACAAAATTTTGAATTTGTATAATTTTAAAAAATAATTTAGGTACTAAAAGTTATTACGTATAATGCGTTAATTAGTCGTTTTGAGTTTTTGGCCATTATCCTACTAAAAAAAATATGTATTAACAAGAATAAGTTTATGATTAAAACTTTGAATTTTTATATAGTTTGTACCTAACTAGCTACCACTAAAACACAACACAAAACTATAAACTTATCTTCTCTAGTCATGCATTCTAATTCAGTGTTTGTTCAATGTTGCTGAAATCTTTTGGTAACATTTAAACTAGTTCATGAGTATTAGACTGTAAACAGAATAAACTTTTGGCTCTAAAAACATTTTAAAAAGTTTTAAAAATCGATGTTTCACAGTATGCAACACCGGTATAATAAAAACAAAATAAATTAAAACTTCAAAAGTAACAAATAATTATCCATATTTAACCTATATTTTGTGGCTCAACAGATATGGGGATATGCCATTATTGATTGAGGTACTTTGTATAAATTATTGTCTTAACAGCAGCAGCATTGTTAAAGAGTTATAAAATAATAAAAATCTCACCTTCATTTTCTGTTTTTCCCACTGGATGTGGGCATTTCTGAGTTTTGTCCCAAACCTAAATGATTCTGTTTCTTGCAAATCGTACAGTTTTTTAATTAGATTGAAATCAATAACATCTCCATTCATGTCCAAAAAACTGCCACATTTGGCCCAATCATATCTCAATAATTTTAGCATGTGGCATGGATCAAAAATTATGTAGATCTTGGAATTATCAATTGAGTGTGAAAAGTGTGATGTTATGTGATCAATGTCAAAGAAGTCTGCACCAAGTTGCTTAGTCATAGCGGAATTCGCAGAGGGTCCATCACATGTTAAGGATTTAATTGTAACGCCAACTTCTTTTAGTTTTGTTAAAGTCAAAGTCAAACTCAAAGTCAAAAAATAGCTTTGATGTCTAAAATGGTAAATACATCGTTGACGAAGCCATGTTATACAAGATAGAATGAAAACAAAACATTACACAAAACTCACACTATTATATAGCACAATAATTTAAAATTAATTGAGCTATAAAAATATACTGTATTAATTTAAAATTCATAGAAACAAAATCACAGAAGTCAAAGTCAACCAACCATACAAGAAATACAGATATTAAATAAATGAATAAATCTACTAATACATACATAAATTGGTTATATGAGAACAAAAAACAATTTAAAATGTATATAAGCAAACAAATAAACAAACACTAAATTATGTATGACAAACAAAGAGCTGAGCTATGTACAAAACAGTGTCCAATTATTACATATAAATCACAATAGCTGGTCAGTAAAAAATTCTTGCATGTTATAATATGCCTTCCTGAGTAATATGTTTTTAATTCCTTGCTTAAATTTTTTTTGGCATTGCAACATACGCAATTCTAGAGGAAGACAATTAAATATTTTCCGGCCGTTGTAGACAAAGGAATTTTTTATCATTTGTGACTTAGGAATCGGCAACCTCATCTGATAAATTTGTCGCGTATTAAAACTATTATGGTTTAACTGTACTTCACTCCTGTATTTTTTATGCATCAAACAAGTGGTCTCCAAAATAAAAATACAACACACAGTCAAAATGGAGTGCTTTATAAATAATGGACAGCAAGAATCGCGCATTTTAGCTCCCCTCATATACCGTATTGCTCTCTTTTGTAATAAAAAGACATCATTGAGTAAATTATTGGAACAAGAGCCCCAAAATGGTATTCCATAGCGAATGTGCGACTCAATTAATCCAAAGTAAGCACTACGTGCTACTGTAAAATCAAAATTATTTGAAATAACCCTCAAAGCATAGCAACCTGATGATAACTTCTTGCAAAGATCACATATATGTTTATCAAATTTTATTTTATTAATTTGAGTTATCAATCACAATACCTAAAAACTTACATTCGCCAGGCCTAACAATAATTGTATTTTCCAAGTAAATGTCATTAGTCACACACCTAAAATTTAATATTTTAGTTTTGGAAATATTAAAAGACAATACATTCGCATCGCACCACTGTTTTATCCTATGTAAGTCACTAGTTATTTTTTCCTGATGAACAGTAACATCAGAGTCAAGCCAAAGAATAGTGGTATCGTCCGCAAAAATAGTAAAATCACCCTGGATCTGTAGGTGAGAAAGGTCATTGAGGTATATTAAAAAGAGCTATAAGTTATAAGAGTAAAGAATTAAAGCTTGTAATATAATATTGGCCTTTTCTAACGCTGTTAAACTTTTGATAAAAAAATAGGCAATCGGTAGTTTCCACCTTTCCTTCATAGACACTACAAGTAAAACAAGCACTTTCTTTGCACAATCCAAAGTATCATCAGTTGTGCATGTTCCCAAATCAAAATAACCCCAAGTTTTCTGTCCTATAAAATCTATTTGTTTTCTTTTGGACATTTCATCCATGACCAATGAACAAAGAGTATCTTGATTTTTTTCTCTGTTCTCCAGAACAATGGATTTTAGTGTATCAAAAGAATATGCAGTGAAACCAGGTTGACAGTCGGTACTATTTAGCCATGTTCTGATAACTGAGGGTGAAGGCAAAGCCAAATTAAAAGTTTTTCTCACATATTCATACGCTTTACTGGAGTAAAATTGCAGTATCATAGCAAAATTCCTAAGTTCTTTGGGAAACTGTCTTGAGGGATTCCACTAAATGATTTTGACAACATAGTAAAAGCATCATTTGATATCAGCCTTTTCCTTTGCAGTTCCGATGTGATTTGCTTTAAGTTCGATACTGTTTTTTGTAGTTGTTGAACCTTCCTCTTGGCATTATATAATTTTTTTAAAAGTTAAAGTTTAGGCTAATGCCTTGTAAATTTCTTTTACTGTTTTAATTGCTGCCTCCGAACCAAAGAAATATTTTTTTCCAAAAAGTACTTTTTTTAGGATGATCCAAAAAACTGTTAATATAGCCAAGTTTTCCCATTTTTATTTAATATATATCTTCATCTATAGTGAATTTTCAAAAAAAAAAATGTATATATAAACTTTTAAATATATACAGTGTACCAATAATTAGAACTTTGCATTTTTTCATTTCTACGATTTTTTGGAGACTACCTATAGGAATACATTTTCAAGTTCTTATAAATATTTTTTTTTTAAATTTCTAGAATTTACGTAATTAAACAAATGCAACAAATTGAAAATGGTGGAAAAAATGTGAGGTTCCAATTTTATTATTGACTATTTTAGGACACCCTATTTTAAAATATGTAAAAAAAACAGTTTGTTGATGTAATGCCAAGCATATACCGAATTTACAATTTAGTGGTTAAAAAATAATCAATAATAGCTTTTAGAGTGACGTCTATATTTTTAAACTACATGAATTTTCGAATATATATTTTTAATCACTTACCATTAGGAATGAAATGTTCCGACTTGGCTTCTCCTCTTTTTTGGTGTTCCCATAAGACCCATGCTATCTGCAGAACTGAATGATCCTGCTTTTTCACCTATAAGTTTTCTCTTTAGGCCTTTCTCAGGTTTGTCGACTACACTAACAGGCTTTTCTAATAGAGCTAAGTAGCAAAATTTGAGGAGAAGGAAATAAACAGATTGTTGCCACCCCATAACGCACTGTGAGATGTGCTCGTCGTGGAGTCAGCAGATAAAGTACTTGAACTAAAAAATATATGTACGTATTTAATGCTAATTTCGGATTTATTCTCCCTGTTTGGTAACTAATAATCTTTTGTGTAAAAAAATTGGTTTTATACTGCGCATGCACCATATAACTTTTTATGAGTTCTCAAAAAAAAACAAATAAATAAAACCTGAATACAACTTATTGCACCTAAAAAAGCTACCTTTGTAAAATGCCAAAAACACAAGGTATTGAAAAAAATGTGGATTAGAAATTTGATAAAATAAGAAAAAAAATTATGTAACAAAATTGTAGCTCCCAAGAATGTAAAAAATTATGCGAATTAAATGAAGAGTTATTGAAAAGAAAGTCGATTGAAAATTTGATATTTAAAAAATAATAAATTTTCTGTGACAACAAAATTCTATGTTTCAAGAATGTAGAAAGCATATTTATTTAATCTTATATAAGTTATAAATTAAGTAGAATTTAAAATAAAAATTGGCAAAAACTATTTTTTAGCAATATTTGCTATTTTTAACGCCCTTATTTGGCCTGATGCTTGACGATGCCTTTTTAGATGTACTACTTTTTATCAAAAATAATTATACTTGAAAAATCAATAAGATAGTTTCCATATGGTGCAAACTTTTTGCCCCTCATAGTATATACATATGATATTTATTTATTTATTATCAACACAATTTAAGGAAAAAGCAAAAATCATTTAACTTTCATTATTTCAATGTTTCTATAGCACCGGGTGATCATAAGCAAAAATATAATAATTAAATCTACTTAAAACATATTAATTTACTTAGGTATGCCAATATATTTAAAGATTTTAATATAGGTCGAGATATGGGTATAATTAATAATACCATATAATAATATCATATTTAAGCATTTTTTACAATTGAATATGAAAAACAATAAGCATTTTCTTAATTCTATGAATATGATACTTAGGTACCTACCTTCTAGATTCCAAATCAGCCTCTTGGCTAAAGAGTGGTAACTCAACTTCAAGTGCATGTTCTTCCAATGGTCTAAGATAAAGTAAATATTATAACGTTAAAATATTTATGATACATTACTACTACTAATTATGAAACTGAAATAAGGCGTTATCAAGCCATCAGAAAATACAATTCTTTTTATTTTAGCAAAAACATTTATACAAAAATAAATGGAGCCGTAGAGAATCGTATACCTTCCTAGCTAAATTGTAATCAATTTTTGAAAATTCGTGAAAATTAGTCCAGCAGTTCACGAGCTATTGTGGTCCGTACAAACAAACAGATACACAGGCTTGATGGGGTTCCACATTTTGAAAACCGCATATTGATACGACGGTTCATTTAAAAGTTTTTTTTTTAATTTTGTACCCTTGAAACTGTGCCCTCAGTGTTAATGATTTGTCATTAAACTTCTTTCAGCTCATTGCATGGTCGAACACTACCTAGCCTAACAATTTCATGAACATCGGTCAAGTGGTTCACGAGCTATCGCGTTCTGGACAGACACACAGACAGACATCACGACGAAATTGCTAATTTAGGTCAAGAAACACCATATATGAAATTTTTGACGATATCTCAACAAATTTTTTTACCGAAAAAGATACCTTCTCTAGCTGTGGGCTAGGAAGGTTAAAAAGTTGAAATCATTTGAAAAAGGACAAAGTAGGTCTTACTGTGGTCTATCTTTATAAAAATAAATTTTATTATATTAAATATTATTGTTACATATCTTACGCACATACAGCATAAGATATGTAAAAATAAAAATATCTCAGGTATCGCTTACCTCAATTTAAAGAAAATATGTACAAGATAGCGGTTTTTCGATACTTTTACGGGTTGTTGGGTAAACTATAGGCGATATCAAAAATCATACCTTGCTTTCTCGAGAACGTTTTTTGATACCAAATCAACCATTAAAACACGGCTACCTCGATTCGTTTCTTGGCTTCAGGGCTTTTTGAAAATTTGTCAATTATGGGAGGTCTTTGTATCTTGTATGTTATTGGAGAGAGAGATAAATTGTTTAAATATAAGTTTTATAGAATTTTTCGTAGAATTAAGTGGCGTATTTATGTTTTTTCTAAATCTAATAATTTAAAAGTTATGATATAAAGTTGCCTTTTTTTTAATAGAACACCCTGTATATTATTTCTTATTTGAATTAAAAATTAAATTACCTTTTCAGTGATACTGCATACTCTATATTTGCATTTGTGTAAAAGCCTAATTCATTATTTTTTTTTAATTTATTTGGAATTATCACAACTCACCGAAAATAGCCCACTGTATATTAAGCCTCAAATTGCTAACATAAAATTTTTTAAAAAATATAAAAAAACTACAAAAAAATAAATCTGAATTTTTAAATAAATTATTAGTGGGTTCATTAGTAAACTTCCTGAATTTTATTCTGTTTTAGAACTGAAATCTATGATTTTCCAAACATTCTTTACAGTGTTTTACATTTTTCTTGATGACATATATACATATGTACAAATGGGAAACTTTTTATTATATATTTTCCACCTGTGAAACTTTTCTTAAACTATTTCTAAATCTTATTTTTACTTCATCGATGTTATTAGTTCTAGTTCTAACTTTATTCAGAAATTCTCAAGATACCAAAGACGAAACTACGTTTTGTGTCCACTGCATGCAAACTGTGCACTTCCGTGTAACAGTACTTCGAAAATTAGACTTCTTTAGACTTTTTTAACCTATGTCGTTGTTAATCTGCATCGTATGCCATTCTGCTTTGTAATTTTTTAAGACATGTACTGCCAAATTCCAACTAGCAAACATGTTCGACATGGTGTCGAGCTAATGGTTCTATTTCTAATTTCGAATAAATGTTTATAAAAAGTAATGCATTACATTTTTTTACACTAACTTAAACATGTGTGTATCACTGAAAAGGCAATTTAATTCTTAATTTAGATAATAAATAATCTACAGGGTATTCCATTTAAAAACAACTTTTTATAGGGTCTAATATCCATAATTTTATGTATTTACTTTTTATGAAAATACCTGCTTGTAAAAAATTACCTGATATCCTAATATGTTTACGTCAATGTCAGTTATGTAGTTATGATGATTTAAAAAAAATCGATCTTGTTACTGAAACCCAAATAATTGAAATTTTAATAATGATAAGTTATGAGGATAAAATTTGAAACCTGCTATAAATTCGTAATAATTTTAAAATCAGAAATCCAATAACTAAATTCACCATATGCAAAATTAACAAAACTGATATCACAGGTGCAGGTATTTTTATAAAAGGTATTATATTGAATAGTGGATATTAGACTCTTATCCTCGCATAATCTGTTGACTTCCATAAACAGTGCTCTTAATAAAAAGTATTGATAATTTTACGCAAATTTTAAAAAAGTAATATATTATGGGATGTTCCATTAAAAAATAATATTACTTTTATAGCAGAAAAACGGCAATGCCAATCTCAATATTGGCATAATTTCATATCAAAGTGTAGATATTTTCATTAAATTCAGGTACCTGAGGTATTTTGCCGTTTCCTTACTTTTGTTACACGCTGTATATTAAATATAGTTACAAAAGAACGACTCTATAAAGTTCTTTGAACTGAAGTAATAATTCGTTCTAAGCATAAAATAGTATATTTATTTACCATTCAGCAATATACAAATAACAATTGATTAGGGTGGCTGGCTCCGCGACTCAAAAGTTACCTAGTTCACCAATAAATTTTGTTCAAACCATTTAAAAAAATAATATATAACTAAAACTTTATTGAACAAGTCAAGAGTCAATATTAAAAAAAAATAAAATTATAAATAACTGGTTTTCACAAAAACTTACTTTGCATCTTGGGTATTTTTTTTAAGTAAAAGAAGTTTTCTGTGCTCAAAATTAGGTCCTAAGTTTAGCTTAGGGATTGCATTAGGTTTTAAAACCATTTTTCCTCGGGAAGTAATATTTATGTCCTCTTTATTAAAGTGGTTACTACATATTCTACGCCAACTGGATCTCTACTTAGGGCTTCCAACCATCTCTTTTCAGTAAGCCTACAAAAAAAAAGATTTGTATATTGGTATTTAAGCAGACATTCCACTTTGCGCTAGGTAGTTTATCACTTGTTTTGAATTCATAGGAGTAAATTATGTAAACTAGCAACAATAAATAAAATAATTATCTACTTACCGAAAATATGAAATCCCTTCTATTTTGCCCTTATTTGGTCACAAAGTCACCATACAATAGTTTTCGCCGGTTGACATAATGCCGGCTATAATATCACAACGAGAATATAATTCGAATTATATCTACCACTAACGCCTACCTGTAGCAAAAATTCCCAAACTAAAACCGAATATATGGGAATACCGTACTGGACGGTTTTTAATGATGTTTATTTCTCTTGAACACCTGACACAAGGCGGCTTGTGCGCACGCTTCGCGATGCTCCGATCTCCGTGAATCTGGCTGTAAAAAGTGGGTACAGACGCATTTATTCACACATGGTTTGCCAGTTTTTGCGACTTTGGTTCGTATGTACTGGCGGTCCATTTGTTTTAGGTCGGTGATCCCCACCCACCATTACTGCAAAAATCTAAAAATACAAAAAACAATTTTAAAATTTTATACATATACTTGAAAATTTTTAAATTAACTAATTTTATTTATTTCTACTATTATTATTATTATTAAAAAAATTTTCAATACATTTTAATTTTTATGTTGTCAAACTACAACTAATTATTAAAAAAAAACAAAAAAAAAACCTTCCAAACAGAACTTAAACTGAAAATTCAGTATTAAAAAAAAGTGCAACTTTCCAAACCATCCTCAAAATGCTTACCTCAACAGCCCCCTAGGAGACATTAAAAGTTCCTAAAAAATATTTAAAAATTCAACGACTTACCGAAAAAGACATAGTAGAAACTATAAAGCAAAATTTACTACTCGCCCGCTAGGTAAACTATGCCGAAGAGCCCCGAAAAAAACCTCACCGATAAGAAAACAAAATTTACTATTTTATTATCATGATCAAATAATGACCCATTTGTAAATCAAATTGGTAATGCCCGAAAACATTTTTCCAAAATGTTTTAACTAAAACCTGAAAAAAAACAAAACAACAGGCAAATATCTCGAAAACGGTGCGTCCTAGAACAAAACCGTGAAAATTATTGGCCATAAGTCATTCGGAATTCGCAACTTGCATCCACCCCCGCCCCTAAAATGTACCTAGAGGGCACTATATAGAAAAATTGAAATTTTTGACGCAAAAAAACCGACCACTATTTTTCGCCTAGGACGCACCGTTTTCCAGCTACGGGCGATTTTATGCAAAAAAACAGTTTTTAGTCTACTAGGCCCCCTAAATGTCAAACTAAAAATCTAAAAAAATTAGCTAAGAAAGAATACGACGAGACAAATTTTTTGGTGCCATCCCCACTCCCTTACCCTTTTTCGTTTTCGAGAAAGAAAGTTCTAAATTGAAACTTTGACCCACAGAACTTCCCCCAAAAAAACCCTAGGAGCCCCCTTTGGCGTTCGAGTCCTCCTTTACCTACCCTGAAAATTTCATCCCCCTAAGTATATGGGAATACCCTCAAATCATCAGTAGCGGGCACGTTCCGTAGTTGTTGAGGGCCCATATTCTCTGCTACCCACCTCATCACCCTTTCGGCTTCTGCTTCTTCTTTCAGGTTCGCAGGCGGCTTTGTGTGTGGGGTACGTCACGGACTGTACGGTCTTCGCGTCTTCGAAAGATGTTAGATCTGGTCTATTGAAAAGGATCATCCTCAGAAAGTACTAGTCTAGTTATTTTCTTCGGCACCCATTCTCCTTTCGTCCAGGCGTGAGTTCTCACGACGTTCACGTAGTATCGAACCCTCGCTTTCCTGACTACTTGGCCGGCGGCTTCCGTAGCTTTCATGTCGTTCAGAGATAACCACGCTGTCAACTTGGTAAACCTTCTTCGTTCCACCGCCTCCATTTCCTGTCCCTCGTAGAAGATCTCTGGCTGTTCGTTTTCTAGATGAACCGGTAGCGCCACCACCTTGTGGCTGGTGAAAAAGTTTCCTCTGCCCAATATTCTGTAGATCGATTCGTGGAGACCGATGAACCTCAATTTCATGAAGGCGGCAACTTCGTCCCAGCATACGGTGTTCTTTTCGCAATCGATTTCTAGCTCGATGCTCCTGATATCGGCCATGTCCGGTCCTAGGTTAACGTACTGATTTATATACCGACAGACTTGTATCGGGTTCCGTGCGAACATGGTCACATTCAAATGACAATCCATTCACACCAAAAGGGTTGGATTATATGAAATTATCCATTGCTTTGAGACCATCCTGTGTTGTCCCCGGTGGAACACTTCTACTCCCTCTGGTCGCCTGTAGCTTAAGCGTTTATGGAACACCAGTACGGTTTTTCCTGTAGTCTCTCAGGAAATCTCACCGACACTTGTCTTTCGACGTCCAACATACCGGTCTTTTCTTTTGTTGTGGTTCGTTCGCCGCCTCTTCGTTGTTGTTGTCTTCGTCGTCGAGGAGTTCTTCTTTGGCTTCTTCTACGCCTGGTTGTGCCGTTTCTTCGGCAGTCGTTTCCTGTTGTTGCAATAGTGGTCCCGATGGTACTGCATCAACGTCGGACTGGTTATGCACCATCTATTTGCTCACCATTTCTCTTATTTTTCGCCATCCGACCGTCGCTCTTTTCGGGGCCATCCCGCCCAGATTATCCATGTTTTCGTTCGACGTCGGAATATCCTGTCTTTCCATGTAGAGTTAGATTTGTGCGTGTGGTGGGCCCCTCTTCTAGAACTCTATTCTTACTACGTAAGCTTTAAACTTGCCAATTTGTCTCCAGGGAATCTCTCATCAAACAGTCCATTTTCTGGTCGAATATCCTGTACATCATCAGTTCAGTCTAGCAGTTGTACGAGGCGGTTGTGTTTTCGCTCGTATATTGTTTTGCCGGTATTTGAACGTTTTGTTTTGTTTTGGTTTGAACTGTTTTGATTTCAATTTGTATTTGTGTGCTTTGACCCGATCATCAGTTCGTCGTTTGCTATAAACTAAACTTGACCTTGTTTACCCGGATCCGGTTATTAGTTATAAATATTGTTTGTGCGTGACATTTAAAGATTTTGATTTATCAACTGGAAATATTTACATAATATTTACATAAAATTTATCTACATCTTTTTTTTAATTTTCACTTTTTTTGTTCCTTTGAAAATTTTAATTTTTTATTTATTTATAAAATGGCTGAATTTAAGTGCGATTCTTGCCAAAAAATCGTTTCGGAAAAAGACTGTTACAGAATTCGCTGTAGTGGGGAGTGCCGAAGAAATTTTTGTATGGTCTGTACAGGACTGGATAAATCCACGACAAAAGTGCTCTACAAACAAAAATTCAACAACATAAGGTTTTTTTGCACTGTTTGCGACTCTCCAACTCTGAAATATTTGCATGATAAATTATCAGATCTCCAAAAGACTCAAATCTCTTCAGAATATCTCGAAGCCCTGGGTTCCTGCTTAAAGAAAAACAACGACATCCTTCCGATCATTGGCGAAATTTACGACATCTTACTCAATCATGACTCCAAATGGAAGATACTGCTAGAAAAAATTGAGGATATTCACAGCCTCCATTCTGGAATATCTGACAGTATACAAGAATCCTTATTTAAATCCATTAAAGAAATTAGGCAGGATACTTTCAATCTATCATCTATTAATGGAAACTCAAAATGAATCTGTCAAAGTCCAGGTGCATGATTCATCGAAGGAGCAGTTGACTAAAGAGATTGCTGAGCTGAGGCATAGTGTAAAACAAATGGCACTTACCCTGGAGAAGCTTGCTGATAAGCCTAAACAACAATCAATAAAGAAGATATACACCACCGCAATATCAACCCAAACCGATACAACAGATGTCCAAATGCCTGTCAATAAGTCTCCAAAAAAAGCTGTTTCCTTCCAGCCCAACAAAACACCCATTATAGAGAAATGGCATTATGTAGCGGTATCCATAATTCCGTCCACGTATAAATCAAATCAGCTTGTACACTACATCAAAGAAAAATTAGGAACCACGAATTTTGTGCGTTGTTTTCCTATGCTTAAGAATGCAGACACTTTGCACTCCGATTTTAAAATTGGGGTGCAAAATAAAGATCACTTAATTCAGCTTAAGAACGCTAGTCTGTGGCCACCTGGTACTATAATTGATCCTACCTATGATTCAGTTTCACCAACCCTTATCCAAACGCCGCCCACTTCCACAGCCCATAATGTCTCATCTTCTAGTCATCAAGATGTCAATATAGATATCCCAAAGAGCCGGGGGCTGTCTCCACCAAAGCCTCAATTATTGGAATCACCAGTGACATTTGTGCCTGAAGAGGATAAGTCAGTCATAATTGGCTCTGACAGGGAGGCCATAGCAGCTTGTAGGTCATTGGCACTGGAGGGCTCTAAATTAAGCATGGAGAAAACTGCAAAGAAAGATGATTTTTTGCAGTTTGATCCAATGACTCCACCAAGAGTGCGGCTGTCCCAAGATTCGGATAAAGCAAATGGTCGCTATATATTAGCCAGATTAAGGGATCCTTCCTTACTAAAGACCTTAAGGCAATTTCTTGCTTATCTACACGACCAGCCATCTAGTGTGTGTTTTGAGGGGCATACAAGTACTAGCATTAAATTATTGCTAGCTTCAGAAGGCCTTCCCAGTGACAAGGAATCCCTGCGCAAGCTGTATTATCGCTTCCACGATGCCTATGGGATTGGTTCATCTGAAGTGGATTCAGACCTTGCAGCGTATAGATCTTTCTACTCCTCGGAAAAAATTTTACGGCTCCAAAAAATTCGTGAAGGTACTGGTAAATATTATTCTAGTGGTTCACCATCAAAAAGTAAAAATTTTTAGTCAATATGACGCGAAAAGAGGATCTAGCACCCTCTAAAAAATTGAACAATAGCAATTTTAATCTTTTTTTTCTTAATATTCAGTCCTTAAGACATAAAACAGACGAATTATATCTTTTGTTAGAAGAGCTAAATTTTCCAGAAGTCATTGCCATCACTGAGCACTGGCTAAATATCAATCAACCTGTTTTTATTAAAAACTATACCACAATTGCCAGATTTAATAGAACTAATTTAACTCATGGAGGCACCATGATAATGTCTTCAAACAACGATTTTTCCGAAATATCAAAGTATAATAATTTATTATCTGAAAAAGTATTTGAATTTTCTATCGTTTATCACAATACTTATGACCTTTATATTATTTGTATTTATAGAACACCTGATGCTGATGTGCAATTATTCTGCCATAACCTTCTAAGTTTGCTCGAGTCCCTTCCTGTAAAAAGCAAATTAATCTTATGTGGCGATTTCAATATTGACTTTTCCAGTGTGTGTGCTGCTCAGGAATGTCTTCAGTTCATTGCCATGCACGTCAACTCACCAACCAGAATTACTAAGACAAGTGCCAGTACTATAGATTACGTTGTGTCTTCTTTCGATCCTAGCTCCGTCGAATGTAATGTCTTAAGTCCAGGTTTCTCCGATCATGAAGCAATTTTCACAAAATTTTCAATTACATCCAAAGCCAAAAATTCCTCTAGACAAGTAGGCCGTATTTTTTCGGTTAGAAATTTCATTAATTTCAAACACCTATGTCAAATAACTGACTGGGACTCTCACACTTATGATGTCGACACTGAATTTTCTCGTTTTATAAAAACTCTAACTAATATAGCTTCTGAATCTTTTCCTCTTAGGCCTATCAAAAATAAAAGAAGTAAACCCTGGTCCACTAAAGGTTTACGTATATCTTCTAAGAACATGCGGTCACTATCTCATTTAAAGAAATTTTCGGACAGTGTCTTTTTTCATAATTATGTAAAATCATACAGAAAAATTTATCATAAAACTATTAAAGCCGCCAAAGATATTTATTACAATAATAGACTTTCTAACGCCAAAAATGTAGCTAAAGAAACCTGGTCTATCGTAAATGATTTAAGAAACAAAACTCCTTTATCCAGCACTATCCTTACCTCTCCTGAGGACCTAAACAATTATTTTGTAAATGTAGCCAAAGATTTGACTAAATCCGTATCTCAATCTAATGACCCAATTTCATATCTCTCTAATCATAGGGTAAACCTGCACAGTTTCTTCTTTTCACCAGTAGTTTTATCAGAACTTCGTAGTACAATTAATGATATCAAAAATAAATCTTCTTCGGGAACTGATGGGCTTACTTTAAAAATGTATTCAAGTCTGCCGGAATGCACACTAGAGCATCTGACTACTTTGATAAATATGTCTTTCCAAAATGGTACTTTTCCAAGCTGCCTTAAAACTGCAATAATCATACCTCTTCACAAAGGAGGTGTTTCAGAAGAAGCTTCGAACTATCGCCCAATTGCACTTCTCCCTACGCTATCTAAGATCATCGAAAGACTGGTTAAAAAAAGGCTTTTATCATTTCTGTCTAGATATGAAATACTTACAAAACATCAATTTGGATTTCTAAGCAACAAATGCACAAGCGATGCCATGTTTTCCCTTCTAAATAGAGTTTACTCCAGCCTAAACAACCATCACGCTACGGCAACAATTTTCTGTGATTTTTCCAAAGCTTTCGATTTTGTGAATCATAATATATTAACTAACAAACTGCAGTACTATGGATTTAGAGGGGCTCCTCTCAATTGGTTTAAGTCATATCTTAGCAACAGAAATCAAGTTGTGAAAGTTGACAACAGGATGTCTTCTTGTAGGCCAATGGAATATGGAGTGCCTCAAGGCTCGGTACTAGGCCCTATCTTGTTTCTTCTGTTCATAAACGACATGGCTAATTTAAACATTAGTGAAAAAATATGTCTCTTTGCGGACGATACCAGCTTTACGTGGAGCCACCCAGATGTCACGGACCTACATAGGATTGTATCTAATGACCTAATCACCATTAAATCCTGGTGCGATTCTAATCTCCTATGTTTGAACATCTCTAAAACGAAAGTCTTGTCTTATAAAAACACGCTGCAACCCTTTGACCTTAATGGCACCACTATTGATGTCGTAAACTCTGTAAAATTTCTAGGGCTTCTTGTAGATGATTCTTTAAAATGGGATCCGCATATCGACGCTTTATCAGGGAAGTTAGGTTCTGCTTGCTTTGCGTTAAGATCTGTTTCCGAGGAGCTTAGCTTTTCTACCTCTAGAACTGTTTATTTTGCTCTTGTTGAGTCGCACCTCAGATATGCTATTCCATTCTGGGGTACATGTTGTACGACTCAATTTGATCGAATTTTTATACTACAAAAAAGAGCTGTTCGTTACCTACTGAGACTTAACAGTAGAACTCACTGCCGAGATTTCTTTAAAAGATATAAAATACTAACCCTTCCTTGCTTATTCATTTTAGAATCGGTTTGCTTAATTCGTAAGCACGCACCTGCTCTATTAGAGAGACCTTCTCACAACTACCCTCTCAGAAATACTGAGCACGATCTCTATCTTCCAACCCCACACTCAGAGTTAATTAAATCAGTAATCTACAATGCAAAAAAAATGCATAATCACCTGCCATTTAACATCAAATCCATAATATCTCTGACTTCATTTCGCAAGGCTTTGAAATCATTCTTACTGGAAAGAGCCTTCTACACCGTGAACGAGTTTTACAACACATAATTTTATCCTTATGAACCCCTAGTGTGATAGTTGCCATTACCAACCATTTTTACCAAATTTTGTATATGTATTTTTTTAATTGTTTCGTACTTTTTATTTTTTACTTTGCTTTTTTATTTTTTTACATTATAGTTATGAAAATGTTTATAACATAGTACGACTGACAAAGTACATTTCTAATGTACTTCTTTTAGGATTCTATAATATTAATATTCTAAATTCCTGATTTAAATATTATTTTTCTATAATATTTATGATGTGTTTTTGTTTTGTTTTGTTTGCTAATTTTGATGTTTGTAAACTATTTTTTTACAACAGCTTTGTCCACAAAACTGTAAAATTTTTTTTTGACAATAAAGCATTTATTTATTTATTTTATTTACAACACGTCGGGGAAGTAGTATCCGTTACCAAATAGGTTGGCGTTCTTTTCATCTTTCAACAGATTGCCATGCTGTCTATGAATCCATTATGGTAATAGCGCCTTATTCCCGGTATCTCCGGCAACGGTCCTGGTTGACGGTTCAGGGCTGTCGCCGCCGCCTCTCTTCTACAGATATCCTCTTTGATTCACGTAAGAATCCGTCCTGAGCTGTCGCTGGTTCTTCAGGGCCCAGTTTATGTTCTCGTATTCGATTTTCACTGCAGCGTCCACCACGTACTGCAGTCTTAATTTCGATACTTCATCGAGGACACTCGAATATCCTTTGTCCCGGCTCCTCGTCAACACTGACGGATCGGAGAGTAGCCGGTAACAGTAATATTCTCGCAACGTATTGACATTATCTTCGGGTAGAGCATCAAGTCGAGCGTACTTCACACCACTGCTACTTCTCTGTACGGCATCTGTTGCTCGTCGTCTACTGGCTTCGGAATGAACTCCACCTTGTAGTAACAGGGGGGTCTTTCATCGGATAGAACCAATTTTCCTGACTTACAACACAATTCTGTTCTGCCGCTCTTGTACGCCAGCTCGGTTCTCCAAAAACACGCTCCAAAATAGTCGCATGTCCATATCGTTCTAGTAGAAGTTTTTCATAAGGTACATCACCGCTGAAATATCACGCATTCATGTAATACATGGTGATTTTGTTCCTGATTATGTTCCAGTTCGGCTTGTTTTCGTCTGTTTTCGGCAAAGGTCTCCAAGGCCTCAGCCTTGCCGCGGCACTGATGGTAGCTTCTCTCGCTTGTTCAGCAGCTATTGTCATCCAGGAACAATTACTACTGCACACTGGTCGAATTTAATAAAATCTTGGCATAAATAGAATTACATGCTATGGTTTATTAAAAGTTTAAAAAACTTACATAATTTATTTAAATTTATTCATTAAATTTAATTTTTTTCAAATTTAACAAAAAATCTATTATACAGGGTGATGAAAACGATAGTCAACTTTAGTAAAAAAAACAAATACATTTGCCAATTACCAAATGGTAAATTAATTTAAATTCAAACCAAATATTAGGTGGTCTATGAATAAAGTCTGTACACTAGAAGCTATTACCTTGTACCATGACTATAAGTAAAAATAAATATCTTAATATTGATACCTATTATACTAAAACCCAAAGGTATACAGTATTACAGTAATATCTAGCCTAACTACAATAAAGTTTAAATAAAGTATGTATAAATAAACAACATGTTAAATGGATAACATGTTATATGAATTATTTTATTATTTAATTAATACTGGTGTATACCCGAGACAGAGCATACAAGCCCTACCCCTGACCAAATTTTTAAGTTGTAATTCATTTTTTTAAATTCTCTAGTTATGCCACTGTTGAAAGATGAGCTGGATAGGTATAGGTAAACAGGTAAGTAGGAATACTATAATAGTCTAATAAAACAGAAATTTGACAGTTTTTATGTGCCTAATATTTGGTTTCAATTTAAAATAATTTACAATGTCAAATTTCTGTTCTATAAGATCAAAGGTAAGTAGTATTTTCAGTATCAGTAAAACCATCAAATGTTTCCAATACAACTTTGTGCCAGTACTTTTACCTCCGGGTAAATTTATCTGGAGAATACTAACCATAGATACAATAGTTTTTTCAACAAATATTTCCATGGTACTGGCCCTAAATTTGAATAAATTTTAGACTTATAGTATCAGTCTTCATCTGATGAGTCTAAAATTTCATCCAAATTTAAAGGCGTGTTGCAAATATTAGGTGGTTTTATTAACCTAAGAGCATCAGGTAAAAGGCTTTTACTGGACTTGGGTGGTGTTTTGCGAAACCCAGATATGACAGGGTCCGAGGAAACAAGAAGGCGATTAAATATATCCTGTAAATTATCTTGCCTAGAGGTTTTTCTCGCGAAATTTAAACGAAAACTTTTAATGTCCCTATTTCTAGCTTCTTGTGCTTCCTCGGACAACTGTCCTATAGGAATTTCAAAAGCACCAATAGTCTCTGCTCCATGTATTAATATTCTATGCACAGATGTGGGCATCGGGTACCATGAATATAAATTTGCAAAAATTCGTGCAGTTTCAATTGTATAACATTGAAATTTAGCTATATCGATGTCATAACCACAGGACAAAGTCTGCAATATTATATAAAATCTGTGAATTAACTGTTCATCGATATGGCAAACTTCAGCGACAACATTTACATTTTCGAAAAACCTACGAGCTGTATTGCCGTCATTCGACGAACCAAAACCTGGTTTTGGTTTATCCACTATTAACCCCAATCGTAAATGCAAATCTTGCTGGATACGTTTTTTTGAGTCTTTGACTTTTTGCTTATCTTCTTCACTTCTGGCCTGCTATTTTTTTATGTCTAACTTATAAGCCAAATGCAGCAAACACTCAAAAAAAACGTATCCAAGCATGTAGAGTGGATAAACCAAATTTTAAATAATTGGCATTAATTACAGGCCTCTGAAGAACAACGTCGATGTTATTAAACTCCTTCGACGATGCGCCACAAATAAAACATTTTTGTATAGAATTATTTTCTGCTAAAACATTTCCTACTTTACTATCTATCATTGTTAAATGTAAGTCGAAACTTACTAACACATTAATGTTATCTATGGTGCATTTAAAAGGAGTCAGATTTGTTAACTGATTGTCTAGATGTTGTTTTTCAGCCAATGTTAATTCGCGGGTTTCGCGTGAAAACTGAACTTTTATGGGGCGACACATTCGAGTGGAGGAAGGTCTGGAATTTTGCCAAATTATAATGTTTCCGGTGTCAGTTGGTCGGCTTAATCGAATAGGTACAAGCGATGTAAAAAAATACTAGAGTCTGAGAGCGACTCGTTATTAAAAACTTGCTTGTACTCAGACTAGCCAGATGACCCATCAAAACCATACTTACAAGCTAAGATTAGGTTTAAAATGTCATTATTTGTGCTATTTACATTAAGCAGAACATCCCTTTGTAAAAGTAAAAGTCTTTGACACGTATGATTTAATAAAGATTGGACAGGAACTTCTGCAGAACTTTCTGTTACACGTATGTTTTCAGGATAACACATTCTTTTTGCCTCTAGTATATGATCATACGATGGATAAATATAACAGTTTTTTTCTTGCGCCTGTTTTCTAATTAGTTTATATTGAAATTTTGTTAATCTGGCTTCAACCACAAGAGAAAGAGCTTCATTTGAGGAAAGTTGTGAATAATTTTCCGTTTTTAACGCTTTGGAATAATCTTTAGCTTTTTGAGGTTCCTCACAAATGGTCTTTATTAATTTAGAGGCTTCTACTTCCTGGTTGACTCGATAACTCATTTGTGCTGCGTAAGCTAATTGCTGCGGGGAAAATGTTTCTCTCAATAGTTTGGTTTTATGTCTTTTGGTTCTCTCGCTACAGGAATTAAAATCCAGCGCTTTTCGTCCTTTATTATTTTTACAATTTGTTTTAAACTGAACTACAGTATGCAGCCACTCTCCATGATGCTGCAAAAACCTATCTTTTGTTCTATTACATGAAGACCACTTTTGTTTAAATTTATAATAGAAGCCATTTAAAATATTATTAGCTTCATGGGTTAGGTTTGAAGAACCCGTAAATTCTAAAATTCTTGCTCGTAAGCGATTAAATTTACTGTCCAGGTTTTTTTCTCGGAAACTTATAAAGATTTCAAAGAGCTTCATGTAACTCATTGACAACACTGGTTCATTTTGGTCTAAAAACAAAATGCATACGGTTTTATTGATTAAAATTACCCCTACACAAAGAAGTTAACTTTGACTTTGTCAGGTGCAAGATATTGAAATGCAAAGTTAGCTCTCCAGCAGGGAGTTTATAAGTCCGAGCATAAAAAATTTTAAGACCTACCACGGTAAAACTCAATAAAATTAGATTTACAATTCAAAATATTATGAAAATAATTCTTTTTCAGATTCAGAATTGAAGCAGAAAAAAGGGTTTTATATTTTTTTTGGTAAAAGTATATGTAATAGAAAGAAAAATGTATCTTCGAAAGCTTAACCGTTCGCGAATCTTACAAATTTGACCAAATTTAGCCAGTTCAAGACTTTTTAAAAACACTGTATAATTCCTTATGGGCAAGTTGGGGCAACCTTTTTTTGTGTATTCAATAAAAAGAGATATTACGCAATACAGAAAAAAATAATGCGATAATGGAAATGTGGTGAAAACACAAACAAATTGGTTTTTGAATTTTGATATTTTTAAAAGTCACCTAAGAAAATAACATTACCTACTTAATGGTTCTATATGTGTTTTAAAATACAACCAAATATTAACATTTTTATTTTTTGGCAACTACATACCTTCGTGGTCTTCTTCCATAACTGATTTTTAAAAGTAGTTCAAATATATATTATCTAACGAACTTTGAAACCAATAAACCAAACAACTAATTATCAACGCGTCTAAAAATGTCGTAATTTTATGCAGCTTTGACATTTAATATAACAATAAAACAGAAGTGTATGTGTCATTTGCAAGGCCTACTGAATTCCTGGATTGATAAAGTGTCTGAAATAATCGTTTTTGTAATTAATTTTTAAAAATAAAAAAAATCTATTTATGCCAAGATTTGATTAAATTCGACCAGTGTGTGACGTTTCCTTCCTCATTGTCCTGCTGCTGCTGCGTTTGTCTTTCTGTTGTTACTTGGGAAGCGGGAGACGGTCTAATGTCTTGACCCTCTAAAATCATTGTTTCCAAGTACACAACCAATTTTTTTTCTTGCCACATTCCCTTGTTGTCTTCTATTCTATTGAGCCTGACGACCAAACTTTTGTTTTTCCGTTTCCTTTAATTTTCAAATTTTCCAACAGTTTTTCTACTTCTTGTTCTTTTTCCATTTGTTGTTGATCTTCGGATTCTACTAAAGCCACCTTGTCTAGTTGTACCACCAAATCTTTCTCTATCCTTGCTTTCTTGGAGGAAGGTCGATGCTGCTACTGCAGCTGTTCCTGTGTATCTTTCAATCTCTTCAATCTGACAACTAAACTTACCTTTTTGGCTAATGTTCCCGGTAGCCATTTTTTTCTTTTTTTCTTCTCGGTGGACAACCTTTTCATTTTTTCCTTCTCTTTCTTATAATCTTGTTGTTGTTGCTGCTTCTTTCGTTCTAATTCCTTGGCTTGTTCTTTTAGATGTCGTTCTTTTTCTACTCTCTTCATATTCTGTTCTATTTCTTCCATTTTCTTTTCATTTCTTCTTTTTGTTGTCTCTTCTTAGCTATTTTTTCCTCCAACACTTTCGTAACTTCCATTTCTTTTTTGTTCACGCAAATTTTCCTCAATTTGTTTTCGTTCTTTTTTCTCTTTCGCACATGCCGATGCTATCGTCGTCGTCATTGTTCTTTCCACATCCTGACGATCATTTTCCAATGGTCTAACAGTTTCTATATACAAATTATAATGATTTCCTAGGTTATACCTTCATATAACGGGATCTACGTCGTCCATGTTGCTCTGATCGAGTATCATCCGCCCGTTTTCAATAACTATCATCCTCCTACGGTAGACTGTCGCTAGAGCCATTATTGCCATAGAAGTGCCTCGTTATTTATCACGACTCATTATTATTTTATAATGTTCCACATTCACATAATTTCTCATGGCTTAATAAAACGCACCACTGATCACCATCACGGCAGATTTCCTTATCTCGCTATGCCGTTCTTGCGTAAAAACAATTTCGCACTTATTGCTCTAAATAAACAAATTCCATCTGAAATTTTCACAAAACGACCGAACATATCGATTCCGACGTCAAATGATCGCCACCGATCGTCATTGATACTTCTATTTAAATTTTACGTCATCTTCACTCTGCACTAATAAACTAAAAAAAAACACTTATTTATTTTCACCAGCACGCACCAACACTATTCAACAGCAAAACGAACCAAAATCTAAACGAATTTACTCCCGTCCGCAAAATAACCTACAAAAAAAACGACCAATTTACTATTGCCCGCAAAAAAATTATTTAACAGTTTCTATTGCTAATGTCCAAAACAAACCTTTAAAAAACACCAAATAAATTATTTATAACTACTTAAAAATAAACAAAAACTTTTAAAAACTAATTTACTTCCATCCGCAAAAAACTTTTTTAGATTTTCAATTTATTCTTATAAACTTGTATTACTAACTATATATTTAAAAAATAAACTAAAAAAAAATTCTTAAATCCACTCAACAATTAAGTGAATTTACCGGTATTCACAAAAAAAATACCTTTCAAAAATACCAAATCAATTGACTACTTAAAACATCCCGAATATAACCAAAAAGAAAAAAAAATACAGACCAATTTACTTACGTCCGCAAAAACCTCTTTTTAGAGTTCCAATTTATTCTTATAAATTTTTATTATTAATTATATATCAAAAATAACTTAAAAAATTCTTAAATCTACTCAAAAATAAGATCAGTTTACTGGTGCCCACAAAAAAAAATTAATAAATTTTACCCTTAAAAAACCCTTACAAAATACCAACAAAAATATATATATATATATATATATATATATATATATATATATATATATATATATATATATATATTTACCTCTCAATGCACAGAAACACTCACGTAAACTTCACCCGGAAACAGAACAAAAGCTTAATTATTAGACACTAATTACAACAAATTCAACAACAGTATGCAATTTATTGTTAATTAAATTATTGATACTTTATGGTAAATGTACAAGGGACAACGAATGTTCCTTTATTAACCACAAAAACAACATACTTGGACTCTACTTCAATCTCAATTTGTCCAATTTACCAACAAATACTACGAAAATCTACTCTGTATTTTCACACCTATAATTGCACATATATCAGATAACAAATAAACAAAAACTTACCTGATAATATAGAGTAAGTTGAGGAGAGATGGCTCAGCTGTTTTGAAATCCATTTATTTAAAAATCCGTTACAAAATAAGATATATAAATGACACTCTGATATATTTACTGTGATATACTATCACGAATATTGTTTATTAGTTTATCTAACATGCTATAAACTTTGGTAAAAAATTAAAAACTATTTTTTGAAAAAAACCATCTATCCCACATCATGAAGGTGAGTTGGCTCAGTGCTGAAGGAGAATGGCTCAATCATAAAAAGAATCTAAAAAATAAACTTAAACCTATTTGAAGAAAATGGTCTTAAAAACTAATTATGTTAGGTCTTACAAATAAGGTTTCCACCAAAAATTTAAAAAAATATAAAAACTATATTTAATTTTTTAAAGAAAACAGCTTAAAAAACTAATCACATTTTGACCTTGCAAATAAGCTTCCCACAAGGATCATAAAAGTTTACGTATTTCGAACAGCATTCGTGAAGTCATTTTTCACAATGAACACATTTAATCCAGTCATCTGATTTAGAAGTTTCTGAATATACTTCTAAACAGCCGACGCAGCATTCAGAATCAGAGTCATCCATATCTGAATCGTCATTAAGGATCATTGTTTCTGAATCTTCATCATATGTTTGTTTTTTTTAACTTGGGTAATATTTTTCTGTTGGCATGTTTGAGAATATTGTCCTTAGATGTTAGTACCATCGCCAATTGCCTGCCTCGTATTTTTACCGAGGCTACTTCAGATTTCCCTGGTAAGGGAGAAATTGCATACAATAGTTTTCCTGGGGTAATTTCAGATGTGATCGGTGGAGAAGCTGGTATTTTACCTGAAAGGTCAACGTCTTCATTCTCTAAAAGATCAACCTCTCCATCGTCTTGTAGTTGACTCTCACTCCAGTTACTACAACCTGCCTTGATTTGTGGTTTTGGTTGAATGCCGCTGGCACGTTCTGGCGTAACTTCCCTTGACATATTCTGAGAGGTATAACTTTCAGGTTCACGTTCATGATCCTCCAGCGACAAGTATGCATAGTCTGGAATTACAGATGGATTGAATGCGTTACTAGCTGAAGCAGATTTGTTCCAGGCGAATGCAAGCAGCTCACCAAACTGAAGCTTAATTAAGTAATTTTTCTTTCTGGGTTTTTTTTTATGTACATGTTACAAGCGTATTGATAATTAGACTTCAAAGATTTAAAAAATGCTCTATCCAGCGGCTCCAAAAACTGCGTTGTATGACTTGGGAGGCAAAATAAAGTAATTTCGTTTCCTTCAGCGTACTCTAGCATTCCCGGATCATTACAATGCGAAGAATGACCATCTAGGATGTTTCCGTGGAACAAATTGCTCTTTTAACCAGCTTAAAAAGATAGTGCTATTAATATAAGCCGACTTTTCCGACATACACAGAACTGAAGCTGGAGGCATGCCATCTTCAAACTCCTTTTTTTTGTTCTTGCCTTTGAAAATGCTGGCGGGTGGAATGAAGGTTCCTTCCTCATTGCAACAGGATATGACAGTAATGGTTGCACCTCGTTCACCAGACGTGATTGCTGCAACATTTTTAGACTCCTTTGTTGCGATTACATATCCAGGTTTATTATTAAGTTGTAGCCCGGTCTCGTCCATATTAAAAATACGACCGGGCTAAGTTAAAAGATCGAGTTCTTTTAAGGTAGCTTCCAGAAGATTAAAATAATTATCTACATCTTTACGACACATTCCTTGAGAACGGGATAGCGACACTCCCTCAGATTTTCTTACTGATAAATCAGGATTTCGTATGTGAAATAGCTTTAGCCAAGGATAACCAGCTTTTTCAAGATTCTCGTTAAATGTGTGTGTAATGCCAAGACGTTCAGCTAATTTATAAGCCATTGTACGAACATCGTCCCTAGTAGGTTTGCTCCTACTACCCACGTTGCTGTAACTTCTTAATATGTTTAACAATTTTACGTTCTGCTTCCATTCCCAATATTGATGATGGTCCTAGAGTACGTTTTTTCAGGTCATTCTTACTTTTTCTTCTTCGCAAAGTGGTAGATGGAATATTAAAATGACGCGCTGCTTCATTTACTTCCATTTCTTTAGAATTAATTGTGTTCACCGCTTCAGCCAACTGGTCCTCTGTCCAGTTACCTCGGTCGCAGATGCCTTTCCGTACATATTTTGTAGGCATTACTGGAACAAATAAAATGTGTTATGATCAACAAAAAAAAAACTCTTCTGAAAATGATCTCTGTTTTTTACCTAAAACCTAATTAAATTTACAACGATTTGGAGCTTGTTATAGAGAATTAAAACAAAATTTGAAAACTATAGGTATTTTAATTTTTTGATAAATATTTTTTGTAAACTTGCTGGTCCAAAGCTGTAGAAATAATTGAGCCAACTCCCCTAAGTTTACCCGAGCCATCTCACCTCTTCATATAAGGGGAGATGGCTCACCACATTATCAGAGAATGGTCGCAGTCTACACAGAATTTTTAGATTAGAATTATTATAAAACGTTTGCCTGACAACCTAGAAACAAATAACCCTTAAATAATGAAATGTCTTACCTTATAAGCTTCTTTGAAATTTTTTCAATAAAATTTTATGGTAGATTTAAAACTGTAAACACCGATTACTGGGAAATTATTCGATAAACTTTCGCGATTTTGCCGCCAAACATACACCTGACGTATAACGACTGCCGACTAAATGCAGAATAAGTTACAGGCAAGCGCTAATTCCAAATAATACAACTGCGCCATCTCAACTACTGAGCCATCTGTCCTCGAGTTACCCTACACAAAAACTTTTTCAGTTTGATCGGAAAATCACAAATTTGGAAACAGCAAAAATCAAGACGTTAAAACTCGAAATCACCTGATTCTATACTGCAATTGTTAAATCTAGTGTTGTGTCAATCGTGATTGAATTGTTCACTTTGATACAATCACTTCAGAGTATAGAACGACCGAATCCCGCTTGAAACCTGCTAATCAATCTGCTGTCCGCGGCGTAAATCTCAAATATCGAATGCGTCGCCGCGTTGCGCGTATCATTTGAACGATTGAGATTGATTTGCATGGCACTACGAGACGGGAGTATTGCGAACGTTCTGCGGATTTTTATAATAGGTATTCTGAGAAATTGATAATATTATCGAACCTAAAAACATACTAATTAGTTTCTTAAGTTTATTCAAAATTTGCAAATTTAGTAAAAATGGTTAAAAATGTACCGCGTGTACAACTAAGAAGGGAGGCCGACCGTATCTCAGGAAAAAAAATTATAAAGGAAAATCATTTTTAACCTCGAAAAATTGCCGCTAGGAGGCGCAACAGGAACATTAAATCGTTAATGTCGATTTTTTTTGTGAATTTACAGAGTGTGTCGAAAATATAAGCGTAGTATTCTTCAATAAGTTGCTCAACTTTTTGATATTTATCATTTTTTTCTATTTTCAATAATAAAGTGGTGGGGGAAGGTCAAACATTTTTTGTTTCAAACGTTGATATCTCTGTTTTGAATGAACCGATTTTATTGAACTTGGTCTTAAAAAAGGGCTTTTTTCGCTCTATTTGCTGTGCTATTATAGGTTTTTAAATTTATTCTGCTACTGGTCGCTAGATGATGTTTTTCTGGAATTCCGCAAATAATACGGATTTTCTCAAAAAAATTCTCAATGGTATGATATGACTTTTTTGTCACATTTTATTTTGTGGTTATGAAGGGTATAAGATAGTGAAATAAAAAAACCAGGTCCGTATTTAAATTAAGATAATTGATGATTGATGGTCGAATCCGAAACGTCGAATTAAAAAATTAACTGCACCGAATTGTAAAGGAGAAAAAGTGCCAATGGTAAAGTGAAAGTTATTTTCATCTATCATTTCAATTTAACCTAAAATTTGAAAAAATTTTGAGAAAAAAATTATGCAAATTAAATCACTACTTCCACATCATCTTTAGATCTCCATAAAACATTAAGTTAACTCAAAAATTGAAATCTGTATAACCGAAAATCCATAAATCCACATATTACTTATTATATAGCTACTTTCCGCTCCGATGGGAAAGTGAACTTGCATAACCTGCATTATTGGTCGGACCACAATCCTCTGTGGATGCGAAAAGTCCGGAGTCAAGGTCGTAAACAACCGAATTATCGACCCAATAATTTTCAAGATCCACTAAATGGACGAACTGATTTTGATTTTCTCGAAAATCAGCTGTCATTTTTGCTTGAGGGCATCGAATTAGACACCACATTCTTCCAACATGATTGCTGCCCAGCTCACTACTCAAACAATGTCAGACGGTTCCTAGATGGGCGTTTTCCCGGAAGCTGGATAGGTAAGGCCAGTATATTTCCCTGCCCCCTCGTTCCGCCGATTTGACGTATATAGACTTTTATTTGTGGGGTCGCCATAAGCATTTGGTGTACCAAAATAGACCAACAACAAGGAAGGACTTCATCAACCGAATTAGAAACGCCATCCAGATGATTCCAGCTGCAATAAATTCTACAGTAGAAAGGCTCCGTATATGTATCGAGCATGACGGTTGGCATTTCCAACAGTTCACTCGACACCAATAGTTAATTAATAAACAATTAAATCGAAAAAGGACTTGCATTTTACGACATTTTCTTTGTTTCTTTGTTGTTTATCTCAATTTTTTAGATCATCCCTGCTTTTTTACACAACAATAAATGGAGTAACAGGAAATAGCACAGCAAAGAATAAAGCATACATTCTTTCTTTGGTGTCCGATTTCCTGCTTATTCTGTTACTGTTTAGTTTTTTATGTTCTGGCATACAATAAATATAATACCATTTCATTTCAATATATTTTTTCTAAAATTTTAGTAAAATTTAAACGATGGATATAAATAGCTCTCACTTTACAATTGGGCACTTTTCCTCCTTTAAAAGTTTGGTGAAGTTATTCTTTTAATCCAACGCTACTTTTCAGATTCGAGCGACTATCATCAACTTTCTTGATTTGAAAAAAAATCGGGTACCATGTCGATTTATAGATTTTCGGGGATCTCATTTTTTTTATATATTTATAAAGTAGAGTGGACGAAAATCCACCTTTTTTTAAGACCAAGTTTATTAAAATAAGTTCATTCAAAACAGAGATATCAACGTTTGAAACAAAAAATGTTTGACCTTCCCCCACCACTTTATTATTGAAAATAGAAAAAAATGATAAATAGCAAAAGTTGCGTAACTTTTTGAAGAATACTATACTTATATTTTCGACAGACCTTAACTATGCAGATTTGCAAAAAATCGACATTTACGATTTAAAGTTCTTGTGACACCCCCTAGCGGCAATTTTTCGAGATAGATAGATAGATAGACAATAACAAAAGTACAGATAGACTAAAAAAAATATTAAAGATTGTGATTTAAAAATAGAACTTGAGATTCTTTTTCGGGCTTAAGTCGACTTCGTTGTCAAGCCTTTGAAAAGATACGCTCGCATGGAATAGATGTTGCTACAATGCATAATCTTCTCCGCATTAGCTTGTAAAGGCGAGGATATATTTGTTTCCTTTCCTCCCACCAATGTAGTGGATCTTCTGTCCTTCTAATAAGAGGTTCATTAATATATTTGTCTACTTCTATGCTGGCAGCCATGGGATATACCAAAGTTAGGGCGTTCTTGACTATTTCATTAAAGTCATCCCAAATAGATGTCTTTGATTCAGATGATAAATTAGGTTCAACAAGCGAAGGAAGAGGGACGTTTGAATTTACATCTTTAAAAGATGATATTTTTGACTTTATACTTTTTAAGGTATTTTCGTATTTGTCCCTGGATAAAAATCCATATTTTTTGAACCGCGGTTCAAGAAATGTGGCTTGACATGTTAATTCATTAGTTTCCACGTCCTTAAATCTTTGTTTTATCTCGGTATCCACCTTTTCTAATAGTTTGGTTACTTCTGGTGGGTTTTGTTGGTTTAGACATTTTTGTAAATGCTTACTCATGGAATTTACAAACAGAATAACTTTAGATAAAGTAACAGAGTTTTCCGCGCTAATTCCCACAGTAATTTCGTGAAATAATTTAAAAACTTCAACTGATTTTTCTAAAACATCCCAACCGGATGGCGATAATGTATTAAGATATGGCTCATCTACAGCTAATAAGCGCACAATAGCTGGTTTAACCACTATTATTCTTGAAAGCATATCATAAGTGGAATTCCTTGTTATGACGTCCTGTTTCAATTTAAGTTCAGGTAGCCCCATCTGCGTTTGCATTCCTCTAAATTTCTCTAAAGCACTGGAACTTTTTTTAAAAAATTGCACAATGGTCTTAACTTTGTTAACTTGTTTTGCAATTTCCGCTATTCCACCTTGCAGGACCAAATTGAGGGTATGCGCGAAACACGGGAAAAATCTCCAAGTTGTGGCTTTTATTGCTGCAGTTATATTAGCCGCGTTGTCTGATATGATACAAGTTATTTTATTAGAAATGCCCCATTCCATTGCCCGAACTTTAAGTTGATCTGACAAGTTTTTAGCTGTATGTCATTCATCAAAGGAATACAGCCCAAAACATAAGATTTAATTATGTGCTTTTCTTTATCATCATCAATAAAGTGGGCGGTGATAGCAATAAAGGTTTGATTATTGAAGTTCACCCATATGTTGTTAAACATACCGCATCAATTTCTGATAGTTTTTTGAAAACTACTTCTTTTATATCGTTATACAATTTTGGTATCAAACTATTTGATATTATTTTCCTGTCGGGCATGTTATAATTAGCGTTTCGCATGTGTATACATTTTTTAAATTCTGGGTCTTCTACAACTCTGAATAGCTGGTACTCTTTTACAATGACTTTAATTAATTGCTCATCTAGCTGTTTAGATTTATTTATAGATATTGGCCTGCGAATGAAATTGCTTATGACATCTTGAAAACGAGATCGAGATTTTTATTATTTGAAACTGCGCCATTTTCAGCTACACTTACAGCTACAGTGGCAGGTGCAGATAGGGCATTTGGAATATCTTCACTGGATGCAGATGAGGTACTTGGAATATTTCTTGATTCTATTTTTTGTGTCAGATCTTCCATTTCCTCATCTTCAGGTCGGTGTCCGTAAGTTGCCCTTTCAAGAGATATAGCCTTATGAACGGATTTCATATGACTACTGAGAGTTGCAGTTGCACCTCCCGGAATACTTATTATTTATTTTTACACTTAGCTTTTCCTTCATCTGCTATTTTAAAATGTTTCCAGAGTTCGCTCCGTTTATCTTTTAATTCCTACATGTTTGTTTTGAAATATACTCCAGTTAGGTAAAAACTCAGTCTTTCATTTACTTTTTTTAATCGGCTACGGAAAGTATTGAAATGAACGAATGATTGAAACGATTCGGTCGTTTGCCAAATAGTTCAGTGATTCATTCGGTCCTCGTAAAATGAACGATTTACACAACACTAGTTAAGCGTAGGATTACTATATATTAGAATTATACAGGTCATGGGTAATTAGCGCCACAGTTTCACCCTTCCGCCGATATTGATGATATTAATACGCCATAATAAATAGCTTCGGAAGTTATAATTCGTAATTATCTTTTATCTATCAAAAAACCCAGTTAGTGGATGCTTATAGATATCTGGATTCTTCTGTGTGCCCCTAGATTGTATTTCCAAACGATATACTGAAAATTCAGGACTCCTATGAATTAGAGATGACGTTAGAAAATCACTTGCTTCAAGACATATTATAACTTCATTCAATAATGCTTGGGTCTTGGGAAATGTTCACCTGTAAAATGTACTTTTTTAACAACTTATATTTTTTGAAACGTAACTTTTTACGCGGATATCATTAAAAATACTTACTTCTTGTCTACCTTTTTTAACATAAACTTTTTTTTATCTGTTACCGTCTTGGATAAAATTGATCTGATATAACGATGAAATTATTTTTAAATTTTACAGAGACATTAATTACAAAAGGCACAAAATCGTCATTTTCCGAAGAGATACGAAAAAATGTGCGAGGGTAAAGAACTTTGTTTTTTCACTTTTATCGAATAACATCATTAATCAGATAATTGATTTCCCCGATTTTTTTTTAAATTTTCCTCTATATTAGATATCCTATATATATCGAAACTTATATATATATATATATATATATATATATATATATATATATATATATATATATATATATATATATAAATACATATATATATATATATATATATATATATATATATATATATATATATATATGTATAAACCGGCCCACAAAAAAAGTGGCGAGCCTAAAACTTGTATCAATTTCAACCCATAATAATTTTTGAATGGATTCTTAGATTCTGTTAATTTTTTTTTTGCAATTTATTCCGATACCTTTTCACAATGATTTTGTGATATAAATTTAAACTTCGGAATAATACTGGATAATATACAGGGTCAAACGCAAACTTGTGTTTTTTCACCAATTTTTGTGACGTTCTTTAGAATGACCTGGCTTAAATATCACTATCGTCTATGAGTCATTTTGTTGCCTGTTTCTTTAGAATCATTTTGTTTTTTAAATGATCGTTTTATCTTTTTTTTAGAGAAAATACAGCCATATATGTAAAGTGCTGTTTTTATTAAATAAAAACATAAAAAGACTGCGTATCTATAGACAACATTTATTTTATGCAATAATCAAACTTTTAATTTAAATTTTATAAACAAGAACTTAAATTAATAACGTTTTATAAACAAGAACTTAAATTAATAACGAGTGTTTCCCCCTCTGGCCCTTATTACACTTTGTAAACGCCTTGGCATGCTTTCAATCAGTCGTGCAATTGAATTTTGGGAGATGTGATCCCATTCTTGAACCAGTGCTTCTCCAACTTCCTCTAAATTGGCGGGTACATGTGGACGACTACGAACACGCTTACCAAGCTGATCCCAAACATACTCAATCGGATTTAAATCCGGGCTCCTAGCTGGCCTTGGCAAAAGATGTATGCCCACTTCGTCCAAATATTGCCTCACAATACGAGCAGTGTGAGATCTGGCATTATCATGCATAAAAAGGAACTCCTGTCTTATGAAATGAGCAAACGGTACGACGTGTTCCGCCAGTACATCAGTATAACGCTCGCCAATGAGCGAATTTCTTGGTAATATGTAAAGTTCTGTGCGCGCTGCGTGGGAAATCCCAGCCCATACCATCACAGAACCACCTCCAAAAGGTTGCTTTTCTACAGACATACCCTCAGCGTACCTTTGGCCTTCCTGCCTCCAAACTCGTTGACGTCTATCGGAAGAATGTAAGTAAAACCGTGACTCGTCGTTTCACTGATTTTTTTCACGTGCAAAATTAAGTGGAAATAAACGATGTTCTGGTAGCAATCTTGGACCATTTGCTGGTACTCTTTACTTTAATCTTCTCTCTTTAAGCCGACGACGCACTGTCTCATCACATACATTTTTATTACGAACCTCAAGTAAATGTCTCTTTACAATCACGGCATTCTGAAAAAGGCCTTCTTAAGGTTTGCAGGGTAACAAACCTGTCGTCTAAGTTTGATGTAACTCTGGACGACCCGATCCTATTCTTCTCACAAACTGCCCAGTTTCTAGAAACCTGTTCCTTGCTCTTCTAGCCGTGGTTTCTGGAACATCCACTATTCGTGCGGCGTGCGCAACGCTCCTTCCATCATTTACTAATGCTACAATCTAAGCAACTTGCTCTGGACTAATTTGTCGTGCCATTACTAATGAAAACAACGCTTCCAAACTGACAGAAAGTCTTTTCAAGGCTTGACATTTCAAAGACATTTTAAATTTCAAAGCACTCTACGCTTTTAAAATTCCATTTTAAATTACAGTAAACATCACTTTACTTACGCTGCTCTATATTTTCTAAAAAGAAAGATACGAAGGTCTTCAAAAACAAAATGTTGCTAAAGAAACAGGCAACAAAATGCCTCATAGACGCCGCATTAAGCCAGGTCATTCTATAGAGCGTCTCAAAAATTGGTGACCCTGTATATTAACCAATATTATTCCGAAGTTTAAATTTATATCACAAAATCATTGTGAAAAGGTATCGAAATAAATTGCAAAAAAAATTAACAGAATCTAATAATCTATTCAAAAATTATTAAGGGTTGAAATTGATACAAATTTTAGGCTCGCCACTTTTTTTGTGGGCCAGTGTATATATATATATATATATATATATATATATATATATATATATATATATATATATTTATATAAATATATATATATATATATATATATATATATATATATATATATATATATATATATATATATATATATATATATATATATATATATATATATATATATATATATATATATATATATATATATATATATATATACATCCTGCAGTGAGTAGGTCCCCCGCTGATAGACCATTTACATTTAATGGGTCCTCCGGTGCGATAGGTAGCCCGTATATGGAGGACCTATCGCATCCTGTACAAAACGATTCTACAAGTCATCCTATGCCACCCTGCAAAATTTCAGATGGAGGACCTAAAGAGTGTTTTTGGTCAATTTGTGTATTTTAGTTCAAGGTTTTGTGGAAATGACGCGTGGAGCCACTGCAGCGCGTATATAGCAATCCGTAGACTTCCTCCCGATATCAAAGTGGATCAGTCCCCCGGAGGGTATTTGATTTCAAGGTTGCAGTGTATGGGTCCCCCGGAATATTGTTAACACTGTATTCATGGCTTAAAAGCTATTATTAGTTCTTTACCATGTTCTTTTATCGTAATATTCGATGCGTGCCTGAGAGTTCTAGATGAAAAACCAAATATATCCGTTAGGAATGAAATTGAGAAAAAGCAAAAAAAAACCGTCAGCTTCGTAATTCTTAATTTGAATGTGTGAAAATGTAGTTATATTTATTTATTATATTAATAATATTATATATGAGTTATGATACCATAACCCATATTGCGACAGCAAAAAATTTATTAAAAAATTATGATGGCTGTATGGGTGAGTGTTGAGGATTCTAAGGAGGACTTAAGAAGAGCATTTGGTTCTGGTGACAATACAATGTAATATATTCTGTTTCATTGTTAATCCAAGATGGCCGCCGCTACAAAATGGTGGTCTACAAATTTTATCGCGACTACCGCAATGTGGGTATCAAATGAAAGGACATGACTAGTAGAACACAGCTCACTATTAAAAAAAGTTAAAAATCAAAGATGGCCGCCGCTATAAAATTGAGGTTTACAAATTGTATCGCGACTACCTCAATATTGGTATCAAATGAAAAGGCATGACTAGTAGGACACAGTTCACTATTATAAAAAGTTAAAATCCAAGATGGCCGCTTAGCTTGTCCCGTTTGTTTGTTTGTTTGGGTTAAATCTAGTAATTGAAATCTGACCCCCTTCCTGTTGAGAGATTGATCTGAAAACACCTTTGGTTCTGGTGACAATATAATTAAATAAATTCTGTTTCATTGTAAATCCAAGGTTTCCACCGCTACAAAATGGCTGTTCACAAATTTTATCGCAACTATCTCAATATGGGTATCAAATGAAAGGGCATGACTAGCAGAACACAGTTCACTATTAAAAAAAGTTAAAAATTCAAGATGGCGGTATCAAATCAAAGAGCATGAGTAGTAGAATACAGTTCACTAATTAAAAAAATGAAGAAAAAATTTTTTAAGTTAAACGGTTTTGTTGAAATCATTGTAAAATAAAATTAAAAAAAAGGTTTTAATTTAAACGGTTTTATTGAAAACATTATACTAAAAGCTTAAAAATAATACGGTAGGTCCGAGGTTCCAATTATCACACCCCTCTCCCTCATCAATCTAAGGCATTGATCACACAAAAAAATAAAATCGTTGGGCGTAGATTAAACTGAGTTGACTGGATGGAAACCCGGGCCCAACGATTTTATTTTTTTGTCTGATCAATGCCTTAGATTGATGAGGGAGAGGGGTGTGATGATTGGAACCTGAGACCTACCGTATTTTTAAGCTTTTAGTATAATGTCTTCAATAAAACTTTTTAAATTAAAAAATTTTTTTCTTAATTTTTATTTCAGTAGAAAACAAGAGACTTACGCCATATTTTTATGATATTAAAAAAGTTTTTTTATGCGTCTATTATAGAGAAAAATTTAATTTTTACGATGGATTTTTTATATATTTTAATATTTTATTATTATTTATTTTATATTATGCCAACACTAAGATTTTTTACGTCAAATTTTTAAATGTTATATTTAACTTCCATTTTCATAATTGGCCAAGTATAATTTTTTTTAACATTTGATTAGATAGCCACGTTGTTTCGCCATGTTAGATTTTTATCAAAATATTTGTCTCCAAATGACTTAAAATGTTTGGCCAAAAATAGAAGTCAATCGCATAATAAGTTTTTTAGCTATACCTAGGACAGATTAACAGAATTAAGAAAACATGCTTTATAGTTCTGTCTAGAGATAAGATTAAGTATTAAAAAACGTAAATAAAATTTGGTGTTAAAGGTTTCTAAATAAAATTTGAGAAATTGCACGGTACTCCTGAACATTTTTGAATTTAAATTTGTTTTTCTTCAAGATGGGGCTACAGGGTGTTGTTATGTACAGGGTTGTCCAACGAAGGGTAAACACCTTTATAATTTCTTTATTTTACAAGATATTGAAAAATGGTAAAAACAAAAGTTGTAGGGATTTTAGAGAGGAATAAGGATAATTTATGATAAAAACAATTGAACATCAAATAAAAAAATTACGCAAAAAAATTATGGTTATTTTGCTTATTTTAAATGGAACACCCTGTATATTATTGCATTTTTGGATTCTCCCGAAAATTCTAAACACTTTTTATATAAGATATTACACCTTTAAACCTAATAGTTTCGGAGCTATGAACAGTTGAAAATCAGTATTTTGGCTAATTTGCATTATTGTAAAACCTATCTAATGAAATAGGTACCATGAGTATACGAAAGTTGGTACTTCAGCTTGTACCATAGTAAGCACCACTATTAATTAAAGTGGCCAAGAGGCCGATTTTTACTTGTTTTTAGCTTAAAAACATATGAATTTAGGAATAACGAAGTGGCAACATATCTGCAATAACTAAACGAGTAGATATTAAATAACGACGGAACAATATTTATTATAAACAAAATATATGTTTCAAAAAAAAACTCGTGGCTGATTTTCCTCATTAAAAAAAGGCTTGTTAACAACTCTCTTCTTATAATTCGCATTCCCGGGCTCGCTGCAGAATAACTCCTAATTTCTTTAACGTGTTTAAACTTGGTTATCGTCTATCGAGATACCTGTGCAAATACTGTCGTTTGGTTGCCGGGCAACAAGTTAATCAAAGATTTGTCAAACTTTCGGTAGTTTACTTTTTAAAGAATATTATTTTAGTGAAGTTGTTAGTTGTTAAAGATGAACAGAAACGTCACACGTTATTCCAAAGCCGAAATGATAGATTTGTTAAATATATTGGCGAGGAATGGTTATCAGTTAAAACCGTCCAAACGAGAGTATCTGGACAGATATCTCGATAGACGACAACCAAGTTTAGGAACATTAAAAAAATTAGGAGTTAGATTCCGCGACACCGGAAACGTGGATTATAAGAGAGTCGTTGTTAACAAGCCTGTTCTCAATGAGGAAAATCAGCTAAGAGTTCTGCTTTCCATTTATGAAAATCCAATTCAAAGTACCAATTCTCGGAGCGAAGCACTTGGTATGTCTTACACATCTGTGAAGAGAATTTTACAAAATCACAAAGTCCATCCCTATCGTATTTCATATCACCAAAAGTTACTACCTGGAGATATAGAAAAAAGAGTAGATTTTTGTTCTTGGGCTATAGAGCAAACTTACCAAAACCCTGACTTTTTTAGAAATGTGTTATTCACAGATGAGTCTACGTTTAGGAGTGACCGTACTATGAACCGACATAATATAAGGTACTACAGTCAACAAAATCCTAATTGGAGAGGGGAAATTATGAAACAAGGAAGATGGTCCGTGAACGTATGGGGTGGCATTGTAAACGATTATGTTATTGGACCATATTTTTTCCAGGGTAATTTAACTGGTAACATATATTTAAACTTTTTAAGAGAGTCACTGCCGATTTTATTAGAAAATGTGAACATTCAAGTTAGAAACAATATGTGGTTTCAACATGATGGGGCCCCACCGCATGGCACACGTGATGTCACATACTTTTTAACTGAACGTCATGGATCGAATTGGATAGGTAATAGGGGGAATCCATGGTACGTAAATAATGAAGCCGAAGGTCCGATTCTATGGCCCCCTAGGTCTCCGAACCTCAGTCCTTTGGATTACTTTTTATGGGGATTCGTCGACAATTTTGTAAATGCTACGCCTTGTGAAGGTCCAAACGAAATGAAGGAGAGAATACAAGAGGCCTTTAGAGCCGTTAACAACGAAATGTTACGTAACACTCAAGAAAACTTTATAGAACGCATGCAAATGTGCTTAGCCGCTGAAGGAGGCATTTTTGAAAACTAGATTTTTTTCTCATAAGTTTTGTTTCCTTGTTCTTTGATACCTATTTGTTTAGTTATTATAGATTTTGTTTATAATACATATTGTTCCGTCGTTATTTAATATATATTCGTTAAGTTATTATAGATTTGGTTTATAATAAATATTGTTCCGTCGTTATTTAATATCTACTCGTTTAGTTATTGCAGATATGTTGCCACTTCGTTATTCCTAAATTCATATGTTTTTAAGCTAAAAACAAGTAAAAATCGGCCTCTTGGCCACTTTAATTAATAGTGGTGCTTACTATGGTACAAGCTGAAGTACCAACTTTCGTATACTCATGGTACCTATTTCATTAGATAGGTTTTACAATAATGCAAATTAGCCAAAATACTGATTTTCAACTGTTCATAGCTCCGAAACTATTAGGTTTAAAGGTGTAATATCTTATATAAAAAGTGTTTAGAATTTTCGGGAAAATCCAAAAATGCAATAATATACAGGGTGTTCCATTTAAAATAAGCAAAATAACCATAATTTTTTCGCGTAATTTTTTTATTTAATGTCCAATTGTTTTTATCATAAATTATCCTTATTCCTCTCTAAAATCCCTACAACTTTTGTTTTTACCATTTTTCAATATCTTGTAAAATAAAGAAATTATAAAGGTGTTTACCCTTCGTTGGACAACCCTGTACGTACAAGATCTTTAGGATCGCTAGGTTTTTGACTACTCTTAACTTGCATATTTTTGCCAAACCTGTATATTTTTTTACCATTTTACTCGTTTCAATTTTCATTTTTTGATATACTTGACTACAAAAACATTAATGATGTAGTTTAAGGTTTTTTTCGAATATAATTCTAACGGTATTTAAAAAAACATTAAGCGAAATTAACAGTTTTATTAGTTAAGAATCTAAGCTACAAATGAAACTGATAAAGCATACATATTTAGAACCGTACCTACAAAAAAATTAAAAACAAACAAAAAAACTAAAATATTGAAAACAAATTAAACGCGTCAGTTACGATTCGTTTTGTCACTTATTTCTATACAAGTTTTGCACAAATGCTTTTATTTTTCAACCAGTTTTTGTTTTTAAGTAACACTGGTTCTTGTGAAATGAGAGCTTCACATTCGCCTTTCTTTGGAGGTCGCTTTTCCTTTATATGAGATTTAAAGTAGGTACTAACTGTATTCTTTTGATCTTCTGTCCAAGGAACAAGGACTCTCTTCTGACCTTTCCCACGTTTTTGTATGTTCCCTTGCTTCACTACCATTACATCTTTTGCAAGATTACTTTCATTAACCTCTTCTACAACTTCCTCTATTTGTTCCACTTCTTCACCTGGTTCGTCAAATAAATCTACTTCTAAGTTTAAATTTATTTCATCTAATGTTTTGCCTTTAAATTGACCAGCCTCGCCCTTTTCCATAAGTATTAACAGCTTAGAAATTCGCGCTGTTTGATATATATCATCAGGAAGTCTATAAGATGAACGGTGAATTCCTAATGTATGACCCATAAAAGACGCTAGCTGCTCCATGTCATTTTCAGTCATGTTAAATAATTGAGTAAGAGTCGCTAAATGTTTTCTGAGTCTAGTACAAGTAAGAGCATCAGGGTTTTTGGCCCCACATTGTTTAGCATATCTTTTTAATACTTTGTATCCCATAATTGGTTCACCTGAAGTAGGGTTTCCAAAAACATAGTTGTTGGGTGTATTCAAAATTTTATCTTTACAATTTAAAATTACATCTAAATGATCCTGGACATCTTTGGTAATTAACACCGGAACACCTGGTCCCCTCTTGCCTCTTATGACAATTCTTTTAAAATTATTCATCAAAACCTTTTCAGTTTCTGAAATAGCTTCTGAAAATTCTTCATAAGCTTGTATGTTTTGATTTTCCAGTGCGGTTTTATACGTCCTAACTAAAAGTCTTTGTAGTTCGCCTGGGCGTCTTCTGTTTAATAGTAACAATCGGCAGTAAACAGTTTCCAACAAAATAACATATGCTTTTTGATCGCCAGAATTTTCCTGCAATTCTAATAATGCAGATCTTGCGTTTTTAACAAGATACTCTTTTAATAGTTTTAGGTCGCTAGCAAGAGGGACTAAGCTAACCTTATTCCATTTTTGAAGACTTAAATCGCTTGCAGCTTGACTCGATATATCAAATTTCCAGTTACCTTCAATTAACTGGATTAAAGTTTTTAATTCTACTTCAGTATTTGCGGATTGTATTGTAGGACATATTTCTGATTTTTTTAAGGTATGCACAAGGGCTATGTCGCAGCACTGCTTTAAAGTTGTGCCCATATGCAAAGCAAGTGATGGAGCTTTATAAGATTGGTCTTCCGGATCGTAACTTGAGGCAGCTTTAGTAGCTGATACTAATACATCATAATTTTGAGGCCTAAGAGCATCAAAAAGAGTTTTAATAGAAGGTTTTGTTTTTCTGGCTTCAATAAGAAGCCTAGCCAATTCTCGCATTTTTCTTGAAGCTACCAAAATAAAGTGTTTTTCTCTATGAATTTTTAAATACCTTGAAGCAAATGCACATATAGGCGCATCTTTTTTTGCTATAAGTGAAATTTCATCTGCTCTCATTCGGGGAAAAACATTAAGTCTTAATTGAGGATCCACTCTTAGGTTACGAAGTAAAAAATTTTGGGCATCAGCTTTAGAATTTTTTGCCGAGGCTCCTTTGGTAGGATTAGCATCACATTGCTTGCGATGGCGCCATACATTTTTTGAAGAATAAAATCCCAAACAGTATGTACAAGGTAAGTAACGACTTTCTTCAGATCCTTTCCTTACAGGTTTTGCTACTTCATTGCTTTTTAGGAAATTACCTTTCTTCCTAAGAGCGAAAAGGAGATCTTTTCTTTTTTTACTGAGGACAGGAAATGCTAAAATTTGTTGTACTTCTACCTCACTTTGGTGATTTCTGGTTATGTGCCTAGGAAAATGATTTACGTATGATTCACAGAAGTAACAAAAGGTTAGATTTTTTGACTTCTTTTTAACCTTTAAAGTTTCATGAACTTCATGATTATTGTCGTCTTGAATCAAACTTTCCGGGGAAGAACAGCATATTTGTGGTGATGAAGATAATATTTGCTAAAAAAAATGTAACTTAATTTTTATTAAACTTATTAACATTAAAACTTACCGACAATGTATTACTCCCAGGAGGGTCATAATCAGGATCCTCTACAGTATCATTAGCGCCTAACTCGTCGGGTGAGCTTAGTGACTCCTAAAAATATAAAAAAATATATAAAATGCGTCTATGATGGGATGATATAATAGACCGTCAGATAATGACTAATTTTCGTTGACGATTTGATCATTCATGATTTTAGGGTATTTAAAGTTACATCACAAACAAGTAAAATAAGCGAAATATTGAGCGGTTCCCGCGGTGCAATCATTGTCAAAAGTGGGTTTTCATTTTCACCAACTTTTCCGGAGTCCAACTTCATTTAGCTCTTATCTGATCTTATGCCAATATATTTTATGAACCCTGTAGATTGATAATTTCATACGTCAAATTGGCAGCACTGAGCAAAAGGATTGAAATTATAGGGTGAAAGTGTAATAAAAAAATAAATATTTGTTGGTGATTTTCTCATTTCTGCCAATTTGAAGTATGAAATTATTCAATTTATGGGGTTCATAAAATATATTGGCATAAAATCAGATAAGAACTAAGTGAAGTTGGCCTCCGGAAAAGTTTGTGAAAATGAAAATCCACTTTTCACAATGATTGCACCACGGAAACCGCTTAATTTTTCGCTTACTTTATTTGTTTGTGATTAAACTTTAAGTACCCTAAGAGACATGAATGAGCAAATCGTCAACGAAAATCAGTCATTATCTGACGGTCTATAAAAGTTATATTTAATTTGCAGAATTAATATTATCGCATATATTCATATGCCATATAAGTCGTTGGCTAACATTTTGTGGAGAAGAAGATGATATTTGCTAAAATAATGTAACTTAGTTTTTATTAAGCTTACTGACATTTAAACTTACCGACAATATATTACCCCCATCTAACACGTCATGTGGGCTTACTGACTCCTAAAAATATATAAAATGGATCTATGGTAGGATGGTTATGATATAAAAGATATATTTAATTTTTAACCTTCACAGTTTCATCGATTTCGTGATTGCTGTCGTCTTGAACCGAACTTTCTGGAGGGGAACAGAATATTTGTGGAGATGTAGATGACATTGGCTAAAAATAAAAAAAAATGGCAAATTTCCTTTACCGGGAACTTCTATTATGAATCTTTCCTTTGATAAGAAATAACGAAGCATGGTCCCATTTACATCTGACCATAATTATGTAATAACACATATACACCCAAGACAAAGGTTTTTATAAAAATTAAATTTTCGATTATTATGCCACACTTGATTCTTGGGCATAATTTAAGTTTATTATCGTCATTTTATTTTTCCATCTTGGATTCAACATTTTAAGTCAATCGAATAAATATTTTTAGATAATATCGCGAACTAACAGATAGACAGTCATACAGACAGACGAATCGAGAAAACCTTTTTTTTGGTAACTAGGGAGTCTGAAACGTAAAGATCTTGGAAAATTGTCACGGTTACAAATATTTTGTTTAAGGGCCGTCGAATTCCTACCAACATTCTAGAAGTTCATCTTTATATCACATTTAACTCTCGCATAAAATTTCAAGTCAATCTAATAAGTTGTTTTCCAGGCTGAGTTTTTAATAAAAAATTTTTTAGGTCGCTAAAATTACTACTTCCCGTCTATTAGTTTTTATTACTCTCACTGACATCTGAACTTACCAACGATATATTACTCCCAGGGCTAGGATCTTTTACGTTATATATATTATCAGTGGAAGCTGACTTGTTCGATGAGCTCACTAACTTCTAAAAATTTTAAAAAATTATATATATATTTATATATACAAATGCACTCAGTCTATAAAAAACGAACTTTGGACTTAATTTTACTGGTTAACAGGTAACCATTACATTAAAAAACAGGTTTTCATGTGGTATTTTTAAAACCTATTAAAATATTTAAAAAGTTATGGAAATAATGAAATCAATAATCCGAATAAAAAAGATCATTATGGCGATGTACGCTTGACAATAATAATAAAGGCGTGGACCGCTGAGATAGGACGGCCCATGATTCTACAATAATTATATTGTGAAGCGCTTGTTGCCACAAATTCTTTTTCTGTCTGAATTGTTGCTTTAAAGTTATACAATTTTCTACTATTTACTGCGTTTTAATGATATCGAATAAGATCGTGATAGTTTTGGTGTTGTTATTTAAATTTAATTTGTAAGAAGAAAAAAATAAACTTATTTCGCAGTCAGTCACTACAGGGAATCTTAGCCAACCGGCCACACTGTTCATGTGAGATCAAAAGTGTATAGCTTGGTAAACTAATTGATGGCTCAAAAGTAATACATTCCAATACCAAAGTAACCAAAAAATGCTTATTCAAGATCCTAATAAATAACCATTGCAAAGTTATATTGCGATTTTGTGATAGATGAGGATTTTCGATATTATAGCGGTTGTGATTCGCGCTCGTCCCTGGAAAAATAAGTCAATAAAATGTTTACTTTAGAACCTACCACATTTAAAGCAGGTAGGTGCTGCTGCGGATCTTCGGATGTATCTTGTAGCGACTTCTTTGACAATAATATTGATCTGTCTTGTCCTGTAGAAACAATAGGGGAAGGAGCTTTGTTACAGAACTAAATATTGCTTCGTTTGTTTTCAAAATTAAATGAGCATATGTCATACTGAAAAAAGAAAACGAGCTATATTCGGGCGGGAAAACACGATCTTGTGCCATCCTAAAAAAAAGCTATATATAGTTAAGAGAATTAAATAATATACAACAAATTTAAAACAAGCAAATCCTTGAAGTAATTAGACATCCATAGAACTAATTTATTATATACATGTATGCGACACTTTAAATGCTTCCATTTTACCATAATGACACAGAAAATACAAAATCTAATATCAGACAGAATTTCCTATAAAAAAAGCCTAATCTAAACGAATCTACGTTTTTTATATGGTCAATATGATTTAGATTTATGTATTTTTAAGATACTGTAATTTCGAAAATTTAAACTTCTGAAAAATATCTAGTGTCCTTTTAAGCATCTACGTCAATAACTCCTAACGGGAAATTTTTTAAAAGCTAAAATCCTATTGGCACGAACGGATTGCTTCTGACTATTCAGGTTTTTAAGATATTTAGAAAACAAACAAAAAATATAGTTTTGAATCAAATAAATAGTATTTTACTTCTCAAATTTTTTACATCTGAAAAGTACATTTCTTAAGCCAAGTTTCACGTCAAACATAAAGGCCAAGTCTTTTTTTGTAATACGGACTTGTGCTTTTTATTTTGATTTTAACAAGCATTTGACACACACACACACACACACCAAATTCGTTTTAAAAAATTAGTAAATTAGTTTTACCCAGAACTCCCTCGTCTTTCAGGTGAAGTAAAGCATACAGTTATTTAATAATATGTAAAGGTACTCTTCCTTATTATTAGTGCGGATTCTGCTGCCTTTATTTTCAAAAAAAAAGTTTAAATAGAAAAGTTGAAATATTTTATCATTAATATTTTATGCATATGTCAAAAAGTACAAATGACGTTCGCTAACTGTCAAAATGACAATGATATGCATTAAATGAATCACGCTGTATATTTTAGCTAGAATGAATGCATAGTGCATAGTTGATAACTATGAACTAGCTTTTTTCGAAAAATCTTGGTCAAATATAATAATATTTCAGTATGAGATTTATTATTGTCATTAGAGAATAGTGTAGTAACAAGATGGCCATGATTCAAAGAGCCACGTAATTAGTTATCAAAGTTATAATTAAGTTTATCCTAATCAAAGTTATAATTAAGTTTATCCTATTTCCGGGTTGTCAAACTTTTTTTCTTATAAAATATTTACATCGAAGAAGAAAATTCTGAAATTATTCGCATTTTTTACAAAAATATTAAATTTGCCTTTGCCGCATTAATTGAATATGGCAGCCTGCATTCTTATAGACTATTGCCATCACAAAGCACATTTCTTAATACGGAAAAGAATTTTCAGGAACGTAAAATTCTTCAAAGTAAAAAAACGACGCCTTCCTTCAAATGAAAGTGTCTGATATATTTTGAAGGTAAAACTTATCAGATTTATTTTCCCTTAGAACACTCCATGCATTCTATGGTCGGTACCAGGAGATTTTTGTATAAACCTACGCTGACAGTTAGCCACCGTCATTTGTGATTTTTCGCATACGGAAAAAAATAATACAGATAAAATTCTTCAAACTTTCTCTAAAAATAAAACTAGCAGAAGCCGCAATAATTATGAGAAACAGGCTTGCACTGCATAGGGTGTTCAGGGGCGCTGCTAGAACTTGGTGCGCCCGCGTGCAACCAAATTTTGGCGCCCTAAAATTTCTATTATTTTTGAAAGAAGCTACGGAGCATTTTTAAATAACATATAGTTTTATTAAGTACACAATGTACAACACAGATAGTAAAAAAAATGTATCAAAAACTAAAGGGTATAATAAATGACAAAAAATAATAATGTATCCTTATTGTATACAAAAAAAAACAATAACGATGTCTATTAAAATTATACAAACTGAACTTTTCTTGCTTTAAGTGCTGCAAATTCTGATATGGTATCGTGCATTTTTAAACTATCCAGTATTTCTTGCTCAATTGAAATAAAAGCTAAATTTGAAAGTCTTTGTTGGACCATTGTTGATCTTAAATAATTTTTTATAATTTTTAACTTGCTAAAAGACCTCTCACCAGAGGCAACTGAAACTGGTAGGGTAAGTAGGATTCTTAAAGCTATAGAAATATTGGGAAATGTTGATATGAGATCGTTTTCAAAAATATATTGCAAAATAGTTTGCGGTTCACTTAATGAGTTTGTTATTGTAGAATGTAAACGCAAAGCTAATATTTCATTAAATAAATCTATTCCGTCAATGTCTGACTCTTCACGTGACTGATCTTGCAATTTTAGGTGTAGATCTTTGCAAAATTTGATTAAGTCTTCCTCCGAGTAATCTCCTATGTTGGTCAGAAAACCAAAAACGTTGTTAAATGTTTGAAGCTCCTCAAACCTGCCGCGAAGAGATGATAATGTTTGATCTAAAATACGATAAAAGAATTCGATTTTAAAATTTTCTTTGGGATCCAAAACAACATCATCTCTTTTCTCGTAATCAAACATTTTTGGCTTTCTTCGCGGACGTAATGTTTGAGGAAGAGGGAAAGATGGTTCAGTATCCAATTCTAAGGCAATCTCATTAGCCTCGACAAGAATTTTATTAAAACCTTCATCTGAACGAATTTCCATAAAATAATTTATTAATTTGTTGAGATAATCTAAACATACTTTTACATTTATTGTTGAACTTTGCATTATTTTGCTTACTGTATTTATTTTAAATAAAATATTATGCCAAATAATTATTGAAACTAAAAATTTATAATTTTGAATTTTGAGGGCTAATGAGTTTGCCTTATGGGAAATGTTTAAATCCAAAGACGAATCGGTGGCTATTTCTAGAAGGGCATCAAATATTTTACACAAATTGTAACGTAATGGTTTAATCGCATCTATTCTGCTCGACCATCTGGTATCACTTAAAGGTTTTAATTTTAAATCTGGTACTTGCTTCTCAAAAATGGCCCACCTTTTTGTTGAAGCGGAAAAAAATACATAGAACTCTTGAATAATGTCAAAAAAATTAATAGTTTCATGTGAAATTTTTGCTGCATCATTAACGACCAGGTTTAAACTGTGGGCTGCACATGGTATAAAAAAAGCACGACTATTTATTTCCAAAATTCTTTTTTGCATTCCGCTATGCTTACCACGCATATTGGCGCCATTGTCATACCCTTGGCCGCGCAAATTATAAATATTTAAATTTAATTTTAAAAGCAAATCCACCAAAAATTGGCATAAACCTTCCCCTGTTGAGTCTGTGATTGGGCCGAACCCAATAAAGTGTTCACGCACTTCAACCTTTTTAGAGTCATTGTTCATCAATACAAATCTAATAATAATGGTTATTTGTTCTTTATGACTTACATCAGGGGTACAGTCAAGGATAATGGAAAAATATTTTGATTTTCTAATCATATTAAGAATATTTGTTTTTATTGCTGAACCCAATAAATCAATAATTTCATTTTGGATTTGATCTCCCAAATAATGAGCAATTGACTTATGTTTTATTTGAACCTGTTGGATTCGACGCACATGTTCACGCATTACAGGATCAAATTTTGAAATCATTTCTACAGCTTTTAAAAAGTTTCCGTTATTATACTCAAATAATTTATTAGAACGGCCCCTTAATGCCAGACATTGACGAGATAGATATTGCATAATTGCAATTATTCTTTCAATAACCTCATACCAATGTTTTTTTTCTACATCTAAGAGTCGAAGCTGGCTCTGATTAATAGCAGTATTTGTCTTTAATGTACTATTCAAATTTATACATAATTTGATATTTTCACTGTGGCTTACACTTGTTTCATGCCTTTTAAGTGTTAAAGACAAATGCCGCCAATCAGAAAAGCCATTTAAGTCAGATAAGCTAGTATGAGATTTTCCAAAAATTTTACAACAAAAACAGAAAAAAGAGTCTTTAGAAACAGAATATAGCAACCAATCTCTTTTAATTTCTTCTCCATTGGCAAGTTGACGGTTATATTTTTCGGAGAATTTACGTCCATCAGCATTACTTGGATAATCAAAATAAATAGGATTTACCTTTATAGGGCCTCGTTCTACCAGTATTTTTGCAACATAACTTGTAATAGCTTCTGGTCACATACCTGGGTCATTTGGTATTAGGGTACTTGTATCGGTACTTGTACTACTTGGACCTGGAATATTTTCCAAATTTTCGTCTAAATCGGAATTTGAACTATCGGAAGACTCCTTCGTTATGCTTTTTTTTCACTCCCTTCATCTCCTTCCATAGATACGACAGCTGTTATAGGCTGAGATATATTAGTATCTAAAACTTCATTTTCTGTTAATGTTATTTCTGCATTTTCCTTTCTAAAAAATTTCTGGAGAGAGCCAGCTAATTTTCTTCTTTCTTCTAATTTTTGTTCTCTTTTGTAACGAAATTGTGCCCCAGACAATTTTTTCCTTTTCGGATCCTACAAAGTTAAGAAACACTTTTAATAAAGATTAATTGTCGACCAAGGCAACTACGCAACGGAGCGTCCTTTAAAAATTACCACTTTGGGTTTTTTATTATGGTAAATAATAAATAATACTTACCATTGCAAGCAAAAGCAAAACGAATTACAATCAAATTACAAAAGTAAAACAATTGTATATTGTATCTAGGTTAACAAACAAAATAATAAAAAACGCTATTTCGATGAAACAAAATCATAAATAATAGACACTTAAAGCACAGTTTACTAGTAAGCGAAGGGCACAGAAAAACGCGCTACATCGGGGAAGTCCCCTATAATCCATAACCTATTATTTCTTCAGCTTCTTCTTCTTTTTTATTTACAATGGCCTCTTGCTTTTACAGCCTACAGAAAATTTCCCCAACCTATTATTTCTGCATGTTCGCATGTCGCTTTGGTTTAAGGATGTGATATAAAATCGTCGCGTCGCGTCGTCGATATCGAATAAAAAATATCGAGAAAAAAAAATCATTCAAGAAAATAATAATTACATAATATAATTATTTACTTGTTTGTTTATTGTGATTAGATATGTAATGTAAAATTAATTGGTTATTCTGAAATTATTTTTTTCTGGACGGAAAAACTTGTAAAACCTTTATAGGATAATATAATAATGATTCTTCTTATTAAATAATAATTACAGTATTTTTATTAATTATATTATAATAATTATATAGACAAAACTACAACACCTCTATAAACTTTAAAAAAGGATTTTTGGTTTTATAATTATAACAAGAAACGCGTAAAGGTGGTATCAAAGGTCAATGGAAATTTAGTAAAACCTCGGAGGGGCGCGCGGCGCCCCTTGAGAAGTGCGCCCGCGTGCCTTGCACGCCCGCTTGCAGCGCCCCTGAGGGTGTTCACACTGTTAACGTATATTTTGACAACCACTTACACAGAGTTAATTACTCGAGATAAAAATGGCAAAAATCTTTATAATAAAAGGAAGACGTCACGTAAAAATATATTGAAAATTGTTTTGTTAGGGAGCTCGGCCCCGAGAATAACCCTCTCTAAAGATGAATTTCACTAAATATATTCGAAACGTTTAAAGACTCTTGGTTTAATTCGTTAGGACAATGCCAATTCCGAGAAAAATTAATTTGAAGATTGCCTTACATTAAAAATTAAACAAATTTTGGATCCAGTAAATAAATAAACCATTTCGTTCCTACTTTCAACTTAAATTTGTCTTAATTGTGCGTTTAGTTTCTTCTGAAACTAAAGTGCTGAAGAATTGCTTTCGAGCAAGAAAAATTTCGCCTAATTTTCAACCTGGATATTTTTGGAACCAGACCAAATATCGACATCCGATTTTCACGGGCTGACAGACCGATTTTTTGTGAAAAAAATGCTATTTTAAAAAAGTTTTAGCTGTTAAGATTTTTTTCCATGATTTTTATCTCAATTTTGAAAGTGTGTAACTTTCTGAGAAATTGTTTTTAATTTCATTTCTATGCGTCGTTTTAATAAATGATCTTCTGCAAAAAAAGTAATTTTTCAAAATTTTTATATCTGCCTTAGTTTTAAAAACATCGATTTTTTTCCAAAATTTTCAAATTTTTTGAACTTTTAAGCACCTAAACCATCCGGTAGATTACATTTTGCATCTTATGCTACTCTTTAATATACCCTAGGTTATCCTAATCTATTTTCAATAAAAAAATACTAAAGTAATCTGTCCATTGGCGTACTAATTATTGCCTATTTTAGGAATAATTTATTAATGGCTCACCGATCTTCACGTTCAAAGGTGCACAATTTTAAAAATAATCTTTTAAAGTTTAATTTCTTTACATCACTTTAATCATTTATATATTGTTAAGAAACAGGTTTCTCAAAATATTGACATTTGCCTTTATTTTAGAAATATCGTTTATTTTATTTCACCATCATAATTTTTTCAACTTTTCCGTTCTAAACCGTCCTGAATTATAATTCTTAGCGGCAAATTTTGTTAGCAATTGTCATACCTTAAAATATCGAGCACCTCGATGATCTGATGTACAGTGCCGAGCTAATACTAGAAATTAATAATTGGTAATGTCAATTATGCCATGAACTTAAAATATTCTGAGCCGATTCCAGTGTGATCAGAGAAAACCCGAATTTCTTATGACCTGCTGACTTTATGTATAGCTTTAGCCCCCAACGGGTTTTAAAGTTTTAAAAGAGCCATGTTTTCCTTGTGACGGCTATAAAACCTCCCTCTTTACCTCCTTACTAAAATTGTCCTTAGGTTTAACCGCATTTCTCCTCAGAAAAAAAAACAATTAGGTGACAAAGTAACTAGCGTACATAGGTACTGTGTCACCCCAATTCATCCTTTTTGGTTTTTGGCAATAGTCGTAACCATTTTGCTTCTTGCTCAAACAAAACAAAAAATACAATTTTAATGCCAACAGATAACTGAACTTATTTATTACACCTTAAATCATTTTCTTTATTTTTCATTCTTAAGCCTCATCTAATTAAAATCTTTCCTTTTTTTGTTGTTAAAAATATGAAATGAGCATTATCAGAATTCCCACACTTTAAAATACTGTTTTAGTTCTGTGGCTCTTTGCTTTCGGTAGTTTGTTTATATTCATTTGAGAACATTATTTTTCAAAAGCTACGACAGCGCAGTATGTAAAAGGAAATAATTTAATTTAATGAGGCTTCAAAATTAAAAATAAAATAGAAACAGCATGTAGCGTATGTGCACAGACAACTGACTTGTTGGCGTTCAACAGGACAGTCGTGAGATCATTAAAAGGAAACGATTTAAGGTGTAATAAGTTTAGTTATCTGTTGGCATTAAAATTATTTTTTTGTTTTGTTTGAGCAAGAAGAAGGGAAAAGTGTTTACGGATTTTGCCAAAAACCAAAAAAATGAATTGGGTGACAAAGTACCTAGGTACGCCAATTACTTAATCTCCTAATTGTTTTTTCTGCGGAGAAATGCGGTTAAACCTAATTTACCCCGATAGGAAAATTTTAGTAGAGTTGGTTAGCGCTGTCACAAGGAAAGCATGGCTTTTTTGAAACCCTGTGGGGATTAAAGCTATAAATAAAGTCAGTAGATGATAAAAAAACGGTTTTTCTCTGATCACACTGAAATCGGCTCGGAATATTTTAAGGTTCTCAAGGACATTAACAATTATTATTAATCTCTATTAATAGCACGCCACTGTACAGCATATCATTGATATTTTTAATCATCATAAATAAACTTACTGAAAGGTATGACACTTGCTAACAAAATTTACCAGTAAGAACCATTCAGGATGGTTCAGAACGAAAAAGTTGAAAAAATTCTTATGGTTAAGTAAAATAAACGATATTTTTAAAATAAAGGCAAATATCAAAATTTGGAGAAACCGGTTTCTTAACAATATGGCAATGATTAAAGTGAAGTAATCAAATGAAACTTTAAAACATTATTTCTAAAATTATGCACCTTTGAACGTGAAGATCGGTGAGCCATTAATAAATTATTCCGAAAATAGGCGATAATCAGTACATCACTGGACACCACATTACATTAGTATTAATTAAACTCAAAATACCCACATTTCATAATCTAATATTTAAAAGTTTCGAACATATTTAAGAAAAACCAACCTTCTCGGGGCTGTTCTGTAAAAAATAGCCTTAGTTTCGGGACATCCTGTATATTGATTGATTGATTGATTTTGGGCTATTAAAACAGGGCAGGTAATATTAATAGTTATTAAGATATCAAGGGGTATAAGGTGATATCCCTTTGACTATCCGTAGTGCCTTCAAGGATTAAACCTATAAACCTACTATCTAAATTTTTTTTAATTGTGTAAATTCTAAAAAAAATAAAAAAACAAATTTTTATTTAAAATGCTGTAGGGTGTTTTCTTATTTAAATTATTTAAACATAATGTATTTATGAAAAACGCCAAATATATTTTGTCCAATATTTCGAGACACAGTTGAAAGCTTTATATATTTTTTCGTTCTACTTCATGGCTCCTTCAAACTTCTCCTTCCATGTTTCGTGTCTAAAGCACGACCATCAACATATTTTTTTTTTAATACGAACCTAGATTTTTATTAGTAATTTTAAAAACCATTTGTGTATCACCTTTCTAATGGTGTACTACACAAATGCCATTGGCGACGTTTCGATGTTGTAGAATGTCTTCATCAGTAATTTTTACAAGTACAGCTCTGGTTTGATAATTTAAAACCGCTAGAAATGTCATATTGCATTTTTTTATATTTATATTTATTTATTTAGTCTATATTAAAAAAGAGAGTTGATGATGATAACAACCAGAAGGCTAAACGGCCGAAGTTAAATTTAAATATACCGTGTTGTAGTACAACAAACACTATAAAACATTTAAAATTAATCTGTCTTGAAAATCAATAGTTTTTGGAAGTATTCGATGAAATATAATTAGGCGTTTTTCATAAATCGCCCTGTGTATCCTTAAAAATAATTTGCGGCCATATATTGATTAATTATTGGGTAGAAACTTATTCTTCTATTAATAATTATCTCTAAAAATTAAATATTGATCAAAAAATAGATGGCCCTAGAAATCATGCAGTCCGATCTTAAATTAACGGGAACTACTTCAAAAGTTACTTGCAGGATTTGACCCAAACATATAACATACTAACTAACCAACAAACAACTAAAGTTAAATAAAAGCTTTTAAAAACTAGACACTTTCTTAATTCAGTATGTACCTGAGAAATCAGCTAATACACTCACCTTTACACTTTAACGTATTTTGCACTGAAGCCTAGAAAACCCGGGAAACTTTGTGTAATCGATTAATACATCGACTTTCGCATCATAGCAACTCCGTCGAGAGTTACGGAATACTAGTCTGTTGTTAACTCTTTCTTTCTCGTAAACAGAAGGAGAGATATAATTAAGGATGTTTGCCGAGTTTTATCCTGGATCGGCATTCGACGGGTAATTCCAAAACTGTATTTTTGGTAGTCTACTTTCGGCTTATATTGTAGGGTCACCTATCCACTGCAGTTTGTATAATCCATATATTTACTTCTATACCAATATATTACCCTTAATTGACTGACCTCAATGACTCATTAATCAGGATCCTCTTTAAACTGCTTAACATAAAAAGCTGCATTTTGGCATACAGGTTGTCTGTAAGGTGTAGATGTAGAGGTTCGATAAGAAGGGATTTTTGATAACTTAAATTCCAAGAGGGTGAAACCGCTCTCTAAATGTTACAATATTTTTCATTTACAAAAAGGTTAGTTTTTTGAAAAATGCTTGAATGTTATGTTTTTACATATATGAACATGTTTTAAGTTTATACAGGGTGGTTCAAAAAATCCACGGATTAATAACGCCCCTTAAATATTACAATATTTTTTATTTAAAAAACGGTTAGTTTTGGGCAAAATGATTCCATACATGCATTTTATTTTATTTTCTACATGTTTCGGGATGTTAAAAAACTATACAGGGTGTTTCAAAAAAATAAGTCACTGATAAATCACATTACAGCTCTAAACGCTAGACGTAAAAAGCTGAATTTTGGCATACACGTTGATTGTATGGTATATAGGTCCAATAAGAAGGATTTTCTTTTCAAAACTCAAATTCCATGGGGGTGAAATAGTACTCTAAATATTTCAATATTTGGAAGGAACGCTTGAACTCTTGTATTTTATTTTATTTTTTACATTTAAAACAAAAATTTAAAAAACTGTGTATTACAAATAATTAGATCTATAATTTATAAAAAAATCTTCCACGCCCCTGGTGACCGGTAGTTTAAGTGCTACGTGTGCATAGGGATCTCGAACTTGGTTTAATGGATGCACAATTGCTTAATTTAATACTGATAAATATGTCTTTAATATATTTATACAAATTCAAACTACTTCGAAGATATTCGCATTAAATACGATTCTTCCCTATTTCGTTCTGACTTCGTTTTAATAGTTAATTATTAAAAGTAAATTTTACATTCTATTGTTACTTTTTCTCCTCTACAAGTTGGTATTATCAATTTTGAAATGCCACGTTTCGTATTTGGACTAGCATCACCCATTTAGTTTTATTTTAAATACGGACCTGGATTCTTTATGCCTTTTTTAAGCTTAGTAAACGATTTTTCTTTTGAATTTGTGAAAAACAAACAACATTTTTTGGGCAACTGTGAGACATCATTGTATTGGAGATCATAGGCTTCAAAAAAATTAAATAAAAATTTCAGGTCTCTATTAAACATTAAGTTATTGATGGTGGCCTGAATACGAAGTTTCGCATTTAAAATATGATTATGCAGTCTTGTAGAAAGGAAAAAATAGCAAAAAAATGTTCTCTCTATTTTGAAATACCTATATTAAAATAAAAGAAATCGGAAAATATCGTATTTTTACAAAAATGGTCTATAATTTTATTAATTTGTAATCGGCATATTGATTAGCAGCAAATTGCGCAAATTTGCCTTAATTTAACTAACTTATGTCTTACGGTTTCCGTTATTCCCAAGCGTACACTCGAACTTGTAGCACGTTGCATAGAGTGGCGATCGTTGTTAATACAAAACAGTTAGAAAATATTAAAATAATAAAACAGTGAGTAATTCTATCTAGAGATAAATTCAAATTATTGATATCTTTAATATGTTGTGCCATAAAATCAAAATGACACATATTTTTTGTAACGGTGCGTCCTACAAACTTTCACATAAAAAATATGAAAATGTAGATACTTTATTATAATTCAGATACAAAAGTTTTTGTGTTTAATCAGATTTTATATTTTTTGGATCCTAATTGTATTTTTGATATAATATTTAGAAGCTGCAATTTTATTAGTTATAATCTTGTGTCTTAACAAAAAGTTCTATCTTAATGAGTATCATTAAAGTACAGAAGGTAATTGATATAAACATAGATTAAAGTATAACAGTAGAACAAAGTTATTTATTGTGGAAAAGATCAATGCTGATATTTATATTTTAGCATTTTACTATTAATTTTTAAAATAGCGGCACTTCTAATCGTTTTTACGCTCTTGTAAGTAAGTATCCTCTCGTCAATTTTATTTATGTTAAATGTAATTATAAAAAAGTATTTTCATATGTTAACCAAAGCTTTTGTTTGAACTTTTGAAGGCGTCCCACCACACCTGAACAAAAGTTCTAGATAGACTCTGCCGAAACCTAAAAAGTATGCGGATATATTTTTCCCTGCAAAACTCATAGCATGCGGCAACGTGGTCGGGCTACTGATCCACTGAAGTATGTATACGCGGGGGACGTAAAGCGTAAAATGTTTAACGGGGTACACGAATGGATGACCCAAACACTTTAGTTTAGCCGGAGGACCTAGCCATCGCAATCTGCATACAATTTTTTTTTATTTATTTATTATATTTTGGCAGATTTGTCATCAGAATGATAAAGTATGTTAATATACTCTACAGAATTTTATATATACTCATTCCTTCTGATGGATGACTTATTGCTGCGTCATATGAAGGAGGACCTACATATCGCAGGATGTAAATATATATATATATATATATATATATATATATATATATATATATATATATATATATATATATATATATATATATATATATATATATATATATATATATATATATATATATATATATATATATATATATATATATATATATATACATATACATATACATATATATATATATAAGCTGTTAAATTTATAAATGATTTTAAGATAACAACGAAATGTCGGTTTTCATATTAAGTTTATATCTGCCTATACAATGGTCCTTAACAGAAATTATTTCCGCAATATCTTTAGAATCTATACAACACTCGTCACGAACTTGAGGAAAACAAAAGTAAATGTCTTTTCCTACTATTTTTCTCAAAAAATGTACTTGTATTTTATTTATTATCTCTATGATTCAAAGTTCATGATGATAAGGTCGTTTTTCAACAATTCGTCTAAAGTTTTCTATTGCGGTACAACTTCTTGTAAATTTTCAGCTTCTAAAATATCTTCTTCATTAGAAACTTCACTAGCAAATATTTCGTCCACTGATGAGTGGATGTTTCCTTCTCTTCAAGTGAAACACTTTTTCTGGGTGCTATTTTTATAACCTCTTGGTTTTTTTGCCGGTTCTCGGGCATTCTGATTTTTTTTAGAAATTCCATTAACTCTTGATTTATCGCACTAGAAGTGCCGGTTCATTTTCAGCTTGTTTTGGCAGTCGCTGTAAGACTTTTTGCCAATTTAACGGACAAATTCTGCAAGCAACAAATAAATTTTTCAAAATTTCTGATTCGGTTTCAAGGACCTCTAAAGTTTTCTTCATGAGCTTGGGGAAATCAGATTTTGGAACTACTCTCCTATTTTTTTGTTTTCACTCCAAAAGCACAGCTCTCCATTTTCGTTTAAATGGACCAAAAAATGCCACATCAAGAGGTTGACAAATTTCAGTAGAATTTGGGGGAAGTAGCGCAAATCTCATATCATTTTCGTTACAAGTTTGGATGACAGCTTGAGAAACGTGTCTCGATAAAGTATCCCCAATTAATACCCTAGCAGCAGGTTGTTTCTTCAAGTATTACAGGGCAATGCTCAAAAACCAATCGTCACAGTGTTCTGACGATGGACGCCTTGTTATATAATTGAAACTTTGGGAATTTATATTTGTTAGATTTTGAAAATCAGTTTTTATGGTTTGTTGGTTAAAATTATGACTCGTAGTTTTTGTAAGACCTTTAGGGGATAAAGAATGTGGACTACTTTTTCCTTCCAGGGCCTCTGGGTTACCTGTGAACTCAAAGAATGGAGTATTAATGTATTAATGTTTTCCATTTGGTTAGTTAAGGTATTTGGGTTAGTTTTTTTCTACATATACATTCTCGTGCAATTGCACCGTTTGATGGTGAGAATACCCAACTGAAACACCGTTTTTTTCGGAAGTTTGAGAGGTTTTCATAGTTCGCCCTGTAGCTTTAGCTTTAATATTTGAATTAGACAAAATGTTATTTAATTTAGTTAAATTTGGTGTCTCTAGGGAACCACTGTCAAATTTGTTACTTTGATTTAATGATTTGTAGCCTGCAGAGCTTTGTAAGTTTTTCTTAAGTTCCAAAGAACTGTCATTCAAAATTTGAGAGACGTCGGCTTACCAGTAAATTAGGCATGTCAGTTTTGCCCTCCGAATCATCGTTAGGGTCTTGACTTTCCCCTTCGTCATCTGTTGGTACCACCTCCATTAAATAGTGAAGTCGTGCTTGTTCTCGCTCGTAATCACCCATGCCTGTAAATTGCATTTATTGGTACACAAACCAAAGCAGTGGCAAAAAAATTATATCAATTGAGTAACTAGTTTTGAAATGTATTATAACGCATATTGTGATTCATCAAACAAATAAAAAACTGTCATTCCCAACCAAAAAAACTCAGTAAACAATATCAATACACTTACTTTCGCCTTTATGATATCAAAATTGGAGCAGGAAAAAATCAGTACACCAGTAGGCGCGTCGGTCTCTCAGACGAATTTAGCAATAAAATAGTAACAACCGGCCGCTCGAACGAATGGATTGGTACTGACACACAGTGTTGCCAGGTCGAAAGTAAGGAAAGCGGTAGGCTTGATAAAAAAAAAGCTGTAGATTTAAACAAAAAACGGTAGATTTGTCCCCTAACCCCTTAGGTCTAAAAATATCATAAAAATGTATAGTTGTAAGCATAAGGACAATCAAATAAGACTTGACAAAGAACTTGACTTGGAAAGAACAAAATTAAAATAAACACTATATAGATTAAAACAATTTATTTTTTATTTAAAACAAAAAAAAAAAAATATATATATATATATATATATATATATATATATATATATATATATATATATATATATATGGCCAATATATGACCAAACCAAATAGAATAAACTTATTCTGAGTCGGAAAACTGCTCAGATTTTTTGTACATATTGTTGTGATATGTTAACAACTGTTGGTCAATTTTAAAATTAAAACATTCCCTGTCTATGTATTCTTTCGAATTCATTAATCCGACAATGCTATTAGTAGATAATAAGTTTCTATGTTTTGTCATTAACAAATTAATTTGTTAAAATTTTCTCTCTGCATCTGCGGAGGAATGGGGAAGACTAAGAATATCAAATGCAAAATTTGGGAGCAGAGGATATACCTGAGTACCATCGGTATATTTTTCGGCTTGAACATTTAACCAAAATAGTGTTATGGATTCATCATCTTTATAATTTTCAGAAAAATCTGAATTTTTAAGCATTCTCCATTCATTATCAATTTTTTGAATATCATTTTCTGAAATTAAATTTGGAAAATGCATTGCATATTTTTCGGCTTGAACATTTAACCAAAATAGTGTTATGGATTCATCATCCTTATAATTTTGAGAAAAATCTGAATTTTTAAGCATTCTCCATTCATTATCAATTTTTTGAATATCATTTTCTGAAATTAAATTTGGAAAATGCATTGCTAAGGGCATCAAAGACTCTTCTTCACCTTTAAAAATAGTTTTTGGATTTATTAGTGACATATTTTTTAAAATTACATTATCAAAATCATACCTCAGGAATCTTATCTAATACATCTTCACAAAATAACCCAACAATGTTTTATAAACATTACACAAACGAGAATGCAGGTTGTAAAGCTTGGGCTCTGTAGATTGCATTTTTTTATTTAAATTATTAAATAGCGGTAAAATATGCTCCAAAAATAATAAAAAAGCTAAAGTTAAGGGATCTTGTAACGCATTTAAAATAGTTTCTGCTGATTGTAGTCTGTCAGTTGCAACTGCATCGATAAAATAAAGTTTTAAGGCATCATATTGTTCTATTATTCTGCAAACAACTGCTTCTAAAGACAACCAGCGTGTTTGAGCTGGATGCAGGATTTTGTGTATTTTCGTTTGTGTAAATTGTTGAAATTCTTTAAGAACTTCTACCCTTTTAGGGCTGTTACCAATATAATTATAGATATTTCGCACACAGTCTTCTGCGGCTTTCGGTAGTTTTAAACAGGCATTAGATGCACACAATGCAAAGCTATGACATATACACACTTCATGAGAAAAATGTGCGGAATATCATTTTTTAATCTAGACATCACCGAATCGTTAACTCCAACCATAACGTTGGCACCATCAGAGGCAAAGCCAATAAAATTTTCTAAATACGGGATTTGTTTTTCCTTAAAAAAGTTGTCAATTTCTTTGTAAATGTCAGAAGCTCTTGAATTTTTCATTCCAATTAATGTAAAAAATGTATCGTGTACTCTAAAAAACAAATTTTATAATTTTTATATTCAAAATTATATTAAATGCAAACTTACATATTTTCATGAAAATATCAAGCAACCATCACTAGATGTTTTGTGGTACTTAAATCCGTTGACTCGTCTATAATTAGTGAAAATTTTGTTGATCTTAATATTGTGCATATTTTATCTGAGCTTGATTGACCAATTACATTTTTAACTATAGCCGTTGTCTTTGTTCTACTACATTTAATGTTTTTGGCGATTTCTTAATCGGTACATATTTTTGATATAAGCGATGGAAGATGTTCTGCTACTTTAAACGGCAAATTATGTTCCGCTATAAATGCTGATATATAGCAATCGGCTTTTTTTAGACTTGACTCTAAGCTGGTTGAACCTTTATTGAAAACAAAAGAAGCCAGGGTATGTTGTTTTTTGAGAGTTAAAGATTTTTTTCTATGGGCCTCATCTTATATTTATTATTTTATCACATACTTTGCAATGAGCTTCTGTGTTCAACTTTCTAGCAGCTAGCCAATTAAATTCTTTTTCCCAGTCTTTTTTGTATTGCTGATCATATTTTCTTTTTTTTTGTTTACTTGACGTAGCAGATGCAGAATCTGACGATAAATTCGAATCATAACTAAAATAATTATGCATGCAATATCGGGAATATTTTAAATTTAATGTTTTCTACTTACCTCATTTCTAGTTGTTTATAAATGCCCTGCTTAAAGCTCTGTACTAATTACAATAATCTGCTACTAACTATTAGAATAAATTAATTTTTCATAAAAAGAACGAAATTCATAAACGTTGAAGCACCGCACCACTCGCGTTTCGTTCATTCGTTCGTCTCTTGTCTCGAATTGGGGGAAGTACCGAATCGCAAAAAACCGTTGCGGTCTTGTCCGTTGCTGTGGCGAGCGGGCGAGCGGCCTACGCTGCGATGCTGCAATAGTAATGTCTTCCCAATATCGACATGTTTTGTTATAGTTTTAAAGTAACAATAACAGTTAAAAGGAACTTAATTTAACATTCGTCTATAAAATTATTTGTGTGGAAACAAATTACAGCATACATTATATTTAGCGGTAGATAATCATAGTTTAACGGTAGCACGGTAGGTCATGCATCAAAACGGTAGATCTACGCGAACACGGTAGACCTGGCATCACTGCTGACACACAGTTTGCCACTACATGAAGGGACACCAAGGGTGAAGGCGCTGGCTTTACGGGCAACTAGAGAATACCGGTTTAATTATTTTGTCCGTCTAGTAGACATAACGCGCCCGCTGTAGGGTTACGGAATAATAAAAAATGTGTTTATTTTAAAGTTTAAACATTGTAGCAATTTATATTATAAATTATTAATATCTTCCGAAAATTCAGACGAGTGAGGGGATGGACTGTTGTTTGAAACATGCGAGTCTTCAAGGGATGTATCAGAAACTGAATGTACTGCTTTGGGAATGTTATGAGATTCTTGCTGTCGTATGACGGGAAGATTTAAATGTCTGAATGTGGCGGGGATGTAGCAGAAGCTGAATTTTCGTGTACTATAGAAAAACCTTCAGGATACGGATGTTGTTGAGAATACATTTTGAAAGAGTTTTGCTGTTGTTGGTTTGAAAATCTTAATGAACGGGAGGTTTAGATGTTGCGTGAATGTTGATGGGATGGTGTAGAAGCGAAATGTTGTTGTTTTTTTTTTTGAAGTACAAGGCCTTTTAAGCTGTCTGCAGCAGTTTTCATCACACCAATGGCATCAGACATCAAGGTATAGTTATCAACTGTTTGTCCGGTTGATAGTTTGGGAGCCCTTGGATTAAGCAATGATGTAGATGGTTGAGTTTTATTTCGTGTTTTCTGCTATCTGTTAATTATTAGTGACTCCTGTTCTTGGTTGTTAGCAGTTTGCTGTCGATCTTCATCGTCTTGAGCCTCATTTTCAACTACTTCGTCAGCGTCCTAAAAATAGAAAAGGACAATTTACTTACAGCACAGTACACTAAAAGATTACGATAAAACATAATATAAAGTTATAAATATCCAAAAGGGTACATTATGATTTATTTAGTCCCGTATATTTGTAATATTATACTAAAAAATGTCCGCTCTTTGATATAATTAATAATTTTGTAAGCTACGAATTGATATTCTTTCAGCTCCCTGGGAATGTCATGGCTTGGATGAAAATCGCTCAGGTATTCGAAGAAGTTTGGAATCTACCTAATTGTATAGGCGCCATTGACGGCGAGCATATCATTCTGCAGGCACCAATGAATTCAACAAGTCGCAATTTAGTATTGTGTTAATGGCTGCTGTTCTTGGAAATTACAACTTCATATTCGCAAACGTAGGATGCCAAAGAAGAATATCTGATGGTGGAGTTTTCAAAGACACCAAACTTTATAAAAAAATTATAGAAAACACTTTGGAATTACCTCCACCAATACAACTTCCTGGACGTCAAATGACAGTACCTTACTTCTTTGCAGTGGACAGTGCGTTTGCTCTTGATGAAAATATAATGAAACCATACTCAGGCGATCATGCAAGAAGGAAGAATTTTTAATTACCCATTAAGTAGGGCCCGTAAAGTGGTGGAAAACGTATTTGGTATATTAAGTTCGGTGTTTAGGGTTTTAAGAAAACCAATACTTTTGGAAATAGGTAAAGCAGAATTAATAGTGACTGCTTCTATTTATTTGCATAATTATTTGAGGAAGTATTTACCAAATATTTATACACCACCTGGATCCTTAGACTATGAGAAGGATGGGGTCATGGTCCAGGGTTTTTGGAGAAACGATCAAAATAAAAATTCCATGATCTCGCTACGTAATGTCCTTAGAAGAACTTCCGCTTATCTCCAAAAAATAAGAGATGAAATAACAGATTATTGTATTAAAGAAGGAGCTATTCCGTGGCCAAATTCATACTCATAAAAATAATTCAACTTACTATGTCTATTCGTTGTCGCGGCTTGTCTTAAATCTTATGTTTTAAATTTAACCCCACCAATCTTGTAAATAAAGTTTTGCTTTATCAGTAGCTATTCAGTTTTCCACTGCTCGAATATAAGAGGATATCCTGAATATTCCACCACATGTGCGTTAGAATATCGCGAAAAAATTGTGGTACCCTTCCATTTTGACTAGAGACTAGTAGAAGCTAATTGATTAAGATTTAGTACAACCATGTAGGTATCTAAGAGCTACATTTAAACAGTTTCAAACATATTTTCTTTCAACCATGGGGGTAGGTATGGGTACCACCTTTGGCTTTCTTTATAAAAAAAATGGTACGACACTGATTTTTAAAAAATTAATAGCATTATCGCTTGGGGCCCGTAAAAATACACAAAAAATGCCTCTCATTATTTTGTGAAACGACAAATGGTTTTCGAGTTAAAAAACAAATTCTATTTTGATGCCCGCCTCTGGCACCTCTGGTCCAGCTTTAGTTCGTATCAGAATTGAGGGGTTCTTGGGAAAAACAACATATGTCAAAAAAGAAACTTTTATAATTTAATAAAAACTGTTTTTCCTTCCATATTTGAAAGGTAAACTGATTCTTTTATTTTATAAGGTATTTGGGGATTAACATGTATAGTCCTGAAATGATTGTCGATAAGAAAAGTACGTTAGCTATTAAGAAAAAAATTAAAATATTCATGACAAATGTCGTTTTTCTGGAATTTTTAACAAAACTGATTTATTTTAAATACATTTTATTAAAGTAATGTTTTTAGATTAGTTTTTTTTAATACAAGTTAGACCTATGTATTATGTAATGGAAAAACTAATTAAAATATTATTAATAATTAATATATTAATTAAATACTAATTAAAAATAAAAAAAATTAAGGCCAGCATAATTGGCGAGATTTTTACTGATATATTTTTTTAAAGAAAATAGCATTCAATATTAACGTTATAAAAACAAAAAATACTTAAGGATTACAGCATTAAACATTCTTTTTTCTATTCGACATCGCTTTCTCCTCTGTTATCGTCATTGTCTACTTCAACCACAGCGCCCTCAGTATTGTTTACCGTATGCTGCAGCATTTTATTTAACAAATCCTTATAAAATGTTAAATTTTCAGGCTTTTTAATATATTTCGATAAGCTTAAAAAATGATGTATTTTTGATTTTTTTAATGGAACTGGTCCAGAATAGTTTTGTTTAAGGTGTATTTCTTTCGGCAACGCTTTATTATTTCTAATGTAACTCCGTTCCAATTCGCCGCTATAAGTTTGCCTTGTTAATACGTATCTTGGTTCATTTGTATCATATTTAAGCATTCTGGCTGTTTTAATTTTTACAGGTGGTCTTGGTTGCTTTAGGAAGTAAAGAGACATGGTATTGGCTATATCAAATAACATTGTTGATCCTACATTAATAAGCTCATAGGAAGATGGTTTTCCACGGGCTCCCTTTATAATTTCATTCCATTCTTTTGGTACCTTTTGTACCTTTTGGTAAGTCCCTATTATTTGATAAAAAGGAATGGCCCCTAACAGGAAATACATGCACAATACTCTCAAACATTCTCAAACAATGGAGCAATATATACAAAAAGCGCATTAAGACGTAATTTTTATTTTGCCCGGCGCATCCATCGCTAAGCAATATTAGATGTTTCGAAGTTAAAATGTGGCTTTTCAAAAACTGAAAAAGCAACGAAGCCACATCGTTTTGCCCTTTTTTTGGCAACTGCCTCATCATAGCAGTACATTGCTGCTGCATCATTTCCTTCATTATGTTTTCCAAACACAAAATACCACATCTGTATGGCGTAAAAAACTTCGTTTGTCCGTATGTGAGGTAGTGGTAAATTTTGCATAAAATCAAACGATATGCAATAATAATCTTCCGGCTTTTGCCTAGCTAATAATCGGTATCATTTTTTCAGCTCATAAAACTTTTCCGCTTTACATAAATGCAAGTTTTTATCTACATTTATTTGTTGATCGAAGTGGTCACATATACCACAAGTATCGCTTTTTGGAACTCCAAACTTCAATTTAAAATCTGTTTTGAAAACCTGCCAGTATACTCTATATGATACTCGCATACTTGGATTTTCTCCACAGAATATTTTATGCATTTTTTTGACACTCAATGTTTCTGGTAAATAATATGTATTAGAATTATCCCTGCGTGAATAATGAGACTATTGACACTTAAAGGACTTAATGTGGTTGGGAATAGCAAGATATAATGCTGGTTTCGTTTTACGAGGTCTGTTTACATGACGGCCAGAAGGCCTTTTGGAGAATGACCAGTTTTTGCAAGTGATAATCTAATTCTGGCAACCTTTCTCATGATATTCCGTGTAGAGTACAAAATGCTGTTGCACACACAGGCATTTCGGAGCTCCCATATCTTATATTGTATCTATAAGAGGCTAACTGTTGGTGTTTTTGAAGTAACGGCATATCAGAATCCTCATCATTATTTTCAATATCTCGAGCCAGATCATGTTTTACACGACTGCGTCTTTGTTTTGGAGAGCGAAATGAAATTAGTCGAATATATATAGATAGATAGAAACGAATATAACCATTACATATTTGAAAATAAAATTTATTTTATTACCAGCAAGGTGACTATGGGCATCTTTAGAAGGCAGTACGTAAAATTTTGTCGATATACTATTTCTTTCATCCTCCAAAACATTCTCATAACATCTGAATCGAATACATCTTAAAAAACACGGCTTGTAAGTAAAATGTGTGCAGGGTCATTGACTCAATTTTGAACCCCCCTTAACTTTCTTATTTTTAACGATAGAGAAATTATTATTGTTTTACCAAGTTGTATCTCAAAAATAGGGCATTTGCAGACATTATTTATTTAAAGCTTTTTTCTTAAAATGATCAGGGGAATCACGTTTGTAGGGTTTTAGGCAATTGCGTTTCTAAGTAAAAACTACTCGAAAACGACTTGTCGTTTCACAAAATACTAAGAGACATTTTTTTTGTATTTTGTACTTGCCCCAAACGATAAAGCTATAAATTTTTTAAAAATCAGTGGCGTACCATTTTTCTATTAAGAAAGTCAAAGGAATCACCTACCCATACCTACGCCCATGGTTTATATATATATATATATATATATATATATATATATATATATATATATATATATATATATATATATATATATATATATATATATATATATATATATATATATATATATATATATATATATATATATATATATATATATATATATATATATATATATATATATATATATAAAGGCTCTTTACTGGCCCATAGAAGATATCTCCAATTCGTTGAAAAGCCCGAGGCGTCGTTGTAAAGCCCGGTTCCGGGCTTCACAGCGACAGCCGAGTATATAGTGACCAATCGGTTCCCCTAACATCATAGATCCTTTTGCTAAAATTTTCAGGAGGGCTTCACAAAGTACCATTTATACATTCACTTATACGAAAAGTTTCGGGCATTTTACTATAGGGGGCGTTTCGCTGTATAATTTTTATACATTAAAAACAATTATTTATTTAGCTCGTTATGTAGCCTTAAATCCGACAACACTGCTGGCCCGAAAGAGGACGAAACATATATTTTCATACATATTAGGTCGGGTTTTACAACGACCGTTGTATGTATTTTACAAATGTATATATAAAACGTATTTTATTCAATTTAAATAAAAATTAGGACAGTTATGTCAATTATGTTTAGCTCTTTTTCCAAAAATTCTGCTTTAAATAGTTGTTCTTCAAATTTTGCATTTAAAAATATAAGTTCGTTAAAAATTAAAAGGTGATATGTTATTTCATACAACTTTCGTATTTTTTATAGACGAAAACTTTTATAACGAAGTTTTTCTAGTTCTTTCAATTAATTATTTTTAAAAAATAAACATATCCGCAAACACCCCGTGTACGATGTGTGGAATTGAGAACATTTTTTAGCTATATTGTTTTGTAGGAAAACTTTATTAATTTAAAGGAATGGGAACTAGTAATATACTTATACGTATGTTTGTTCAGCATTTGTAACGAGAACGTTAAATTAAGATTACATACAAAAAAAGTAACACATACATAATACTGTCTAACTACCTAAAATAACACAAAATTATGATATCATGGTTCTTAAGATTAGATCGTGTCAAAATGGATTTACTTTCTGACGTTTCACCTTCCAGTGCCAGAGGCATCCTCAGGGACTTTCACTGAATTCAGTGTTCCGATTTCGGGAAGTAAGGGTCTCTGAAGATGTCTCGTTCAATCGAAGGTGAAACATCAGAAGCTAATTCTATTTTGACACAGTTTAATCCCCAGAACCATGATTTTTCATCGACTACAGCCGTGAAAGCGTCTCTTCTATCTTAACATCAAATTGCTTAAAACACATGATACTCTTACATATCTTTACAGCAATTATAAATAAAGGCTTTTACATTGAGCCAAGATTTATCTTTAAACAAATCGCCATGTTTTGTGATAAACATTTCGGCTTCATACTTTCTCGGAGCTTTTTTATCTTTAATGTGCTGTTGAAATGCAAACTTTGCTACTTTTTTTTGTTGTAGTGTCCACTTTCCTCTTCCACCATTCTTTTTATGCTTGATTTTACTTTTATCTAAAAAAATTTTTATTATACAAAATGCATATAAATAATAAATATCTAGTTACCTAACAATACACTTTTTTCTTCATGTTCTTGTATTTTCTTTACTTCATTCAGACAATGCTCTTCTTCATCTTAAAAGAATAGTTAAATTAAAAAAAAATTAATTTTTCTATGTGTTTGCTTTAAAGTTTTCTAATCTCACAATATGTAAAGACTGAGACGAATTTTTTTGATTTGCTATATAAGGTTAAAAAATTGATAAATTTCAAGAAAGTCTTGCATTCCCTCTTCATGTCATAATGGGGAATGTTGCGTACGATTTTGCCACTGAAAAAGGAATGCAAACAGATTTTGATTTTTTACCATGTGATTATAAATCCTTCTAGGTTCATCTATTTTAATCACACCTTTTAGTTTTCAAGTCTATTATATTAAACAGAGTGTTACGTAAAAGCCTGATTTTTTTTGCCAATGTTTGTCCTTTCCTAGAATCTGAGATTTTTTTGGAAGGCCTTCTATTCCAAAATAATTTAAAGACAATGCAAAAAAAACAAATTTTGCCATTTTGCGTATTTTGATTTATTTTTCGCATATATAGGGGAGTTTATGGAAAAATATACCCAGTCTTTTTTTTTTGCTGTAAAACACATGCATAAGTAAATTTTAAATTAGAAGTGCTATTAGACTGCTAACGTATATTATGTTAGCGGCATCACTTATGACTTCAAAATTACTTATGCGTATGTTTTCTCTGGAAGAAACGGCTAGTAGTTAATATGTACATAATATGTACCCCCGTATTCATAAAACAAATGAAGAGAAATCGGACAAATTTGTGTTTGTAGTGATCCTTGAATCACTTTAACTTCAAAAGACATTATCTCACTCTCAAAAGGGACAAAAAATAAGAGTTTCATTAAGGCATTTTATACAGATTCTCAAAAGAGTCAAACTTTTGCAAAAAATAAGGTTTTCACTAAACACTTCATATAGTATGGTAGTTTAGGGAAACTAAAGATTATGCTTTAAGGACGTGGAACTAGAAACTTTAGGCCAAACATACTTTTGGTGAACTTGCGTCATAGATTAGAATCATTATTTTTAAACTACTCTAAACTAACGATCATTTAATACTACCAGCAGTAGTTTTAGTAGTTCGATTTAAAAAACTCTCATGCTTTATTATTGACTTTAATTTAATTTATTAAACACAACGCAACACGTCGACAGACTCTAAAAACAAAAACAAGTTCGTATTACTACAATTGTTGAGAAATTCAGTTACGAAAAGTCATATTTTTGACCCTGATTGTCATTGTCAAAAGTAGTTTATTTTTGCCTTATTTTGGCACTAGTGCTGAAATGAATCCCTTAACAATGACAATCAGCGTCAAAAAGATGTCCTTTCGTAACTAAATTGTAAACACTTTTCGTAACAATTGAATTGGGAAAAATCTTCTACAAAACACCACCAAAAAAGTTTTTTGCACAACTGCATTGGAAGTTTCCCTAGTCCAATCTTAACATCTAGTGCATAAAACACGCATATTTTGTAACTAACTATCTTACCAAGCTGTTCTCGTTCAGTCTCATCAAACATTAGCGCATCATCTGATAAAATTATTTCGTCGAGGGTCTTTCCTTTTTATTTTCCTGCTTTTCCACTGTTAATGGCAATAAGTAATTTGGACACCTTCGCTGTCTGATATACGTCTTGTGGAAGCCTATAAAGAATATAAGAGTACAAGAAGTGATTTTTGAAAATGAATTTTAGGAATATTTAGCAGTTCCTTTTGAATTGAATTACAAATTATTTAAATATATATTTTAATATTCCTATGTTCCTATTTAGAGTTATTAAATTAATAACTCAAAATAAGCTGATTACATCTAAACTTTAATTTAGTCTTGTAGGTTTCAGCCTTTAGGTACTGAATTTCTCCAATACGCTTTCTATTAATTAATAATGGTAATGCTAATACGCACTCAGTCAATTTTCTATAGTTCAGGTTTATGTGGATATCTTCTTTTAGCTCATTTGATGCCTTATTAGCTTTTTCCATAACAAAGATTTGAAATTTTACAACGTCTTGTGTAAGTGGCAACAATTTTGGAGATTCATAATTGTTTTCGGTTAAAGTTTTTAATGCAAGGCTTGAAATTTCGCAATTCCAGTGGTTCTCAATAAGATTTTTTAATCGTTTAATGTCTTTTAATGTTTGTTCAGAATTATTACAATGTGGTACAATGGAACTTTTCTTTATAATATTTTTAGTGGCTATATCGCAGACTTGTTTAAGTGTTGTCCCCATATGTAACGCAAAACTGGCTGCTTTAAATGTTTTAGTTTATTCACAATAGCCACTAATAACCTTTACATCCCCAACAATATTATCAAAATACTGCGGTTTTAACACGTCAAATAGAAGTCGAATTCCGGTTACATTTCTCAAACTCACTAGAAGCCTTCCCAGTTCTCTCATTTTATTCGATATAACATTCCTTTTTTGTGAGCGTTTGTCTTTTCTTGAAATTGCATCATTTTGCATTATAGGAAAAACCTCTCGTTTTAGACGTAAAGAGGAAAGAAAATCACCATGTGCACCTGAACTGATGGTGAATAGTTGGGATAACAACAAATGATTTTCCCGCTTTAAAGTTTTGACTTTAGATTTAGATTGACATTGACAGTCAGGACAACAAACGTACGATTTATCTAAAGTATCAGTTTCTTTATGTCTTCGTACAGGTCTTATATTATTAGTTGATAAGGAGCTTACAAAATTTCCTTGGCGGCGGATAGAATCTAATATTTTTTTTTCTGTGGGGATCATTTGGGGGAAATGATAAAAACTCTTTAACGGCACCCTCATCATTATGATTTCTACTGAGATGTCGGGAAAAATGGGTTACATCCTCAAAGCAATACGCACAAGTTGTCTTTTTGTTCTGTGATGGGCCTAAATGTATTTGGACATTTGGAGGAGAGGATTCTACAAAATTTCCAAATTTAACAAAACGGTCAACGTTTTTACCTGTATCTTTTAGTTGTTAGTAGTTTAGTAGTTATGTTTTTTGATCTGGGGTGTTTAAAAAAAATGCCGTTGCTGTAATTATTATTATAATTGAAATCTTCTGTTTCCATCATTTCAGATTGTTTTATATTTAAGTCTTTTGCTTCATTAAAACTTTCCTGTAACTCCTTTACTTCGGTTTTTTTATTTCTGCATATGAAAATTCTAAATTTTCTACTTCCTCGTCGTCACTTGGAGGCAGAAACTCGGTACCTGATGATTGAAAAGATTCAATATCAGAAGTATCATAGGAAACTTTAAATGTTCCTAGTGGATTTGTTCTTTCTTGCAACTAAGATTCATTTTCGAAACTTTTCTCTTGTCTTTGGTACTGCTGCGATCTTATTTTATAATTTTGTAGTATAATTTTTTTTTTATTCATCTATTTTGTTCTCATTATAGTTATTGTCATTATCAGGAAAAACTTCTTTATTTAAATCATACTTTATATCTGGTTTATTTTGCTTACTTTGCATCAATTTAGAATCTTCACTTGATTCGTGGGAAATTATTTTCGTATTTTTACGTTTTTCCTGAGCTATATGTAGTTTATGTACGTTTTCCTCTATCTCGGTGTCTATTTTGGGTGGTTGCAACTGAATTGCTGCCCGATCTTCGAAGTCATAACCATTCGTCATTGCGTCATCTGATATATTGTGATAATGTGTAACACTTGTTCCTTTTTGCTTATAGCTCTCACAATATTTCGCTAACATGTAATTGCTATTATCATTCTTTGTATAAGTATTATCTAATTTCTCCTTTGTTTTTTCTTCTTCTGTATTGGATTCTTGAACATGAATTTTTTCCTGATCTTTAAAATTGTACATGTCCGTTATCATGTCTTCTGAACTACTGTGATTATTTAGAACACTTAATATTTGTTGTTGATAAAATTTATCTAAACCTTTAGTTGTTTCATATTTCGGAAAGAAAAGTTGGTCATGATTTCCATTTCTTGCCATGTTCAATATTTTTTTAGATCGTCTACTCATGATTTAATAGGAATGAACGATCCTTTCTTAGATATAAATCGCGGATCGCTATAAATAAATGTGCTGCAAAAAAAAATAAAATTAAAACAAACTTCCAAATGAAGATAACATTTTGAGAATTTTTACACTCTGCGATAACCCATGCAGAAGAAAGTTTTTATAAAACGAGCACTAAAATTCTGAAAAGATGTTTAAAAGTTTCCTTATTGTAGTATGTAGCTGGTCTGGTGCCACTAATTCAAAAACAGTTACAGTTCGTTTTTGAATTTCACAATGGGCCAAATTAAAAGGTGGCTTCTCTTTTAATAATAAACAATGTTTTATTTTTTGTTTCATATTGCTCATTTTTAAATGAAATCCAACATTTTTTCTAAAAAGTTTTTGAAAAGTTTACATGCATTTGACATAGTCAGACAAAAATATATTTGTTTTAATAACAATGAGTGTCATACTTATACACGGTTAGTTATATGTAAAAAACTGGTCGATCTTTAAATAAAAATAAGTCAGTGAAAAGTTGAATTAGTAACAGTTTTAAGGTTTTAGAAGGTCTTTAAAGCAGAAACAATCATAATTATACAGGATTTTCGATTAATGCTGGACAGGCATAATCTTTGCTTAATAGAATATTACATTTTTTTTCTATTTTTAAATCCTACTTCTTATAAAAAACGAATGATATTTGGTATTAAAAATTAGACGGTTGGGACTGTAAACATCTGAGCGGGTGAATTAAAAGTCCAGCGTTTTGCAGTTTCCTATTTTAGTGTCTAAAATTAAAATTTTTTGAAGAATAAAGGTTACATGTCGCAATAAACTTGAAACTAGTGTCACTGTATGTAGTTTCAACAAATAAGATATAAAGGTGGAAACTGTTTTACTATTACTTTACCCCATTTTTTCATATTTATCTTCCTCTCCTGAAGAAACTTATGGGGTTTCTAAAATTTGAACTTTCCCTCCGACTGTCATGAAATTGAATTTTTTAAATGCTACTCTATTTTTACACACTTTCCTAGAAAAAGTTATGACGAGTCCCTTACGAAATTATTTTTTTATGCTATTCGGTTAATGTTGTTAAGGGGCTTTTAAAATTTGTCCCTCCCCCCCCCTCGACCGTTACAAAATAATTTTTTTTATGCTACTCAATTCCCCTAATTTTGCCCACATGTAATACATGTGGATCTATTGCAATACAAGTGCGGTTTGTATGACGTCACTGCATGAAGCTGATACTTGCAAAAAGAGATAAATATTACGAGTTAACTATTTTAAAAAAATTAAATAATCAATAACTGTGTTAAAGGAAATTATACAAAAAGTTAAAGATAAGAAAATGTTTGATACAGGCACCTGTTTAAAAAAAATTAAAATGTTAAAATAATTCCATACACAAAAAGTCAAGAGTAATGTGTTTCAATTTCGTTATTGACGGCAGCGAAAATGAAAATCTTTTAAAACCGCATAACTTCCTTTAGAAATGCAAAAAATTAAAATAAGTGTGCAAAATTAGGCAAATCGAGCAACATAACCGTTTTTCTGACTGAGAAGAAAAATTGTAAATTTTCGACGCATCATAACTTTCTTTAGAAAAGTGTGTAAAATCTAAAAATAAGTGTGCAAAATAAGGTGAATCGAGTAGTATGAAAGTTTTACAATTTGGTGACAGAGACGGGGGAAAATGCAAATTTTCAACACTCCATAACTTTCTCTAGGAGGGTGCGCAAAATTTAAAAATGGGTATGCAAAATTAGGTGAATCGGTTGACATAAAAATAATAATATAAATAATAAAAAATAAATTTTATTGTGTACAAAATTTCTGCAAAATAATGGTATATCTCTTTTAGAAATTCGTTTGGTTCCGTAGGGAAACTTGACCGATCCGATTTTTTGATAATACATCGAGCAAACGAGCTTTATTGTGTCTTGCTAGGAATGTCTCAAAAAAAAATTCTCTGGAGTTACATATTCTTAATTTTTTTTACATTTTTGCACCCCAAGTTTTATCTCTAATTTTTTAATAAAGCACAACCTCTTCTGACTTTTTGGGCACGGTGTGACACATTTTAAATTAGAGCACATCCGATTTCGAAATAATATATTTTCCGATAAGAGACCATAAAACCGTCAAATTTTCGATCGATCTTATTTTTTGAAAATGGATCTGAGAAAAATATTCTTTAACAGAATCAATAACAGGGAGCTTGTTCCAAAAATAAAATTAAATTAAAACCTTTGAAATCGTTAGTTAAAATCATGAAACACCCTATAGCCGATAAAAAATATTTTTAAATATTCTCTAGGAGAAATATTGCTGCTTTCAAAACCATGGCGGACGCTGACTTCATAATAGAAAATAAACTGTTGAATTGAGGCTACATACTGACAAAGAATTGTACTTTGTACTTGATATAATTCACAATTTTAAACGCACTATAGTTACCTATCAATAATTTTTCGTATTAACATCCGAAAACCTAATTCTTCTTTCTAGTCATCCTTAAATGTCTATCTTTTCAAAATTTATGTGCTATAAACTATTTGGGTGCTTTACGCATCACGGTCATATCATGATGCGCAGAAAATATAAATACTTACCTACTTCACTCACTGCACAACTACTATTCTGCAAAGCCCGAAAATAAACGACCACAATAGGAAATTACTTGCATAATAAAAACTCGGCCTTGAATCTAAAAATAGCTCGCTCGTAATTTACAACGAAAGTAATAAATCGTTTTAGTTATATATTATCGGGTTCTACAACGACCTTTTTACATATGTTATAGTAATGATACCTACCTAAAAACTTTGACCCTGAACATAATTAAATTTAAGATATTGCCGAAAAAGAAAACTAAAGCTGCCTTATTTTGTCTGTTTCATGATAACTAATTTTTACAGGGCGATTCAGTTACCTGGAAATTGTTTATAGTTAAAAACCTTATTTTCTTAAATGTATTATTTATACTATGCCGACTGTTAAAAGTACTTAAAATGAAAATTTGTTGTGTAGCTGCTGCTTTAAATAAATATCAATGTAAATTTTCACTTAAGCTATCATGACATAAACACCTAGCAATCTAGTAAACCAGTTATTTAATCACTTTATAACATTATGATAAAGGTATATAAGATTTTTTAACAATTGGATAAATTGATTTTTTAAATTATTTTTGAATTTGAAAAATAAGCAGTCAATGCAGCAATCCACAATTTTTGAAAAATGTTGAAAAGGTGTTAAAATTTGACATTTAAGAAAATATATTTGCAACCATTCTTATTTTCACAAACAAATATTAAAATGGCTACCCCAAGTCTTGCTAGGCACTTATTCAACAATTATTATAATTAGCAACCTTATTTATTTGAATCTAAGATTTTACAAGTGTGAACATACTACTGTTATTCGAAGTAAAAGTATATTCGCCAACACCGCTGGGCTTCCCAACGAATTAGTGGTATACATTTGAATACCAGTGGGCTTATAAACGAATAAAAAATATACTTTTGGGCTGTACAACGTCGCTAATATTTCTATCGGCAATTCTGTAAGGAAATATTTACCCCTCTATAGGTTTTCAATGATTTTAAAACTATAGGAGAAAAATATACACTCTTAAACCCTTTACAAGTGTCGGGCTCTGAAGCGGTCCGTTCCTCTCCGGGCTTCATTAAGTACGGTATATATATATATATATATATATATATATATATATATATATATATATATTATATATATATATATATATATATATATATATATATATATATATATATATATATATATATATATATATATATATATATATATATATATATATATATATATATATATATATATATATATATATATATATATATATATATATATATATATATATATATATATATATATATATATATATATATATATATATATATATATATATATATATATATATATATATATATATATATATATATATATATATATATATATATATATATATATATATATATATATATATATATATATATATATATATATATATATATATATATATATATATATATATATATATATATATATACAGGGTTGTACAACCAAGATGGGGTGGACGATTGTGGGCAAACGGAGAGGAATTTGAAAAAACATTTTTGGGGTATGATTGATAGTCAAGAACGCTGTGTTTTAAAATTATATCCATTATACAGGGTGGTCTGAAAAGTTCGTGGTGAACCAAACTTTTGTTTTTTTAAATGGGACACCCGGTATATTATTATTTTAGTTGATTCTCCTATTCGTTACGATCATTTTGATATGAGGTTTGTTGGGTCTAAAATTTATACCAAGGGAATGGGACGAGGTTAAAATGGAAAAAAGGGTTATACTCCGGCCATTTTTTGAAAACAATTGAAGCAGGTATGGAAAAACCAAATATTCTATAAAATGTATTGTATCTAGGACTACAATAATCGCTTGTAAGTCGTTCAAAATTATTCACTGTTATACAGGGTGGTCAAGTTTTGCAAATTTACCTTGGATTGAATTTTTTTAAATGGAACACCCCATATATTTTACTGTCATATTAAAGATAACATCGCCAGCTTTCAGAAAATACCCTATTTGATATCTTTCTAACCAACAGTTTTTTTAGTAAATTAACCGTGAAACCAAAATTTACTCATTCTAACAGAAACGGTATTATTTACGTTGCTTAAATTGACTACCTATAATATAAGGAGGCCATGATATTATCATAAATGAAAAGAAAGATTGACATTCTTGTCAAAACCGCAAAGTGTCAGAGAATTGGCATCAATTACCATTGTTTTTTGACGATAAGCCGAGAAATTGTTAAGTAACAATGAGTTTGAGTACTCCAGAGTTGATAAACATGACTTTTATGTTGGGCGAGTGTCAAAAAAACCCTTTACTAGCAAGCAGGGTTTATGCGGTACGATATCCCGATGCCCAAAAAACCAAGACCTGAAGCTTTTGCAAGTTTATTAGAGAGGTTTCAAGAAACATTCAATGTTGCTTTTAAGAAACGTAAAGTAATTAATAAACCAGTTACCAATGAAGATAATGCTTTGACAGTGTTATTAACAGTGCAAGAAAATCACACACAAGTACCAGGGAAATTGAGAGAGCTACTGATATTGAACGCACTAGTATTAAACGGATTCTGAAACAACATAAATATCATGCCTACCACATTGAATTACACCAAGAACTGTATGATCGCGATTACGTCCAACGACAAGAGTTTTCAATTTGGTTTTTAAATACAATTTGGGATAATCCAGGTTTTGTAGATAGGGTGCTGTTTTCAGATGAAGCAATTTTTAAAAGCAACGGCTTGGTTAACAAACATAATATGCACTATTATTCAACCGAAAATCCACATTGGATTCGTCAGGTGGACCATCAAAATAAATGGTCAATGGGGAGGTATAATTGGCTCTCATGTTATAGGACCATATTTCTTTGAAGAGCATTTAACGGGAGAAGTCTATTTAAATTTTTTGAAAAATGAGTTGCCCGTATTGCTCGAAGACTTACCTTTAATGTTAAGAAATTCCTTATGGTTCCAACATGATGGAGCACCCCCGCATTACCATAGGCATGTAAGACATTTTCTCAATAATTGGATGGAATGGATTGGAGAGCATTGGATTGGGCGAGGTGGACCAGTTAAGTGGCCTGCGAGGTCACCCGATTTAACGCCACTAGATTTCTTTTCATGGGGACATGTTAAAGAAGAAGTTTATAAAGAGGTTCCAACCACAGTGGAAGATATGAAGTTGAGAATAATAAGCAGTTTTCGCAACATTTCAGACCTGACTTTGAGAAAAGTGAAACTTTCATTTATGGATAGACTCGAAATGTGCCTTCAGCAAAACGGTGGTTTAGTTGAACATCTTTTATAAATTTTAATTACATTGTTTTTGTTGATTTATATTAAATTTATTTTTTTTGTTAAAAAAGATCTGTTATTAATACTGTCAAAGCATTATCTTCATTGGTAACTGGGTTATTAATTACTTTACGTTTTTTTGAAAGCAACATTTCCTGTTTCTTGAAATCTCTATGATAAACTTGCAAAAGCTTCTATCTTGTTTTTATTTCGGCATCGCATCATCAAAGAACAATATTTATTTATTTACTGATGACAATATTCTGAGACTTTGCTGTTTTGACAGGACTGTCAATCTTTTGTTCAATTTATGATGATATCATGGCCTCCTAATATTAAATTGTCAATTTTAACAACGTGAATTCAGAGTAATTCGTGTTAAAATGAAGAAATTTTGATTTCACAGCTAATTTACTGAAAAACTGTTGGTCAGAAAGGTATCAAATATGGTATTTTCTGAAAGCTAGTAATGTTATCTTTAACATGAAAGTAAAATATACAGGGTGTTCCATTTAAAAAAATTCAATCCAAGGTAAATTTGCAAAACTTGACCACCCTGTATAACAGTGAATAATTTTGAACGACTTACAAGCGGTTATTGTAGTCCTAGATACAATACATTTTATAGAATATTTGGTTTTTCCATACCTGCATCAATTGTTTTCAAAAAATGGCCGGAGTATAACCCTTTTTTCCACTTTAACCTCATCCCATTCCCTTGGTATAAATTTTAGACCAAACTAACCTTATATCAAAATGATCGCAACGAATAGGAGAATCAACTAAAATAATAATATACCGGGTATCCCATTTAAAAAAACACAAGTTTGGTTCACCACGAACTTTCAGACCACCCTGTATAATGGGTATAATTTTAAAACACAGCGTTCTTGACTATCAATCATATCCCAATTTTTTTTTTCAAATTCCTCTCCGTTTGCCCACAATCGTCCACCCCATCTTGGTTGCACAACCCTGTATGTATATATATATATACATATATACATATATATACAAATAAGAAAAAACTTTGGTTAGCCCGGCTGACCAACATAATACGTTACAAAATTGCATATAACTGGGCTAACCAACGCCCTGATTTATATCGTATAACATTAATAATGACGACGATATGCGAGTGGAAATATCGGAACGCGGGAAACAAATGTAGTCGAAGGCTACTTCGGCGCAATTCATCTCAGTAGTTAAATTTGTGTTTAGCAGAACGGAAGGTATTGAGTGAAATGGAAGGAAATAGGGAAATGAAAATATTAAATTTAGTGAGGCGAGCAGGTAAGTTTACATACACTATTATTAATATTGGTTAGATTTTATAAGTTAAGTTACTTAAGATTTCATTACCTATGCATTAAAACTTTGGAAGTAATCGGTTAGGTAGTCTTTTAGCAATACCGTCAACAGCAGAGCCGGATTAATTAAAAGGCACACGAGGCACGTGTCTAGATCCCGGTTTTGTAGGTATTTTTTATATCTTAGACACTTTTCTATAAAAAGGGAGCTCGGAGCGGGAGAAAGTGCCTTAAACACGTCAAACTTTTTGTAAATGCAGCACTGGTAACATTTTATTAGAATCGTTCTTAGTGGCCAATCGTTTGGGCAGACAAAATAGAAATAAACTGTTGGACAATTGCTTTCGAGCAAGGAAAATTTCAAGCTCGATATTTTTGGAACCAAACCAAATTTTGACCTCCGGTTTTAACGGGTCGACAGATTGACGTTTTGTGAACAAAACTGCTATTTTAAAAAATGTTTAACTGTCAATTTTTTTTGATACCGGGTGTTAAAAAAGTCCATGATTTTTATCAAAAGTTTGAATGTGTGTAACTTTCCGAGAAATTTTTAAAAATTTTATTTCCATGCGCCGCTTTAATCAATGATCTTCTGCAAAAAAAGTAATTTCTCAAAATTTTTATACCTGCTTTAGTTTTAAAAATATCGATTTATTTCCATAACCTCCAATTTTTTTAACTTTTAAGCACCTAAACCATCCTCTGAATTGAATCCTGCATCTTTTGCTGCTGTTTGATATACCCTACGATATCCTGGTTTATTTTCAATAAAAAAATATACTAATGTAATGTGGTGTCCAGTGGTGTACTAATTATCGCCAATTTTCGGAATAATTTATTAATGGCTCACCGATCTTCACGTTCAAAAGTGCATAATTTTAAAAATAATGTTTTAAAGTTTAATTTCTTTACTTCACTTTAATCATTGCCACATTGTTAAGAAACCGGTTTCTCAAAATTTTGATATTTGCCTTTGTTTCAAAAATATCGTATTTTACCTAACCATAAGAATTTTTGAAATTTTTCGTCCTGAACCATCCTGAATAGTGCTTACTGGTAAAGTTTGTTAGAAGTGTCATATCTTTTAGTAAGTTTATTTATGGTGATTAAAAATATCAATGATATGCTGTACAGTGGCGTACTAGTAATAGAAATGAATAATAATTGTTAATGTCATTGAGAACCTTAAAATATTCCGAGCCGATTTCAGTGTAATCAAAGAAAACCCGATTTTTTTTATTAACTGCTGACTTTGTATATAGCTTTAGCCCCCAGAGGGTTTCAAAAAAGCCATGCCTTCCTTGTGACAGCGCTAACCAGCTGGTCTCTTTACTAAAATTGTCCTATCGGAGTAAATTAGGTTTAACCGCTTTGACCGCAGAAAAAAACAATTAGGAGATTAAGTAACTAGCGTACTTTGTCACCCAATTCATCTTTTTTGGTTTTTGGCAAAAGCCGTAAACATTTTTCTCTTCTTCCTGCTCAAACAAAACAAAAAAATAATTTTAATGCCAACAGACTGTCCTGTTGGACGCCAATAAGTCAGTTGTCTGTGTACATAAGCTACATGCTCTCTCTCATTCAATTAAATTATTTCTTTCTACCTACTGCCCTGCTTTTGGAAAATAATGTTCTCAAAGGAATATAAACAAACTAGCGAAAGCAAACAAGAGCCGCAGAACTAAAACAGTATTCTAAAGTAAGTGAATTCTGATAATGGTTATTTGATATGTTTAACAACAAAAAAAAAATTTAATTAGATGAGGCTTAAGAATGAAAAATAAAGAAAACTAGTTAAGGTGTAATAAATAAGTTGAGCTATCTGTTGGCATTAAAATTACATTTTTTGTTTTGATTGAGCAGGAAGCAAAATGTTTACGACTTTTGCCAAAAACCAAAAAGAATGAATTGGGTGACAAAGTACCTCGTTACTTTGTCACCTAATTGTTTTTTTCTGAGGTGAAATGCGGTTAAACCTAATTTACTCCGATAGGACAATGTTAGTAAAGAGGCTATCTGGTTTTAGAGCTGTCACAAGCACAACATGGCTTTTTTCAAACCTTTTGGGTGCTAAAGCTATACATAAAGTCAGCCAGGTGATAAAAAATTCGGTTTTTCTCTGACCACACTGAAATCGGCTCAGAATATTTTAAGTTCATGGCATAATTGACATTACCAATTATGAATTTCTAGTATTAGCTCGGAACTGTGTATCAGATAATTGAGGTATTCAATATTTTTACTCACAATAAACACGCTTATTGCAAGGTATGGCAATTGCTAACAAATTTGCGGCTAAGAACAATTCAGGACGGTTTAGAACCAAAAGTTGAAAAAATTATCATAGTTAAGTAAAAGATGCAAGATGTAATGTACCGGATGGTTTAGGTGCTTAACAGTTGAAAAAATTGAATGTTACGGAAAAAAATCTATATTTTTAAAACTAAGGCCGGTATAAATATTTTGAGAATTTACTTTCTTTGCAGAGGATCATTGATTAAAATGGCGCATAGGAATAAAATTAAAAACAATTTCTCAGAAAGTTACACACATTCAAGCTATGGACTTTTTTAACACCCTGTATAAAAAAAATAACAGTTAAAAAAAATTTAAAATAGCATTTTTTTCACAAAAAGTCAATCTGTCAGCCCGTGAAAACCGAATGTCGATATTTGGTTTGGTTCCAAAAATATCCAGCTTGAAAGTTAGGCGAAATTTTTCTTGCTCGAAAGCAATTGTCCAGCACTTTATATTGTAATTCATACAGTTATTTGTGAATAAAAATGTTTTCTTTTGTTAAATTGACCATGTATTTTTAAAAAAGTTTGGCTTTTAAAAGTAAATTTATTTAATATAAAAATAAACTATTTTCTCAATATTTGAATCTAGAAAAAAAATTGATTTTTTAAACTTCTTTAAGAGCTTCAGGATTTAAATAATAGTAGAAAAATTCTTTGGTCAAATGATTACCAAAAGAAAAATAGAATATTGTTTTTTTGCATTTTTTAATATTCCACATAGGGTAAAATAGGCAAAATATGTACAAGGTGGGCATTTTATGAGGGGTCTATTACCTTTCCTCAGAAACTATAGAATTTATAAAAAAATGTTAAGACAAAAGTTTTTACTTATTTGCGTTTTATTAATACAGGATGTCCGAAAAGTACTGTACCGACTTCAAAACCAGAATTTTAAATGGAACACCCTGTATATTTTTACATTTTTCTCTTAAGAGAAATAAAGGTAACTTTTATAAGAACTCCGTATTCAAATTTTGTGTCATTTAGACAGAAATTTAGGTTATGTATTTTTTTCAGCAAACTTATGTTCTCAGTAAACAACGTCTTGCAGCTGATAGTTCAGATTATGTAATGAAATTTTAGCCACAAGTTAAAAAGACTATCGTCTAACTATTTACGGTGGCTAGAAGTTTTAAATTTATACAGAGTGTCTCAGATCATTAAACAATTTTTAAAATTTTCAATTCGCAATATCCAAGTTTTTTTAAATGGATCACCCTATATTTGATAGTTTTTTCTTGAAGAGGCTTAAAATACCTGTCCACTGATATATACATGTCCTATACCTAAATCTAAGAGTTAACGAAATATGTAACATTTTTGTTTTTGTCAGGACTAGCCACAGAAGTAACCTCTGAGAACGTAATGTCTTTCCTAGGGGTACATTCGCTGAATAAAAACATGAGCTGCGAGAAAATGAAGACAAAAAAGGACAACTACTATAGCTCCTTTAGACTTTCTGTGCCAAGTGAAGAGGCGGAGAAATACTTGTGCCCTGACCTGTGGCCAAAGGGAGTTGTAATAAACCATTTTCAGAACATACAGCGCCAGGGAAAGGCACAAAACCAGCGAAAAAACTAAAAGTTCTTATTATTTGTTATTAATGTTAGGTCGCTCAGGAAAAAGGTAGATGAACTTGAAGCATTTATTGTTGATAGGAATATTGACATTCTCTGCCTGTCAGAACACTGGCTAACAAAGGATGAAATGGAGATTTTACAGATTCAGGGGTACAAGTTGGCAAGTTTTTCCTCAAGACAGAACTGCGTAGGAGGTGGCACAGCAATTTTTGTTAAATGTATTCTAGATGTTGATATGCTGGACTTAGGTTTTAATATTAATATTGATAAATGTATTGAGTATTGTCTTGTTCACTGTATAGAACTTAATGTTTGTGTATTAGCTATATATAGGTCACCTTCAGGCCACTTTGACACCTTTTTGGCATCGCTAGAGGGTATTCTGACAAAACTTGGTCCTAATAAGAAAGTCATAATAGCTGGAGACTTTAATGTTCGATTTAACACAGCAGATGGTGCCACGGAACACCTATGTGACCTAATGGACAGCTTTGGACTGGGGCCGACAACATGCGAGCCTACTCGGGGAGACTCCTGTCTTGATAATGTGTTTGTGAGCTCAGGACTCGAGGTTTGTGATTCTGGAGTGATTGAGACTGGTATGTCTGATCATAAGGGACAAATTGTCCACTTTCTCTTTTACCAAGCACCTAATTTTGTCTATAGTAGAAAGGTATGCAGACCTATTACACAAAGGGGCCTGTTTGCATTTCACAACAGTTTAGCTGATGAATCTTGGGAATTTCTGACTTCGGACAACCTTGATGCCAACCAGCAATGCAGTAAATTCATACAAACTTTAGAACAGGCCTACCTCAACTCATTCCCAGAGAGAACTTTTAAGGTAAGATCTGACCAGTCCAATAATATCACATGGTTTGGTGAAGATTTGAAAGCTATGCGTGAACAGGTGAATACTCTAAGAGACTTAAACAGGCAGTATGGATGTGTGAGTGAGGAGGAATGTAAGAGATATAGAATACTATACAAGAATATGATTAGGGAGGCTAAAATTGCCGCAAACAATAATTTAATAAGTAATTCAAGTAACCCAACCAAAACCATCTGGAACATCATAAACGGGCATAGAGGTAAGACACAGGTTTCATCACCAGGTACTATATTAACATCTGATGATTTCAATAACTTTTTTTCTAGCATAGCTGAGAGTATAGCGAGGAGTATCCCAGATAGTAACATAAATCCCATTGATTATTTACACTCAATTGCTCCCTCAAGTAATAAATTTACCTTTTCGGAAGTTACATTCAATGAGGTCCGTGATGTAATAAACAGTATGAAAAATAAAAAGAGTAATGATATTTTTGGTCTAAATATAAAATTAATTAAAGCTATAAAAAATGTTATATTGTTACCTCTAACTAAATTGATAAACAACTGCTTTAAACACAACATATTCCCTGATGTGCTGAAAAAAGCCATAGTGATACCAATCTTTAAAAAAGGAAACCCTGATCTCCCTGAAAATTATAGGCCGATATCACTCCTACCGATAATATCCAAAATATTTGAAAAATGCATGGCCCTAAAACTAACAACTTTTTTTTGAAAACTATGGTCTATTTTCAAGGTATCAATTTGGTTTTCGACAGGGTAAAAACACTGTTTTGGGTGTTCTGGACTTGATCTCAGTCATTATGGAGACCTTTCACAGAAAGCAGTACACCGCGGTTCTTCTGTGTGATTTGAGCAAGGCCTTTGACTGTGTGGACCATGGCATCCTCCTGCAAAAGCTTCGTGCTTACAACTTTGGAGGGGGTAGCATCAGCCTTATAGGCTCATATCTGGACAACAGATGTCAGATTGTGAGACATGGTGGGGTGGCTTCGGCGGAGAGAGGGGTGGGCATCGGTGTCCCTCAGGGCTCCATCCTGGGCCCAATCCTCTTTTTAATATACATCAATGACTTACCATTAGTGGAGGCTCCGATGCACTGTACTCTCTTTGCTGATGACACCACTATCTCCTTTACTGCGGATACATTGGAGGGCGCACGGGATGGATCTGTGACTGCACAGTCGAAGGCTGAGCTCTGGTTCTGCACAAATAGGTTGCTTCTTAATACAAACAAAACGAAGCGAATGATCTTCTCATTATGTAACCGTGAAGGATGTGTTGATTCTGACGAACAGGCGAAATTTCTGGGAGTAACTCTTGATCCAACATTACAATGGAATGTTCACACCAGAGAAGTCGCCAAAAAACTAGCGCAGGGGTTATTTGCTTTGAGAAACCTTGCAGGCTGTACTTCAGTAGAAATTTTAAAAACGGCATACTTTGCTGTTTTTCACTCGCATATTTCCTACGCGATTTTAGCCTGGGGACACTCCTCGGGGGCTCGTAGATTGTTTGGTCTGCAGAGAAAAGCAGTAAGAATCATGACGGGGCTGGGGTACAGGGATGACTGCAGGGGGGCCTTCATATCTTTGAGAGTCCTTACTGTGCCTTCACTGTATATCCTGGAGAACCTGTTGTTTGTTAAGAGAAACAATTTTCAAACCCACGACCAAGTACACCATCATAATACCAGGGGAAGAGGAAATCTGGTGCCTCTATACTGGCGTCTGAGGAGGTGTCAAGATGGGCCTGGATATTGGGCGATTAAGTTTTTTAATGCTTTACCAGAGAGTATCAGGACCCTAGATTTTAATCAATTCCACAGGAAAGTAAAAAATATTCTAATCGAACATTGTTTCTATTCATTCCATGAATTTTTAACATTCACATTTTAAAATGTATGTCTTGTTGTTGGAACCATATAATGTCTAGGCTATTATTTTATTTTATTTAATTCTGTTATTTAATATCATTTAGTGTCAGGACCATTCTAGTTTTAAATAAGTATTTGTTTTTGTCTTAGTATTAGTAAAAATCTCAATTTAAATGTTTTAATTAATTATCTTTATGTCTACATTTATTATTTTAATATAATTGTTAGTAACTTTTTTAACATCTTAAGACTAGTTCTAAATTTGTATTTTGACATGTGTAAGCCTTTTGTGTGATTGACATGAAATAAATGAAATGAAATGAAATGTAGAAATATATGGAAAGTTACAACTAATTAATGCTGGCTATAATGTAAAACCTAAATTTATAAAGAGAATTAAAAGAATGCTCAAGGATTTTAATTTTACGATATCCATTTTTTTTAAATTGGGTCATATATGTAAAAGGGTGGCTCTCGGCCATATCTCAGAAAGTATTTGCTCTAGGTTATGGGGAGAAAAAAATCTAATAAGTAAATCGCCAAACATAAAAAAACTGAACAATATTTTCAACTTTGTAAGAGGACACCAACCGTACAGTAGAAAACGCGGTTTTATTTCAAAATACCAATTAACCCTAATCGAAAATATTTGTTTTGTAATGTACTAATAATTCCAAAAATTTTTGTTTTACTTTTTTTCTCTAAATTATCAAAAAAAGGGGAAGGGATCAACATTGGATTCAAAGAAATAAAATAATTTTTGTTTGGATTAACCGATTTTAACGATTTTCTTTTGTTTTAAAGAGGTTATGTGTTTATTTGAGAGTATTAATATTTAGATTTCATTTTGTTGTCGCCGCTAGATGTCGTTTTATTACGCGGTTTTGACCAGTTTATTTTTTTTTTTCTAAGTAAATAGAAAAATACCATTGAATTTTAAATTCTAGAGAAAGTAACAAAAGTTTGCGACTTTGTCATAAAACGACATCTAGCGGCCAAAAAAAAATTTAAATTTAAATATTAATATTCTCGAAGAAACTTACACATTCTTTAAAATAAAAAAATCGTTAAAATCGGTTAATCCAAATAAGATACTTAATTTCTTTGAATCCAATGATGTTTACCCCTCCCCTTTCCCTTTATTTGACAATTTAGAGAAAAAAAATTTAGAAAATATAAGATTACAAAAAAATATTTTCGGTAAGGGTTAATTGGTAGTATTTTTGAATAAATAAATTTGCTTAAAAAATACATAACCTTAATTTCTGTCTAAATGACACAAAATTTGGATAAGGAGTTCTTACAAAAGTTATCTTTATTTCTCTCAAGAAATCTAAAAATATAAAAATATACAGGGTGTTCCATGTAAAATTCTGGTTTTGAAGTCGGTACAGCACTTTTCAGACACCATGTATTAAAAAAACTCAAATAATAAAAAAATTTCTTTAAACCCAAGAAACTTTTGTCTTAACATTTTTCGATAGTTTCTGAGAAAAGGTATAGGCCCCTAATAAAATTCCAACCCTGTACGATACTTATATATTGAACTAAATGTGGATGATTTCTCTATTTTAATGAGTTTTAAAAATATTTATCTGAAAATAAAATTCTGATTTTTTCAAAAAATTTTTTCAGACACTTGTATTCAAGTGAATGTGATTTAAATTTAGAAACAATTTCGAAATATCTCGAAATTCCACCTTAATGGAAGTCAAAAAATATTTTATTCTTTTTGCAATGCACTTCAGAGGATTACCTATTTCGTTAACGGCATTTAAAAATAATCCCTGGATCTTTCGAAAAGTTAATCTTAAGGTGGTAAAAGGTTCAGTAATATTTTCTACAGTCTCTTCTCAACTAAATGGTATATTAAGAACATCCTTTCGGCAACGACTTTTATTAAAAATTTTGAAATTCCGTTCTTAACGGTATGAAATAGCTTGGTACCTTTTTACAAAATATCTTTATAAACATTTAAAAAAAGTTTGGTAACCGACTTAAAAGAAAGGAGGTTCTTAATTCGCCGGCGATATATTTTTTTATGTATGTTCATCGATTTTTCCGGAGTGCCTCGACCAATTTTAACGTTTTAGAGCTCGTTTTGTTCGCAGCTTCTCCAAGTTGTTCCTATTTTTTTTTGTACTACGAGATTTCTAAAGGATGGAGGTAAAAAGGGGGTTAATTTGTTAAAAGTTACCATTGTTGGAAAATAATCACTGATTTATCCAAGCTAGTCTCATTTTTTTTGTTCTGTTAAGACCGCTTCTTTGGGTTCTATATAACAAATTTTAGTTACCTAATGGGTGATAATAAAAATAAATAATCGCTAAAAATCTCAAAATATTTCTTTTTTTAAAAAATGATCTGCCTTCAAAAAGATAGATAGCTAAAAATTAAAAAATAATTTAAACAAAAATTATTTGTTGCTGCAAAATTTCAAATATTGAAGTCGCCGCCAATTTAATCAATACCTATTCCTAATAGAGAAAAATGTCTGTTTTTTGGTATTTATGGAATTGGCGCCGACTTTAAAAATCACATTGGTCTGGCATGGCGGCGACGTATATAACTGAAATTTGGCAGCAACAAATATTTTTTTTTGTTTGTATTATTTTTTACTTTTTAGTTTATCTATTTTTTTGTAAGCCGTTCATTTTTTATTAAAAAAAATTAAATTCTTTAGTCAATGATGCATAAAGGGATACATAGATGTAAAATAATAAATTCTTTTTTCTACAATACCTCATTAACTAAATGAGACTGTTAAACGATTATTTCAAAATGCAGTTTTAAATAGAAAATGATAAAAGATTCAAATCTAATTGACCAATTTGAAGTATAACAAAGCATCCAAAACAACTCTGATAAGTCGGCGCCTATGGGAAGTCTAGTGTATTGCAGAACAACCACATATCAGATATAGATCAATCTGTTCGTTGGCAGACTCCAGACTTTATTTATATTTATTTTTAAGATTCTTTTATTTTGAATGCAGGCAAATTGGGCGAACTTGAGAGGAATTCTACAAATAAAGACTACCAAGTAGGCGAAGAAAATAAGGTCAGTTTAATCAAGTTTGCTAGCATATAAATGCATGAAATAAATTATTGAAAATACTTTAAATGTGTAAATTAAAATTTAGATTTTATTATAATGGTAATTAAACATTTCAGATAAATTATCCCACCGAAGTAGATTCCATAGATTATTCATTAAATTACCTATCATTTGACCAGGGTTCGGAAACTACTAATGAAGATAAAAAGGTACTCTTAATAACATATTCTATAATGTGTTTAAAATGGTAAAAATAAAAATATAAATAAATTATTTTTCTAAGACTATTAAAATTGTTTAAAAGAATATATAAAATTTTATATTTTGTATTTTTCAACACTAAGGTTGGAAAATCTGCATTCAACTGTCTTGTTGAAAATCTTACATAATCACGTGTTACGTCAGCTGTGACTTTGACACAAGATTATAGTGTTTAAATGTATTTTTCAACACACGTCTTGAACAGTTATTTTTTAATACGCCTGTGTTATGCCGCACTTTCTAACCCCGTTTGTTTACAGTAAGATTTTTATGAGTTTCGTAGATGTCGTAAGAAAAATACATTTTTAAACATTGGAAAATTTATTGGTGAATGAATTTTGATTTTTACTTTTTGAGATAAAGAAAGATATCAGTAAATACAATAGCTTCAATTTTTTTAGAAAAATGGAAATAACGAAAAATCCCCAAAAGAGTTTACTGAGCTCCTTCCCATAAGTTATGAAAGTTCAATATGTTTGAACTCAGGCACAACATTACTGACTCAGCAGGTACGTTAAAGATTAGATATATGTAACGGTTTAGTGAAGAAATATGTTAGTTAGACTATTTGTATTCGATTTGCATTAATAAAATAAATTTGTGAAAATATTTTGAATATGCGATTTAAAAAATAAAAAAATTCAAATTAATTATTCCACCGGAGTAGATAATGCAACAGATTATTCACTAAACTTCCCGTCATCTGATCGGGGTTCCGAAATTAAAATAACTATATATTACTTTGTTAAGCAATTATCACTTTTTTAGGAGTATGAATATAGTGAACAGTCTTCAAAACAGTTTACTGAGCTTCTTCCCATGAGTTATGAAAGTTCATTATACTACAATTCAGACATAATTCTGAATAAGCAGGTACGTTGATGTAAAGGATAGTCAAAGGTAACATTTTGATTGAAAATTGTTAGCTGACTATTTCGATTTGCATGAATAAAATAAATTAGTTAAAACATATGGATTCGCTATTTGAAAAACTTAAAGTTCCAGATTAGTTACCTCACCGAAGTAGATAAAGCAACAAAAGATTATTCACTAGACTACCAGTCTTCAGTCTTCTTAAAATACATTTTTAATAATAAATATTAAAATAATATATAGTTATTTATATATTATTTTGTTAAGAAATAATCACTTTTTTAGAATTATGGAAATAACGAAAAATCTTCAAAACAATTTAGTGAACTCCTACCCATGAGTTATGAAAGATCCATATATTACAATTCAGGCATAATTCCACAGACTAAGCAGGTACGTTAATGTGAAGGTTAGTTATGGGTAACAGTTTGAGTAAAGAAATGTATCAGACAAAATATTCCCAAAACTTACGGAAAATATTTTTTGATATGCAATTTTAAAAAATTAAAAATACTATTTTATTATAATAATAAACGTTTCAGATTAATTATCCCACCGAAATAGATGATAATGCAACAGATTATTCAGTAACCTACCCGTCGCCTGTTCCGGAATCCAAAACTACTGACAGTAAAAAAAGGTATTCTTTAAATACATTTGTATATGTTACCGGCAATGTGTTTAATTCAGTTAATGTATAGAATACCTAGACAATAATAATATAATGCCTGGGTCGGTTAGGCAATGTATGAAATATAGATTGTATTTTATACTTTACCTAGGAATTGTATAGAACACCTAGGAATTTTATACACTGCCGTGTGGTTTGAGGGCAAAGTATAAAACTAAAACTGCTGAATTGACATTGATCGAGACTGACATCTAACCAAGAATAGATCTACACGGTATTGAATAAAAACACTATTTTGCATCAAAATCAGTTATAATAATAGAAAATAGAAATTGTATAACCTAACCTAACCTGGACAAATAGGGCGATACAAGTATAAGCCTAAAACTAAAATGTCCGATTATCCAATCGGTATTCTATAAAATGCGTAGGAGTTGTATGTAATAAAATTTATTCCATACAATGCCTGATAGTTTTAGGAATTCTATACAATACCTAGGAATTTTATATAATGCCGGATTTCAAACTTTGCCGGTAACATATACACCAATATTAAAATATCTATATACTATTTTGTTAAAGAATTGTCATTTTCGTTTTATGAGATTATAAAAGTTAAAAATTTAGTAAATATAAGTAAAATGGTTTCATTATTTTTAGAAATATGAAAATATAGAAAATTCTTCAACACAGTTTTCTGACCTCCTTTCCATGAGTTGTGAAAGTTCAATATGTTCTGATTCAGAAAATCCAAGTTCATTCGAAATTCCACTGACAAAACAGGTTCGTTAATATCTGTAAAGATAGTAATAGGTGACATTTTAAGTAAAGAAATATGTAGACTATTAGCATTTGCTTTAACTAAACCCTACTTATTTTAAAATTTACGTACGGGGAAATATTTGGTTTGCAGAAGCACGTTTTTACTTAAATAATAATTCGTTTCAGATTTCCGTGGAGAATAAAAACTAAAAATTATATATTTACATCTTGCAGATAATCTTTGAAGATATGGATTCGCATAATTAACACACAGAACCTGAAGTCGTAAATGGGCAACTTGAATCGATCATTAACACTGAAAATTTTATAAATACTGAAAACAGTGAAAATCAGAACGTCAACGAAAAAAGTCCTCAATATTTGCCAATGAAGCTGTAAATGATTCGTTGATGGGCACCAGTAGCCATCCAGAAAATTTGTTTTCCCTTAATATAGACTCTGATTACCAAAAAACGGGTAATGTCGATACGAATATTATTAATTTTGGCAAAATAATAGAGGTAAGCATTTATAAGTCAAGCTTAGTAATAGTAAAAAATAATGTGTTTTGTATAAGGAACAAAAACTAATCTTTTAATCTCGAGATTTTTTTTATTTTTGCTTTGGTACAGCTGAGAATCAAAATATGAGGATTATATAATGTTTCTAATTTATAATTTTTAATATTTTTATATTAACAAATATTTTATAAGGCGTTATATATACTGGGTATACAGAAGATAGGGTACACACCTTTCCAGATATCACTGAAACTTAGGTACATCTTGAAACTTATTAAGATGCATATTTTCGCAGATAATGAATTATACCCATGACACTTCCGGTTTGATCGTAAGTGACGTAAACTTTAATACCTATATTAAATGGAATCATGTACATTATATTTTTCCATATTCATATCCTGTGCAAAACTACACAAATACAACTGTGAAATAAATGTGCAGAGTTTCATTTAATATATAAAAGTGTAGGTCACTTCCGGTTAAACTGGAAATGATGTATAATCTAAATAACTGTCAAAATATGCATCTTAATAAGTTACTAAACATACCTACGTGTCAAACAATATCTGAAAAGGTAAAAAATTAGAGCGTATACCCTATGTTTTGTGTCACCCGGCATATATCTTACTAATTGTAATTATTTTTATAGAAAAACCCCAAGCAAGTCGAGCAAATTGGAAATTTAAGGAAATGGACAAAAAAGAATACCTGCCCTTACTGCTACAAGGAAATAACACACTTTCCTAGGCATATAATGTGCCAGCACAAGAAGGAAGGAGCAGTAAAGGAATTAGCGGGGATGAAGTTAAAGGATTCTAAAAGAAAAACCTTATTAAATATGTTGCGTCGACAAGGAAATTATGCAAACACCGAGCAATCAAATATAATTCGACCAGTAAGAAGACCGAGATCGGACCTAAATATTCCTGACTTGGCTAGCTGTGACAAAGAATCTGATGCTTACGTAATATGTCAGTATTGTTTAGGATTTTTTAAAAAAACTTTTTTAAGAAGACATGCGAAAACATGCGCTTTGAGACCCAAACGCTCTACTGGGCGTGAAAATCACTTATGAGAGGCTCAGGTATTTAACCTACGTTTCAAAAATACTGAGTTTTATAATACCTTACGACTTAAAGACGAGGTTTTAAAGATCATGAGATCCGACGAAATTTCAAAAGCTGCCATAGACGATGTCCTAATTTGCTCATATGCTGAAAGTCAACTGCGAACACAGATAAAAAATGCTATATCTAATAAAATGCGGGAACTAGGGAGGCTACTAATTGATCTTAAACAAACGACAGGAGTCCAGCGTCTTATTGATGCTCTTAAACCAGAGTTATTTGACAATATAGTCACTTCGACAAAAATAATAAGTGGTTACGATCCACACACAAGATCATTTAAGGCAAGCAGCTTAGCTCTGCATATGGGCACCACTTTACGACAGGTTTGCGATACTGCGAGAAAAATGATTATTAAAAAGAGCAGATTTCTCCCTGTTGAAAATCGGGAGGTTACAATAAAAGAGATAAACAATTTTAGAGATCTTGTAGTACATCACTGGAATACCGAGTTGTCTAGTTTGGCTCTCAAAAATCTTAATGAAAAGCATTGGCAAAAACCTTCATTTTTGCCCCTTACCAGTGACGTTATTAAATTTCAGCAATATGCATTACAAGAAGCAGAAGAAGCTAGTAACATTTCAGTAAAAAGTAACGTTTTAAAAGAATACAGGCGACTCTCAGAAAATGTTTTGGCTCTAACGGTATTACTTAATAGGAAGCGTATTGGCGAGATACAATATTTAAAATTAGATAGCTATAACAGTAATGTTTCGGAATGTCAATTAGAAGAATTTGCACACTCATTAACGGAATCGAGAAAATTCTGAGCAAATCATTTAAAAGGGTAATCACAGGTGGTAAAGGAAGTAAACCTGTAGCTATCTTGATTCCCAAGAAACTGCAAACATTGACAGGGGCGAAGCGTGATTTTTTATGATGGATAGGCTGAGTGGGACATAGCAAAGGCGTCACCATAAGAAAAATTTTTTGAAGTGCCACGCCCAAAAATTTTGCTTATAAATAATAAACATAAACTAAAAAACCAGTTAACACACAACACAAGTATTTGTTCCTTTAAACATTATAAAATACAAAATTCAAATATTAGTTTGTAAAACTTTAAA